>OY744481.1:149721768-150970955 GCA_963556165.1 Tipula helvola | reverse complement strand
AAATCGGAGCACAATTGCAGATTTTCGATTTTCTGGCTCTGAATTTGTGTGGCTATAGTTCAGTTGATTTTCAATAAAATTGAATTTTCTGCGGAATGTGTAGAAATGTGCGAACGATCCAAATGACCGTTGGCATGACGATTACAGGTCTCAACGCCTATTGATGGAGGTATCAACCATCGAAATCGGAGCACAATTGCAGATTTCGATTTTTCTGGCTCTGAATTTGTGGTCTATAGTTCAGTTGATTTTCAATAAAATTGAATTTTCTGCGGAATGTGTAGAAATGTGCGAACGATCCAAATGACCGTTGGCATGACGATTACAGGTCTCAACGCCTATTGAAGGAGGTATCAACTCATCGAAATCGGAGCACAATTGCGATTTTCGATTTTTCTGGCTCTGAATTTGGGGCTATAGTTCAGTTGATTTTCAATAAAATTGAATTTTCTGCGAAATGTGTAGAAATGTGCGACGGATCCAAATGACCTTGGCATGATGATTACAGGTCTCAACGCCTATTGATGGAGGTATCAACCATCGAAATCGGAGCACATTGCAGATTTTCGATTTTTCTGGCTCTGAATTTGTGGGCTATAGTTCAGTTGATTTTCAATAAAATTGAATTTTCTGCGGAATGTGTAGAAATGTGCGAACGATCCAAATGACCGTTTGCATGACGATTACAGGTCTCAACGCCTATTGATGGAGTATCAACCATCGAAATCGGAGCACAATTGCAGATTTTCGATTTTTCTGGCTCTGAATTTGTGGGCTATAGTTCAGTTGATTTTCAATAAATTAGAATTTTCTGCGAAATGTGTAGAAATGTGCGAGCGATCCAAATGACCATTGGCATGATGATTACAGGTCTCAACGCCTATTGATTGGAGGTATCAACCATCGAAATCGGAGCACAATGCAGATTTCGATTTTTCTGCTCTGAATTTGTGGCTATAGTTCAGTTGATTTTCAATAAATTGAATTTTCTGCGGAATGTGTAGAAATGTGCGAACGATCCAAATGACCGTTGCATGACGATTACAGGTCTCAACGCCTATTGATGGAGGTATCAACCATCGAAATCGGAGCACAATTGCAGATTTTCGATTTTTCTGGCTCTGAATTTGTGGGCTATAGTTCAGTTGATTTTCAATAAAATTGAATTTCTGCGAAATGTGTAGAAATGTGCGAGCGATCCAAATGACCATTGGCATGATGATTACAGGTCTCAACGCCTATTGATGGAGGTATCAACCATCGAAATCGGAGCACAATTGCAGATTTTCGATTTTTCTGGCTCTGAATTTGTGGGCTATAGTTCAGTTGATTTTCAATAAAATTGAATTTTCTGCGGAATGTGTAGAAATGTGCGAACGATCCAAATGACCGTTTGCATGACGATTACAGGTCTCAACGCCTATTGATGGAGGTATCAACCATCGAAATCGGAGCACAATTGCAGATTTTCGATTTTTCTGGCTCTGAATTTGTGGGCTATAGTTCAGTTGATTTTCAATAAAATTGAATTTTCTGCGAAATGTGTAGAAATGTGCGAGCGATCCAAATGACCATTGGCATGATGATTACAGGTCTCAACGCCTATTGATGAGGTATCAACCATCGAAATCGGAGCACAATTGCAGATTTTCGATTTTTCTGGCTCTAAATTTGTGGGCTATAGTTCAGTTGATTTTCAATAAAATTGAATTTTCTGCGAAATGTGTAGAAATGTGCGAACGATCCAAATGACCGTTGCATGACGATTACAGGTCTCAACGCCTATTGATGGAGGTATCAACCATCGAAATCGGAGCACAATTGCAGATTTTCGATTTTTCTGGCTCTGAATTTGTGGGCTATAGTTCAGTTGATTTTCAATAAAATTGAATTTTCTGCGGAATGTGTAGAAATGTGCGAACGATCCAAATGACCGTTGGCATGACGATTACAGGTCTCAACGCCTATTGATGGAGGTATCAACCATCGAAATCGGAGCACAATTGCAGATTTTCGATTTTTCTGGCTCTGAATTTGTGGGCTATAGTTCAGTTGATTTTCAATAAAATTGAATTTTCTGCGAAATGTGTAGAAATGTGCGAGCGATCCAAATGACCATTGGCATGATGATTACAGGTCTCAACGCCTATTGATGGAGGTATCAACCATCGAAATCGGAGCACAATTGCAGATTTTCGATTTTTCTGGCTCTGAATTTGTGGGCTATAGTTCAGTTGATTTTCAATAAAATTGAATTTTCTACGAAATGTGTAGAAATGTGCGAACGATCCAAATGACCGTTGGCATGACGATTACAGGTCTCAACGCCTATTGATGGAGGTATCAACCATCGAAATCGGAGCACAATTGCAGATTTTCGATTTTTCTGGCTCTGAATTTGTGGGCTATAGTTCAGTTGATTTTCAATAAAATTGAATTTTCTGCGGAATGTGTAGAAATGTGCGAACGATCCAAATGACCGTTGGCATGACGATTACAGGTCTCAACGCCTATTGATGGAGGTATCAACCATCGAAATCGGAGCACAATTGCAGATTTTCGATTTTTCTGGCTCTGAATTTGTGGGCTATAGTTCAGTTGATTTTCAATAAAATTGAATTTTCTGCGAAATGTGTAGAAATGTGCGAACGATCCAAATGACCGTTGGCATGACGATTACAGGTCTCAACGCCTATTGATGGAGGTATCAACCATCGAAATCGGAGCACAATTGCAGATTTTCGGTTTTTCTGGCTCTGAATTTGTGGGCTATAGTTTAGTTGATTTTGAAATGTGTAGAAATGTGCGAGCGATCCAAATGACCGTTGACAAGATGATTACAGTTCTCAACGCCTATTGATAGAGGTATCAACCATCGAAATCGGAGTACAATTGCAGATTTTCGATTTTTTCTGGCTCTGAATTTGTGGGCTTATAGTTCAGTTGATTTTCCAATAAATTGAATTTTCTGCGAAATTTGTAGAAATGCGCGAGCGATCCAAATGACCGTTGGCATGACGATTACAGGTCTCAACGCCTATTGATTGGAGGTATCAACCATCGAAATCGGAGAACAATTGCAGATTTTCGATTTTTCTGGCTCTGAATTTGTGGGCTATAGTTCAGGTTGATTTTCAATAAAATTGAATTTTCTGCGGAATGTGTAGAAATGTGCGAACGATCCAAATGACCGTTGGCATGACGATTACAGGTCTCAACGCCTATTGATGGAGGTATCAACCATCGAAATCGGAGCACAATTGCAGATTTTCGATTTTTCTGGCTCTGAATTTGTGGGCTATAGTTTCAGTTGATTTTCAATAAAATTGAATTTTCTGCGAAATGTGTAGAAATGTGCGAGCGATCCAAATGACCATTGGCATGATGATTACAGGTCTCAACGCCTATTGATAGAGGTATCAACCATCGAAATCGGAGCACAATTGCAGATTTTCGATTTTTCTGGCTCTGAATTTGTGGGCTATAGTTCAGTTGATTTTCAATAAAATTGAATTTTCTGGCGGAATGTGTAGAAATGTGCGAACGATCCAAATGGACCGTTGGCATGACGATTACAGGTCTCAACGCCTATTGATGGAGGTATCAACCATCGAAATCGGAGCAACAATTGCAGATTTTCGATTTTTCTGGCTCTGAATTTGTGGGCTATAGTTCAGGTTGATTTTCAATAAAATTGAATTTTCTGCGGAATGTGTAGAAATGTGCGAACGATCCAAATGACCCGTTGACAAAGATGATTACAGTTCTCAATGCCTATTGATAGAGGTATCAACCATCGAAATCGGAGCACAATTGCAGATTTTCGATTTTTCTGGCTCTGAATTTGTGGGCTATAGTTCAGTTTGATTTTCAATAAAATTGAATTTTCTGCGAATGTGTAGAAATGTGCGAACGATCCAAATGACCGTTGACAAGATGATTACAGTTCTCAATGCCTATTGATAGGAGGTATCAACCATCGAAATCGGGAGCACAATTGCAGATTTTCGATTTTTCTGGCTCTGAATTTGTGGGCTATAGTTCAGTTGATTTTCAATAAAATTGAATTTTCTGCGAAATGTGTAGAAATGTGCGAGCGATCCAAATGACCGTTGACAAGATGATTACAGGTCTCAACGCCTATTGATGGAGGTATCAACCATCGAAATCGGAGCACAATTGCAGATTTTCGATTTTTCTGGCTCTGAATTTGTGGGCTATAGTTCAGTTGATTTTCAATAAAATTGAATTTTCTGCGAAATGTGTAGAAATGTGCGAACGATCCAAATGACCGTTGGCATGACGATTACAGGTCTCAACGCCTATTGATGGAGGTATCAACCATCGAAATCGGAGCACAATTGCAGATTTTCGGTTTTTTCTGGCTCTGAATTTGTGGGCTATAGTTCAGTTGATTTTCAATAAAATTGAATTTTCTGCGAAATGTGTAGAAATGTGCGAACGATCCAAATGACCGTTGGCATGACGATTACAGGTCTCAACGCCTATTGATGGAGGTATCAACCATCGAAATCGGAGCACAATTGCAGATTTTCGATTTTTCTGGCTCTGAATTTGTGGGCTATAGTTCAGTTGATTTTCAATAAAATTGAATTTTCTGCGGAAATGTGTAGAAATGTGCGAACGATCCAAATGACCGTTGGCATGACGATTACAGGTCTCAACGCCTATTGATGGAGGTATCAACCATCGAAATCGGAGCACAATTGCAGATTTTCGATTTTTCTGGCTCTGAATTTGTGGGCTATAGTTCAGTTGATTTTCAATAAAATTGAATTTTCTGCGGAATGTGTAGAAATGTGCGAACGATCCAAATGACCGTTGGCATGACGATTACAGGTCTCAACGCCTATTGATGGAGGTATCAACCATCGAAATAGGAGCACAATTGCAGATTTTCGATTTTTCTGGCTCTGAATTTGTGGGCTATAGTTCAGTTTGATTTTCAATAAAATTGAATTTTCTGCGAAATGTGTAGAAATGTGCGAGCGATCCAAATGACCGTTGACAAGATGATTTACAGTTCTCAATGCCTATTGATAGAGGTATCAACCATCGAAATCGGAGCACAATTGCAGATTTTCGATTTTTCTGGCTCTGAATTTGTGGGCTATAGTTCAGTTGATTTTCAATAAAATTGAATTTTCTGCGGAATGTGTAGAAATGTGCGAACGATCCAAATGACCGTTTGCATGACGATTACAGGTCTCAACGCCTATTGATGGAGGTATCAACCATCGAAATCGGAGCACAATTGCAGATTTTCGGTTTTTCTGGCTCTGAATTTGTGGGCTATAGTTCAGTTGATTTTCAATAAAATTGAATTTTCTGCGGAATGTGTAGAAATGTGCGAACGATCCAAATGACCGTTGGCATGACGATTACAGGTCTCAACGCCTATTGATGGAGGTATCAACCATCGAAATCGGAGCACAATTGCAGATTTTCGATTTTTCTGGCTCTGAATTTGTGGGCTATAGTTCAGTTGATTTTCAATAAAATTGAATTTTCTGCGAAATGTGTAGAAATGTGCGAGCGATCCAAATGACCGTTGACAAGATGATTACAGTTCTCAATGCCTATTGATAGAGGTATCAACCATCGAAATCGGAGCACAATTGCAGATTTTCGATTTTTCTGGCTCTGAATTTGTGGGCTATAGTTCAGTTGATTTTCAATAAAATTGAATTTTCTGCGGAATGTGTAGAAATGTGCGAACGATCCAAATGACCGTTTGCATGACGATTACAGGTCTCAACGCCTATTGATGGAGGTATCAACCATCGAAATCGGAGCACAATTGCAGATTTTCGATTTTTCTGGCTCTGAATTTGTGGGCTATAGTTCAGTTGATTTTCAATAAAATTGAATTTTCTGCGAAATGTGTAGAAATGTGCGAGCGATCCAAATGACCATTGGCATGATGATTACAGGTCTCAACGCCTATTGATAGAGGTATCAACCATCGAAATCGGAGCACAATTGCAGATTTTCGATTTTTCTGGCTCTAAATTTGTGGGCTATAGTTCAGTTGATTTTCAATAAAATTGAATTTTCTGCGAAATGTGTAGAAATGTGCGAACGATCCAAATGACCGTTGCCATGACGATTACAGGTCTCAACGCCTATTGATGGAGGTATCAACCATCGAAATCGGAGCACAATTGCAGATTTTCGATTTTTCTGGCTCTGAATTTGTGGGCTATAGTTCAGTTGATTTTCAATAAAATTGAATTTTCTGCGGAATGTGTAGAAATGTGCGAACGATCCAAATGACCGTTGGCATGACGATTACAGGTCTCAACGCCTATTGATGGAGGTATCAACCATCGAAATCGGAGCACAATTGCAGATTTTCGATTTTTCTGGCTCTGAATTTGTGGGCTATAGTTCAGTTGATTTTCAATAAAATTGAATTTTCTGCGAAATGTGTAGAAATGTGCGAGCGATCCAAATGACCATTGGCATGATGATTACAGGTCTCAACGCCTATTGATGGAGGTATCAACCATCGAAATCGGAGCACAATTGCAGATTTTCGATTTTTCTGGCTCTGAATTTGTGGGCTATAGTTCAGTTGATTTTCAATAAAATTGAATTTTCTACGAAATGTGTAGAAATGTGCGAACGATCCAAATGACCGTTGGCATGACGATTACAGGTCTCAACGCCTATTGATGGAGGTATCAACCATCGAAATCGGAGCACAATTGCAGATTTTCGATTTTTCTGGCTCTGAATTTGTGGGCTATAGTTCAGTTGATTTTCAATAAAATTGAATTTTCTGCGGAATGTGTAGAAATGTGCGAACGATCCAAATGACCGTTGGCATGACGATTACAGGTCTCAACGCCTATTGATGGAGGTATCAACCATCGAAATCGGAGCACAATTGCAGATTTTCGATTTTTCTGGCTCTGAATTTGTGGGCTATAGTTCAGTTGATTTTCAATAAAATTGAATTTTCTGCGAAATGTGTAGAAATGTGCGAACGATCCAAATGACCGTTGGCATGACGATTACAGGTCTCAACGCCTATTGATGGAGGTATCAACCATCGAAATCGGAGCACAATTGCAGATTTTCGGTTTTTCTGGCTCTGAATTTGTGGGCTATAGTTTAGTTGATTTTCAATAAAATTGAATTTTCTTCGAAATGTGTAGAAATGTGCGAGCGATCCAAATGACCGTTGACAAGATGATTACAGTTCTCAACGCCTATTGATAGAGGTATCAACCATCGAAATCGGAGTACAATTGCAGATTTTCGATTTTTCTGGCTCTGAATTTGTGGGCTATAGTTCAGTTGATTTTCAATAAAATTGAATTTTCTGCGAAATTTGTAGAAATGCGCGAGCGATCCAAATGACCGTTGGCATGACGATTACAGGTCTCAACGCCTATTGATGGAGGTATCAACCATCGAAATCGGAGAACAATTGCAGATTTTCGATTTTTCTGGCTCTGAATTTGTGGGCTATAGTTCAGTTGATTTTCAATAAAATTGAATTTTCTGCGGAATGTGTAGAAATGTGCGAACGATCCAAATGACCGTTGGCATGACGATTACAGGTCTCAACGCCTATTGATGGAGGTATCAACCATCGAAATCGGAGCACAATTGCAGATTTTCGATTTTTCTGGCTCTGAATTTGTGGGCTATAGTTCAGTTGATTTTCAATAAAATTGAATTTTCTGCGAAATGTGTAGAAATGTGCGAGCGATCCAAATGACCATTGGCATGATGATTACAGGTCTCAACGCCTATTGATAGAGGTATCAACCATCGAAATCGGAGCACAATTGCAGATTTTCGATTTTTCTGGCTCTGAATTTGTGGGCTATAGTTCAGTTGATTTTCAATAAAATTGAATTTTCTGCGGAATGTGTAGAAATGTGCGAACGATCCAAATGACCGTTGGCATGACGATTACAGGTCTCAACGCCTATTGATGGAGGTATCAACCATCGAAATCGGAGCACAATTGCAGATTTTCGATTTTTCTGGCTCTGAATTTGTGGGCTATAGTTCAGTTGATTTTCAATAAAATTGAATTTTCTGCGGAATGTGTAGAAATGTGCGAACGATCCAAATGACCGTTGACAAGATGATTACAGTTCTCAATGCCTATTGATAGAGGTATCAACCATCGAAATCGGAGCACAATTGCAGATTTTCGATTTTTCTGGCTCTGAATTTGTGGGCTATAGTTCAGTTGATTTTCAATAAAATTGAATTTTCTGCGAAATGTGTAGAAATGTGCGAGCGATCCAAATGACCGTTGACAAGATGATTACAGTTCTCAACGCCTATTGATGGAGGTATCAACCATCGAAATCGGAGCACAATTGCAGATTTTCGATTTTTCTGGCTCTGAATTTGTGGGCTATAGTTCAGTTGATTTTCAATAAAATTGAATTTTCTGCGAAATGTGTAGAAATGTGCGAACGATCCAAATGACCGTTGGCATGACGATTACAGGTCTCAACGCCTATTGATGGAGGTATCAACCATCGAAATCGGAGCACAATTGCAGATTTTCGATTTTTCTGGCTCTGAATTTGTGGGCTATAGTTCAGTTGATTTTCAATAAAATTGAATTTTCTGCGAAATGTGTAGAAATGTGCGAACGATCCAAATGACCGTTGGCATGACGATTACAGGTCTCAACGCCTATTGATGGAGGTATCAACCATCGAAATCGGAGCACAATTGCAGATTTTCGATTTTTCTGGCTCTGAATTTGTGGGCTATAGTTCAGTTGATTTTCAATAAAATTGAATTTTCTGCGAAATGTGTAGAAATGTGCGAACGATCCAAATGACCGTTGGCATGACGATTACAGGTCTCAACGCCTATTGATGGAGGTATCAACCATCGAAATCGGAGCACAATTGCAGATTTTCGATTTTTCTGGCTCTGAATTTGTGGGCTATAGTTCAGTTGATTTTCAATAAAATTGAATTTTCTGCGGAATGTGTAGAAATGTGCGAACGATCCAAATGACCGTTGGCATGACGATTACAGGTCTCAACGCCTATTGATGGAGGTATCAACCATCGAAATCGGAGCACAATTGCAGATTTTCGATTTTTCTGGCTCTGAATTTGTGGGCTATAGTTCAGTTGATTTTCAATAAAATTGAATTTTCTGCGGAATGTGTAGAAATGTGCGAACGATCCAAATGACCGTTGGCATGACGATTACAGGTCTCAACGCCTATTGATGGAGGTATCAACCATCGAAATCGGAGCACAATTGCAGATTTTCGATTTTTCTGGCTCTGAATTTGTGGGCTATAGTTCAGTTGATTTTCAATAAAATTGAATTTTCTGCGAAATGTGTAGAAATGTGCGAGCGATCCAAATGACCGTTGACAAGATGATTACAGTTCTCAATGCCTATTGATAGAGGTATCAACCATCGAAATCGGAGCACAATTGCAGATTTTCGATTTTTCTGGCTCTGAATTTGTGGGCTATAGTTCAGTTGATTTTCAATAAAATTGAATTTTCTGCGGAATGTGTAGAAATGTGCGAACGATCCAAATGACCGTTTGCATGACGATTACAGGTCTCAACGCCTATTGATGGAGGTATCAACCATCGAAATCGGAGCACAATTGCAGATTTTCGATTTTTCTGGCTCTGAATTTGTGGGCTATAGTTCAGTTGATTTTCAATAAAATTGAATTTTCTGCGAAATGTGTAGAAATGTGCGAGCGATCCAAATGACCATTGGCATGATGATTACAGGTCTCAACGCCTATTGATAGAGGTATCAACCATCGAAATCGGAGCACAATTGCAGATTTTCGATTTTTCTGGCTCTGAATTTGTGGGCTATAGTTCAGTTGATTTTCAATAAAATTGAATTTTCTGCGGAATGTGTAGAAATGTGCGAACGATCCAAATGACCGTTGGCATGACGATTACAGGTCTCAACGCCTATTGATGGAGGTATCAACCATCGAAATCGGAGCACAATTGCAGATTTTCGATTTTTCTGGCTCTGAATTTGTGGGCTATAGTTCAGTTGATTTTCAATAAAATTGAATTTTCTGCGAAATGTGTAGAAATGTGCGAACGATCCAAATGACCGTTGCCATGACGATTACAGGTCTCAACGCCTATTGATGGAGGTATCAACCATCGAAATCGGAGCACAATTGCAGATTTTCGATTTTTCTGGCTCTGAATTTGTGGGCTATAGTTCAGTTGATTTTCAATAAAATT
This sequence comes from Tipula helvola, assembly GCA_963556165.1. Classification (NCBI taxonomy): domain Eukaryota; kingdom Metazoa; phylum Arthropoda; class Insecta; order Diptera; family Tipulidae; genus Tipula; species Tipula helvola. Next base: position 150,960,699 of record OY744481.1, on the reverse strand, counting down.
GAATTTTCTGCGGAATGTGTAGAAATGTGCGAACGATCCAAATGACCGTTGGCATGACGATTACAGGTCTCAACGCCTATTGATGGAGGTATCAACCATCGAAATCGGAGCACAATTGCAGATTTTCGATTTTTCTGGCTCTGAATTTGTGGGCTATAGTTCAGTTGATTTTCAATAAAATTGAATTTTCTGCGAAATGTGTAGAAATGTGCGAGCGATCCAAATGACCATTGGCATGATGATTACAGGTCTCAACGCCTATTGATGGAGGTATCAACCATCGAAATCGGAGCACAATTGCAGATTTTCGATTTTTCTGGCTCTGAATTTGTGGGCTATAGTTCAGTTGATTTTCAATAAAATTGAATTTTCTACGAAATGTGTAGAAATGTGCGAACGATCCAAATGACCGTTGGCATGACGATTACAGGTCTCAACGCCTATTGATGGAGGTATCAACCATCGAAATCGGAGCACAATTGCAGATTTTCGATTTTTCTGGCTCTGAATTTGTGGGCTATAGTTCAGTTGATTTTCAATAAAATTGAATTTTCTGCGGAATGTGTAGAAATGTGCGAACGATCCAAATGACCGTTGGCATGACGATTACAGGTCTCAACGCCTATTGATGGAGGTATCAACCATCGAAATCGGAGCACAATTGCAGATTTTCGATTTTTCTGGCTCTGAATTTGTGGGCTATAGTTCAGTTGATTTTCAATAAAATTGAATTTTCTGCGAAATGTGTAGAAATGTGCGAACGATCCAAATGACCGTTGGCATGACGATTACAGGTCTCAACGCCTATTGATGGAGGTATCAACCATCGAAATCGGAGCACAATTGCAGATTTTCGGTTTTTCTGGCTCTGAATTTGTGGGCTATAGTTTAGTTGATTTTCAATAAAATTGAATTTTCTTCGAAATGTGTAGAAATGTGCGAGCGATCCAAATGACCGTTGACAAGATGATTACAGTTCTCAACGCCTATTGATAGAGGTATCAACCATCGAAATCGGAGTACAATTGCAGATTTTCGATTTTTCTGGCTCTGAATTTGTGGGCTATAGTTCAGTTGATTTTCAATAAAATTGAATTTTCTGCGAAATTTGTAGAAATGCGCGAGCGATCCAAATGACCGTTGGCATGACGATTACAGGTCTCAACGCCTATTGATGGAGGTATCAACCATCGAAATCGGAGAACAATTGCAGATTTTCGATTTTTCTGGCTCTGAATTTGTGGGCTATAGTTCAGTTGATTTTCAATAAAATTGAATTTTCTGCGGAATGTGTAGAAATGTGCGAACGATCCAAATGACCGTTGGCATGACGATTACAGGTCTCAACGCCTATTGATGGAGGTATCAACCATCGAAATCGGAGCACAATTGCAGATTTTCGATTTTTCTGGCTCTGAATTTGTGGGCTATAGTTCAGTTGATTTTCAATAAAATTGAATTTTCTGCGAAATGTGTAGAAATGTGCGAGCGATCCAAATGACCATTGGCATGATGATTACAGGTCTCAACGCCTATTGATGGAGGTATCAACCATCGAAATCGGAGCACAATTGCAGATTTTCGATTTTTCTGGCTCTGAATTTGTGGGCTATAGTTCAGTTGATTTTCAATAAAATTGAATTTTCTGCGGAATATGTAGAAATGTGCGAACGATCCAAATGACCGTTGGCATGACGATTACAGGTCTCAACGCCTATTGATGGAGGTATCAACCATCGAAATCGGAGCACAATTGCAGATTTTCGATTTTTCTGGCTCTGAATTTGTGGGCTATAGTTCAGTTGATTTTCAATAAAATTGAATTTTCTGCGGAATGTGTAGAAATGTGCGAACGATCCAAATGACCGTTGGCATGACGATTACAGGTCTCAACGCCTATTGATGGAGGTATCAACCATCGAAATCGGAGCACAATTGCAGATTTTCGATTTTTCTGGCTCTGAATTTGTGGGCTATAGTTCAGTTGATTTTCAATAAAATTGAATTTTCTGCGAAATGTGTAGAAATGTGCGAGCGATCCAAATGACCATTGGCATGATGATTACAGGTCTCAACGCCTATTGATAGAGGTATCAACCATCGAAATCGGAGCACAATTGCAGATTTTCGATTTTTCTGGCTCTGAATTTGTGGGCTATAGTTCAGTTGATTTTCAATAAAATTGAATTTTCTGCGAAATGTGTAGAAATGTGCGAACGATCCAAATGACCGTTGGCATGACGATTACAGGTCTCAACGCCTATTGATGGAGGTATCAACCATCGAAATCGGAGTACAATTGCAGATTTTCGATTTTTCTGGCTCTGAATTTGTGGGCTATAGTTCAGTTGATTTTCAATAAAATTGAATTTTCTGCGAAATGTGTAGAAATGTGCGAGCGATCCAAATGACCGTTGACAAGATGATTACAGTTCTCAATGCCTATTGATAGAGGTATCAACCATCGAAATCGGAGCACAATTGCAGATTTTCGATTTTTCTGGCTCTGAATTTGTGGGCTATAGTTCAGTTGATTTTCAATAAAATTGAATTTTCTGCGGAATGTGTAGAAATGTGCGAACGATCCAAATGACCGTTGGCATGACGATTACAGGTCTCAACGCCTATTGATGGAGGTATCAACCATCGAAATCGGAGCACAATTGCAGATTTTCGATTTTTCTGGCTCTGAATTTGTGGGCTATAGTTCAGTTGATTTTCAATAAAATTGAATTTTCTGCGAAATGTGTAGAAATGTGCGAACGATCCAAATGACCGTTGGCATGACGATTACAGGTCTCAACGCCTATTGATGGAGGTATCAACCATCGAAATCGGAGCACAATTGCAGATTTTCGATTTTTCTGGCTCTGAATTTGTGGGCTATAGTTCAGTTGATTTTCAATAAAATTGAATTTTCTGCGAAATGTGTAGAAATGTGCGAGCGATCCAAATGACCGTTGGCATGACGATTACAGGTCTCAACGCCTATTGATGGAGGTATCAACCATCGAAATCGGAGCACAATTGCAGATTTTCGATTTTTCTGGCTCTGAATTTGTGGGCTATAGTTCAGTTGATTTTCAATAAAATTGAATTTTCTGCGGAATGTGTAGAAATGTGCGAACGATCCAAATGACCGTTGGCATGACGATTACAGGTCTCAACGCCTATTGATGGAGGTATCAACCATCGAAATCGGAGCACAATTGCAGATTTTCGATTTTTCTGGCTCTGAATTTGTGGGCTATAGTTCAGTTGATTTTCAATAAAATTGAATTTTCTGCGGAATGTGTAGAAATGTGCGAGCGATCCAAATGACCGTTGGCATGACGATTACAGGTCTCAACGCCTATTGATGGAGGTATCAACCATCGAAATCGGAGCACAATTGCAGATTTTCGATTTTTCTGGCTCTGAATTTGTGGGCTATAGTTCAGTTGATTTTCAATAAAATTGAATTTTCTGCGGAATGTGTAGAAATGTGCGAACGATCCAAATGACCGTTGGCATGACGATTACAGGTCTCAACGCCTATTGATGGAGGTATCAACCATCGAAATCGGAGCACAATTGCAGATTTTCGATTTTTCTGGCTCTGAATTTGTGGGCTATAGTTCAGTTGATTTTCAATAAAATTGAATTTTCTGCGGAATGTGTAGAAATGTGCGAGCGATCCAAATGACCGTTGGCATGACGATTACAGGTCTCAACGCCTATTGATGGAGGTATCAACCATCGAAATCGGAGCACAATTGCAGATTTTCGATTTTTCTGGCTCTGAATTTGTGGGCTATAGTTCAGTTGATTTTCAATAAAATTGAATTTTCTGCGGAATGTGTAGAAATGTGCGAGCGATCCAAATGACCGTTGGCATGACGATTACAGGTCTCAACGCCTATTGATGGAGGTATCAACCATCGAAATCGGAGCACAATTGCAGATTTTCGATTTTTCTGGCTCTGAATTTGTGGGCTATAGTTCAGTTGATTTTCAATAAAATTGAATTTTCTGCGGAATGTGTAGAAATGTGCGAACGATCCAAATGACCGTTGGCATGACGATTACAGGTCTCAACGCCTATTGATGGAGGTATCAACCATCGAAATCGGAGCACAATTGCAGATTTTCGATTTTTCTGGCTCTGAATTTGTGGGCTATAGTTCAGTTGATTTTCAATAAAATTGAATTTTCTTCGAAATGTATAGAAATGTGCGAGCGATTCAAATGACCGTTGGCATGACGATTACAGGTCTCAACGCCTATTGATAGAGGTATCAACCATCGAAATCGGAGCACAATTGCAGATTTTCGATTTTTCTGGCTCTGAATTGGTGGGCTATAGTTCAGTTGATTTTCAATAAAATTGAATTTTCTTCGAAATGTGAAGAAATATGCGAACGATCCAAATGACCGTTGGCATGACGATTACAGGTCTCAACACCTATTGATAGAGATATCAACCATTGAAATCGGAGAACAATTGCAGATTTTCGATTTTTCTGGCTCTGAATTTGTGGGCTATAGTTCAGTTGATTTTCAATAAAGTTTAATTTTCCGCGAAATGTGTAGAAATGTGCGAGCGATCCAAATGACCGTTGGCATGACGATTACAGGTCTCAACGCCTGTTGATAGAGGTATCAACCATCGAAATCGGAGCACAAATGCAGATTTTCGATTTTTCTGGCTCTGAATTTGTGGGCTATAGTTCAGTTGATTTTCAATAAAATTGAATTTTCTTCGAAATGTATAGAAATGTGCGAGCGATCCAAATGACCGTTGGCATGACGATTACAGGTCTCAACGCCTGTTGATATAGGTATCAACCATTGAAATCGGAGAACAATTGCAGATTTTCGATTTTTCTGGCTCTGAATTTGTGGGCTATAGTTCAGTTGATTTTCAATAAAGTTTAATTTTCCACGAAATGTGTAGAAATGTGCGAGCGATCCAAATGACCGTTGGCATGACGATTACAGGTCTCAACGCCTGTTGATAGAGGTATCAACCATCGAAATCGGAGCACAAATGCAGATTTTCGATTTTTCTGGCTCTGAATTTGTGGGCTATAGTTCAGTTGATTTTCAATAAAATTGAATTTTCTGCGAAATGTGTAGAAATGTGCGAACGATCCAAATGACCGTTGGCATGACGATTACAGGTCTCAACGCCTATTGATGGAGGTATCAACCATCGAAATCGGAGCACAATTGCAGATTTTCGATTTTTCTGGCTCTGAATTTGTGGGCTATAGTTCAGTTGATTTTCAATAAAATTGAATTTTCTGCGAAATGTGTAGAAATGTGCGAACGATCCAAATGACCGTTGGCATGACGATTACAGGTCTCAACGCCTATTGATGGAGGTATCAACCATCGAAATCAGAGTACAATTGCAGATTTTCGATTTTTCTGGCTCTGAATTTGTGGGCTATAGTTCAGTTGATTTTCAATAAAATTGAATTTTCTGCGAAATGTGTAGAAATGTGCGAGAGATCCAAATGACCGTTGACAAGATGATTACAGTTCTCAATGCCTATTGATAGAGGTATCAACCATCGAAATCGGAGCACAATTGCAGATTTTCGATTTTTCTGGCTCTGAATTTGTGGGCTATAGTTCAGTTGATTTTCAATAAAATTGAATTTTCTGCGAAATGTGTAGAAATGTGCGAGCGATCCAAATGACCGTTGACAAGATGATTACAGTTCTCAATGCCTATTGATAGAGGTATCAACCATCGAAATCGGAGCACAATTGCAGATTTTCGATTTTTCTGGCTCTGAATTTGTGGGCTATAGTTCAGTTGATTTTCAATAAAATTGAATTTTCTGCGAAATGTGTAGAAATATGCGAACGATCCAAATGACCATTGGCATGACGATTACAGGTCTCAACGCCTATTGATCGAGGTATCAACCATCGAAATCGGAGAACAATTGCAGATTTTCGATTTTTCTGGCTCTGAATTTGTGGGCTATAGTTCAGTTGATTTTCAATAAAATTTAATTTTCTGCGAAATGTGTAGAAATGCGCGACCGATCCAAATGATCGTTGGCATGACGACTACATGTCTCCACGCCTATTGATAGAGGTATCAACCATCGAAATCGGAGAACAATTGCAGATTTTCGATTTTTCTGGCTCTGAATTTGTGGGCTATAGTTCAGTTGATTTTCAATAAAATTGAATTTTCTGCGAAATGTGTAGAAATGTGCGAACGATCCAAATGACCGTTGGCTTGACGATTACAGGTCTCAACGCCTATTGATCTAGGTATCAACCATCGAAATCGGAGCACAATTGCACATTTTCGATTTTTCTGGCTCTGAATTTGTGGGCTATAGTTCAGTTGATTTTCAATAAAATTGAATTTTCTGCGAAATGTGTAGAAATATGCGAACGATCCAAATGACCGTTGGCATGACGATTACAGGTCTCAACGCCTATTGATCTAGGTATCAACCATCGAAATCGGAGCACAATTGCACATTTTCGATTTTTCTGGCTCTGAATTTGTGGGCTATAGTTCAGTTGATTTTCAATAAAATTGAATTTTCTGCGAAATGTGTAGAAATATGCGAACGATCCAAATGACCGTTGGCATGACGATTACAGGTCTCAACGCCTATTGATCGAGGTATCAACCATCGAAATCGGAGCACAATTGCAGATTTTCGATTTTTCTGGCTCTGAATTTGTGGGCTATAGTTCAGTTGATTTTCAATAAAATTTAATTTTCTGCGAAATGTGTAGAAATGTGCGAGCGATCCAAATGACCGTTGGCTTGACGATTACAGGTCTCAACGCCTATTGATCTAGGTATCAACCATCGAAATCGGAGCACAATTGCACATTTTCGATTTTTCTGGCTCTGAATTTGTGGGCTATAGTTCAGTTGATTTTCAATAAAATTGAATTTTCTGCGAAATGTGTAGAAATGTGCGAACGATCCAAATGACCGTTGGCTTGACGATTACAGGTCTCAACGCCTATTGATCTAGGTATCAACCATCGAAATCGGAGCACAATTGCACATTTTCGATTTTTCTGGCTCTGAATTTGTGGGCTATAGTTCAGTTGATTTTCAATAAAATTGAATTTTCTGCGAAATGTGTAGAAATATGCGAACGATCCAAATGACCGTTGGCATGACGATTACAGGTCTCAACGCCTATTGATCTAGGTATCAACCATCGAAATCGGAGCACAATTGCACATTTTCGATTTTTCTGGCTCTGAATTTGTGGGCTATAGTTCAGTTGATTTTCAATAAAATTGAATTTTCTGCGAAATGTGTAGAAATATGCGAACGATCCAAATGACCGTTGGCATGACGATTACAGGTCTCAACGCCTATTGATCGAGGTATCAACCATCGAAATCGGAGCACAATTGCAGATTTTCGATTTTTCTGGCTCTGAATTGGTGGGCTATAGTTCAGTTGATTTTCAATAAAATTGAATTTTCTTCGAAATGTGAAGAAATATGCGAACGATCCAAATGACCGTTGGCATGACGATTACAGGTCTCAACACCTATTGATAGAGATATCAACCATTGAAATCGGAGAACAATTGCAGATTTTCGATTTTTCTGGCTCTGAATTTGTGGGCTATAGTTCAGTTGATTTTCAATAAAGTTTAATTTTCCGCGAAATGTGTAGAAATGTGCGAGCGATCCAAATGACCGTTGGCATGACGATTACAGGTCTCAACGCCTGTTGATAGAGGTATCAACCATCGAAATCGGAGCACAAATGCAGATTTTCGATTTTTCTGGCTCTGAATTTGTGGGCTATAGTTCAGTTGATTTTCAATAAAATTGAATTTTCTTCGAAATGTATAGAAATGTGCGAGCGATCCAAATGACCGTTGGCATGACGATTACAGGTCTCAACGCCTGTTGATATAGGTATCAACCATTGAAATCGGAGAACAATTGCAGATTTTCGATTTTTCTGGCTCTGAATTTGTGGGCTATAGTTCAGTTGATTTTCAATAAAGTTTAATTTTCCACGAAATGTGTAGAAATGTGCGAGCGATCCAAATGACCGTTGGCATGACGATTACAGGTCTCAACGCCTGTTGATAGAGGTATCAACCATCGAAATCGGAGCACAAATGCAGATTTTCGATTTTTCTGGCTCTGAATTTGTGGGCTATAGTTCAGTTGATTTTCAATAAAATTGAATTTTCTGCGAAATGTGTAGAAATGTGCGAACGATCCAAATGACCGTTGGCATGACGATTACAGGTCTCAACGCCTATTGATGGAGGTATCAACCATCGAAATCGGAGCACAATTGCAGATTTTCGATTTTTCTGGCTCTGAATTTGTGGGCTATAGTTCAGTTGATTTTCAATAAAATTGAATTTTCTGCGAAATGTGTAGAAATGTGCGAACGATCCAAATGACCGTTGGCATGACGATTACAGGTCTCAACGCCTATTGATGGAGGTATCAACCATCGAAATCAGAGTACAATTGCAGATTTTCGATTTTTCTGGCTCTGAATTTGTGGGCTATAGTTCAGTTGATTTTCAATAAAATTGAATTTTCTGCGAAATGTGTAGAAATGTGCGAGAGATCCAAATGACCGTTGACAAGATGATTACAGTTCTCAATGCCTATTGATAGAGGTATCAACCATCGAAATCGGAGCACAATTGCAGATTTTCGATTTTTCTGGCTCTGAATTTGTGGGCTATAGTTCAGTTGATTTTCAATAAAATTGAATTTTCTGCGAAATGTGTAGAAATGTGCGAGCGATCCAAATGACCGTTGACAAGATGATTACAGTTCTCAATGCCTATTGATAGAGGTATCAACCATCGAAATCGGAGCACAATTGCAGATTTTCGATTTTTCTGGCTCTGAATTTGTGGGCTATAGTTCAGTTGATTTTCAATAAAATTGAATTTTCTGCGAAATGTGTAGAAATATGCGAACGATCCAAATGACCATTGGCATGACGATTACAGGTCTCAACGCCTATTGATCGAGGTATCAACCATCGAAATCGGAGAACAATTGCAGATTTTCGATTTTTCTGGCTCTGAATTTGTGGGCTATAGTTCAGTTGATTTTCAATAAAATTTAATTTTCTGCGAAATGTGTAGAAATGCGCGACCGATCCAAATGATCGTTGGCATGACGACTACATGTCTCCACGCCTATTGATAGAGGTATCAACCATCGAAATCGGAGAACAATTGCAGATTTTCGATTTTTCTGGCTCTGAATTTGTGGGCTATAGTTCAGTTGATTTTCAATAAAATTGAATTTTCTGCGAAATGTGTAGAAATGTGCGAACGATCCAAATGACCGTTGGCTTGACGATTACAGGTCTCAACGCCTATTGATCTAGGTATCAACCATCGAAATCGGAGCACAATTGCACATTTTCGATTTTTCTGGCTCTGAATTTGTGGGCTATAGTTCAGTTGATTTTCAATAAAATTGAATTTTCTGCGAAATGTGTAGAAATATGCGAACGATCCAAATGACCGTTGGCATGACGATTACAGGTCTCAACGCCTATTGATCTAGGTATCAACCATCGAAATCGGAGCACAATTGCACATTTTCGATTTTTCTGGCTCTGAATTTGTGGGCTATAGTTCAGTTGATTTTCAATAAAATTGAATTTTCTGCGAAATGTGTAGAAATATGCGAACGATCCAAATGACCGTTGGCATGACGATTACAGGTCTCAACGCCTATTGATCTAGGTATCAACCATCGAAATCGGAGCACAATTGCACATTTTCGATTTTTCTGGCTCTGAATTTGTGGGCTATAGTTCAGTTGATTTTCAATAAAATTGAATTTTCTGCGAAATGTGTAGAAATATGCGAACGATCCAAATGACCGTTGGCATGACGATTACAGGTCTCAACGCCTATTGATCGAGGTATCAACCATCGAAATCGGAGCACAATTGCAGATTTTCGATTTTTCTGGCTCTGAATTTGTGGGCTATAGTTCAGTTGATTTTCAATAAAATTTAATTTTCTGCGAAATGTGTAGAAATGCGCGACCGATCCAAATGATCGTTGGCATGACGACTACATGTCTCCACGCCTATTGATAGAGGTATCAACCATCGAAATCGGAGCACAATTGCAGATTTTCGATTTTTCTGGCTCTGAATTTGTGGGCTATAGTTCAGTTGATTTTCAATAAAATTGAATTTTCTGCGAAATGTGTAGAAATGTGCGAACGATCCAAATGACCGTTGGCATGACGATTACAGGTCTCAACGCCTATTGATCTAGGTATCAACCATCGAAATCGGAGCACAATTGCACATTTTCGATTTTTCTGGCTCTGAATTTGTGGGCTATAGTTCAGTTGATTTTCAATAAAATTGAATTTTCTGCGAAATGTGTAGAAATATGCGAACGATCCAAATGACCGTTGGCATGACGATTACAGGTCTCAACGCCTATTGATCGAGGTATCAACCATCGAAATCGGAGCACAATTGCAGATTTTCGATTTTTCTGGCTCTGAATTTGTGGGCTATAGTTCAGTTGATTTTCAATAAAATTGAATTTTCTGCGAAATGTGTAGAAATGTGCGAACGATCCAAATGACCGTTGGCATGACGATTACAGGTCTCAACGCCTATTGATCTAGGTATCAACCATCGAAATCGGAGCACAATTGCAGATTTTCGATTTTTCTGGCTCTGAATTTGTGGGCTATAGTTCAGTTGATTTTCAATAAAATTGAATTTTCTGCGAAATGTGTAGAAATGTGCGAACGATCCAAATGACCGTTGGCATGACGATTACAGGTCTCAACGCCTATTGATCTAGGTATCAACCATCGAAATCGGAGCACAATTGCAGATTTTCGATTTTTCTGGCTCTGAATTTGTGGGCTATAGTTCAGTTGATTTTCAATAAAATTGAATTTTCTGCGAAATGTGTAGAAATATGCGAGCGATCCAAATGACCGTTGGCATGACGATTACAGGTCTCAACGCCTATTGATCGAGGTATCAACCATCGAAATCGGAGAACAATTGCAGATTTTCGATTTTTCTGGCTCTGAATTTGTGGGCTATAGTTCAGTTGATTTTCAATAAAATTTAATTTTCTGCGAAATGTGTAGAAATGCGCGACCGATCCAAATGATCGTTGGCATGACGACTACATGTCTCCACGCCTATTGATAGAGGTATCAACCATCGAAATCGGAGCACAATTGCAGATTTTCGATTTTTCTGGCTCTGAATTTGTGGGCTATAGTTCAGTTGATTTTCAATAAAATTTAATTTTCTGCGAAATGTGTAGAAATGTGCGAGCGATCCAAATGACCGTTGGCATGACGATTACAGGTCTCAACGCCTATTGATGGAGGTATCAACCATCGAAATCGGAGCACAATTGCAGATTTTCGATTTTTCTGGCTCTGAATTTGTGGGCTATAGTTCAGTTGATTTTCAATAAAATTTAATTTTCTGCGAAATGTGTAGAAATGCGCGACCGATCCAAATGATCGTTGGCATGACGACTACATGTCTCCACGCCTATTGATAGAGGTATCAACCATCGAAATCGGAGCACAATTGCACATTTTCGATTTTTCTGGCTCTGAATTTGTGGGCTATAGTTCAGTTGATTTTCAATAAAATTGAATTTTCTGCGAAATGTGTAGAAATATGCGAACGATCCAAATGACCGTTGGTATGACGATTACAGGTCTCAACGCCTATTGATCGAGGTATCAACCATCGAAATCGGAGAACAATTGCAGATTTTCGATTTTTCTGGCTCTGAATTTGTGGGCTATAGTTCAGTTGATTTTCAATAAAATTGAATTTTCTGCGAAATGTGTAGAAATGTGCGAACGATCCAAATGACCGTTGGCATGACGATTACAGGTCTCAACGCCTATTGATAGAGGTATCAACCATCGAAATCGGAGTACAATTGCAGATTTTCGATTTTTCTGGCTCTGAATTTGTGGGCTATAGTTCAGTTGATTTTCAATAAAATTGAATTTTCTGCGAAATGTGTAGAAATGTGCGAACGATCCAAATGACCGTTGGCATGACGATTACAGGTCTCAACGCCTATTGATCGAGGTATCAACCATCGAAATCGGAGAACAATTGCAGATTTTCGATTTTTCTGGCTCTGAATTTGTGGGCTATAGTTCAGTTGATTTTCAATAAAATTGAATTTTCTGCGAAATGTGTAGAAATGTGCGAACGATCCAAATGACCGTTGGCATGACGATTACAGGTCTCAACGCCTATTGATAGAGGTATCAACCATCGAAATCGGAGTACAATTGCAGATTTTCGATTTTTCTGGCTCTGAATTTGTGGGCTATAGTTCAGTTGATTTTCAATAAAATTGAATTTTCTGCGAAATGTGTAGAAATGTGCGAACGATCCAAATGACCGTTGGCATGACGATTACAGGTCTCAACGCCTATTGATCTAGGTATCAACCATCGAAATCGGAGCACAATTGCAGATTTTCGATTTTTCTGGCTCTGAATTTGTGGGCTATAGTTCAGTTGATTTTCAATAAAATTGAATTTTCTGCGAAATGTGTAGAAATATGCGAACGATCCAAATGACCGTTGGCATGACGATTACAGGTCTCAACGCCTATTGATCGAGGTATCAACCATCGAAATCGGAGCACAATTGCAGATTTTCGATTTTTCTGGCTCTGAATTTGTGGGCTATAGTTCAGTTGATTTTCAATAAAATTGAATTTTCTGCGGAATGTGTAGAAATGTGCGAAAGATCCAAAAGACCGTTGGCATGACGATTACAGGTCTCAACGCCTATTGATAGAGGTATCAACCATCGAAATCGGAGTACAATTGCAGATTTTCGATTTTTCTGGCTCTGAATTTGTGGGCTATAGTTCAGTTGATTTTCAATAAAATTGAATTTTCTGCGAAATGTGTAGAAATGTGCGAACGATCCAAATGACCGTTGGCATGACGATTACAGGTCTAAACGCCTATTGATCTAGGTATCAACCATCGAAATCGGAGCACAATTGCAGATTTTCGATTTTTCTGGCTCTGAATTTGTGGGCTATTATAGTTCAGTTGATTTTCAATAAAATTGAATTTTCTGCGAAATGTGTAGAAATATGCGAACGATCCAAATGACCGTTGGCATGACGATTACAGGTCTCAACGCCTATTGATCGAGGTATCAACCATCGAAATCGGAGCACAATTGCAGATTTTCGATTTTTCTGGCTCTGAATTTGTGGGCTATAGTTCAGTTGATTTTCAATAAAATTGAATTTTCTGCGAAATGTGTAGAAATATGCGAACGATCCAAATGACCGTTGGCATGACGATTACAGGTCTCAACGCCTATTGATCGAGGTATCAACCATCGAAATCGGAGCACAATTGCAGATTTTCGATTTTTCTGGCTCTGAATTTGTGGGCTATAGTTCAGTTGATTTTCAATAAAATTGAATTTTCTGCGGAATGTGTAGAAATGTGCGAACGATCCAAAAGACCGTTGGCATGACGATTACAGGTCTCAACGCCTATTGATAGAGGTATCAACCATCGGAATCGGAGCACAATTGCAGATTTTTGATTTTTCTGGCCCTAAATTTGTGGGCTATAGTTCAGTTGATTTTCAATAAAATTGAATTTTCTGCGAAATGTGTAGAAATGTGCGAGCGATCCAAATGACCGTTGGCATGACGACTACATGTCTCCACGCCTATTGATAGAGGTATCAACCATCGAAATCGGAGAACAATTGCAGATTTTCGATTTTTCTGGCTCTAAATTTGTGGGCTATAGTTCAGTTGATTTTGAATAAAATTGAATTTTCTGCGAAATGTGTAGAAATATGCGAGCGATCCAAATGACCGTTGACAAGACGATTACTGTTATCAACGCCTATTGATAGAGGTATCAACCATCGAAATCGGAGCACAATTGCAGATTTTCGATTTTTCTGGCTCTAAATTTGTGGGCTATAGTTCAGTTGATTTTCAATAAAATTGAATTTTCTTCGAAATGTGTAGAAATGTGCGAGCGATCCAAATGACCGTTGGCATGACGATTACAGGTCTCAACACCTATTGATAGAGGTATCAACCATCGAGATCGGAGCACAATTGCACATTTTCGATTTTTCTGGCTCTGAATTTGTGGGCTATAGTTCAGTTTGATTTTCAATAAAATTGAATTTTCTGCGAAATGTGTAGAAATGTGCGAGCGATCCAAATGACCGTTGGCATGACGACGGTATCAATCATCGAAATCGGAGCCCAATTGCAGATTTTCGATTTTTCTGGCTCTAAATTTGTGGGCTTTAGTACAGTTGATTTTCAATAAAATTGAATTTTCTGCGAAATGTGTAGAGATGTGCGAGCGATTCAAATGACCGTTGGCATGACGATTACAGGTCTCAACGCCTATTGATAGAGGTATCAATCATCGAAATCGGAGCACAATTGCAGATTTCCGATTTTTCTGGCTCTAAATTTGTGGGCTATAGTTCAGTTGATTTTCAATAAAATTGAATTTTCTGCGAAATGTGTAGAAATGTGCGAGCGATCCAAATGACCGTTGGCATGACGATTACAGGTCTCAACACCTTTTGATGGAGGTATCAACCATCGAGATCGGAGCACAATTGCACATTTTCGATTTTTCTGGCTCTGAATTTGTGGGCTATAGTTCAGTTGATTTTCAATAAAATTGAATTTTCTGCGAAATGTGTAGAAATGTGCGAGCGATCCAAATGACCGTTGGCATGACGACGGTATCAATCATCGAAATCGGAGCACAATTGCAGATTTTCGATTTTTCTGGCTCTAAATTTGTGGGCTTTAGTACAGTTGATTTTCAATAAAATTGAATTTTCTGCGAAATGTGTAGAGATGTGCGAGCGATTCAAATGACCGTTGGCATGACGATTACAGGTCTCAACGCCTATTGATAGAGGTATCAATCATCGAAATCGGAGCACAATTGCAGATTTCCGATTTTTCTGGCTCTAAATTTGTGGGCTATAGTTCAGTTGATTTTCAATAAAATTGAATTTTCTTCGAAATGTGTAGAAATGTGCGAGCGATCCAAATGACCGTTGGTATGACGATTACAGGTCTCAACACCTATTGATAGAGGTATCAACCATCGAGATCGGAGCACAATTGCAGATTTTCGATTTTTCTGGCTCTAAATTTGTGGGCTTTAGTACAGTTGATTTTCAATAAAATTGAATTTTCTGCGAAATGTGTAGAGATGTGCGAGCGATTCAAATGACCGTTGGCATGACGATTACTGTTCTCAACGCCTATTGATAGAGGTATCAACCATCGAAATCGGAGCACAATTGCAGATTTTCGATTTTTCTGGCTCTAAATTTGTGGGCTATAGTTCAGTTGATTTTCAATAAAATTGAATTTTCTTCGAAATGTGTAGAAATGTGCGAGCGATCCAAATGACCGTTGGCATGACGATTACAGGTCTCAACACCTATTGATAGAGGTATCAACCATCGAAATCGGAGCACAATTGCAGATTTCCGATTTTTCTGGCTCTAAATTTGTGGGCTATAGTTCAGTTGATTTTGAATAAAATTGAATTTTCTGCGAAATGTGTAGAAATATGCGAGCGATCCAAATGACCGTTGGCATGACGACTACATGTCTCCACGCCTATTGATAGAGGTATCAACCATCGAAATCGGAGCACAATTGCAGATTTTCGATTTTTCTGGCTCTAAATTTGTGGGCTATAGTTCAGTTGATTTTGAATAAAATTGAATTTTCTGCGAAATGTGTAGAAATATGCGAGCGATCCAAATGACCGTTGACAAGACGATTACTGTTCTCAACGCCTATTGATAGAGGTATCAACCATCGAAATCGGAGCACAATTGCAGATTTCCGATTTTTCTGGCTCTAAATTTGTGGGCTATAGTTCAGTTGATTTTCAATAAAATTGAATTTTCTGCGAAATGTGTAGAAATGTGCGAGCGATCCAAATGACCGTTGGCATGACGATTACAGGTCTCAACGCCTATTGATAGAGGTATCAATCATCGAAATCGGAGCACAATTGCAGATTTCCGATTTTTCTGGCTCTAAATTTGTGGGCTATAGTTCAGTTGATTTTCAATAAAATTGAATTTTCTGCGAAATGTGTAGAAATGTGCGAGCGATCCAAATGACCGTTGGCATGACGATTACAGGTCTCAACACCTATTGATGGAGGTATCAACCATCGAGATCGGAGCACAATTGCACATTTTCGATTTTTCTGGCTCTGAATTTGTGGGCTATAGTTCAGTTGATTTTCAATAAAATTGAATTTTCTGCGAAATGTGTAGAAATGTGCGAGCGATCCAAATGACCGTTGGCATGACGACGGTATCAATCATCGAAATCGGAGCACAATTGCAGATTTTCGATTTTTCTGGCTCTAAATTTGTGGGCTTTAGTACAGTTGATTTTCAATAAAATTGAATTTTCTGCGAAATGTGTAGAGATGTGCGAGCGATTCAAATGACCGTTGGCATGACGATTACAGGTCTCAACGCCTATTGATAGAGGTATCAATCATCGAAATCGGAGCACAATTGCAGATTTCCGATTTTTCTGGCTCTAAATTTGTGGGCTATAGTTCAGTTGATTTTCAATAAAATTGAATTTTCTTCGAAATGTGTAGAAATGTGCGAGCGATCCAAATGACCGTTGGCATGACGATTACAGGTCTCAACACCTATTGATAGAGGTATCAACCATCGAGATCGGAGCACAATTGCAGATTTTCGATTTTTCTGGCTCTAAATTTGTGGGCTTTAGTACAGTTGATTTTCAATAAAATTGAATTTTCTGCGAAATGTGTAGAGATGTGCGAGCGATTCAAATGACCGTTGGCATGACGATTACTGTTCTCAACGCCTATTGATAGAGGTATCAACCATCGAAATCGGAGCACAATTGCAGATTTTCGATTTTTCTGGCTCTAAATTTGTGGGCTATAGTTCAGTTGATTTTCAATAAAATTGAATTTTCTGCGAAATGTGTAGAGATGTGCGAGCGATTCAAATGACCGTTGACAAGACGATTACTGTTCTCAACGCCTATTGATAGAGGTATCAACCATCGAAATCGGAGCACAATTGCAGATTTCCGATTTTTCTGGCTCTAAATTTGTGGGCTATAGTTCAGTTGATTTTCAATAAAATTGAATTTTCTGCGAAATGTGTAGAGATGTGCGAGCGATTCAAATGACCGTTGACAAGACGATTACTGTTCTCAACGCCTATTGATAGAGGTATCAACCATCGAAATCGGAGCACAATTGCAGATTTCCGATTTTTCTGGCTCTAAATTTGTGGGCTATAGTTCAGTTGATTTTCAATAAAATTGAATTTTCTGCGAAATGTGTAGAAATGTGCGAGCGATCCAAATGACCGTTGGCATGACGATTACAGGTCTCAACGCCTATTGATAGAGGTATCAATCATCGAAATCGGAGCACAATTGCAGATTTCCGATTTTTCTGGCTCTAAATTTGTGGGCTATAGTTCAGTTGATTTTCAATAAAATTGAATTTTCTGCGAAATGTGTAGAGATGTGCGAGCGATTCAAATGACCGTTGGCATGACGATTACTGTTCTCAACGCCTATTGATAGAGGTATCAACCATCGAAATCGGAGCACAATTGCAGATTTTCGATTTTTCTGGCTCTAAATTTGTGGGCTATAGTTCAGTTGATTTTCAATAAAATTGAATTTTCTGCGAAATGTGTAGAGATGTGCGAGCGATTCAAATGACCGTTGACAAGACGATTACTGTTCTCAACGCCTATTGATAGAGGTATCAACCATCGAAATCGGAGCACAATTGCAGATTTCCGATTTTTCTGGCTCTAAATTTGTGGGCTATAGTTCAGTTGATTTTCAATAAAATTGAATTTTCTGCGAAATGTGTAGAAATGTGCGAGCGATCCAAATGACCGTTGGCATGACGATTACAGGTCTCAACGCCTATTGATAGAGGTATCAATCATCGAAATCGGAGCACAATTGCAGATTTCCGATTTTTCTGGCTCTAAATTTGTGGGCTATAGTTCAGTTGATTTTCAATAAAATTGAATTTTCTGCGAAATGTGTAGAAATGTGCGAGCGATCCAAATGACCGTTGGCATGACGATTACAGGTCTCAACACCTATTGATGGAGGTATCAACCATCGAGATCGGAGCACAATTGCACATTTTCGATTTTTCTGGCTCTGAATTTGTGGGCTATAGTTCAGTTGATTTTCAATAAAATTGAATTTTCTGCGAAATGTGTAGAAATGTGCGAGCGATCCAAATGACCGTTGGCATGACGACGGTATCAATCATCGAAATCGGAGCACAATTGCAGATTTTCGATTTTTCTGGCTCTAAATTTGTGGGCTTTAGTACAGTTGATTTTCAATAAAATTGAATTTTCTGCGAAATGTGTAGAGATGTGCGAGCGATTCAAATGACCGTTGGCATGACGATTACAGGTCTCAACGCCTATTGATAGAGGTATCAATCATCGAAATCGGAGCACAATTGCAGATTTCCGATTTTTCTGGCTCTAAATTTGTGGGCTATAGTTCAGTTGATTTTCAATAAAATTGAATTTTCTTCGAAATGTGTAGAAATGTGCGAGCGATCCAAATGACCGTTGGCATGACGATTACAGGTCTCAACACCTATTGATAGAGGTATCAACCATCGAGATCGGAGCACAATTGCAGATTTTCGATTTTTCTGGCTCTAAATTTGTGGGCTATAGTTCAGTTGATTTTCAATAAAATTGAATTTTCTTCGAAATGTGTAGAAATGTGCGAGCGATCCAAATGACCGTTGGCATGACGATTACAGGTCTCAACACCTATTGATAGAGGTATCAACCATCGAAATCGGAGCACAATTGCAGATTTCCGATTTTTCTGGCTCTAAATTTGTGGGCTATAGTTCAGTTGATTTTCAATAAAATTGAATTTTCTGCGAAATGTGTAGAGATGTGCGAGCGATTCAAATGACCGTTGGCATGACGATTACAGGTCTCAACGCCTATTGATAGAGGTATCAATCATCGAAATCGGAGCACAATTGCAGATTTCCGATTTTTCTGGCTCTAAATTTGTGGGCTATAGTTCAGTTGGTTTTCAATAAAATTGAATTTTCTGCGAAATGTGTAGAAATGTGCGAGCGATCCAAATGACCGTTGGCATGACGATTACAGGTCTCAACACCTATTGATGGAGGTATCAACCATCGAGATCGGAGCACAATTGCACATTTTCGATTTTTCTGGCTCTGAATTTGTGGGCTATAGTTCAGTTGATTTTCAATAAAATTGAATTTTCTGCGAAATGTGTAGAAATGTGCGAGCGATCCAAATGACCGTTGGCATGACGACGGTATCAATCATCGAAATCGGAGCACAATTGCAGATTTTCGATTTTTCTGGCTCTAAATTTGTGGGCTTTAGTACAGTTGATTTTCAATAAAATTGAATTTTCTGCGAAATGTGTAGAGATGTGCGAGCGATTCAAATGACCGTTGGCATGACGATTACAGGTCTCAACGCCTATTGATAGAGGTATCAATCATCGAAATCGGAGCACAATTGCAGATTTCCGATTTTTCTGGCTCTAAATTTGTGGGCTATAGTTCAGTTGATTTTCAATAAAATTGAATTTTCTTCGAAATGTGTAGAAATGTGCGAGCGATCCAAATGACCGTTGGCATGACGATTACAGGTCTCAACACCTATTGATAGAGGTATCAACCATCGAGATCGGAGCACAATTGCAGATTTTCGATTTTTCTGGCTCTAAATTTGTGGGCTTTAGTACAGTTGATTTTCAATAAAATTGAATTTTCTGCGAAATGTGTAGAGATGTGCGAGCGATTCAAATGACCGTTGGCATGACGATTACTGTTCTCAACGCCTATTGATAGAGGTATCAACCATCGAAATCGGAGCACAATTGCAGATTTTCGATTTTTCTGGCTCTAAATTTGTGGGCTATAGTTCAGTTGATTTTCAATAAAATTGAATTTTCTTCGAAATGTGTAGAAATGTGCGAGCGATCCAAATGACCGTTGGCATGACGATTACAGGTCTCAACACCTATTGATAGAGGTATCAACCATCGAAATCGGAGCACAATTGCAGATTTCCGATTTTTCTGGCTCTAAATTTGTGGGCTATAGTTCAGTTGATTTTGAATAAAATTGAATTTTCTGCGAAATGTGTAGAAATATGCGAGCGATCCAAATGACCGTTGGCATGACGACTACATGTCTCCACGCCTATTGATAGAGGTATCAACCATCGAAATCGGAGCACAATTGCAGATTTTCGATTTTTCTGGCTCTAAATTTGTGGGCTATAGTTCAGTTGATTTTGAATAAAATTGAATTTTCTGCGAAATGTGTAGAAATATGCGAGCGATCCAAATGACCGTTGACAAGACGATTACTGTTCTCAACGCCTATTGATAGAGGTATCAACCATCGAAATCGGAGCACAATTGCAGATTTCCGATTTTTCTGGCTCTAAATTTGTGGGCTTTAGTACAGTTGATTTTCAATAAAATTGAATTTTCTGCGAAATGTGTAGAGATGTGCGAGCGATTCAAATGACCGTTGGCATGACGATTACTGTTCTCAACGCCTATTGATAGAGGTATCAACCATCGAAATCGGAGCACAATTGCAGATTTTCGATTTTTCTGGCTCTAAATTTGTGGGCTATAGTTCAGTTGATTTTCAATAAAATTGAATTTTCTTCGAAATGTGTAGAAATGTGCGAGCGATCCAAATGACCGTTGGCATGACGATTACAGGTCTCAACACCTATTGATAGAGGTATCAACCATCGAAATCGGAGCACAATTGCAGATTTCCGATTTTTCTGGCTCTAAATTTGTGGGCTATAGTTCAGTTGATTTTCAATAAAATTGAATTTTCTGCGAAATGTGTAGAGATGTGCGAGCGATTCAAATGACCGTTGGCATGACGATTACAGGTCTCAACGCCTATTGATAGAGGTATCAATCATCGAAATCGGAGCACAATTGCAGATTTCCGATTTTTCTGGCTCTAAATTTGTGGGCTATAGTTCAGTTGATTTTCAATAAAATTGAATTTTCTGCGAAATGTGTAGAAATGTGCGAGCGATCCAAATGACCGTTGGCATGACGATTACAGGTCTCAACACCTATTGATGGAGGTATCAACCATCGAGATCGGAGCACAATTGCACATTTTCGATTTTTCTGGCTCTGAATTTGTGGGCTATAGTTCAGTTGATTTTCAATAAAATTGAATTTTCTGCGAAATGTGTAGAAATGTGCGAGCGATCCAAATGACCGTTGGCATGACGACGGTATCAATCATCGAAATCGGAGCACAATTGCAGATTTTCGATTTTTCTGGCTCTAAATTTGTGGGCTTTAGTACAGTTGATTTTCAATAAAATTGAATTTTCTGCGAAATGTGTAGAGATGTGCGAGCGATTCAAATGACCGTTGGCATGACGATTACAGGTCTCAACGCCTATTGATAGAGGTATCAATCATCGAAATCGGAGCACAATTGCAGATTTCCGATTTTTCTGGCTCTAAATTTGTGGGCTATAGTTCAGTTGATTTTCAATAAAATTGAATTTTCTTCGAAATGTGTAGAAATGTGCGAGCGATCCAAATGACCGTTGGCATGACGATTACAGGTCTCAACACCTATTGATAGAGGTATCAACCATCGAGATCGGAGCACAATTGCAGATTTTCGATTTTTCTGGCTCTAAATTTGTGGGCTTTAGTACAGTTGATTTTCAATAAAATTGAATTTTCTGCGAAATGTGTAGAGATGTGCGAGCGATTCAAATGACCGTTGGCATGACGATTACTGTTCTCAACGCCTATTGATAGAGGTATCAACCATCGAAATCGGAGCACAATTGCAGATTTTCGATTTTTCTGGCTCTAAATTTGTGGGCTATAGTTCAGTTGATTTTCAATAAAATTGAATTTTCTTCGAAATGTGTAGAAATGTGCGAGCGATCCAAATGACCGTTGGCATGACGATTACAGGTCTCAACACCTATTGATAGAGGTATCAACCATCGAAATCGGAGCACAATTGCAGATTTCCGATTTTTCTGGCTCTAAATTTGTGGGCTATAGTTCAGTTGATTTTGAATAAAATTGAATTTTCTGCGAAATGTGTAGAAATATGCGAGCGATCCAAATGACCGTTGGCATGACGACTACATGTCTCCACGCCTATTGATAGAGGTATCAACCATCGAAATCGGAGCACAATTGCAGATTTTCGATTTTTCTGGCTCTAAATTTGTGGGCTATAGTTCAGTTGATTTTGAATAAAATTGAATTTTCTGCGAAATGTGTAGAAATATGCGAGCGATCCAAATGACCGTTGACAAGACGATTACTGTTCTCAACGCCTATTGATAGAGGTATCAACCATCGAAATCGGAGCACAATTGCAGATTTCCGATTTTTCTGGCTCTAAATTTGTGGGCTATAGTTCAGTTGATTTTCAATAAAATTGAATTTTCTTCGAAATGTGTAGAAATGTGCGAGCGATCCAAATGACCGTTGGCATGACGATTACAGGTCTCAACACCTATTGATAGAGGTATCAACCATCGAGATCGGAGCACAATTGCAGATTTCCGATTTTTCTGGCTCTAAATTTGTGGGCTATAGTTCAGTTGATTTTGAATAAAATTGAATTTTCTGCGAAATGTGTAGAAATATGCGAGCGATCCAAATGACCGTTGACAAGACGATTACTGTTCTCAACGCCTATTGATAGAGGTATCAACCATCGAAATCGGAGCACAATTGCAGATTTCCGATTTTTCTGGCTCTAAATTTGTGGGCTATAGTTCAGTTGATTTTCAATAAAATTGAATTTTCTTCGAAATGTGTAGAAATGTGCGAGCGATCCAAATGACCGTTGGCATGACGATACAGGTCTCAACACCTATTGATAGAGGTATCAACCATCGAGATCGGAGCACAATTGCAGATTTCCGATTTTTCTGGCTCTAAATTTGTGGGCTATAGTTCAGTTGATTTTCAATAAAATTGAATTTTCTGCGAAATGTGTAGAAATGTGCGAGCGATCCAAATGACCGTTGGCATGACGACGGTATCAATCATCGAAATCGGAGCACAATTGCAGATTTTCGATTTTTCTGGCTCTAAATTTGTGGGCTTTAGTACAGTTGATTTTCAATAAAATTGAATTTTCTGCGAAATGTGTAGAGATGTGCGAGCGATTCAAATGACCGTTGGCATGACGATTACAGGTCTCAACGCCTATTGATAGAGGTATCAACCATCGAAATCGGAGAACAATTGCAGATTTTCGATTTTTCTGGCTCTAAATTTGTGGGCTATAGTTCAGTTGATTTTCAATAAAATTGAATTTTCTTCGAAATGTGTAGAAATGTGCGAGCGATCCAAATGACCGTTGGCATGACGATTACAGGTCTCAACACCTATTGATAGAGGTATCAACCATCGAGATCGGAGCACAATTGCAGATTTCCGATTTTTCTGGCTCTAAATTTGTGGGCTATAGTTCAGTTGATTTTGAATAAAATTGAATTTTCTGCGAAATGTGTAGAAATATGCGAGCGATCCAAATGACCGTTGACAAGACGATTACTGTTCTCAACGCCTATTGATAGAGGTATCAACCATCGAAATCGGAGCACAATTGCAGATTTCCGATTTTTCTGGCTCTAAATTTGTGGGCTATAGTTCAGTTGATTTTCAATAAAATTGAATTTTCTTCGAAATGTGTAGAAATGTGCGAGCGATCCAAATGACCGTTGGCATGACGATTACAGGTCTCAACACCTATTGATAGAGGTATCAACCATCGAGATCGGAGCACAATTGCAGATTTCCGATTTTTCTGGCTCTAAATTTGTGGGCTATAGTTCAGTTGATTTTCAATAAAATTGAATTTTCTGCGAAATGTGTAGAAATGTGCGAGCGATCCAAATGACCGTTGGCATGACGATTACAGGTCTCAACGCCTATTGATGGAGGTATCAACCATCGAAATCGGAGCACAATTGCAGATTTTCGATTTTTCTGGCTCTGAATTTGTGGGCTATAGTTCAGTTGATTTTCAATAAAATTGAATTTTCTGCGAAATGTGTAGAAATGTGCGAGCGATCCAAATGACCGTTGACAAGATGATTACAGTTCTCAATGCCTATTGATAGAGGTATCAACCATCGAAATCGGAGCACAATTGCAGATTTTCGATTTTTCTGGCTCTGAATTTGTGGGCTATAGTTCAGTTGATTTTCAATAAAATTGAATTTTCTGCGGAATGTGTAGAAATGTGCGAACGATCCAAATGACCGTTGGCATGACGATTACAGGTCTCAACGCCTATTGATGGAGGTATCAACCATCGAAATCGGAGCACAATTGCAGATTTTCGATTTTTCTGGCTCTGAATTTGTGGGCTATAGTTCAGTTGATTTTCAATAAAATTGAATTTTCTGCGGAATGTGTAGAAATGTGCGAACGATCCAAATGACCGTTGACAAGATGATTACAGTTCTCAATGCCTATTGATAGAGGTATCAACCATCGAAATCGGAGCACAATTGCAGATTTTCGATTTTTCTGGCTCTGAATTTGTGGGCTATAGTTCAGTTGATTTTCAATAAAATTGAATTTTCTGCGAAATGTGTAGAAATGTGCGAGCGATTCAAATGACCGTTGACAAGATGATTACAGTTCTCAATGCCTATTGATAGAGGTATCAACCATCGAAATCGGAGTACAATTGCAGATTTTCGATTTTTCTGGCTCTGAATTTGTGGGCTATAGTTCAGTTGATTTTCAATAAAATTGAATTTTCTGCGGAATGTGTAGAAATGTGCGAACGATCCAAATGACCGTTGGCATGACGATTACAGGTCTCAACGCCTATTGATGGAGGTATCAACCATCGAAATCGGAGCACAATTGCAGATTTTCGATTTTTCTGGCTCTGAATTTGTGGGCTATAGTTCAGTTGATTTTCAATAAAATTGAATTTTCTGCGAAATGTGTAGAAATGTGCGGGCGATCCAAATGACCATTGGCATGATGATTACAGGTCTCAACGCCTATTGATAGAGGTATCAACCATCGAAATCGGAGCACAATTGCAGATTTTCGATTTTTCTGGCTCTGAATTTGTGGGCTATAGTTCAGTTGATTTTCAATAAAATTGAATTTTCTGCGGAATGTGTAGAAATGTGCGAACGATCCAAATGACCGTTGGCATGACCATTACAGGTCTCAACGCCTATTGATGGAGGTATCAACCATCGAAATCGGAGCACAATTGCAGATTTTCGATTTTTCTGGCTCTGAATTTGTGGGCTATAGTTCAGTTGATTTTCAATAAAATTGAATTTTCTGCGGAATGTGTAGAAATGTGCGAACGATCCAAATGACCGTTGACAAGATGATTACAGTTCTCAATGCCTATTGATAGAGGTATCAACCATCGAAATCGGAGCACAATTGCAGATTTTCGATTTTTCTGGCTCTGAATTTGTGGGCTATAGTTCAGTTGATTTTCAATAAAATTGAATTTTCTGCGAAATGTGTAGAAATGTGCGAGCGATTCAAATGACCGTTGACAAGATGATTACAGTTCTCAATGCCTATTGATAGAGGTATCAACCATCGAAATCGGAGTACAATTGCAGATTTTCGATTTTTCTGGCTCTGAATTTGTGGGCTATAGTTCAGTTGATTTTCAATAAAATTGAATTTTCTGCGGAATGTGTAGAAATGTGCGAACGATCCAAATGACCGTTGGCATGACGATTACAGGTCTCAACGCCTATTGATGGAGGTATCAACCATCGAAATCGGAGCACAATTGCAGATTTTCGATTTTTCTGGCTCTGAATTTGTGGGCTATAGTTCAGTTGATTTTCAATAAAATTGAATTTTCTGCGAAATGTGTAGAAATGTGCGGGCGATCCAAATGACCATTGGCATGATGATTACAGGTCTCAACGCCTATTGATAGAGGTATCAACCATCGAAATCGGAGCACAATTGCAGATTTTCGATTTTTCTGGCTCTGAATTTGTGGGCTATAGTTCAGTTGATTTTCAATAAAATTGAATTTTCTGCGGAATGTGTAGAAATGTGCGAACGATCCAAATGACCGTTGGCATGACGATTACAGGTCTCAACGCCTATTGATGGAGGTATCAACCATCGAAATCGGAGCACAATTGCAGATTTTCGATTTTTCTGGCTCTGAATTTGTGGGCTATAGTTCAGTTGATTTTCAATAAAATTGAATTTTCTGCGAAATGTGTAGAAATGTGCGAACGATCCAAATGACCGTTCGCATGACGATTACAGGTCTCAACGCCTATTGATGGAGGTATCAACCATCGAAATCGGAGCACAATTGCAGATTTTCGATTTTTCTGGCTCTGAATTTGTGGGCTATAGTTCAGTTGATTTTCAATCAAATTGAATTTTCTGCGGAATGTGTAGAAATGTGCGAACGATCCAAATGACCGTTGGCATGACGATTACAGGTCTCAACGCCTATTGATGGAGGTATCAACCATCGAAATCGGAGCACAATTGCAGATTTTCGATTTTTCTGGCTCTGAATTTGTGGGCTATAGTTCAGTTGATTTTCAATAAAATTGAATTTTCTGCGAAATGTGTAGAAATGTGCGAACGATCCAAATGACCGTTGGCATGACGATTACAGGTCTCAACGCCTATTGATGGAGGTATCAACCATCGAAATCGGAGCACAATTGCAGATTTTCGATTTTTCTGGCTCTGAATTTGTGGGCTATAGTTCAGTTGATTTTCAATAAAATTGAATTTTCTGCGAAATGTGTAGAAATGTGCGAACGATCCAAATGACCGTTGGCATGACGATTACAGGTCTCAACGCCTATTGATGGAGGTATCAACCATCGAAATCGGAGCACAATTGCAGATTTTCGATTTTTCTGGCTCTGAATTTGTGGGCTATAGTTCAGTTGATTTTCAATAAAATTGAATTTTCTGCGAAATGTGTAGAAATGTGCGAACGATCCAAATGACCGTTGGCATGACGATTACAGGTCTCAACGCCTATTGATGGAGGTATCAACCATCGAAATCGGAGTACAATTGCAGATTTTCGATTTTTCTGGCTCTGAATTTGTGGGCTATAGTTCAGTTGATTTTCAATAAAATTGAATTTTCTGCGAAATGTGTAGAAATGTGCGAGCGATCCAAATGACCGTTGACAAGATGATTACAGTTCTCAATGCCTATTGATAGAGGTATCAACCATCGAAATCGGAGCACAATTGCAGATTTTCGATTTTTCTGGCTCTGAATTTGTGGGCTATAGTTCAGTTGATTTTCAATAAAATTGAATTTTCTGCGAAATGTGTAGAAATGTGCGAGCGATCCAAATGACCATTGGCATGATGATTACAGGTCTCAACGCCTATTGATAGAGGTATCAACCATCGAAATCGGAGCACAATTGCAGATTTTCGATTTTTCTGGCTCTGAATTTGTGGGCTATAGTTCAGTTGATTTTCAATAAAATTGAATTTTCTGCGAAATGTGTAGAAATGTGCGAACGATCCAAATGACCGTTGGCATGACGATTACAGGTCTCAACGCCTATTGATGGAGGTATCAACCATCGAAATCGGAGTACAATTGCAGATTTTCGATTTTTCTGGCTCTGAATTTGTGGGCTATAGTTCAGTTGATTTTCAATAAAATTGAATTTTCTGCGAAATGTGTAGAAATGTGCGAGCGATCCAAATGACCGTTGACAAGATGATTACAGTTCTCAATGCCTATTGATAGAGGTATCAACCATCGAAATCGGAGCACAATTGCAGATTTTCGATTTTTCTGGCTCTGAATTTGTGGGCTATAGTTCAGTTGATTTTCAATAAAATTGAATTTTCTGCGAAATGTGTAGAAATGTGCGAGCGATCCAAATGACCGTTGACAAGATGATTACAGTTCTCAATGCCTATTGATAGAGGTATCAACCATCGAAATCGGAGCACAATTGCAGATTTTCGATTTTTCTGGCTCTGAATTTGTGGGCTATAGTTCAGTTGATTTTCAATCAAATTGAATTTTCTGCGGAATGTGTAGAAATGTGCGAACGATCCAAATGACCGTTGGCATGACGATTACAGGTCTCAACGCCTATTGATGGAGGTATCAACCATCGAAATCGGAGCACAATTGCAGATTTTCGATTTTTCTGGCTCTGAATTTGTGGGCTATAGTTCAGTTGATTTTCAATAAAATTGAATTTTCTGCGAAATTTATAGAAATGCGCGAGCGATCCAAATGACCGTTGGCATGACGATTACAGGTCTCAACGCCTATTGATAGAGGTATCAACCATCGAAATCGGAGCACAATTGCAGATTTTCGATTTTTCTGGCTCTGAATTTGTGGGCTATAGTTCAGTTGATTTTCAATAAAATTGAATTTTCTGCGAAATGTGTAGAAATGTGCGAACGATCCAAATGACCGTTGGCATGACGATTACAGGTCTCAACGCCTATTGATGGAGGTATCAACCATCGAAATCGGAGCACAATTGCAGATTTTCGATTTTTCTGGCTCTGAATTTGTGGGCTATAGTTCAGTTGATTTTCAATAAAATTGAATTTTCTGCGAAATGTGTAGAAATGTGCGAACGATCCAAATGACCGTTGGCATGACGATTACAGGTCTCAACGCCTATTGATGGAGGTATCAACCATCGAAATCGGAGCACAATTGCAGATTTTCGATTTTTCTGGCTCTGAATTTGTGGGCTATAGTTCAGTTGATTTTCAATAAAATTGAATTTTCTGCGGAATATGTAGAAATGTGCGAACGATCCAAATGACCGTTGGCATGACGATTACAGGTCTCAACGCCTATTGATGGAGGTATCAACCATCGAAATCGGAGCACAATTGCAGATTTTCGATTTTTCTGGCTCTGAATTTGTGGGCTATAGTTCAGTTGATTTTAAATAAAATTGAATTTTCTGCGGAATGTGTAGAAATGTGCGAACGATCCAAATGACCGTTGGCATGACGATTACAGGTCTCAACGCCTATTGATGGAGGTATCAACCATCGAAATCGGAGCACAATTGCAGATTTTCGATTTTTCTGGCTCTGAATTTGTGGGCTATAGTTCAGTTGATTTTCAATAAAATTGAATTTTCTGCGAAATGTGTAGAAATGTGCGAGCGATCCAAATGACCATTGGCATGATGATTACAGGTCTCAACGCCTATTGATAGAGGTATCAACCATCGAAATCGGAGCACAATTGCAGATTTTCGATTTTTCTGGCTCTGAATTTGTGGGCTATAGTTCAGTTGATTTTCAATAAAATTGAATTTTCTGCGAAATGTGTAGAAATGTGCGAACGATCCAAATGACCGTTGGCATGACGATTACAGGTCTCAACGCCTATTGATGGAGGTATCAACCATCGAAATCGGAGTACAATTGCAGATTTTCGATTTTTCTGGCTCTGAATTTGTGGGCTATAGTTCAGTTGATTTTCAATAAAATTGAATTTTCTGCGAAATGTGTAGAAATGTGCGAGCGATCCAAATGACCGTTGACAAGATGATTACAGTTCTCAATGCCTATTGATAGAGGTATCAACCATCGAAATCGGAGCACAATTGCAGATTTTCGATTTTTCTGGCTCTGAATTTGTGGGCTATAGTTCAGTTGATTTTCAATAAAATTGAATTTTATGCGAAATGTGTAGAAATATGCGAACGATCCAAATGACCGTTGGCATGACGATTACAGGTCTCAACGCCTATTGATGGAGGTATCAACCATCGAAATCGGAGCACAATTGCAGATTTTCGATTTTTCTGGCTCTGAATTTGTGGGCTATAGTTCAGTTGATTTTCAATAAAATTGAATTTTCTGCGAAATGTGCGAGCGATCCAAATGACCGTTGGCATGACGATTACAGGTCTCAACGCCTATTGATGGAGGTATCAACCATCGAAATCGGAGCACAATTGCAGATTTTCGATTTTTCTGGCTCTGAATTTGTGGGCTATAGTTCAGTTGATTTTCAATAAAATTGAATTTTCTGCGGAATGTGTAGAAATGTGCGAACGATCCAAATGACCGTTGGCATGACGATTACAGGTCTCAACGCCTATTGATGGAGGTATCAACCATCGAAATCGGAGCACAATTGCAGATTTTCGATTTTTCTGGCTCTGAATTTGTGGGCTATAGTTCAGTTGATTTTCAATAAAATTGAATTTTCTGCGGAATGTGTAGAAATGTGCGAGCGATCCAAATGACCGTTGGCATGACGATTACAGGTCTCAACGCCTATTGATGGAGGTATCAACCATCGAAATCGGAGCACAATTGCAGATTTTCGATTTTTCTGGCTCTGAATTTGTGGGCTATAGTTCAGTTGATTTTCAATAAAATTGAATTTTCTGCGAAATGTGTAGAAATGTGCGAACGATCCAAATGACCGTTGGCATGACGATTACAGGTCTCAACGCCTATTGATGGAGGTATCAACCATCGAAATCGGAGCACAATTGCAGATTTTCGATTTTTCTGGCTCTGAATTTGTGGGCTATAGTTCAGTTGATTTTCAATAAAATTGAATTTTCTGCGGAATGTGTAGAAATGTGCGAGCGATCCAAATGACCGTTGGCATGACGATTACAGGTCTCAACGCCTATTGATGGAGGTATCAACCATCGAAATCGGAGCACAATTGCAGATTTTCGATTTTTCTGGCTCTGAATTTGTGGGCTATAGTTCAGTTGATTTTCAATAAAATTGAATTTTCTGCGGAATGTGTAGAAATGTGCGAACGATCCAAATGACCGTTGGCATGACGATTACAGGTCTCAACGCCTATTGATGGAGGTATCAACCATCGAAATCGGAGCACAATTGCAGATTTTCGATTTTTCTGGCTCTGAATTTGTGGGCTATAGTTCAGTTGATTTTCAATAAAATTGAATTTTCTGCGGAATGTGTAGAAATGTGCGAGCGATCCAAATGACCGTTGGCATGACGATTACAGGTCTCAACGCCTATTGATGGAGGTATCAACCATCGAAATCGGAGCACAATTGCAGATTTTCGATTTTTCTGGCTCTGAATTTGTGGGCTATAGTTCAGTTGATTTTCAATAAAATTGAATTTTCTGCGGAATGTGTAGAAATGTGCGAACGATCCAAATGACCGTTGGCATGACGATTACAGGTCTCAACGCCTATTGATGGAGGTATCAACCATCGAAATCGGAGCACAATTGCAGATTTTCGATTTTTCTGGCTCTGAATTTGTGGGCTATAGTTCAGTTTATGTGCTCTAAGATATCGATATTACCCCTTTTAGTCATGCCATGTGTTCTCTCTTATTTGCATCAAGTTAAATGTAAAATTTAAAAAATCGCACATTCGAATACATACACACACATTTACCAATATTATTGCCTTCCGGTAATTCTCAACACAAATGTCATTCTACCTGCGGCCTGCGCCCAAAATCGCTGTACAGGACCATTTTCCGCACCAAGAACAATACAAGGGGATA
Source organism: Tipula helvola (assembly GCA_963556165.1). NCBI lineage: Eukaryota > Metazoa > Arthropoda > Insecta > Diptera > Tipulidae > Tipula > Tipula helvola. The sequence continues at coordinate 150,929,003 of OY744481.1, read as the reverse complement.
TGTGTCGTGAAATAATAGTTTAAACAATTGCGTTCGAACAATTGCGTGCCGCCCCGGTGGCACAGTGGTTAGCATGCTTGCTTTAAGTTCCGGAGGTCCCGGGTTCGATCCCCGGCGGGTGATGAAAAAATCACGGCTGGTTAATGTTGGATCAATGAATTAATCACTCATTATCCGCTAAAAAAAATGATTACGAAACTTCAAAAGAAGCGGCCAAATCCCTCCATGAGATGTAGCGCCAGCGAAAAAAAAAAGTTGCGTTCGTCACGGTGGGGGAGAATGTTGACTCATCAACAGGCAGTTCGTTATTGATTAAGTATAATTGAATTTTATGTATATTAAATGAGAATTAATAAAGAAAATGTATTTCAGCTTACAACAATAATTGCTCACTTTCTGTTCACAGAGTAAGCCAGTTAGTCTTGTGATTTAACAACTAACAGAAATATTAAGTTTAACAATTCGAACTTATTGTTAGTTAAGTTTGAGGCGTTAACAGAGGTTTCTTGCCAATTTAACTAAAACTTGGGTTATTTTTACTTTTTTACTAAAATTAATTAAACTAGCTTAAGTCCTTCAATTTGTTTTCAGTCGCATTTTTTTCATATCCATTGACTGAATTGATCTTGGCGCTGGTGAAATTTGAATGTCGTTGGTTCATCGACCATTCAAATATATCACCACCTTTAACAATAGAAGTAGGAAAGCAGGGCCGGGATTTAATTGCAACTAATAAACGGAGAACAAAAAGAGAAGACAACCACACCAATTAGCTATGTGTTCGAGTAATTGTAGAGATTAACAGATATTCATTGGATAATTAAAAATTCGTAAAAAATTGCAACTGTTGTGAAAAAAACACAAATACTGCGTATTTATATGACAAAAACACCAAAATGACGAATTGCTTAATGCATTCCAGTACACGGTTAGTATATAGGCATACAACAAACCGCACTCTATTTTTGGTGGTAAAGCAATTAATTATATACTCATATAATATACCCAGTGTACTCACCAGTTTAGTTTTGTAAAGATTAATAAAAAAAAAACTGTCCATTTAAAATATAAATGAATCAATAAAATTAAAAAAAAAAACAGACTTTGGTCTCAAAATAATGAAATATCACGTCTTATTACCACAATAAGTAAATATTTTCTTCTTAAAAATTCAAGCATCGACTTAAGTTGTATGTACACACCAAAAAGCCAATATTTCCACATACCTTCGCCATATATCATCTGACAAAAATATGTACATACATTTCATTTTTGTACATGTCAGTTACAAAGTATAAAATATTAAATAAAATACCACGTCACTATATTGTGATAAACACCTTCAATACATATGTAGTTCATACATATACGAATTGCGTGTACATAAACTTTCAAAACGGCATTAGATAGGTTTATGTACGCACCTCATTGTCATTGAATTGAAATAATATTTAAAAAGAAAACAAAACGTAAAAACACAAAACATAAAACCATTACGTCATATTTTAGTGATGTAATCAACAGAACTCTATATACTCGTATGCTGATTCATAAACGCTGTTTGTTTGATACGTTTCAATGACTGCGTCAGCGTTTTATTATTCTTCGTTGTTCTCGGTTTTATTTTATTTTTAGATTTTGCATTTTTTTTGTGTAATCATACGTATTACATATTTCTACTATACTCGTGTACCTGCGCGGCTCGCAATGATGACGATTTGATTTGGCGTATTTATGTCTCTTACAATTTATTTATTATTTACCTGTGTGTGATAGACTGTAATAACAACAAAAACATTTAATTGTTTTTTGTTTTTTATTAATATTACGCGAGTTATGACTAATCTGATATGGTATAGTAAAAATACCACACGTTATGTAATACTGCGTAAAGTTCAAATAATAGAAGGGAATTTATATTGTATGTGTGTTTGATTTTTTGCATCATGGGAATATCGAATGCAAAAATTTACCTTAAGCGAAGTTAAAAAAATAAACAACAGGTCGGAAGTATTTTCTAGATAAATCATAAAATATATGACATTATAAACTATCATATACTACATACTCGTTTATTGTAGACGCCAGATTTGCAATTAGCAATTCTAATTAAGTAAATAATTTACGTGCGATAATTTTGACCTTCATATAAATCCAATGCCAGCAACTAAGTATATTATCGTTGAAGACAAGTTAACATCCGGGTTATTTCCGCATCATGTTGTTATTGTTTGCAGTATTTGTATAAAATCAGGTTTAAGATGACACGACGATTGCTTTATTACAAATTTATCTGATGAAATAATTTAAAAATCGAAATAATAATGTAGAGTAAACGATTTAGATTATTGTTGCTTGGGCGACCATGAAAAAATATAAATTTGTTGGTTTTCAAGAAATTGAAATCAGGTATTTTGTGACAATTCCAATTCAATCTTAAATTTTTATTAATGCTAATTATGTAAAAACTGAAAGTCAAAAACTCAAAATACTCTATGTTTTTCAAGAAAGTCCCAAATCTAAACGAAAGACCAAAGTTTTAGTTTACATGTTGTAAGGTAACACCCCTTTAATATTGTGTAACTAGGAAATTCCAAATTAATTATGAACATGCACAACGAAAGTATTTAAACAGACAACTATTTGAAAGTCGCAATAGAGAAAATGTTTGTTTTATGGATATAGTTTTGGCCTTTGATCTTAAAGGTGAATCTTTAAAATTTAAAGTTGTTTTTATAGATCTTAGAAAATCGAAAAAGTCGCTGAACCGAACCTGCGACTTGTTGAGAAATAAACAGCTGTATAGGTTCAAAACTGCATATTACGCTAATCATTTATATTCTTAAAGTTACAGCTCAGTGTGAATTAAAAGCAAAGGGGATGTGGTCGTTACTCAGGGATGCTAGATGTCCTTGGGTTCGTTGAAGCAGTTCTCTGTTTGACGCGCTGGTGGATCCCCATAACTGAATACCACATGTCCATATATGTAGGTCTGATTATCACTTTATATAGTAAAATTTTGTTGTCTAATGACAGCTGAGATTTTCTCCCCATCAGCCAATCCATTTTGGAAAACGTCATTTTTATTTGGTTGCGCTTTGCTTGGATATGTTTTTTCCATGTCAGCCTTCTATCCAGGTGCAAACCTAAGTATTTGACCTTGGTTTGTTGAGGCATATTTATATCATTTAGTACCACTTGTGGGCAGGTGCGTTTGTTCAGCGTGAATGTGTGTTGATTTTTTTTTCATTCACTTTTATTCGCCATTTCTTCAGCCAGTCCTCGATTTTTTTCAAATGATTCTGTAATTCTTTTAAGGCAGTTTCGGGAGCATTGTGTGACGCCAGCATGGCCGTATCACCGGCAAATGTTGATATCATTACTTTGTTGGTTACAGGCAAATGGGATGTGAACATCAAGTATAATATTTGTCCTAGGACGCTGCCTTGTGAGACACCTGCGTTAATATCGTAAAAGCAAGTATGTAGTTGCACTATTTTGTTTAACCATGTATTGCCTTTCAAGAAGGTAGTTTCCTAGAATTGAGTGAAATTTCTTTGGTAGAAGTTCTTTAATATTGTAAATTAGTCCATCAAGCCAAACTTTATCAAATCCTTGAGCGCTATCCAAGAAGACAGCATAACAATATTTCTTTTCCTCGAAGGTTCTTTTGATTGCATTTACAATTCTGTGTACTTGCTCAATGGTACTATGTTGATTTCGAAATCCAAATTGATGGTCTGGAATAACATGGCGCACTGTTAACACTGGTTTCAATTTCGTTAATACCATTTTTTCGAAAAGCTTGGAAATTGTGGGCAGCATGCTTATTGGACGATATGATGGAATTTGTGTTTCATTTTTTCCAGGCTTAAGAATCATTGTGATCACCGATACCTTCCATTTTTGAGGAATATAATCGGTTCGCATGATCGCGTTGAATATGAATTAATGGTATTAGTTTTATTCAATTGCCTGGCAATTCCCTTATCATTTTTCCAGTAATAAGATCATGCCCTGGTGCCTTTTTTGGGCTTATGCAATTTTTAATTGTATTCTTAACTTTCTTCCAATTATACTTTATAGGTTTAAAAGACAATCCATCATCCATTTGCTCAGGTAGCACGAAAGTATTTGTTTCCTTGTGTGGTGCCTTCCACAAAGAGTAGCCTGTCCCTTCGGTTGTCGAAAGTTCACTTAAATAATTCTGGACGCTCTGGTTTTCTTCTTCCCGCAAAGCAAATCTTAGAGTTTTAATAGATCGATTTAATTTCCTTTTTAATGACGTTGATTTTGTTTGTTGCCACTGACGGCGAATTTTTCACTTTTCCTGGATAAGTTCCTGAATATTATGTGGCAGTTTATTAACTTTTTCAAAACTACTTATGACGGGTGTAGCCTTTTCAGCTGACAACGCCAGGATATCTTTTAAATTGTCTGCTGCAGTATCAATATCTGCTGGTGTGGTAAAAGAAATATTCAGTAGACAATTTTTTTCGACTAGTGTCCTGTATTGATCCCAATCAGTTCGCTTGTTTGTAAGACGCTTCGAAATTTCTGTCCTTAGGATGTTGGTACTCACTGTTACTATTACCGGCGAGTGATCGGAAGACAGATCATAGCAATTGATTGCCTTCACATATGTACGTGGAATGCCTATAGTTACACAGAAGTCAATTAGATCAGGAACTTTCTTTTGATCCGTGGGCCAGTAATTGGGGTGACCAGCAGATAAATATTCCAGATATTGTTCCTCTATGGCTTCGTAAAGTTGTTTGCCTGTTGGTGTCGACAATCTCGATCCCCATTGCACATGTTTAACATTGTAATTGCCACCCGCAAGGAATTTATTGCCCAGCCGGTTAAAATAATCGATAAATTTCCGCTTTTTAATTGCATGTTTTGAAGGGCAGTAAACGGCCGATATAAAACATTTTCCAGACCATTCTTCTAGGCAAACATTAGTTGCTTGGATGTGCTTTATTCTTTTTTTTATCAAGACGGCAGTGCCACCGTGTGCTACTGAATATCCGTTAATTTAAAAAAAAGTTTTATTCGTGAAGCGTGTTTCTGATATTAGCATGATATCTATACTGTACTCGATGATAAAGGCTTGTAACTCAGCTTTATTCTGTGAAAGACCGTTCGCATTCCAAATAGCTATTTTTAGGACAGTCATTTTTGGTTTTTGACGATAATTTGCATTAGTGTGTTCATATTTTGCATCATCATGCTCATTTGTTTCTCCATCATTATCATGAAACTTTGGATCGTTTCGGTTAGTTTGTTTACAGTTGCAAGAATTGAGACTTCTTCTTCAATAAAATTAACTTTTGCTTTCGAAGTGGCAGCTTTTAGAATGTTTGCATAGGAGATCCCAGGTTGCGCAAAACTGCCGACATTCCCCAAATTCCCGGTTTGTTGAACAACAGAAGTTCTTAGCGTCAAAGTTTTTTGGTTGTAATTTGCCTTGAGCGCTCTTTGCTCATATCGCAATTTTGGATTGATTTAGCGCTTTAAATCCAAGTACACTGGGCACCCTCTATAGTTTGCGGTGTGATTTTCGCCACAGTTACTGCATCGTTTTACTGTAGCATCGTTTTTCACCTTGTTCCACTATTTTGAATCGTGAAGTTCACCACATATAACACAAACATCGTGTAAGGTACAGTAAGATTTGGTGTGGCCATATTATTGGCACTTGAAACACTGAACTGGTCCGGCCCTCTTCTTGGGTTCCTCAACCGTGTTTTTTACGATAGAGTAAATATCTTAGGTTATATATATCGCGCCCTTTCTCTTTTCCCGCATCTAGCGAAACATAGGTTGAGGTATCTTCTCGCGGTTTAGGATATTTGTAATAGATTTAGCATGAAAACCTTTTGCCCTAAGAGCAGGTGTATTTCGGTTAAATCTACGGAGCTCTCAATTCCTCTTATGACAACAGTTAGCCCCTTTTGACTTTTTAGCTGGTATGTGTAATACCATTTATGGGCTTGGGCGAAACAATTTACTAAGACTCTGAACCCATTAATTTCGAATGGCTGTATCTTCACTTTATTTATCTTACTCCTCTTGAGTGAGGTAATGTAAAATTTTGAATCGGTTAATGACTTAATTTTTTCCACAAGCTCATATTTGATCAAAATAAGTAAATGAAATTTATTCGAATTAGTTTACTTACTTTGCACTTTAAACACGGAACAACACGATTAAGTCGATTTTATGGTTGTCATTCATTTATCAATATTCGTTCAGAGATTTTTTTAAGCCATCATATTGCTCAAAAATTAACATTTTTTTCTAAAAAAAACTTGTCGATTTTAAGTAATATAATTGGCTTAAAAAATCACTTAATAAATAAATGAATGAATAAAGGCCACCATGAAATGAAAACGAGTTTATTGTTACTGAAAATTAAATTTTGCTTACGTTGCTGAGACTAAAAATTATGAATGATGATGAATTTGCGCCACTTGCAACTGTATAGTATTCCAAGTATTTGCAAATTTAAGATGTTGATCGTTCAGCAACCAAAATAAGAGAGGGCGAGTCCCTCGCTTTATTATTACAGAAATGGTTAACGTTTCGTACAGTAGGAAATACTTTGATAGCGTGATATTATAATACATTAGAAAATTAACTGATAATTAATAAATGTATAATACAAGATTTAACAATTTTATGATTATTATTAATTACAGATTCAACCTATTAGGTTCTTTCCTGATTCTGGTAGACCTTCTCAACGTTGATTCTTCTCTTGGAATTACTAGTTGGTTCGTATCATCGTAGGTTCTGTTACTAGAATATCATCAACGTTGATTGCACCTTTTTGTCTTAACTGGTACTAATACAAAATTTTGACCTGGATAGCGATTCCAACTGCATTTCGGGTCATTTGCTTAAGTGTAACGAATTGTGTCGAGTTACCTCAACTCAATCGTTTACAAAGTTTGTTTCCCAACCGCTTATAGTCACCCCGTGCGGCATTTACCTGAGCTCAAGGCCGGTAGAGGTAACTTCGTCGTGGGGTTTGGGGTGACGCGGTCGAGAAACCTAGTTATACCGCATTATTGAAAAAAAAAAAAAAAAAAAAAAAAAAAGGACAACTTAGAGTTTGGACCAAAACTTGGTCAACGGACAATATTAATTAGAAGGTATGAGGTTTTTTTTGGGCTCTTAGAGGAATCATTATGGTGCGAGTTCATCGACCATAGTCAATAATGGTGAGCTTAGCTCTGAGCCATTTGAATGTGAAAGAAATGAAAAACCAGGGGTTAGTAAGAATTATTTTTTTGTGGGGTTTTTGGTGCTGTGTTTCCAGCAGAAAGGGTGAAGAAGCGTTTCCACTTACTTTCTCCCGTCTCTAATGAGACCGCTGGATTGACACACCACCAAATTTTGGTTACTCGTGGTTAGTAGGTTGGGATTTTTTTAAAGGTTATACTCACCATTGTTGTCACCTTTTCTTTTCTTTTACGAACGAACAAAAAAAATTCTCAAAAAAAAAAATTTAATTAAAATAGTTACAGAATTTATTTTTATATAAAAACAAAAAAAAAATTAAACAAAGAAAATTAAATTGACAAAATTTTGTTCTCAGAAAATAAAATTTAACACCAACTAACAACCCGAAAGCAAAAAAAAACTACTCTTCTAATTAATATTGTCCGTTGACCAAGTTTTGGTCCAAACTCTAAGTTGTCCTTTTTTTTTTTTTTTTTTTTTTTTTTTTTTTTTTTTTTTTTTTTTTTCAGTAATGCGGTATAACTAGGTTTCTCGACCGCGTCACCCCAAACCCCACGACGAAGTTACCTCTACCGGCCTTGAGCTCAGGTAAATGCCGCACGGGGTGACTATAAGCGGTTGGGAAACAAACTTTGTAAACGATTGAGTTGAGGTAACTCGACACAATTCGTTACAGTGGCGCCCAAATGGAGGCCAAACATCCGCCTCCAAATTAATCATAAGTTTAGGCACCATTTGTCACATTTCGTTACAGTAAATGGTGTTCAAACAAGCGAGACAAACATCCGTCTCCGATTTTATCTTTTAGATCCATTCTAATGTGGTATCTATCCTCTCCACGGGTTGACACGAGATTTTTCTGGTGTACCCTTGATTCTTAATGTTTTTTTTGATATTTTTACATAGGGGTACCGTTTTCGTCCGATACTACCTCAACTTAGTTTGTGAAGCAGGTGAGGGTGATAGTGATGGATTGAACCGAGCCAATGCCAGTAGCATTGCTCGAGACAGAGTATCAATGACCTGTCATTGTAGTAGGCGATATTATCACATCACAGCCTGGTTGTAGCAATACTGAGTTGCCATTAATTTTCCTCTGAAACATGTCAATTTGGTGTGCAATTGTGACATCCAAATTGATTTAATTAACCAAAATTGGTATAAAATATGAATTTCCAAATTACACAACATATAGTTAAGTGTTGCGTAAATTCACTTAAGCTATTTTAAAAATAAAATTTCATCCTTCAGGATGGGTTGTGCAAGTTCACTCAAATTTAATTTTAAGCCGTCCAGAGTATCAACTACCGGGTTGTTCAACTTAGGTTCCACCAGTGGACGGGTGTATGATTCCAAGTATGGACATAAACCAGTTAGTTGTTATTACATGTTGTGGAAATTCTTGGCGATAATCGGCGTATTATCGTTCCCAATTGACATGAGATGATATGCTATTGTCACTCTCACAGTCGAGTGCCTCCATTGGGGAGTAGATTACTAACTGTGGCCAAGAGGGCAATCATGCAGTTCATGATCATTGGGTGTATTCATGAAATTGATACGTTGTTCATCATAGCAATGATGGTCACTCATGTAGTTTTGAATCCATTGCAACGTTGGGGACAACAAATCAAATTCATCCAAATTTCAATTTATTTCAAACCCTTTTCCATTCCCTATTTGGCTCATAGATATTTTTATTCATGGTGTGAAGAGACCATAGTCAATTCTGTTGTAAGAAAGAGAACACGACTTTGTAATTTGTAGTAGTAGATTAATTTAATATTTTTTTTTTTTAAGTAGAGTTTTGTTAGGATTAGAAGTATGTTAGAACTTGATTGCCATCTGTTAGATGATGCCGAGCTTCTCATTGATTTTGAAGTGCGGAATTTAACGGACAAAGCCACCCGTGAGGTGACAGCCACGTTAAAGGAAGCATTAGAAAGGAAACTCGAAGAGGAACGGGATGACTAGAACTGCTTGAAGAAGCTAGACAATTTCCGTGAGGTAGTGTTGGAAGAACTGGCCAAAGACAGTCCTACGAAAGACTGGATGCCGCTAGCAAGAACTAAATTGTCGCATATAAGAGGTAGAGTTAGAAGAGGAGTTAAAACATCATCTACTTTCGCTAAGCTCGCTGGGAGTTTAGACGATTTGCTCAAGCAATGTGGAGTATCGCTTTACAATCTTAGAAAAAGCAAGATGGCTCCAGCAGAGGTATATGATAAGTTAGTTGGAGTGAACTTCGGTGCTTGCAAGGTAATCATATCCTTAACGGATGGTCGCAAACCAACAGATACTATAGCTCACATTGAATATCATGGCGGTGAGTTCTACGAACAATTAGATGATCTCACGTGGATACGAGATAGCACGCGTTCACCAACACGTGAACCGGAACTCGAAATTGCAACATGTCAAAAGAAGCTATGGTTGGTGCAGCAGTCTTTGCTGGAACAACTCTGGACAGGCGCATCAGCGGATGAAATATATCTGAATATGAGAGCCGGTATAAGTCACCTCTATGTGAGGATGAGCCCTTATCGCAGTGTAGCATGTCCAACGCTAAAAAAACAAGCTCGGCGCGTACATATAATGATGCGCATTGTTCGTCTGTTGATCATAGATTTGGATCAAGGCTGGAGTACACCGAACGATGTCGCTGCAAAATTGTCCAGGGTGAAAATAAGAATTGAAGAGCCCATGAACAGAATGGTAAAAGAACAAGAGACGGATATACAATTTCACGCATGGAACATTGAATATTACGCGCAAGTTCAAATGCCTGTAGCTCAAGCTTTTTCATTCGAACAACAACTAGAGGAAGCAAAGGCAGAAGTAGGTGAAGTAAGCGAGGAGGTTTATTCGATCAGTGAAGAACCCGTGTACGTAGAAGAAAGAATGGTACAGGGAGAAGACTGTCTAGCAGGTGCAGTGCAAGAAGAGGCTGATGCACTGGATGAAGTAGAGGTGGAGGATGTGATAAAATCAACTCTTATCGCTAACGAAGAGAAATCCATTGCAATAGAGTCCGTGGTTAGTTCCATTAACACAGGTACACTACAGAGTGCCAACGAAGATTATGTGATGCAGGTAGATCATTCGGTACCTGAGCCATCAGGTCGCGCATGCTTCTCTGCAGAACAAAGGCATATTGGAGTGTGTACGGTGCTCTCTAAGTTCAATGGCAAGATCAGAAGTAAGCATAGGAGAGTTGCTAGTAGGCATGTGCACAAATTACAGCGGCAGCGTAGAGCAAAGGCACGAGTCTGCTTAAAGAGACTCGGTGGCACAAACATAAGTATGCAAATTCGGAAACGATGGATAGATAAGGCAACGTGGAGCTGGTTTAGGAGACTAAACTACGCTCACATGAAGGCTGAAATCCGTGCATTGTTTGAGTGGCTAGCGGTGCGAATACCAATAAATCATCTATTGGGTGTTTTAGATCTACGATTAGAAGATGAGGTGCTGGCCAGGTCAAATCGGCGACTGGTTTCAGCGAAACTATAATTTTTCCGCGGTTACCATTTTATCTTTACAATATCTATCGGATTGTAAACAGGTAATGTAAAGGTAAAATGAAGACTGGTAGATTTCTGGTATATCGGAGTAAGCCAGGAAACACCAGTAACTAGGTTTAGGTATTAGTTAAGCTTAGATAGGGATTAGGAAAAAATAAATAACATAGGATAAAAGTTAAAGTAGGGATACTAATATAGAGTATAAGTTAGTTTTGTTAACCAGGATTGGGCCTATGTCGTTTTGGAAAATGAAGATGCGGTAGGAATAATATCTTAGTGGTGCTGGTTGATAAATGAAGTATCAGCAGATTGAAGAACTACAAACCAAATCTCTACATTTGAACCTGCTCGGATAACAACCAAACTATGCTTTAGAGATACTCACCAACTCGACCTGGAAGCAACCATAGCAGAAACAAGAGCAGTGCTCTAAGTCTAAACAACGATAAGATCACGGACTAATCACGCCAAATTCGCTGTCATGAAACTTCCACCAACTCTTTATATCATGATGTCCAAAGAAATACGAGAGGCGAATATCAACGTAACAGCAAACATCCACAAGCTGTAAATTCCAAGTCAGTCACAGCAAACGCAAGTATGGACACTATTAATTGGTACTACGAGTGAGTGCAACTAGTTCAACTCCTGCAGGAGGAACACGTCTAGTGAACAGTTATTTAGGTTTCGAGTCAAAGACGCCATTGGTAACAACCAAAATGAAATGCTACATACCTACAACCTTTCCAGATTTAAATCTCAAAGGGATTTGATGTTATCAGATGATGATAACCGAGGAGGTGCTAAATTGGGTGAGGGGCCATTTTCACGAGTAGCTGAACAGTGCCGGATACGACTCACGATAACATAAGCCAACCTAGTCGAATACATGGGTTACATCGTGCGGGCAAGAAAAAAAAATCATATAAAAAAGAATCGGATCATCAGCGGCAACAATATGTTACAACACCTCATTTTACCGGGAAGTGTGTTGTTGAACTTAGAGACGGCATGCCAATCTAAAATAAGGAATACATTCTACAAAATATCAACAACAATATAAAAATATAAAAAAACTAATATAAAAAACTAAAAAAAATAAATATAAATATAAAATAAAAAACTATAATAAATAACAAATATAAAAAACTGCAAAAGCATCCCAATAATTTAAATCTTCGTGAAACTTATGAACGTACTTGCAGACAAATTAATATGGATATTAAAAGAGAAAAAGAAGCATATTATGTCAATCGTTTCTTAGGTACCCGCGGTGATGTTAAAAAAAATTGGAACCTTGTTAATGAAATTTTAACCAAAAAGCCTAAAGTATCCTCGGTTAAAACCATATTGGCAGACAATGGTACACTTCTTACAAATGATATCGATATTGCTAATGATTTGAATTGTTATTTTACAAGTATTGCCAATGACCTACGGGCTAAATTTTTTTCTAATAACACAGCTGTAAATTATGATCTTCCTTCTGATTATTGTCCTAAAACTTTTTTTATGGCTCCAGCCTCTGGCAATGAAATATTATCTGTTATTGAGTCTTTGGAACCTAAGCATTCACTTGACAATGATGGACTCAGTAGTTGCATATTGAAAGCTGTTTCTATAATTGTCAGTCCAGTTCTATCACATATTTTCAATCTTTCCTTCGTTCAGGGATTAGTACCTGCGAGACTGAAATCGGCAACTATTATTCCTGTTTTTAAAAAAGGCGATCGATCGGTTAAAGGGAACTATAGGCCGATCGCACTACAGCCAGTTATTTTGAAAGTATTAGAGAAAGTTGTTAAAAGCAGAGTTACTAGCTTTTTAGATCGATTTAATGTACTTAGTGCACATCAGCATGGTTTCCGTCAAGGCATGAGCACTGAATCAGCTTTGCTAGAGTTTCTAGACACTATTCATAATGGACTGAACTGTGGTAATGTATGTGCTGGGTTGTTTGTGGATGCTTCTAAGGCGTTTGACATGGTTGAACATAGACTTTTGTTGTCTATTCTGCATAACATTGGTTTTAGAGGGGTAGCAAACAAATGGTTTGCTTCGTACTTGAAGCATAGAACTGTGAGAGTTAAAATTAACGGTACTTTAAGCGCCTCTAAATCTGTCGATGTTGGCGTTCCCCAAGGATCAGTGCTGGGTCCTTTGCTGTTTTTGATTTACACTAATTCCATTTTCAAGCTTAAATTAAATGGCAGCAGTACTGCTTTTGCTGACGATTTAGCTTTAGCTTATACTGCTAAATCTACAACTGACATCACATCCATGATTAATTCTGATCTCGGGGTTCTCCATAAATGGTTTGATAAGCATTACTTAATTCTAAGTGATAAGACCAAGTATATGTTTTTCAGAATTTCTGGGATAATAACTCCAAATAATAACAATCTAGTAACATATCACAGTATTTCTAAATGTTCTCCCACTAATTGTCATACTGATTGTTTGAATATTGAATTGGTAAACTCATTTAAGTATCTTGGAATTCATCTAGACTCTAACCTAAATTGGAAAATTCACGTCACTAATCTAAAACATTATCTTGCGTCCGCATCCAGAATTTTTTACCTTCTTCGCGACATGTGCCCCGCTTCCGTCCTGAAAATGACGTATCATGCGTTGGTAATGACTAAAATTGAATACGGTTTACCTTGCTGGGGTGGTTGTGTCCCTACTATTTTAAAACCGTTGTATGTGCAACAAAAAATGATCTTGCGCACCATATTGCGGAAGAAAAGAACCGAACCATCTTGGGTTCTATTTAAGGCTAACAATATTTTACCGCTGCAACATCTGTATGTTTATAAGGTTTTAAAAATTTTTTTTAGGCGTAGCGGTCAACAGATAATAAGATTCGATGAACGGTATAACTTTCGTGCAAACCATCAATTCCTGTACAGTATTCCTAGATTTTTTAATGATCACTTCCGGCGCTACATCCTTGTTGCATCACCAACATTTTTCAATAATTTACCTGATTTGATTAGGAGGCTAATTCATTCTAAATCGTTTCTGTCAAGAGTTAAGGATTGGCTCTTTGAAACGCCTGATGTCACAATTTTGTTTCGTGTGGTCACATAAAGAAAACTAATGGCTTTATTACAATTTGATTTAATTTTTCGATGTATAGCAAGTAAACATAACAAAGTCTTATAGTGGATAACTGCTCGGTATTGGTATTATTAATAGTTTTATTATTTTATGTTTTTTAATTTTTATTTTTTATTCTTATTCATATTCTGTATATTTTTGTAAAAGGAGAATTCAAAGCTGTCTATTTTCGACAATGAATTCTTCTTATTTCATTTCAATTTTTAATTTTAATTTACATAATGTAAAATTTTTTTTCTGAGATGAAATGAAATAAAAAACAAACAAACAAACAAAAAAAAATATACCACTAGGGTTAGATTTGCGCAAAATGATCGGAGCAGTCCAACTACAAACATAACCTATCTAAACATCCACGATATTCGTCAATGCATTTTATCCGGCAGTCTTTTCATCCAGTCACGATCCTATTCGTTGCTTGACAGAAGTGAGAAAAGCAGTTGCGTTACAGTCTTATCCAGTTAATCCGGAGCTGACCAGCCAATTTCGTTTACCAATCATCAACCACAAATATCCCACCGTAGAAATACTAACGATCAAACGATAAATTTGACCAATCTTAGATAAATTTGGAGTTTAGTTAGATAGGGGTAAAAATAAATAGAATTAAAAAAAAAAAAAAAAAAAAAGGCAACAGGAGAATTTGAAATACATATAATTTGGAAATTTAAAGTAAAGTCATAAATAATAATAATGATAACGATAGTAAATTTCTCGTTGCAAATTGTCATATCATAAAACAATAAATTAGAATACAATTTCGCTCTATAAAATCACATTAATAGTCAGAAAAAGAAATGTTTGCCTTAGGTTAATTACATTAATAGTTAAAAATCCTAACACTAGTATATCTCATGGTCGAGGCTTCCTCAAGTTTAAACTATACTTATTGGTATACAAGCTAATAAATTTCGTTTTGTTGTTTTTGATTCGGTAAATAATTAACGCTCAAAGGAAGTTGAGGTAGCGCCGTCCCCTAATGTACTAATATAGCACTAAGTAAAATAATACATAATTAGATTAGAAAATAAATTTTTTTTCATGTAAATAATGAGCGTTAAATGTTAGTAACAAAATAAAGGTATATACATAGATTGACAAAAAAAAAAAAAAAAAAGTAATAACTTTTCGCTCAATTATAATTTTTTTATATAGTCTAGAAAAGAATATATATAAAAAAAAAAAAATAAATAAATAAATAAATAAATATTCTATAAGTATATATACATAATATTAGAAAATTAGTATTAAGAAATTTTTGTAAATCTAAAATTTGTAAATCAATTATTTGCCCGGCTTGAGACGATCTCAGGATGTGAGGCGTCCCCACGTTGGGCTGATAAAAACTGAGAAACAAACGGAAGCATCCCATCCCCGCCAAATAGAGCATGAGATCTCTTTTCATCTCAGGGATTGGGTTTTCCCCACGCTGTAACGGGCGTTTGTCATCCCCGTTACAAAGTACACCAATCCACCAAACCCACACCTCAAACTGTACCCCACTTTTGAAGATATATTCTTCTAAAATATTAAACAAATCCCTATGACAATATCCGGGTACAGATTATGTTCAAATTACATTAATTATGTTGGTTTAATCGTGTGTTGTGCATATGATAACATGCACATAAACAAGATTCATAACCAACAACTAAATTAGTGTAAAACTAAAATGTTCTCAATGGCGCGTACCATATGACACATTTTCTTTTTACGTTTATTTACAAATCTCATGTTTCGTAAATAAACGTAAAAACATATTTTATTCTTATCGCACATACTTGGGCTAGTATGTGTATAAAAAATTGTTGTTTTGCTTATTAGCAATTTTCTTTTATTCATTCACCCAAGGTTATTGTCAGCCAATTTGAATTCCACTGGGTGAATGAATTCAAAAACGTTTTTCTGCATTTTTTTTTTTGGTGTTGTTGGGTTTTCACCTGTAACCAAAAAAACGTGCTGGTTATTAGCAAGCTTTGCACAATAATCCATAAACCACATAAAATAATGCAGGGGTAATTATGGAATTTTTGAGAGTTGATTGATCGAAAATAATACGTCTTTTTTGTCAATCAGCAGAAAAAATGATATAAAAACCTCACCAAAATTTTATTTGAGGACAGTAGTTTTTTTTTGCTTTCGGGTTGTTAGTGGGTGTTAAATTTTATTTTCTGAGAACAAAATTTTGTCAATTTAATTTTCTTTGTTTAATTTTTTTTTTTTTTGTTTTAATATAAAAATAAATTCTGTAACTATTTTAATTAAATTTTTTTTTGAGAATTTTTTTTGTTCGTTCGTAAAAGAAAAGAAAAGGTGACAACAATGGTGAGTATAACCTTTAAAAAAATCCCAACCTACTAACCACGAGTAACCAAAATTTGGTGGTGTGTCAATCCAGCGGTCTCATTAGAGACGGGAGAAAGTAAGTGGAAACGCTTCTTCACCCTTTCTGCTGGAAACACAGCACCAAAAACCCCACAAAAAAATAATTCTTACTAACCCCTGGTTTTTCATTTCTTTCACATTTAAATGGCTCAGAGCTAAGCTCACCATTATTGACTATGGTCGATGAACTCGCACCATAATGATTCCCCTAAGAGCCCAAAAAAAAACCTCATACCTCCCAATTTATACATCCGTTGACCAAGTTTTGGTCCAAACTCTAAGTTGTCTTTTTTTTTTCAATAATGCGGTATAACTAGGTTTCTCGACCGCGTCACCCCAAACCCCACGACGAAGTTACCTCTACCGGCCTTGAGCTCAGGTAAATGCCGCACGGGGTGACTATAAGCGGTTGGGAAACAAACTTTGTAAACGATTGAGTTGAGGTAACTCGACAATCTCGTTACATAAGCATTATTTTTAGCCTAAAGTTAGGCAGTAAAATATTATTAATTGCGTGCCTATTATCACTAAAAATGTAATAAAAAAAAATTATTTTGTTATAATTTTAACAAATTATTTTATGACCGTTTTACAAAACAAATTCGTTCAAAAGATCAAATCGTTTAGTGAAATTGTTTATTTTATTGGAAAATCCCAACTTAATGAGATTTGATCGCACATAGCGGACTTAACGTATTATAGGGGTTCGCCGTACATATTTCAGATATTATGATGTATCACTGGAGGAAATGCCGCTTCAAATTAGAAACCGTTGAATTTCTTATAACAAGATCAATATCATTGAAAATGTGAATGCCGTGAACAAACTTGTTATGTATTATGATAAAGCGCTCTCTTATGCAGTGATTGGCCAAACTGCAACTGGTTATACATACAATTATAACGGTTCAGTGTTATTTAATATTTTATAAATAAAATAACAAACTATATAATTGATTTTAATATTCAGTATAAACTTGCCTTAAGATGAGATATATGATCATCCTTCCAAAATAAGATATATGATCAATCATATATTTGTTTTAAAATTTCTTGAATTAACTGTGATTTTATTTTTATTATAATTAAATATTTTTGAGAATTTGAAGTACAAAAAAAAAAATCAATGTTATCTAAATAAATCTATAATTCTATTTCGACTTGAATTTGCTGGGTTACTCGTACCAGTCCCTTCCAGCTCATTTATTGATTGATTGATTGATTGATTTGAGTGTACGATCAAGACTAAGCAAGGTTCCCGGTAAGACGCCGGGTCCACCGTACACCCTTTTTACATATAACAAAACCGAAGGAAAGGAAAGGTATGTTAGTAACAAAGAATCGACCCGGTTCCAGACACCTAAGTAGTCGATAGTTAGAATGTTTTTGTTAGTAATATATGTATATGATAAAATAGTTAGCACAAGACAATACAATTCCTGAACTCCATGTCCACTGGATGCTTGAAGTTTCTAGAAAGCTGAGTGTGTATCCTACGGTCACTTCAAAAAAATTCAAAGAAATTTTAATCAAATTAATTAATTACCGCTACATGCTATACTTTAGAAACAAACTTAAAATTATTAAAAGGCTCTGAAAAATAAAATTATAAATGAAATCTCAGTATAATAAATTAAATTGTAACTAATCCAACTCTAATCCAAACTCGGAAACAATTTATATCCCTGAAACAAATTTAAAATTAAGATCTCTAACCACAACAGAATTTGATATCAGCAACCCCACACTGCTCCACCACCATAAGTCCCCGGCCACTTCTGAGCCTCGGCGATTCAGACATCTGCAACTGCTGCTACCTTCCGCTCCAAACCACTTAATTAAGCTAAAATCTAGACAAATTAAATAATTACAATATAATATAAAATAACAATTAGATGCTGACCGTAAATAAAAATCTTATAGAGTAACATAAAGATGCATCAAAACCTCCAAAATTCAACCAGAAATTCTAGAATTACTTTGATTAATTGGTTTGGATGTACTCCTTGCCCGAGCACCGAATCACGCATCACAGGCCCTAATTCTACACTAAAAACAACTACAAGACCCATTTACCAGGGACAAAGAAATCGACCCTGTCTCAGGCCCAAGCATCAACAGCCAGTATTTACTGCCAGTAACATACATAAAATAAAATATAAAATTCAATAGAATAAAATAGACTTATATAGTAAAGCCCCCAATAATATGTAATAAACAACGACCTTCACAAAGTAAATTAAACCCGAGATGGCCACAACCTGTTAGCACTGATACTCATGACACGGAACATCTGGTCAACCCTACAACACCCTTCTACTATCTGCCATAGTCGGTTTAACACTGGAGAGAAAAGTTCATAAGAAGTAATGGAAAATTATATCTACACTACACACACAAATGCTCCAGGACCAACTCATCAACAACGAGCGTCATTCTCCAGTCAGCACAGATTAACTGCGGTAGGTTCAGTAGTGAATGAAAGAGGGGAGAGCCTTAGTTGGGATCTTAATTAATTTTATTTTATTTTATCTTAACTATTACAATTCGATTTTGATTATTCGGCCTACGCTATGGTGCATTCAATGGATGTAAGGTTACATCCTCTCCATCTCCGCTCTCGATTATTTCACTGGAATCAGATTCGTCGAGTAAGTAAAGCTCTTCAGCGGCCTTCTTCAATTCACTCCGATTTGATAGAAGGTTTTCCCATTCAGTGAAGGTTCTATTATAATATCTCAAGTCGTGGTTAAGGGAATCATTCCAGGTGAAACATGGTCGTCCTGGCTTCTTTGGTCCAGCAGTGTATCTCATAACAGTGCTTAGAATATGAGTTGGTCCGCGGCGATGGATATGTCCCCAGTAATTTATTCGATGCACCTTAATTCTTTTGGTAATACTTCTACCCATTAATATATCCTTGAGGCGTTGGGTGTTTGGCTTGTTTGTACTAAATTCGGCTAACATCTTTAGGAAAAATAATTCATATCGCCTCAATCGACGACGGTTCGCTTGAGTGAGGGTGGCTGTTTTTAGTCCATAGGTGATCATGGGTACAATTGTGGTATTGTACATGGTTAGAATGGTCTTAAAGGGCACTTTGTGTTTTTTGATAAAGAGTTGCATTTGCCGAGCGATGCCGATTGCCTGGCGGCATCTCGTTCGGATGGTGAATGGCCGACTTAAACATGAGGTTAGGTGGGTGCCCAAATACCGCATTAGTTTGACACGAGTGAAAGTTATACCAGCTAAAACTATGCTAGATGGGGCAATAGATGGCGAAAGTGGATCTCTGATAAGTGTGGTGCATTTTTGAGGGTTGATTTTTAGGCCAGCAGATCCCAAGGCATCGATTAGTTCCTTGAGTATGGGTTCTAAAGCTGTGATGTTGCGAGTGATGAGAATGATGTCATCGGCATAAGCGAGAATGAGCGGCAGCTGCAGGTTTACGCTTTGCTCCAGCTTAAGTTCGGGGAACTGATCGGCAACAGTCATGAGTACTTCGTTTAATATAAAATTAAAAATTCGGGGAGAGAGTGGACACCCCTGTTTGACTCCTTTGCTCTTTTTAATTTTGGACGTGGATACATTAAACCATTTAATGGCTGTGTGCTCCCAAAAACATGCCTTTATGATTCGGTTTACCAAATAATGGGGAACGTACTGTTGAAGGCAGTCGGCTACTACATTTAGGTCAACCGTATCGAAGGCTTTCGCCAGGTCAATGGAAAGAACGTATACCAGATGTCCCGCGCGCCATTCTTCGTCGAGAACGCGACGGATGGTGAACATATGGTCTTCTGTAGACCGATTGGCTAAAAAGGCTGCTTGATAAGTCGATGGTAAGTGCAAGTGTTCATCCAGTCGATCTAGTAGTAGCTTTGCGTATACTTTATATCCGACATTACAAAGCGTTATTTTCCTATAATCATCAACACACTTAGGCCTCTTTATTTTTGGAATGGGAACCTGAATTGTATCGATCCACTCAACGGGTGGATCATTATTGATCCAAATTGTTTCAATGACTTTTTGAAGTGCATGAATTATAATGTCCGGTGCGTGTTTCAGCAGTTCGATGGGAATCCCATCCTTGCCGGGCGCAGTTCCAGATCTAATGTGTTGGATCGTTGATTTGATCTCACCTTCGGTTGGTGGCGGCCCTATTGGGTGGTAGTCATCCTCTTCAATGAGGTTTGACCAAGCACCAGAAGACTTTATTAGTTCATTGTACCAGGCAGAAATCGGAATGTAGGGCCCCCTTTGTTGGTGATTACCTTTTTTGTATTGATTAAAGAATGCATAGGTTTTGCGTAGTCGATCTGATGGCTTAAATTGTGACACATCGTTAAAAAAATTCTGGCATTCGAGAGTTCTGTGACTAGAAAACGCATTGTTTAAGCATATTCTGCTATTTTTCATACGGGTATGAGCAATGGGGTCTCGAGGATAGGCATTTCTGAGATGAAGGGCACTCTTGTAACGGGCCAGCGCTTTTCTGCGTTTCGGTGTGAGTGGAAGTTTCCCGGTTATGGTTTTATGGGATGCACTTTTAAGACAATCTACAATCATCTGCCATTTGTTGCGAGGG
The DNA here is from genome assembly GCA_963556165.1 of Tipula helvola. Classification (NCBI taxonomy): domain Eukaryota; kingdom Metazoa; phylum Arthropoda; class Insecta; order Diptera; family Tipulidae; genus Tipula; species Tipula helvola. Next base: position 150,908,126 of record OY744481.1, on the reverse strand, counting down.
CTGCTCTCGGAGATAGCTTGCTCGTAGGTTGTGGTTAGAACCCTTTGATAGATACTGCGGAAATTTTCATTTTGTAAAAGAGCCAGATTCAACGAATTGTATTTATAGGCTGATGGTGACAGCGGGGTTCGTGGGCATTTGTGCTTTTTGGGTGTAGTGGTGTGATGAGCCTTTGATCCTTTGCGTTGGACACAGTCAATCCATATAAGACGATGATCACTTAAGTCTAGGTAAAATGAATCGGCCTTGACAGAGTTCACAAAAAAATGATGGTTGTTTATTCGGGTTAAAATATGGTCTAATTGGGAGAAGGTTCGGCCATTGGTCCAAGTTGTGGAGGTTCTTCTTCGCCCTTTGGTGGTTTGAATGAATAATTGACTTGAGCTCGCTAAAAGCTCTAGCGCAACTCCATTTTCATTTGAAGCGCTATGAATTAGGTTGGAGCCAATGTGTTTGTTGTTTGGGAGATCGTCTGATCCAATCTGAGCATTAAAATCACCGAGAAAAATTAATTCGCGGGTTTTGGGACAACGATTTGCCACTGAAAGCAGTGTTGAAAATATTTTCGAAGATCGTTGTCTATTGTAGTTTGACGTGTAAGGAGGGACATACACGGATACGAAGAGAATTTCTCCTAGGGTTGGAATAGTTCCCTGGAGGGTAAGGATGCCACCAGAGTAATTCTTGATTTGTTTGACCTGAAGGGGAGTATCTTTTTTTACTAATATGGCCACACCTCTTTTTCGGGTTTTTGGATCATTGGCAAGGTACCAGGTGTAATTCTCCGTTGAACAGGCCCCTGTGTTCATGTTCGTCTCCTGGACACTGCAGATGTCAATTGAGTTTTTAAATAAAATTGTATCGATAACATCGCGTTTCTGTTTGTTATTTAGTCCACGGGCGTTCCAGGTACCAAAGCAAAATGATTGGGGAATCTTGAATGCGGGTGATTGAAATATTTGAGGCTCTTCAATGAGTGTGTATGGATTTTTGGTGGACTCAATTTTACGATGAATATGACTGGTAATGCTGTGCGGGAAAGACATATGTGAAATTGTAGTTTCTGATGATAGTGGAGAATGATGAAGCAATAGACTGTTGTAGTGTGAACCGGTGTACAGCAAATTGATCTCGTGGATGTTGTTGCTGTCAACTGGAGAAAAAGTGGTTTGATTTTCGGAGCTTTCAAAATGTACATTAATTTTTAAGCTTCTCAAAATGGAAACTGCGGATAGGCATTCAGCACCACCCCAGAAGCCATCACGTTGAAGGTCGTTGAGATATCTATGGACAAATTATTTGCGGTGAACGTATTCATGGTACAGGGTTTAAAATGCGGGGGAACATTTGAGGTTAATGTGAGTAGCTTACCTTGATACCAGCTGATTTTCAGTTAACCCAGAGATTTGTTCGAGGTTGTATATCTGTTGGCAAGAATCTAAGATTGTTGGGATGTATGCATCTATATGTTCGGTTCTCGAAATAAGCTCAACAATTTCTGATCGTAACTCACTAACGGAAGATGAATGGAGTGGATCTATAACTTGTAATTGATGTAATATTGCATTAAAGAGGCAATTACCATCTCCTGGGATCAAGTGCACTTCCATTGTTGAATTAATTAATGGCTAATGAAATTATGTTGTGTGTTCACAGGTAAAAAGGTAAAGTAGAAGGAATGTTATTTTATTATATATCGTACATCTATGAAAATACGTACTTATTACTTAATGAATAAATAAATGGTAAATTAGTAGCACAGCTCCGGATACTATAATTGATAATTGTGTTGTTACTTCTTTGTTAATTTTATTATCTATTACTAATTTGAGGTTATGTTTTACTTAATGAGTTAACAATACCAAAAAATGGTGTATAATTTAGATTGTTTTCATGCTTATCACGTTTTGCATTTCTGGAGTGCGTTCACGAACTCTACACTGCAACAAATTGCCACAACTGTCATTGTACAAATGACATAGCAGTTAACAACGATATTATTACAAACGTCAAATTTGCTACCAAAACAAACTTTGTTTAGCAAAATTTTGTTTCTTCGTTTTCATAAATACATATAATAAAAAATAATTATTTAATTAACAAGAACCAATATTCATTTCACGTATTCATTTGTATCGAATAAATTATTTTCATCCGTAAATTGAGCAATACGATCAGAATCCATAATTATTTCTTTTAATGACAGCTGGAAAGGCAGTATTGAGTAGAGTTGTAAATGACGTTTGTAACAATAAGGGGAAATTTTGGTTTAGGTTTATGAACAATACAAAGCACGTTGCTGTGGTTACAACCGAGGTTTATGAACGCTTTAGAACTGTCATTGTTAACAATATTGTTACAATGTAGAGTCTATGAACACAGTCCTGGCATAGCACACGCACTTTTTTATTGCTTTAGTGAATTAAACAAACTTGTGTCAAACAAATATTTAAGATTTGTTTTATTCGGTTTATGTTCATTTATCTTCGGTTTGACATAAAGAAAAGTATCACTTTGGTTATTGGAACAGCCATTTGTACAAAAACAAAACGCAAATCATACTCAAAGTAAAACCGAAAATAATTTCATTTCCATCAAAAATTAAACAAAACCGCCAGTACGATCTTCCAAAATCATTGATAGTAACAATTCAATTCCAACAAAATTTTGGTTTGAAACCACTCATTGCGGAATGAAAACACACGGCACCGCTGTTTCGAAAATTGCCAAAGTAATAGGCCAGTTTCAATTTTATTGCAGTCATACTATGGTCATTGGAACAGTTATTTGTATAAAAATAAAAATGCCAATTTTACTCAAAATAGAAACCGAAAATAACTTTCTCTTTTCTTTATCAATTGACCTTCAAAATTAAATAAAAACAAAAACAAAAAACAAAAAAAAAATTTCAAAATCATTACTAGCTAGAATAATTCTTCCTACAAAAATTTGGTTTGAAACTATTCATTCCGGAATGAAAATACACCGCACTGTTGCTATAAAAATCCCAAAGTAAGACGGCAATTTATGCAAAATTAACTACATAAAAATTGTACTAGAATAACATCATAACGAAACCACAAAATGCGGCCAACTTCGTTGATAGCTCAACTAGTCAAAATGACATTTTGCAAAACAATCACAAACTTGTCAAAGTAGCAAAATTGTCTCTGAATAAAAAATTAAATCAAATTTAAATTAATCAAGACATTAACTCAAGTAAACACATTCCATTTTAAGTTTGACCAGCAGTAATCAATGTTCTATTGCCTAATCTTCTACTGGGACAAATCAAATACAAGATAAGACACTCCAGCATTCCTTGTATTTATAGTCTACCACATCTTACAATTTTGCATTGATTTGTCTTCTCAGTCCCTTCCAGCTCATTTATGTTCAAAAACTCATCATCATCTCATCTGGGGCTGATTCTTCTGTTAGAGTTACCATATAATGAACACAAATGTTGTGTAATCCAGTACAAACATTTGGAATCTGCGTTGCTTTTAATGGCGTATAATGCAATTGCCGTGCACGTAGTAAACAACGGAATCTGTATTTTTTTTTTTTTTTTTTTTTTCGTTATAATTTATTTAATTCCATTTAAAAAGTTACAAAAACTATAACAAATAGAAAAGTAAAATAGAAGAGGGAGAAAAGTATACAAAATAAACATAGAATAAAAAATAAAATAAAAAACAAACACAAAAAATACTTAAATTAATTCAAGTCTTAAGTTCCTATTCTTATAGTAATCAAATTTAGCCATTTGTTGTAAATAAAAGTCTTAACAGATGATATAAAGTGGCCAATGCGCGTTTCCTGTTTAACTTCATCAGGCAATTCATTGAGCAAAATCAAGCCTCTATAAAAAACATTATTCGAGTCTCTATTGGTTCGAAGAGATGACATATAGTAGTTTTGATTTGACCGTGTATTATAATTATGGATGTCACTAGCCCTTTGGAAATTGTAATTACATTTAGTTAAGTTGTTATTTGCCTTAAAAATGAAAATCAGTAAATCTAAATCACCTAAAACAGCAATAGGTAAGATCTTTTCGCTGTATAGTAAATATGAGGTGGTAAGTCTAGGTAGGTGTTTAATAATTTTTATAATCCTATTCTGGAGAATTGATAAAGGTCGCAACAAATAAGCAGGTGCAGCACTCCAGATCATGGACATATAATTAAGATGCGATTTGACGTATGCAAAATAAATTAACCACGCAGATTCAGTATTAATATAGTTGCAAATGCGTCGCGACACAAATAACATTGGGGAAATAGTTTTGAATAGTTTGTTAATATGCATCAACCAATTTAGTTTTGAATCAATTACCAATCCCAGTTACTTGAAAAAAGATACTTCTTGAATGTTAAAATTGCCGAAACTAAAATATGATGGGAAGTTGTCCTTTGGTTTGTTTTCAAAAATAATGTAGTTGGTTTTGCTGAGGTTCAAGGACAAACGATTAGCCAGTAGATAATTGTTGATCAAGTGTAAATCATGTTGCATATGTTTTGTGACATCATTTAAATCGCTACTGCTATATACTAAAGCTGCATCATCAGCGTAAAGCTGCAATTTACCAACCAAGTTCAAATTAAAAATATCGTTAATATCAAAAAATGAATAATAATGGACCCAGAATTGATCCTTGTGGTACACCAGCAAAAATTGATGCATAATCAATGTAAACGTTGTTAACAATTGTGCGTTGACTGCGATCACTTAGGTAGTCTTTTAGAACTGATAGAAATTGTTCAGTGGGTTTGAGTAGCTTGAGTTTTTCTATTAATATAAAATGATCAACACAGTCAAAGGCCTTTCGAATATCAATGAATAAGACACCAACATGAAGTTTCGCATGAGTCCCTAAATAAACATTGTGCATGAGATTGGCCACAGCTGCTTGGGTATTCGAGTTTTTAATAAATCCAAACTGATTCTCATTAATAACCTTATGCTTCAGGAAAAAACCATTAATATTGTCACAGATGATTTTCTCAAAAATCTTAGACATAGAATTAAGGACTGAAATAGGCCGGTAATTAGAACACATTTTCCTGCTTCCAGATTTGTGAATAGGTGAAATCACTGCTTTTTTTAATGAACTAGGGAAAATTCCATTATCTATACAATCGTTAGTGACTTGCATAATAACATATATGAGATTCTCTTTATGGATTTGCAAAAACTTTGCTGATGTTAAATCATATCCGTTAGCAGATTTAGTATTAAGAGAACTAATAATTTTGTCAATTTTATATAAACATACCTTTGATAATGAAATGGGTTCAGAGAAGTTATATATAGCATAATGTCTGAAACTATGGATAATTTCAAGATTTGTGGTCGAGGGTTGGTCAAAGCAATTAAAAGACACTTCAATGAAGTGTCTATTGAAAATGTTAGCTACCGCAAAAGGATCCAATAAATTACCAAAGTGATCAGATATTACAATAGGGTTAATCGTCTTGGTACGATTAAAAATAATACGATTGAACAAATCCCAATTTTTTCGAGAGTCAAAATTATTCTGCCTAAACTGATCACCATAGTATTGCTTCTTCAAGAATTTGTTTTTATTGGAAACCAAATTTCTGAAAGATAGAAACTGCTCTTTGAAATAAGAGTTATCAGGGAATTTTTTATGCAAACGATAAAATTTGTCCCTACGAGAAATTAATTAAAGTAATTCACTGTTGATCCAATGTTTATTTTTCTTTTTTATTCGAACAGTGTTTGTATGTCTACGTATTAAATGGGTTAGATAAGCAATCAGACTGGAAAAGTCAACGGTAGTCGGAAAACCAAGCTCACTTAAAATTTTCGAAATATTTTGATTATCAATTATCGTTTTAGTCGCTTCTCGAAAATTCAAATTCCGCTGAGAACGAAAATAGAAATCTAACACAATAGCTTTATGGTCCGAATAAGATACGTCAAAGGTGTCAAAATTATACCTGTGTGAATTTAAATCTGTGATCACATAATCTAAAATAGAAGGGGAATTGGACATTCTTGTATAAAATTCAGAAAGTCGGGGATTCAAAATAACAAAACCATTCGAAAGAAAACTACTTTCAAGCTTTTGTGTTGATAAATCATTAGCCAATAAATAATTAATATTCAAATCACCCATTACAATAGAATTTTTGTAAGTATTAAATATATCATCTAATTTATGAAAGAAAGTATCCAGATTCGATTTTTGAGACTTATATATTCCACAAATTTTGATTTTAGACGGCAATAATTCAACGATTAAGTAGCTAGCATAATCTATGGTGTGAGAGAAAATTACAGTTCAACAAATGCTGTCATGAACAAAGATAGAAACACCACCGCCACGATCATCATCCCTAACGCAGTTATAGGATGTAAAATTTGGTAAATTGAAATACTGGGTTTCATTGCTGTACATCCAAGTTTCAGAAATGACCAAAATTTTGGGTTTCTTTTGAAATGAAGAAACAGTCATTTCTATTTCATCCTATTTATTACGCAAACTTCTTGCATTTAAGCAGAGAATTATTTCATAACTATCATTCGCGTGAAGTTTGTCCTAAATTTGTCCTAAAATTACAACAACAAAAATTTAGGACAAACTTCACGCGACTGCACAAACGCGTGAAGTTTTTCCTAAAATTAAACATTTTTCCTAAAAATTGAGTTCCCTGAGCATGTATTAGTAAGAATAATAAATCTCTCGTTATTATGAATTTGTACGTAAAAAAATATTTGTGTAAATTTACAAAAAAATATCTAAATAAATTAAATTTTAATTTAAATTGTCCAAAGAAACAATTTAACAAAATTAAAGTCCATTCAAAATTAATAACATAAAAATTACTCAATCTACATAATCTAAAGATCTTAACTAAATGAGCACATGTATTACAGAAAGTCGGAGGCCCTCTATATCGAAAAACAAAAATAACGACTTCATTAAAGGTAGTGTGCTATCCCAATATCTAAAATAAATTACAACTTTCAAAAATCTAGAAGATTAGTGAATTAGGACAGACGTGATGCGTCCCTACATGTAGGTTTGCATAAAGTTGGATATTTAAAAATTTCTTAGTCTGGCCAAAAGATCGTACCCAAGTGGAAATGTATTTTTAAGAGTAGTGGGTGACCCCCACTTCCTAAAAAATATTACAACTTGCCAAAATCTAGAAGATAGGTGACTTAGGAGAGACGTGTTGGGTCCCTATATGTAAGTTCGCGTAAAATTAAATATTAAAAAATTTCACAGTCTGACCCAAAGATCGTACCCAAGTGGAAATATATTTTTAATTGTAGCGGGTAACTCCCTCTTTCTAACAAATATTACAACTTGCCAAAATCTAGAAGATAGGTGACCTAGGACAGACGTGTTGCGTCGCTATATGTAAGTTCGCGTAAAATTAAATTTTAGAAAATATCACAGTGTGACCCAAAGATCGTACCCAAGTAAACATATACTTTTAAGGGTAGTGGGTGAACCCCTCTTCCTAAAAAATATTACAACTTGCCAAAATCTAGAAGATAGGTGACTTAGGACAGGCGTGTTGCGTCCCTATATGTAAGTTCGCATAAAATTAAATTTTAAAAAAATTTTCAGTCTGGCCCACAGGTCCTACCCAAGTGGACATATACTTTTAAGGGTAGAGGGTGACCCCCTCTTTCTAAAAAATATTACAACTTGGCAAAATTTAGAAGATAGGTGACTTAGGACAGATGTGTTGCACCCCTATATGTAAGTTCGAATACAATTAAATTTTAAAAAATTAGGGGTGAGGGGGTCACCCACTACCCTTAAAAGTATATGTCCACTTGGGTACGATCTTTGGGCCAGACTGAGAAATTTTTAAATATCCAACTTTATGAAAACCTGCATATAGGGACGCATCACGTCTGTCCTAAGTCACTGATCTTCTAGATTTTTGAAAGAAGTAATATTTTTTAGAAAGAGGGGGTCACCCACTACCTTTAAAAATATGTGTCCACTTGGGTACGATCTTTGGGCCAGACTGAGAAATTTTTTAAAATTTAATTGTATGCGAACTTACATATAGGGGTGCAACACATCTGTCCTAAGTCACCTATCTTCTAGATTTTGGCAAGTTGTAATATTTTTTAGAAAGAGGGGGTCACCCACTACCCTTAAAAGTATATGTCCACTTGGGTACGACCTTTGGGCCAGACTGAGAAATTTTTAAATATCCAACTTTATGCAAACCTGCATATAGGGACGCATCACGTCTGTCCTAAGTCACTGATCTTCTAGATTTTGGCAAGTTGTAATATTTTTTAGAAAGAGGGGGTCACCCACTCCCCTTAAAAGTATATGTCCACTTGGGTACGATCTTTGTGCCAGACTGAGAAATTTTTTAAAATTTAATTGTATGCGAACTTACATATAGGGGTGCAAGGTGCAACACATCTGTCCTAAGTCACTGATTTTCTAGATTTTGGCAAGTTGTAATATTTTTTAGAAAGAGGGGGTCACCCACTACCTTCAAAAATATGTATCCACTTGGGTACGACCTTTGGGCCAGACTGAGAAATTTTTTAAAATTTAATTGTATGCGAACTTACATATAGGGTTGCAACACGTCTGTCCTAAGTCACCTATCTTCTAGATTTTGGCAAGTTGTAATATTTTTTAGAAAGAGGGGGTCACCCATTACCCTTAAAAGTAAATGTCCACTTGGGTACGACCTTTGGGCCAGACTGAGAAATTTTTAAATATCCAACTTTATGCAAACCTGCATATAGGGACGCATCACGTCTGTCCTAAGTCACCTATCTTCTAGACTTTAGCAAGTTGTAATATTTTTTAGAAAGAGATGGTCATCCACTCCCCTTAAAAGTATATGTCCTCTTGGGTACGACATTTGGGCCAGATTGAGAAATTTTTTAAAATTTAATTGTATTCGAACTTACATATAGGGGTGCAACACATCTGTCCTAAGTCACCTATCTTCTAGATTTTGGCAAGTTGTAATATTTTTTAGAAAGAGGGGGTCACCCACTACCCTTAAAAGTATATGTCCACTTGGGTACGACATTTGGGCCAGATTGAGAAATTTTTTAAAATTTAATTGTATTCGAACTTACATATAGGGGTGCAACACATCTGTCCTCAGTCACCTATCTTCTAGATTTTGGCAAGTTGTAATATTTTTTAGAAAGAGAGGGTCACCCACTCCCCTTAAAAGTATATGTCCACTTGGGTACGACATTTGGGCCAGATTGAGAAATTTTTTAAAATTTAATTGTATTCGAACTTACATATAGGGGTGCAACACATCTGTCCTAAGTCACCTATCTTCTAGATTTTGGCAAGTTGTAATATTTTTTAGAAAGAGGGGGTCACCCACTACCCTTAAAAGTATATGTCCACTTGGGTACGACATTTGGGCCAGATTGAGAAATTTTTTAAAATTTAATTGTATTCGAACTTACATATAGGGGTGCAACACATCTGTCCTAAGTCACCTATCTTCTAGATTTTGGCAAGTTGTAATATTTTTTAGAAAGAGGGGGTCACCCACTACCCTTAAAAGTATATGTCCACTTGGGTACGACATTTGGGCCAGATTGAGAAATTTTTTAAAATTTAGTTGTATTCGAACTTACATATAGGGGTGCAACACATCTGTCCTAAGTCACCTATCTTCTAGATTTTGCCAAGTTGTAATATTTTTTCGGAAGAGGGGGTCACCCACTACGCTTAAAAGTATATGTCCACTTGAATACGATCTTTGGGCCAAAATGAAAAATTTTTGAATATCCAACTTAATGCAAACTTACATATAGGAACGAATCACGTTTGATGTCAGTTGTTCGAGATTTTCAAATGTTGGTTATTATTTTTAAATTGTGGAGATTGCCGTATTGTATCTGTAGTCAAGTTTTTGTCATTCGTTTGGCTAGAGGGGACCTCCAACTGTCTGTAAAATATTTGTGCACTTGGTTACCATCTCAATCTGTAATTTTATATATCAAATTTCGAATGAACTTTTATTTTGCTAAATTTTTTCTTTGGACAATTTAAATTAAAAGTTGAGTTTATTTAGTTGATTGTTTGCAAATTCAATTACATAGTAAGTAAAATAATTTGTGTAACTAAAAATTCTTAATAACGAGAGATATATTATTCTCACTAATACATTCACAGGAAATTCATTTTTTAGGACAAATGTTTAATTTTAGGACAAACTTCACACCTGTTAACTATCATGGACGTGATCAAAACTACTATATTTATCAAACGAAATGTTGATTTCATTGGCCAGATTATATTCATCATTAACAGTATTCATCACTAACAAAAATACTAAAGAAAAAACTACAATCACAAGAAAAAAGAAAAAGCACAAAATGTACTAGTGTACTTGATATTGATGAGAAAAAAAAAGAGACAAAATTAGTTATTGAATAACTTCTACGCTTTGAGATTATGAATATCCTCCATGCTGCTCAAGAATGATAGATTAGAAGATTGTCCAACTCCGATGGAGAGTAAAACGACTGGTTCCTATGCTTTATTTTTTAACTTTATTTTTTATCCTCTCTTCTAATACGATAGTGAACCAAAAATGTTGTACTTAAATGAATTGTCGTGTCGTCAAATTACTATGAAGAGAATGATAATTTTGTTTTCCACTGTATAAACAACAAAAACATTAAATAAAATAAATAACCAATGATGAATGAGAGTGAATGACCAAATATATTATACCACCACACTACATACAATAAGAGGAAATGAAAGGTATATTCATTAACACTTTCACATCAATGATCATGTGATCATATTTATTCATGTTTCTCGCTCACACCGCTGTAAAACAAACCAAATATTTGAAGAACCAAGGGTGACTGAAACAAAGTTTAAATAACAGGTGAGAAAACAGTCAGATATACAGACTGGTTCCTACGCTTTATTTTTTTACAAAAATAGAGAGTAACGTATTTTGAGTTGCATAATCTTGTAATCTATCATTCTTGCATGCTGCTGATAATTGTTGACGTAGTGTCATATTTTTTAATTTTAACATAATAAGTGCCGTTACGATACCAGTAATTGCTAACCACTTGTTGTTTTTGCAATTGCCGCAGCTGATGTAATAAATCCAGGTTGTACTTCGTTAGACGATCAATGGTGTGTTCGATTAGATTCCGTCTTTTTAATGATTATGATTGTACAGTGCTGGTAAAAAAAAATTGGGCAACAAATGGGAGTCTTTTTTTGCTAAAATTACAAAACTTTTGAAAGCAATTTGTTTATTGTTTCATTTTAAATACATGTATGACGTAATTTTTTGAAAAAAAAAAAATTGAGCTGCAATTATGCCAAGATATTCAAAATACGTTGATTGGTGTTAAAGTAATGTAATAAATTAAACACATAATTTTTATTTTTTTTTTTGTTTTTTATTGATTTATAGAAATTCTATCTTTAATATTAATATTTTGTTGGACCCAAATTTGCTTTTATTACAGCGTACACCCCTGATTCATTGAATTTGATAAATTTTTCAATGTCGTAGAAAGTATGGATTCCTAAATCGTCATCAACAAACTTTTTAAAGCTTCAATCGATTCTGGGCGCTTCCTTGCTACTTCTAGCTTCATTATAGACCAAATATTTTCAATTGGATTTAAGTCTGGACTATACGGTGGCCAGCTCAATACATCGATACTTTTTTCTTCGAAGTACTTTTTTACCTTTAAATGAAGAGATAAGAAAAAAAAACAAGTTTTTAACAACTTATTTATGTTTATCTGAAAGCCAATTTGTCTATCTACAATTCAAAATTAATAAGTCACAATTTTGGCGGTATGGCACGGGGCGTTGTCCTGTTGAAAAATAAATTTGGAAGTGTCGCCAAAAAGCTTTAACACAGAAGGCTCCAATTCGTTCTGAAGGACCTGCAGATAAACAACTGCTGTAACGCTGGAACTAAGGAAGCACAATCGACCGGTTTTATTTCCATAAAAGCATCCCCAGACCATAACTCCTTCATTTTTCGGTGGAAGTCTTAAAAGACATTCGTTGCTAAGTCTCTCGCCCGGTTTTATCCTTACGAGAATTTTTCCATCTCCAACGTGCAGCTCGAATTTTGATTCATCGGAGAAAATCACATCATTCCACATCTCTGGAGTTCAAGAAACATGCTCCTGGGCCCATAGCAAACGTTTTTTTTCACTAGTAATGTGAACTCAGGCTTCTGGATTGGTTTAAGTGCTCTCAAACAAGTCTTTTTCTCACTAAGCCGGCTGAAATTTTACAAATTTTACAAAATATGCACTATTTATACTCAAAAAATAAATTACAGGCAATAAAACATCTGCACCCTAATGACGGCCAAGAACGGTAGGCGTAAAATAAAATAATTGCTTGACCAATTTTTTTGCACATCAGTTGCGGGGTTGTATCGGTGTAATAAAAGCAAAAGGCGGTCCAACAAAATATTAATATTAAAGATTGAACTTCTATAAATCAATAGAAAACAAAAAAATAAATAAAAAATAAGTGTTTAATTTATTACATTAATTTAACACCAATCAACGTATTTTGAATATTTTGGCATTTTTCGGGGTTTTGCCCCTAAATTGCAGGTCAATTTTTTTTTTTCAAAAAATTACGTCATACATGTATTTAAAATGAAACAATAAACAAATTGCTTTCAAAAGTTTTGTAATTTTAGCAAAAAAAGACTCCAATTTGCAATAAATTTGTTTGCCCAATTTTTTTTTACCAGCACTGTATAGTCACTCTCTGGGGTGTTTGATGCTGGTGATCGGCATGGTGTCATTAAGTACGACTCCAAGGGTATCCCGCGTCGCCTACATAGAGATCAAGAATACAATACTGTGAAAACCTTTCCTATTGAAATAGAGATGTTGTAGTTCTTTTTTAGGCTTAATTATACTTATGTGGGTTCCGTCCGAATTGTGCTTCGTTGAAAAAATGTAGTTTTGCTTTTGTTTTCTCTGCTTCTGTGTAATTAAATTTAATCCATTTTGGGCAAATAAACATTTCTAAAATATTAAGCAATTTTTTTAACATTAATGAAATGGTAGGTTGAGCCAATCCAACGTTAAAAACATTCCCTGCGCCTGTTTGGTAACCTCCTTCAGCAATAAATGGTAGGGTTGCCGCTAATTTTAAAATGTTTGGAAATTGGAACGGACGACAAATGCTTTATCACTCTCAATTTTGAATTTATTGCATCGAGCAAATCCGTAAATGACTCTTTCGACAGTCGAAAATATTTCTTAAAAGTAAAAAAATTATACAAGAAAAATTTAACCTTAAATCACCGATTTTATATACGTCCTTTCTGGCCCCCTCACCCCCCTCTCGCCTCATTAAAATAAAATTCGTGCGAAATCATACGAATTCATACGATTCTCAAAATTCGCTGTTCGTAAAAGAAAGTCGTGTGATGGCCACACCTCAATTTTAAGAAAGTTCCAGGTGTACTGAAAAGTTTCAGATTTTTTAGAATGTTTCGGAATTTTCCAGAATATTTTCAAATTTTCTAGGTGTTTCAGAATTTATACCAAGTTTCAGAGAATGTTCCAGAATTTTCAGTCCCAGGATGTTCCAGAATTTCTTAGGATTTTCTATACAATTTCAGAATGTTCTAAAAGGTTCGAGAATTTGTTAGAAAGTTCCGGAATATCAAAAAAATGTCTAGAAAGAACCAGGTATAGTGGAACGTTTCAGATCGAAATCTTCGAGAATTTTCAAAACCATTGCCAGAATTTTCCGTAATTAGCAAAATATTCTAGAATGTTCCACGACGTTCCAGAATTTCTTAGGGTTTTCTAGAAAATTTTCAAAGTTCCAAAAGGTTTCATCCGAAGTTCCAAAAGGTTTCATTTATTTTTAGAAAGTTTCAGAATATTAAACAAATGTCTAGCAAATTCCAGGTGTACTGGATCGTTTCAGATTTTTTTTTAGAATGTTTGGCAATATTCCAGAATTTTCAAGAATATTCTCAAATTTTCTAGAATGTTGCAAAATTTTCTAAAAAATTCCAGGTGTTTCAGAATTTCTAGAAAGTTTCTGAATGTTCGAGAATTTTCTAGATTTTGCCGGAATTTCCAAAATTTTCTAGAATGTACCAGGACTTACCAGAATTTTTTAGGATTTTCTAGAAAGTTTCAGAATTTTCCAAAAGGTTCCAGAATTTTCTAAAAAGTTCCTGGTGTACTGGAACGATTCAGATTTTTTTGAAGGTTTCGGAATGTTACATAATTTTCAAGAATATTCTCAAATTTTCTAGAAAATTCCAGGTGTTTCTGAATTTTCTAGAAAGCTTCAGGTGTATTGGAATTTTTCAGAATTTTTTAGAATGTTTTAGAATTTTCAAGAATATTATCAAATTTTCTAGAATGTTCCAGAATTTTCTAGCAAATTTAAGGTATTTCAGAGTTCTCTAGAACGTTTCAGAATATTCAAGAAGTTTATAGAATTTTCTGGAATTTCCAAAATGTTCTACAATGTTCCAGGACGTTCCACAATTTCTTAGAATTTTCTAGAAAATTTTAGAATTTTTTAGAAAGTTTCGGAATGTTCCAGAATGTTCCAGAATGTTCAATAATATTCTCAAATATTCTAGAATGTTTCAGAATTTTTTAGAATTTTCTAGTAAGTTCTAGGTGTTGTAACCGACAGGAGAGATTACTGGATAATAATCCCGTCGGTTAACAGATCATGAGCCAGCGGTCTGACGCGGTCATGATAGCCGGCTAGGCTTCAGTGAGGGGTCGTGGGGAAAAAAGAATGTCAGACTTGGCCTATGCTTGAGTAGACCGCTAGGGGGGGGGGGGGGAAGTAAATTACTAAATTAATAATATAAAAAATCAAAAAATGTTCCCTTACCAATAAAGAACCACCATTCTCTTCAACCTGGATTATTCTGGAATGACGTTAATTCCCACTCATGTCCAGCACCGCACCTCCAGACTTCACGATCTTAATACATCTTATGCACACCAATTAATTTTATGAACTTTCCAATAACACTGATGTGTGGCCGGAACAAACACGATTTTCACTTTCACCAAAAAAAAATGTTTTATTTATAACAATTTCGCACCCGAACGAAATGAGAAACGTTACCCCACACCCTGACTGAAGGGTGAACCCAATCCACTCTCGACCAAATTCAAAATAATCGGACACAAAGTTTTATGGGTTGTAACGACTAACAATATTTATTAAATATAACTAAAACATTTATTAATCCAGTAAATTAATTTGAATATTGATTAACCTGAACAAGTGTTTACCAATACACCAGAAATCACGGGAATATAGCACATACATACATATATATGTATAGAAACTTATATAAGAATAAAATTTTGAATTTAATTTTTTTTTCTTTTTTTTTTTACTTACGGATAGAATGATCCTCTCCAAAGCGCTTTGTGAGCCCACTCAACCTTAAAATCCTGAAAATGTTGATTACTGCGAAAAAAAATTATATAAATTTTTATTTACTAATATATGCGGATGTATATCCTCTTTTGTTTTTTCCTTTCTGGGTACTAAGCACACACCATGCCCGAGATCAAGGAAATTATATAAATCAACAAAGAAAAAAAAACAAATGAACAAAAAAAAACAAAACAAAGAAAAACACAAAAAACAACAAAACTTTCTCTATAGCCCCCAACCAATCCAATTAAAAGCTGCTTTTCCCTCTTCCTTTTTTTTCCCTTTGTTTCAGATCTAATGGGTTTTTTTCTTCTCTAGGGGCACTCCGGCCTGCAATCACCTGGTTTGAAATATGTAGGCTGGAACTATCTTGAAGATTGGGGATTACGACCTTCACTTGTCGCACTAACTCTTCCCCAGACTATCAGAAATCGGGGTCCAAACGGACGCGATACTGGTCACTGATTCGTGTACCAACCCAAATGTGATCGGTATTCCTTTTGATAACAATCCTTACCCACTATCAGACTCGTCGATGCACAATCGTCCTGTGGTATGGGTACAAATTACTAACCAAATGCTCTCACTGATTAGAACGGTATAAATTGGTCTCTAAATATATGGACCGATAACTCGATAATAAGAAACCAAGGAATTATTCACTTGGTCAGCTCCTGAACCAAATTTACGCCTGGTTTTTAGAGCTGGGCAACTTTATTATCTGCACACGTATTATCTATCGATTTTTTTTTCTTTATATTTTCCTTTTTTTTGATTACCGATGAACCGGTTTAAATTAACACTAAACTCACTAACTCAATATTTATGTTTTTTTCTCGTTATAACACTCACCAACCGTTTTCACTCGGTTCGAAATCTCAACTCCCTTCTTTTTTTTTTTCACCCTTGACGTGAACCGTTCCAAGGCTACTCCTCATTTTTTTCTTTTCTATTTACAAACACACTAGATTTGGTGAGACACCATTCCGTACGATGCAGTGTATTACTGTATCGGTGTTTCTTGTTAAGTGTCATGAGCGCCTTCCCCGGAACGATCCACACCAAGGGTCGTTACAGTGTTTTAGAATTTTTACCAAGTTTCAGAATGTTCCAGAATTTTCCGGAATTTCCAAAATTTTTTAGAATGTACCAGGACGTTCCAGAATTTCCAGAGTTTCTTAGAAAGTTCCAGAATATTAAAAAATTGTCTAGCAAATTCCAGGTGTACTAAAACGTTTCAGATTTTTTAGAATGTTTCGAAATATTCCAGAATTTTCAAGAATATTCATTTTCTAGAATGCAAAACTTTTCTAGAAAATTCCAGGTGTTTCAAAATTTTCTAGAAAGTTTCTGAATGTTCCAGAATTTTCTAGAATTTGACGGAATTTCCAAAGTTTTCTAGAATATGCCAGGATTTTCGAGAATTTTTTAAGGATTTTCTAGAAAATCTCAGAATGTTTCAGAAGGTTCCAAAAGGTTCCAGAATTTTCTAAAATGTTCCAGGTGTACTGGAGCGTTTCAGATTTTTTTGGGCTGTTTCGGAATGTTCCAGAATTTTCAAGAACATTCTGAAATTTTCGAGAATGCTGCACAATTTTCTAGGAAATTCCAGGTGTTTCAGAATTCTCCAAAATGGTTAAGAATATTTCAGAATTTCTTAAAATTATAAAAGTTTCTTAAAATTCGCTGCTCGTAAAAGAAAGTCGTGTGTTGGCCACACCTCAATTTTTTTTTTTTTGAAAAAAACTCAATTTTATAAAAAAAAAATATTTTTTTTTACTTTAAAGCATCATAGTTCTCGACCGGATGCAGATGCAAGATAACCAATTAAACCTTAATAATAGCCTATACAATTACTAGTCAAATAAGACTAATTTGGTTGCTTTCCGATAAATATGTTGGAAGTTACAGTTTAATATTTGGGTGTACTTTTTTTCTGAACCACATTTTTTAAACACCCTGAATCTCAAAGGATCTCTCTCAAAAATACCCCCACCCTCCCCCTAAAAAGCAATTTAGATGAACAATTTATATGAGTTGTCAATATAAGCGTAATCTTTAACCACCTTGATTTAGTTTGTAGCATTTCCAAAATCGATCTTTTTCTAAAATTTTTTGTTTCTTGAGAATTTTTATGTTATTTAAACTGATTTGATGGTTTGTATTTTTTGGGTTGGCTACCTTATCTAGAAAAAAATAATACAGAAACTGAAAATCCCGAAAAAAAAATCCAGAAAAAAAAATCAAGAAACAAAAAATTCAGAAAAATAAAATTCAGAAAAAAAAAATCAAGAAATTTGAAATCCCGAAAATTAAAATCTCGAAACTTTTCAAAGATTTCCGGATTTTTTTTGGCAGTTCAATGAATTCAATTCACACATAATATGTAAAACATACGTATGAGCATATGTGTGTGTCTGTTTGTGTGGCGTGTTTATTGTGAAACAATATATGTACACAAAAAGTGAATCTTGAAACCAGATTTACATAAACAAATTTGGTTTAATTATTTTATGATTATTAATAGAATTTTATTTGTTAATTTTTGCGAAAATCTTATTTCCGAAATCTATCCCGTTGATATGAATATTTGTATTCGTTAATCTGTGCAAATCATTTTTGTAAACTTCAGTAACTGCGATAAAATTTAGATAATGATGGGGAAAAATATCCAACTGGTTAAACAAAAACTATTTTACAGGTACGTATATTTTTCCGTCGTAAACACAATTTTAAACCTAATCTTATTTAAGAGGGCAATGAAGGGCACCCTACAAAATGGGACTCCGAATTATGCGCCAGAATTTTGGTCGGTGCATGACTTAAAGACAGTCTGCCTAGAATACAAAATTTTGTTGAGGCGTGGTACCGGCGATTAAAAGTTGTGGTTGGTAAGGCTCACACGGGTCTTTATCAACTTATTAAAGTTTTAGCACGCGAGCAAGCCGTTGTCAAAGCTAGAGTGGAAGTCATCTATATGGGAGAGGAACTTAAAATTCGCCGGAACTATATTTTGAAAGAAAAAAGAATTAAAACAATTCTTTCAAAAATACATAAGTGGTCCAAAATGACCTTTTTAAAAGGTTTAGCAAGAAATATAATGCTTTAAAGGCAATACAACGTACTCATATGTGCATGTGCATAATATATACATAATAAATATCATGAAATATTTTTCTGGATTTTTTTCTTTTGGATTTTTTTTTTCTGGATTTCTTTTTTCGGGATTATTTTTTTTTGGGTTTGAAATTTTTCACTATTCTAGATTTTAAAATTTCTGAATTTTTTTTTTCAGGCAAAGGTAGTGATCCCGTATTTTTTAGATGCCGTGTAAGAGCACTAATGCTTAAACTTTGATCTTTATTTATGTATATAGCGTTGCAACTATGTACATTGTACCTGATAAACAACGTTTGATTATTTCTTTAAAGGTGTGTTATCTTTAATTTTAGAAAACAAGTTGATGTTTAAGCTTGTGAAGATTGTAAAGATAGGGAATGGCCAAATAATTAGTGGTTTCATTTGTTCTCAAAAATCTATAAAATTTATATGGGCGTTCTTTTGTTTCCTAATTATGTAGTTTACCAATTTTCCCGGATACTGGTTACGAAATAATGCATGCAAACTTCAAAATGAACAGTAATGCAAACTCACTTGTGTTAATATGTATTTGACAATCAAATTGCGTGTGGTTATAACTTGTTATGACTTTATACTGATCATGTACAAGTACAATATATAAAAAAGAGAAATTATCAGATAATTATACTCGTATATAGTTCTCACTCTCACTATAGCTCTCACTCAGATAATGTTTTATGAAACGACACATTTTGCAAAAAATTAGTCCGTCAGGTTGGACATAATGTTGCTTAAAAGTGCTACTCAAAATTACATTAAATATTTATTTTGCTCCTATTCAAAATTATATTCTCTTTTGTTGTAAATGTCATTCAATGTGATTTGAAATTTTCTTTGAAGAATCAGAGTTAACGCATAAATATTTTTCTAATTTTTTATCCGAATTTTTTATCAAAACGAACGAGAGAGAAATCCTTAAAAAATATATTATTAATTACAACGGGGTCGTATAGAGCCACTAATTTTGTGCAAATTTTGTGTTAATTTAGATTGAACTTTGTAAATAAGTTTTAAAAATGGAAAATAACACTGATATAATTTCCGAGGTACGTTAAACTTTTAATTTACAATATGCACTAATAATAAGATGAATTGTTTGCTATTAAAGTCGTCAAGCTCAATAAATTACAGCAGCAGCTCATCATCGTCATTCACATTAACAGAATCGGAGCTAGATGAAATTGCAAATGATTTTATGTGTACCATACACGGTTACACAGACTTCCAAAAGCAACTGCCACAAAATTCGAACACGAATATTTTATTAACCTAGGCTAATAAAATGTTCGTGTTCGAATATGAGTCGTTCGTGTTGATATTCCAAACATTGGAACTAACAATTTCATAAGCACTCAAAATTGACGCTAATTGCTATTTATTGAATTAATAGAAAAAAATGTAATAACTGAACAAAATTAAAATCCAAATAATTGTTTTAACATATCACATTTATTTCAAATTAAAAATTCAGAAATTGTATCACATTGTTATATATAAAATGAATAATAATTATTAAATAATAAATATTTGAAATATCTTCAATACATAGTAAATACAAAATTATTTAAGGCTTCCATTATTTCGTCATGTTGCTTTCCTTTATCCAGTCAGCGCTGTTTCATTTCGTGTAATTTTTGGTCTAGATAATTTTTATTTTTATTTCATTGTTTCCCTTTTTTGACAGATAGAACGTCCGCCACTCGGTTTCTGATTCCCGCAACCCTCTCTCGAATACGCCCTTAGACTAACAACTGTTGGTTGCGTTTGTGTCAACTCTATGTTATCGCTAGACAACTCGAATTTGAAGATTCGGATAGTATTTTTACAACGGAAGTTGTCGGTTTTGTTCTTGGAGCCAGCGCTATTATCTCCGTACCAGCTAAACTTAGCGTGTGGTTGTTTGAAATTATTGGATTGTCATAAATTGCGTCCCTTAAGTCCTCGAATGGTGCTTTGGATAAGGTATTTCAAATCTCTTTATTACCGTCCTTAGAACTTGTATAAGCCCGTAACAGGTTCTTAATTTTCGTATATTCAACAACTTCACTGTAGTTGGTTGTGCCTAAAATTAGAACAATTATACAAATGGGGCTAATATTTTCTATTATTAACTTACTTACCAACACGGTTTGTGCAATAAGATCTTCCAAGACATTAGACATCGCATTTTTTTTTTTTTAGCATTTTCGAACTCTGATTTTCTGGCCATATATGCCACAATAAATGCACACTGCCAACTTCTTTTGCTATAGAAAATAAATAATTATTTTTAGTTTAATTATCAATCATTTATTACGATTATTAATTAATTATAATGTAGTATTTACCTTTTATCCATAACAAGTACATATATTATTTTGGTTTGTGGTATCTCCAAAGAAATTAAATTTAATTTTGGTTTTGACAGTCAATGAATTTCAAATGACAATTTTCTATTTTGTTTTGTTTTGGATGAGTTCGTTTGTAATTTTTTTTTCATTGCTGCCAACTAATAAATACAAAACATTATTTCACCTATATTTTCAAATATGAACTAATTTTTAGATCAGGATTTATGATCCAAAATCAAAGTTGGAACATAGTTTGTTGTCGTTTTGCATATAAAAAATTTCGGATCAGGATCATTTCGTTTCATGAAATGCAGCTATTATATCGATCATAATGTGAATAAGGTTTTTTCTCGCTTTATCGCGCTATATTAATATTCTAATATCTATATCTCACTCTACTTTTACGTAATACTAATATTTTGTAATACATTTTAAATATTTTAGATAGAAGAGAGAAGATACTCTGATAAAGTTTTAAGAAATTGCTCTGAGGATCACAAATCTCTCGATGGATAAACCATCGAGAATAAATTTTCGAAGTTGAACTCAGGCAGTAGCCTATCATTAATAATATCAATTTCAAGCAATAGCTTGCAATCCATTAGGTTTAATTAAAGGAGCCCTTAATTCAACCACTGGCCACCAAACAATGGAAGCGTATAACCAACGATTCGTAAACAAATAATAACATTGTGGGGCTCAGTCCCCACGATTTCCCAAAAGCTCTTCTACACTTCCAAACAATGGCAGAAGATTTCTTAATTTTGTAAACAAGGTGGTAATTCCACAAGAGTTTACTATTCAAGTTGTTTCACAAGGTCAGATATAGTAATCGCTTTTCCTTGAAAACAACAGAATCAGAACTGAAGTCACAACCGGGGAAATGAACAGAAAGAACCAACTCACCAACCTCCCTGTTGGAGGAGGTGAGCTGACCATTCGGCAGACGAAGAGTTTACAAACATTAAGTCTACAAACATGATTTTTAACCAAAGCTTTATTAAGTTTATTTACTTGACTGTTAATTTCCTCACAGGTGTTAATCCACAATAATCTATGAGCTTGGCTTAAACTTAAACGAATTTTTTTATCCTTTTAAGTTCAGAAATCCAAACAAGTTTGTTCCGAGACTCTTAGTTAGTGATAAGACGACAAAAATTTTGAAAGGCAGTCGAAATTGGCTTTAAAGTAAGCAAAGATCCTTGTAATTCAATATCCATAGCATACCGAGATGGGCTCGGTGAAACAAGTAGAGCTCGAGAGAGAAAAAATCCCAATCGGTTAATTTCCTATTACGGTATGGTTTAAACGGTGGTTTTTTAAGTTTAATAGAGAAAGATATACACATGTGATCAGAAGTAAGAATATCGTTGATCACTTTCCAGTTAAAAATTAAATCAACAATTGACATAGAGCACAAACTGATATCAATCACTTCCTTCCGAACAGAATTAACAAAAGTTGGCTCACAGCCTTTATTAATAGATAATTTTAAATTCAAAAGATCTTAAAAAATTGAATAGAGAAGCCCCAACAAGTTATTAAACTCAACCGAAGGAGGAGGTAAAGGCGAGTCATAGGAAAAATAAACAGACGCAAGGGCCAATTTAGTACCACAACTGGCAGAATCAAGAGTAATTAGCAAAGCCGTCAGATCAGCCACACTGCACTCCTCAATAAGCGAAGCATTAATATTGTTATTCTTACATTAATATTGTCCTAATGACAGAAATCTTACAAAAGATTCTACGATTAGTTGAATTCAAACCAGAGACAGTACACCATAAGAAGGTACGGTTCCTGAGTTTTACAAACATCTCTGTGCCGTGCAGCAAGCGCAGCTCCTTTAATTCAAATGAAGCCGACTTACCGTGGTGCGTGTTGATCGGTTTTATTGCAAGCATGGGGGTCATAATGAACACCATCAAACCAAGAACCACCAAAATGTCTACGGTCCCGAGTATCTCAAAAGAGATTCTCTCCAAAACGTATTGCAACAATGAAACGGAACCATAGTCATGCATTCGAAAGATTTTAGGTCCACCCGGAATACATACAATCGATTGGCTATTCGCCTCACGCTTGCAACTGACAACCTTCCATCCTTTTTTTGAAAGATCTGGATTCATCAGTCCAATGTTGGTAATTAGTATACGAGGATCTTCTGGCGGGCCAGGGACCCAAGTCTGTACAAAACGGGGTTTAGGAGGATCCCCAACAACGAGCTGGCAACCACTCCAAATGTCTGTAATTTTGAAGACTTTCTCACAAAGCCACTTATAGTATCACTGTTATTGCTCTTGCAGATGAAAACGCTATTTAAAAGGTAGCATCCAAACATGTGCGGTACAAATCCCAATGTTTTCCGACTCGATAACTCGCTTACTTAATACCATCCAGAAGACATCCAGCTTCCAGAACGCAGAGTTTTTTAACACAGCCAGCGACGGTTTCATCGCAGCTAAGGTTTAATTAGTAAAAAAGAAATAAAAGAGTCCTAAACCAAATTTGGCTCATAAAAATAAAAATCTAATTTATCCAAGAACTTGTTTCTTCTTATAGCGCTTTAAAATACAACATGCCCCTTAAAATTCATTTTTTGGACTCTCACTTGGATCTCTTCCCTTCAAATCTTGGCGCAGTACCAGATGAACATGGTGCAAGGTTTCATCAAGACATATTACATATTATACAAAAGCGATACAACACGAAATGTTCGGAAATTGGAATCAATGGCTGAAGATTTTGTTGGTCGATTTTTCGCGCGAAACTCCAATAGAAAATATGAAAACGAAGAAAAGTACAAAGTGAAATGCTATTAATAACAAGGTATTAGATTGTTTTAATGATTTTTAATGTTTTGGAACGAATTTTGCCTACTATTATCGCAGTTATTAAATTTATGATTTGAATTTGTGTCTGAAAGGTTTTTCCATTATCATAAATATTAGGAACTTTACCGAAAAAAAATAAAATTCGATAGACATTTCATAAATTTTAATTTGGTCCGCACTCTGATAATTGCGTTTCTGGATTTTGGTTTTCGGGATTTTTGTTTTTCGGGATTTTCAGTTTCTGTATTATTTTTTTCTAGATAAGGTAGCCAACCCATTTTAGTTTTCATAAAAATAAAAATTTTGAAAATGTTCTTTCAAAATAAGATGAGAAGTTAAAATCAATTTTGACACAAACGGCTTTTCGACATTCGGCCTTTCGACACAATCGGCTTTTTGACATTCGGCTTTTCGATATTCGGCTTTTTGACATTCGGCCTTTCGACACATTTGGCATTTCGACACGTTCGGCCTTTCGGCGTCCGGCCTTTCGACATTTGGCATTTCGACATTCACCTTTTGGCCCTACTCCAACATAATAACGTAATCAAATCTACAAATTGAAAGATTTGTAACCACTCCATTGTTTTTGCCCTTTCTTTACGTCATCTGGACCTATGAAGCAGCACGTCCTGAATAAATTTGATTTGAAAACAAAGAAATCATCGTTTTTCATTATTATTGTAGAATGGCTGCTTCTTATATTGTGGGACACCCGTTATTTAAAAACTGATTACGATCTAAGCAGTAAACAAATTGTGCAAATCGAAACTGCGATGATAATCACAAAAAAGAAAAACGTGCAACATTGATCATGATTTACAAAAATGTCAAAGCTATTGAAGTAAATCTCATTTTAGAAGGGAAAGTAAATCAAAAATTGAAAATTGCTATAAATATCTAAATTGATCCGCGAATTTTATCAATTAATCATATACCCAATTCCGTCCACCGGTCATAAACAATGTTATGCACTCACGCATACTGATCAATGCGCAGAATAAAATTACAATAAAATATTGTTAATTTATTAACAAAAACAACAAAAACTAAAAACGAAAATGATCATAATCGATTTCACTTTCATTTGTTTTAGTTTACTTTTGTTTTTGTATTTTTGTTCAGTTTTGATGATCGTTACAAAAAAAAACTACAGAAAACGAAAAAAAAAAAACAAAACACATATTACGTAGTCGTTGTTATTATTATTATTATTATTTATAGACTGTTACCGCGCCTATTACTATAACTATTGTTATTAAAATCGTGATAGTAATAGTAGTAGTGGTAGTAGATGTAGTAGTAATAATAATAAAATTATGGTGATCATCAAATTAATTTTTTTTTTATGATTGTCTATTAAGTGTTGCTGCTTTTAAAATAATTGCTCGCGCAATTTTCATGGATGAATATGTACATATATTCAGTGAAATTTAAATTGTTTTTGGTTTGCGACATTTTGTTGTTTGCTAAATCGATTTGGGGTTTTCTGCGGTTTATCGTAATTAGTTAGACTTCAGACAAATAAACAAATTAAAATATCTAAGTTGATCTCTGAAGGTAAAAGCTTCATCATTTTAAAATTTTGGAAGATTTTGTTTGGTTGCGTTATTTATTTATTTATTTTATTTTTTTTTTGAAAAAATGGTGGTGAAAGTTTATAATTATTGTTGTTGCTGGAAGTTATGTGATTCAATTGATTCACGATATATATATACACATACACCACATCACCTTTCCTTTCTGTTGTTTTATTTAAAATATATTTTATTTTAAAACAGGTAAAAGAAATTTTTAAAAGTGCAACTCGTAAGACAAGGCGCGAAGCGCACGATTCATGTAAGAGTTAAAGAAAAAGACGACTATCCATCGTACCCATGTGATCACGCTCGCCGCGCATACATAACTTAATTGGAATTTAAATTGTATGTGTATTGTTGTTGTTACTTAAAAAATTGTATTTCAATGATAAAGATGGTTTTTTTTAATGGGTTGTTACTTTAACCTTAGACGCTGAAAGATTTATTTGATTTCAATGTCTTTGCATACTATATTTATTAGGTACGCGGATGCACCACCCAGAGTTGGAAAATTATTTTTTTTTGTTCGCTGGTTGTTAATAACAAAAAAAAAATTATTTGAATTTTAACGTGGGTTTATAAGGTCTGGTGATTAAAAGATATTTTAGTTTGAATAAATTGTATTACATATGTGCGATAACCCTGACCCCTTCACTTGACGTATAATTGCGTATTTTATTTTCTGTATCGAACAAAGTTTAGGCGCAGGTGAACAATATTTTATGTTATTTTAGATACACACATTTCTTGTAGTTTGTCGTTTCCTTGTCATCAATAATGTACATAAATGTAAAGGTGTGTACTTTCAAAATATATATATCCATAAAACATATTTCCGGGGCAGATCTTAGATTAATTTAATGATCTGTATACCTAGGCTAATAAAATGTTCGTGTTCGAATATTGTGATCTCTTTAGGGTGGTATAATTGAGGTTGTCCTAAAGCCGTCCAAAAACGTGGTTCTACCCATCGCCTAACACAGTCGTATAATTCGCATTCATCATCAACGTTCGATACAACCAAAAAAAAAATTAACAGTAGTTTAGATACGTATTATCATAACAACAGTGGAATTACCTACAGCTACGTACCGCCGTGTGTTTCTGTTGCCATTAATGTACCAGTCGACCAGTTCAACAACACACTGATAATAAATCAGAACAACAATAAATTCAATAAGGATAGCATACATATTTATTACCTCAACAACAGTAGGATGCGCACCAATGGACAATCAACGACAATCATCGATTACGATGTTATGATTCTTACCGAAACCTGGCTGAATGCTGACTTCAAATCGGAGGAATATTTTCCGGCCTGCTAGCCGGTATTTCGTCGTGATCGTAAACCCAACAATATAAAGAGCGTTGGGGTTGGCGTTATTATTGCGGTACAGAATAATATGGAGAACCCAACTTAATTTGTATCTCTGGAGAGTCACTTGTCAAGGTCAAATGTGGCTTGTTGTGGCGGTTTAATACTTTTTGGAAGCACGCAGATGTATATCATGGATTTATGGAATTTATACACAATAATGTTTTGCCGTTACTTAATGGTGATGACCAGGTATTATTTGTTGGTGATTTTAATCTACCACCAATTTTTTGGTGCTGGATAGTCGAATGTTTTGTGGGTTTTACTTTTGATATCACTTCCTTCCGGCTATGTGTTGGATAGCTTTGCTAAAATAGGAACTCGTCAATTCAATGTAGTATACAATAGTTATCGTCGTATTTTAGACCTTGTTTTTGCATCGGTTGATGTCAGGATTTAGCGGGCCACACACCACTTCTAATTAAATATTGCTTTATTGATTGTGATTTAGCAAATTTTGTTAACAACGTTTTTCAATATGATTTTAGGGGTACAGATGTTCCTTTATTAAACAAGTTTTTGGATAATGTTGATTGGAATTTGTCATTTGATGGGCTGCCGCCTCTGAATTTTATAAAATGTTGTCATACGAGTTTGATTTATTTGTTCCGAAGAAATTAGCGTGTTCAACATGGCCAACAGGAAATCAAGCGCGTTTAAGGCATATAATATGCGGTCTGGGAATGTAAACGACGAATTAAAATATCGTGTATTATGTAAAGAATTTAAGGTTCTAAACGAATTTCTTTAAAACATGTATTTGATACAAATCAAAAGTGAAATTTCTTGAACCCGAAACAATTTTTCGCGTTTATAAATAAAAGAAGAAAATCACAAGGTTACCCAAGGGTTATGACGTATAATGATGACTCCGTTTCGGATTTATCTGAAATTTGTAACGCGTTTGCTAATTTTTTTAAGGGCTCACTTGACAGTTTCGATTTGTTTGAGCCTTCAGGTGATGACTGTATCTATATATCAAATATCGTAATCCAACTTTCTCCCTCGGAAATTATAAAGGAATTAAACGGTTTAATACTGCAGGTAGTAAGGGTCCAGACGGGGTGGCACATTTGATCCTAAATAAGTGTGCTCTTTCTTTGTGGGAACCGCTTTGTTATTTGTGTAATATTAGTCTTTCTAGTGGAATATTTCCTGATATTTGGAAAAATTCATTTGTTATTCTCATTTTTAAGTCAGGTAGAAGAAGTGATGTTACAGGTTATAGAGGCATTTCGATCCTCTCGGCGATTCCTACGCTTTTCGAAACTTTGGTGAAGTCTAGAATAGAGTTTCACATAAGACATAGAATAAGTTCGCGTCAACATGGCTTTATACAGGACAGATCTACGATTACTAACCTCATGGTTTTTTCGAATGATGCATTCAACTTTGTTGGCTCACGTGGACAAGTCGATGTTATTTATACAGATTTTTCGAAAGCGTTCGATAGGTTAGATCACAAACTACTGATTCAAAAATTGTATAACTTTGGATCCGATTTTATTCCAATTAAATGGTTTGTGTCCTATCGAACTAGATCAGCAGCTAGATTTTTCTTTTTTCAAATCTAGCTACAATATTCATTAATGATGTTGTCCAGTGTTTCTAGTTTTGTAAATGTCTAATGTGTGCAAGAGGAACTTAATGTTTTTTGTGAATGGTCCGTAAGGATAAAGTTGCCCTTGGATACGAATATATGTAAAGTTATGACGTTGTTCAGGATGCGGCTGTCTTGTGCAGAGATCCCATACGTGTTGTTAGATGCACAGATCAGTAGAGTATTTGATATTTGTGACCTTTATTTTGGTTAATTTCGTTTTCAGTAAATAATTGAATATTAATTCCTTGAATATTTTTTATAAAATTCAATAGCGTTAGAAATTTCCAAAAGCTTCTATGTCATCTACAGCTCCCTTACCTAGACTGGTTGCAAAAAAATTCCAAATGATATGTACTCCAAAATCAGCTTCAGCAAATAATATTGTACATTGGAAAGATTATATCTATTATTAAATTGTTGAACCGCTCCGTCAGAAAAAATGTGAATATGGTGTAGAAAATTGTCTCCATTTTTGTTCATACACATGCTGTAAATAAAGTTACTTGGCTATAACTAAAATGAGCAGTTTGATTTTTAGTTTGATTATTGTTATAATTTTCAGCAAAATCGAACTGGAAATAGATGTTCTTTTAAACACAGAATTTTGAAATGTTTTTTAAAAATAATATTGAAAGGTACCTGAAGCACTGCTTTAAACTGTTTAATATCATTTCTTAATTTTATTTATTTATTTAAAAAAGGAAAGTTACTCCAGTATTGATTAGTAATAAGTAAAACAAAAACTCAGAAAATATTATAAAGAATTTTGAAAATTGGTTGATGTAAACTTTTGTAACCGAATGTGTGATCATTTCTTAAACTGTAACCAGTACTGACATTTAACTGATTAACCTTTATAATGAAAAAAATCTTCATAGTTTTGAACACATATAAATGTCTTAATGGAATTATCTGCGACTGCTCTAATTAAGGCCATGATGAAGATAAACGAGGACCATTATGCAGAACTCTTATAATATGTTTTTGCGCTATGATAAGGGGATAAATTCTATCATATCATAGTAGGGCCCACCCAGCATACTAGTCCATATGATAATTTCGAATCTACAATAGCAAAATAAATATTGTTTAAAACTGATACAGGGCATACCAGCCATATGGTGTCATTTTACTGATCACTAAAGCCAGATACTTGCGAAGAGATTCAATATGGTCCTTCCATAGCATCGTGTTATCAATGGATATGTCGAGATATTTAAAAGATTTAACGAATTCAATTTTAAAACAAGTATCAATACATACAAGCAACTTGGTCAACAATATCCGGATAAATGACAGTATTTTCATTTAATTTGAAAAACATACCTTTAGTTTTATTGCTCAAAATCATAAAATGAGCTGTTGGAACAAGGTCGGCCCAATGACTGCACGATGTTGTGGTAAAATGATCTTGCGTTGTTTCCAATGATGAATATGTTTTCCGCTGGTTTTATTTATCGTTGTTATGGCTCTAATCTATTATTTTTGCACAATGATTTATTGAAAAATTGATGATAATAGATTATGCGGGTTGATAATAAAAACTTGAAAAAATTTAAATTTTTTTTGTATATTTTTGTGATTGCTAAAATTTCAGAATGACTCCAAAAAATTTTGTTTTCTTACACATTTTCATTTTTTATTCTTTCGGAAAAGGGGAAAATTCGAAAAACCAGTTTTCACAAATTTGTTGTAATAAATAGTTCAGTGGTTTTTTCGACCTTTCATCCTTTTTCACAGGTAATAATTTTTCTACATCTACTACAATTTAGTACTGCAATCTAAGTGAATTTAACATAATAATAAACAATAAAAATGTCAAATTAGAATTCTGCATAAGGTATGTAAAATATTTACTAAATTCTAATAAAATTTTATATAATTAGTTAACTGAGATAAGTATTTCTCCTAATATATTTACATACATATGTATGTATATGCATAATTAAAATTCAATTTACTTAATAAAATTTCTTTTCTTTTCAGAAAATGTATTCGCGAGTGGGGCTGCGGTCCATATAAATTCAAAAGGTTGTAACTCAACATTCCGCCTCCCTTGAACAAATAAGTTCAATTGTCGATTGGTAACCTCGCTAGCTTTGTGATTGGACGCTTGTATACTCCGTTTGACGTAATTACCTTGACTACTCGTACGTTGCCATCAGCGCCGGGAAATGCTTTTTGAATTCGGCCTAGCAGCCATTTCGATGGTGGTGTTCTTTCATCAATTAAAAACACAACATCATTGATCTTAACTTCGGTGTTTGATTTGTGCCACTTTGCTCTGCTCTGGAGTGTGATGATTTATGCCAGCGATCCCAAAAATGTTTACATATTTGTTGCACAAATCTCCATCGGAGCCCATATGATATTTAGCTTGTTGTAACATCAATTTCTGGTATATAGTTGGTTGCGTGTCCGATAAGAAAATGCGCAGGGGTCAATACATCTAGCTTCTCGGTACTGGCCTTGCTCAGTGTTGAATTCGTCGTAGGTAAGTATTTGCTTCCCGATGATTCGTCCTAAATGAAATTTTAGAGACTTCACTGCCGCCTCCCATAATCCGCCAAAGTGTGGAGCATTGGGCGGATTGAAATGCCAATTGATTCTATCTTTTGCTAGGAACTTGGCTATATTTCCGGAAGCATTATTCAATACTTGAAAAACTTCTTGTAGTTCACGATTAGCGCCAACAAAATTAAAACCATTATCACTGTAAATGTCACTTGCTAATCCACGGCGCGAAATAAATCTTCTTAACGCCGCCAAAAATGCTTCCAAAAATAGGCCCTGCTTAGTCGACACCCACTTTCATAAAAGGTCTCACATATTGTGTTCTACAATCGGGTAGTTCGGCCATAATCTGATTTTGTGAACGGTGTTGATATCTGGAGCATATAATGCATTTTCGAATTATTTCTCTTACCGCTGTTTTTGCCCGGATTATCCAAAATCGTTGTTTCAGGGTGTTATTTAGAAGCGACAACCCAGCATGGCCTTGCTCAATGTGGACCCCTTTGATTAGTAGCTTTACCAAGTTAGTGTTGTTCGGTAAAATTATGGTATGTCTTGTTTCGAATGACGCTATCAAATTTTCAATTCGCCCTCCAACTTTCAATAACCCATGATCATCAATGAATGGAGCTAACGCGAGAAGTTTGCTTTTACGTTCGACTGCTTTTTCTTGTTTAAGTGACTCAATTTCATCTGCAAAAAACTTGAACTGAATGTATTTAATGATCAATCTTTAACTACAACTTAGCTCTTGTAAATCTGCAAATCCAGAGTGGGCCTCTATTATTGATTCAAATAAATCTCCGGAACAAGTTTGTGTAGAAAATGAATAAATATTTGGCGGCCTCTCTTCATCTTTTGTGCCATATTCAATTTTCTGTAAAGGCCAATTTGATTCGTTCTCAATCAGCCAATCTGGGCCATACCACCAGAGTTTGTGTTCCTTTAATTGTTGAGCGGACATCCCTCGAGAGGCGCAGTCAGCTGGATTTGATTTTGTAAGAACGTGACGCCAATTGTTACGACTGATCGGTTGGATAATTTGGGAAGTTCTGTTCCCTACAAATGTTGTCCATCTTCTTGGATGCGATGATAGCCAGTCCAATACTATATTGGAGTCTGTCCATGCTGTAATTGAATCGATTGCGGGAGTGGTGGGTAATTTTATTGAATTTACCAGCTTTACCAATAGCGCACAGGCACATAATTCTAGTCGCGGAATTGATATTTGTTTTATCGGTGACACTTTTATTTTTGCGGCTATCAATCTTGATGTGCAGCTTCCATCTTTATACGGAACTCTTAAATAAGCCGCTGCAGCATAAGCTAGTTCGCTAGCATCACAGAAATCATGCAGACTAATGATGTTTACCTCTTTATTTTCAAGCAATTGCCTAGGAATAACTATCTTTGTAGCCTCGTTCATATCGTCGCGAATACAATTCCACCTTTCTTCGGCGTCGGTAGGTAATGGTTCGTCCCAGTTTAGTTTGACCAGCCATTACGATTGCAACAGGATTTTAAACCGTATTGTGCTTGGGGACAACCATCCGAGAGGATCAACAATTTTGCTGCTCTCCGAAAGGATGACTCGTTTAGTGATTGAGGCTGATTTGTGCAGTTCTACCACGAATCCAAAATGATCGTATTCTGGATTCCAATTAAGCCCTAATAGTTTTAGGCATGTTCCATCGTGATTGTCCTTGATATGTTTAGAATTCAAGGCTCTTTGATCTTCATTAATGGTGTCGAGTAGCTTGCTGGAATTCGAACTCCATTTACGTAGTTGCATACCCGCTTCTTTAAAATCGTGATGAGATTATCCTTCAAACGTATTGCGTCGCTTAAAGTGTTCGTTCCCGTCATCAAATCGTCCACGTACATATCACGATGAAGAGCAGTTGATGCCTTGGCAAACCTGTGTTTATTCAGTTTGGACAATTCTTCAATAACCCTTGTAGCCAGAAATGGCGCAGCTGATGTTCCGTATGTGATTGTTTTTAACTGAAAATATCTAATAGGATTATTAGGATTGTCGCGCCATATGATACACTGGTATTTCTGATCTCGTTCATCTACTAAAATCTGCCGGTACATTTTCTCTATATTAGCACTTATTACATACATATGTGTGCTCTCTGTAGCGTAAAAGTATTTCATATATGCTAGACTGTACGGTTGGACCTACTAAGAGGGCATCATTGAGTGATATATCATAGTTTGTCTTTGCCGAAGCATCGAATACTACACGCAGCTTCGTTGTAGTACTTTGTGCCTTGAATATGCCATGATGCGGTAGAAAAACACTGTTGTCTCTAATTACTCTTTCCTTGCTGATTTCTGTCATGTGTCCAAGAGTGATGTACTCCGCTATGAACTTTTTATACATTCGGGTAAACTCCTCATCTCTTGCGAACTTTCTTTCAAGCATAGTTAATCGTCTTATTGCCATATTTAAAGAATTTCCAAAGATGGGGCGCTGCTCCTTAAATGGTAATCTTACAATGAATCTTTCATTTGTAGCTCGAGTAGTGTTTGCGACGAAGTGTGTTTCGCAAACTGCTTCTTGTGACGTAAGGTTGGATTTCAAATCAACGATTTCCTCTAACTCCCAGAATGCTCTCAAACACTTATCTAGATTGACTAGCTGAGAATGATCTACTACGGTGGTTGATAGTGCCGTTGAGCTGAATTGAGTTTGATTTTGTTTTCCGACCACTATCCAACCCAACAAAGAATTTTGTGCTATAACTTTCCCCTGCTCATTTCTAATTTTATCTGCGCATAATATGTCAAATACACTATCAGCTCCCAATAAAATGTCGATGGCCCTTGATGAGTTCTTATCTGGATCCGCCAATTGCCAATTTGCCAACAGTTTCATATGCGATGGTGGTAAAGTTGCAGTAAGCTTCTGAAGTATGTAAGCGTCTACTTCCATTTCAGTGATATCATTCAAGTCGGAAAATTTTATCGAAGCAATTCCTCTTGTCGAATCTACCTAACATTGCCCAATGCCAGAAACTGCGATTCTTCCATTTCGTATTGGTATACCGAGGCGCTGCACACACGATTCGGAAATGAATGATAACTGAAAACCAGTATCTAATAGTACCCTGCACGAAACTCGTTTTCCAAAACCATCCCTTACTCGAACCATAGCTGTCGGTAATGCTGACTGCGTTGGAGCAATGGATGCCTGCACACAATGGGTATGTGCCTCTTTCTCTTCATCTTTATTGGGTACATTTGCAACAATTGAGGTTGTTTGTGAGTCTGCTTGCACATGTAGCAGCGTGTGATGCCTTTTTCTACATACGTGACAATGACAACTCTTCTTTGATTTGCACTGATAAACCGAATGAGAATCTGACAAGCAGTTAAAACAGCGTCTCGTATGTTTAATGTAAGCTCTACGCTGCTCGGTTGTTTGTTCTAAAAAGTTACTACATTGATACAGCAGATACTCGGATGATTTGCACAAATCCCATGTTATTGTGTTAAGTGCGTATGTCCTTGAAGATATAGTCTTGACACGATTATTGGATGCTGATGATTTCCCACTTGACTTTAGTGACTCTAATGCATCTGACCTCTTGTTTAGGAATTCTAAAAATTCTTCAAAGGTGCTGAAATCTTGGTTAGTTGTTTGTTGCGACCATAAATTTTTTGTCTCATCATCGACTTTATTCAGCAGCATGAAAATGGGCCAAGGGTCACGCGATTCAGCTTTAGAACCAAGTGCCCGGAGATCTCTGATTACTTCATCTGACTTATTTAGTAATCTCCTAATATCGGCAGCAAGATTAGATCCGATATTTGGCTGGTCTACGAAAGTTCTGATAAAAGCATTGATTGTGTGTTTTTTCCGGTCATATCTGTCACGCAGCTTCTTGAATGCTTCGTTGTAGTTGGCTTCGGTAATTGGAAAATGTTTGATTAGGGACGCTGCTTCTCCTTTCAATAAACCTTTGAGGTATTGAAATTTTTGCGATGGGGTAAGTACATTGTTTTCATGGATATTAGATGTATACAAATCATGAAACGACTGCCATTCCATAAAATCGCCATCAAATGAAGCTATATTGATTTTTGGTAATTTAACTTGTGTACGCCCTTCATAATTGGTTGTGGTGTTGCTCACCGAGATGGCGAGATATCTTGAGAGGCACCATCTATGGATAATGATCTGTTCCACTTGGTCAATTTCGTAATGACCTCATAATAAATATCCTCGCCAAGTATAATCTCGGTAGGCTCATCTGCCTTAATTAAGAATATTCTCTCTCGATATCACTAAAATTCTTGAGTAGTTCGTTTGCTCGATTTTGCCGTATTTGCACTTCCACTATATCAATTCCCGGTTTAATTGCTTCTACAACTGTTCGCATTTTGCACATTTGTTCATTTAACGTTTTACGCTGCTTTTTCAGACCGGCTAGTCTAAGCACAAGCTTTTCGTCTCACGGCATTGTATGCTTTTCACGTTATACAATTCAATAAATTGATTTTCACGATTTATAACTGTTGATTGCCGGTTTATAATTTTCGAAACACTCACGAAATATATTTTCACTCTTTTGATTAAACTTTTTCCTTTAACGGTAAAATTAGAGTTCTACTTATCTGGATGGTTACTACGCGGTTGATTCCCAAGCTGCTTATTTCGTCGTTCCTCTTTCCTTATACGGTTGAATGATCACTTGTGTTCAAAGCCTCATCCGGCTCGAAGGACCAAAAAATGTTGGAACAAGGTCGGCCCAATGACTGCACAATGTTTCGGTAAAATGACCTTGCGTTGTTCCCAATGATGAATATGTTTTCCGCTGGTTTTATTTATCGTTGTTATGGCTCTAATCTATTATTTTTGCACAATGATTTATTGCAAAATTGATGATAATAGATTATGCGGGTTGATAATAAAAACTTGAAAAAATTTAAATTTTTTTTGTATATTTTTGTGATTGCTAAAATTTCAGAATGACTCCAAAAAATTTTGTTTTCTTACACATTTTCATTTTTTGTTCTTTCGGAAAAGGGGAAAATTCGAGAAACCAGTTTTCACAAATTTGTTGTAATAAATAGTTCAGTGGTTTTTTCGACGGCTTTCGATGGCTGAACATGGTGTGGCGATCGCTCCATTGAAATGTCTTAATTCGTAAGATGCATTAACGGAGGCGATGGGCAGAGACAGAGTGAAAGGGAGGTGATGTGGTCTGTGTTGTGTTGTCGGTCGATGCCTGCGTCAGTAGCGGTGAAGGAAGATGTTCGTCGAGGCACATACCTGATAGGATGGGAGCTCCTTCACTGAAGTGTGCTGTATTGCAGACAGAGCTAGATTAAGATGTCTGTGACGCAAGCGAGTGAATGTGCAGTTTGTGCCGCACTAGGCAGGTGGGCAGCGGTGAAAGGAAGCGTCGAAGCACACACCATATAGGTTGGGAGCAGTGGCTTCGACCAATATCTGATGTGCACCTCTAGTCTTCCCTCACTGTCCACCGTACCAGAACGACACAAAACTAGCGCATTGACCGAGCTTCCATGTCATGTCCAAGCTGTGACATGGCCAGATAAGAAAATGAATTCTGAAGTCTGGAGTCAGCTTTGGGGCCTGCCAAGAGGTGTTGGCAGTGGCCGCTTTGAGGTCAGTCCCTGAGTCGACGGTAGCAGGTTGAGGGTGGGACAGTCGAAGTGAGTCTCGACTGTGTCCCAGTGACATGGAAAGTTATACGGCGGCAGTCGAAGAGAGCCTCGACTGTGGCCGTATAAAATGCGGTGGGTAGTGCCATTGGGAATGGCTGGGTGGACGTTTTGTCATACGTCCATTGGAGCGAGCCATTTGAATGAAACAAAAATAAAATTATTTTATTGATTCTAAAAAAAAATTATTAAAAAAAAATGAACCCGGAAAAATGGAAACTGATGGAATTCATAGAAATTTAAACGTTAAATTAAAATTGTCGATGTTAGAAATTCATTGTTATCTTTTTCAATATGTCAACGATGCCGATCTCAGAGATAGTACAACAATATTGTTATTCAATCACAAGAACACAATTTTAAATGCACTTTCAAAAAATGAAAAATATTCACACACATAACACATTTCCGGGTGTATATTCCGCGGTATTCATTGTTACACATTAAACGCGCAGTATTGTAATCAAAATGTAAATCGGACTTGTTAATTAAAATATTATTAAAAATAAAATAAAAAAATGTTTTATTTATTTTCGATGATGAAACATTATAGTTATCGATAACAAAAACAATAGCCTTTTAAAGTTTAGTTCGCTGATTTTTTTTTTGGTCGTCGCCGTACGTTATATTTTTTGTGATGCCGTGTACTGGCGAAGAAATTATGCTAATTTTTGGTTGGTTTTTTGTCGTTGTCATAGTCGTAGTCAACATCGCATTGATATGGTCAGTTTTTTTTTTTGTTGTGAATAAATTATTTATAAATAATATGTAGTTTGGTTGATTATGTAGTAAATTTTTTGAATTAATTACCACGAATAGATACAGACATAATTAATTGTTTATATAACAATTTTTTGTGGTGGGTATGTTGCGGATTTTAATGAATGAAAAATAAAATTTAAAACGAGTACGACTGTTGTTTATGTTATACATATAAGACATATGGAGATGGTATATAAAAAAAAAGTTTTATAAGTAATGGAAATCGGAACACAATTTTTTAATTTTTATTTTTATTGAACGAGGTGTGATATAACAAACAACATATGAAAGAAATTGTATTCAGTTTTGTGTTTGTTGATTATCGAATAATATATAATAAAATAGTTTTTTTTTTGTATAGTATAAGCGCGCATAAATAGATAGTAAATCGAGTGGTTTTCAATCGAAATGGTAATAAAACTAAATTTATATACAGGAAGTAGAAATGAATTTTTGGAATTGGATTTTTTGTTATTATAAGTCGATTATATAAAAGTATTAGCTGATATTTAGCATTGAAACAATTTAGCATCTCAATAAAATATAGTGTTTGAGGTATATTAGCAACCTTAACACTCTGCAATGATCATATTTATTTACATCTCTATAAACTTTCTAAGTGAAATCTCAAATCGAAATGTAAATAGTTTTTTTTTTAAAATTATTAAACAAAACTTTTGATATCCGGGGCGACCATTAAAACAAAAACTATTACGTTATCGGTGGGTCACGCTTACACATACATATGACAGTAAACGGCTTAAAATTCATATACACATTAATAGATTGTAATAAAATAAAAAAAACGCATGTTAACAACTCGCGCTGAACTTTTAACATTTCCATTCTTTTCAAGTCGCACATCCAAGAAAACCTTGTGTTTTTTAACTCAAAACATAAAATACTTAATTGATATTTCACTCAACTTGTACTTTACGCCACAGTAACTAACTAACTTACACGTTGTTGGAAAAAGAATAAAACTGGTCATACTCAACGAACGAAAAACAATTTGAAGTTGGATTGTTCGAGTCAAATGTCTTGCATGGATTGAACTTTATGTATTATAAATTATAAAGTTCAGACTGATGTATAGAGAAGCTTTGAGAAAATTCATAAAAAAAAATTGAAAGTGAGATTATTATGTTTGTAATGTTAAAAATGCAAAACATTAAATATTTACACAATTGAATAGAATGGATTTGTATTTTTATTTTTTCAAAAATTGATTTGAACTAAATTTTTAATGTTTGGTTGATGTTAATGTCTTGATTCGTATAAGGATTATTAAACAAGAGGGTAGGTAACAAGGCGTATCTAATTTAATTGCAGTATTACGATAATAACACAATAATTTCGTACTGTCTAATAACATTTAAATTATAAACCGCATATTACTTAATTTCGTGGAATACCTATATTTTATACAGTTGAAGTGAGGACGATGATGACGAAGCCTAATCTAAAACTTTAGTTTTATATTCATTAGAAAACCCCAAGCTGTTAGGATGAAAATTTATGCACTACTGTATTTAACATATCTGGCACATGTTTAATACTGTAGTTTATAAATTTCCATGAGGTTTCGTCGTATTATGATATTACAGGTAACTGGAATAGCACTCGATTGATAAGTCCAAAAGAAAAAAAACTCTCGTTGCAACCTAAGCGTAGATTTTGGTGCCATTGTCACTATAAATTTGTCTGCAATCACTTATTCTGGACACAAACCACTTTAATGCGGCCAAGAATGCATCGCTCGTCAGGTCATTTATAAGCTGCAATTGTATGGCCTTATAGCCATGCATACAAACATGAAAAATGCACACGTATGTGTTATAGGTGTTCTGACCACGTTCTTTAACTAATTGAATTGAGAATGGACCGGCAAAACCGACCGCCATTTTCAAGAAATGTTCGTTCCAGGTTCACACTTACTCACGGCAGATGACCCATTAATTGCTGCCTTAATTCGAATTTATATCGTGCAGGTTGTGCATTAAACAACTACCTTTCTAGCTGTGATGACTTTTCCTTTAGGTATCCAAAATCGCTGTTTGATTAAGCTCGTCAATAATATTGAACCCGCGTGCTTGCTAAATTCATTCTCATCCCAAAGTAGTAACCAACTCAATCTGGATTTGGGATGTAGTATAATTGAGTGCTTCATCGAATAAGGTGCCAAACCGTGATGTAAGCGTCCACCAGACGTATGCTCTATAGGGTTTAAATCTGAACTTTACAACGGGCGAATTCACGCTCAACTCGCAAAGAATTATGTGAAAACCTTTAACGATTGGATCATTTCAAGTCTCTTCTATGGGCCCGAGAAACCAATGCAGATAGACGGCTGCTGTTCGCTCAGTTTATAAATTACGGTACATTATTGGTTTAAAATGTCAATAAGTTGTTCTATTTTGGATTTGTAGGACGTACCTTCTTACCGTTTACCGACATTAATTGTTTAATTGAAAACTGAAATTTATAACCGACTATATTTCAGTATAGCCATGTCTTAGTGAGCTTGAACCAGTTAAATACAGTTCTATTAAGTAAATCATCTAAACCTGCCCTGCACGCTTTAAAATTCAACATTACTCATACACGCAATTGTTAAAGATTCCATATTTAGACTTTTGTGAATGGTCACGGCAAACCAGGTGAACAAAGCAAAGTGGCATCACTGATTTGATTGATTTGAACAAAATGAAACAGGGCGGTTCTATTAGATGAAGTCACTATTTTGACTGTAAAATTATAGCAGCTGGAAAGGCGCTGGCATGTCTCCCTGCGGCCTCTCCCTTGCGCGTATCTTTAGAAAATATTATTCGAATCTGTTTACCACTATTATAGATTTTGTTTCCTATATGGCCCGCACACTCAAACTCAGCAACAGCATGATCAATACTAAACATAGCATACCGTCTAAGCAAGCTGACTCAAAACGAGTCAAAAATGAAGTCTTCTCTATATATGGGAGACTTCATTTTTGAATCGCTTTCTCAATTCCGTCTTGATTCGCTTCCAACTCAAGTGTTATTATATGCATTTTAGTTACAATTTTGAAACAATTTTATGATTCGTTTTAGAATTAGAAATCTGATTCACTTTTAAATCGGAAAAATGGTACAGAATAGAATTGCAAAATTAACTCAGAAATACCTCGTAATATCGATTTGAAATAGATTCGTGAAATTGAATCAAATAGGAAATACTAAAAATATTTTTGTAAATAAAGTATAAAATGCAAATTTGTGGGAAATTAACTTATTGGTTAAATTAAAATTACACTTTTTGAATTTGTTTTCACAGCGTTGAGTTGAATTTAGTTAAATAAAGATTTTGAATTCCACGTTAACCATAACAATAATGGATTTAATTCTACCTATTAAATTAATAAAATATTGTATTTATTACATTATATAGAATTCTAGTTTAGATATTAAAAATAGAAACAAAATAGGACTTTTCATTAAACATTAAAAAAATAAAAAAAATTGGATTTCAAATTCTACCAAAATCAATGATTTTTATACATTTTGGTATAAACATAAAGACTTTGTTTATGGTTTGGCCAATCTCCCTCTTGCATAATGGAACCATTTGGTTGCAATTGAAATAAATTCACTTTATTTAAAGAACGTTCTGAAATCATAATAAAATATTTAAGTGCTACCAAAAAGTATTAAAACCTGTAAAAAATCTTTCAAACTGCGATCACAGGGTGATCGCGGTCCTTAATTTTGATTCGTCTTAACTTTGATTCGCCTGTTGGTTTTCCACAATAAATGTCGAAAGCGTAACAATATCCACTCGGACTGCTTATGATCCAATTTTTGTAAACCCGTGCCTAACACTTACCGCTGGGTTTCGTCAGTTGAATCATCCTTGTGGAAAATAATCTTCTGGCAAAACTGTTTCCTAAGCATATTTATAAGTCTTACTTTGAACATCCGATCTTTTGAAATTCCAATTTGTATGGTCAAATGAAAATATTTTTTTGATTTTAAGGCCAATTCTCTTAATCGAACGACCAATAATCGAGAAACAAAATTATTTTAAATCCGTTATATTCGAAGAATTTACGTTATAAAGTGGTGTACTCAAATGAGTACGGCAGACGGAAATGGGTTAATTATATTCATGACTGCATATTCCTGTATTTCAGTTTTGCCCGCTGAACCCTTTACATACCAAGAATAGCTCAGGGCCACTCCATTGGTCATTATTGTATTCAGACAATGTGAAATATATTTATTTAAGGAACGGTCACATACATTGCCTAAAATTCCTTCATGTTAGGTGTATTGAGAGAATTATTTTGTGATTCACGTACA
This sequence comes from Tipula helvola, assembly GCA_963556165.1. Lineage (NCBI taxonomy): Eukaryota > Metazoa > Arthropoda > Insecta > Diptera > Tipulidae > Tipula > Tipula helvola. The sequence goes on along the minus strand of OY744481.1, from coordinate 150,866,490 downwards.
TTTATGCTAATATAATTTTTACGATTATATTTACCAAAATATTGCCCGCTTTGTTATCAGAAATTATTATCTGTTCTAATTCTTCGAACTCCTCATTTTTACTGCAAGGGATTTTAAGCTTCAATTTCGGCGATGACAATGAAGTTGGATTGTTTTGTTAAAGAAGGTTGACGCTTAAAGTTTTGAGCTCCTTGACTTCGTTTCGGAGATACTTTACTTCCTGAAATAAATTTTCCAGCAATGTTTCTATGTATTTAATCATATATTGTTTCGGTGGGCTGTTGATGATGTCATGTTTTTTAAGATTTTTTAGTTCAGTACACTTATATAATTGACGGATTGATTGGCGGATTATATCCAAATTGACTGTGGTGAATTCGGTTATGTATAGCTGATTTTGAGGTAATAGGAATATATTTTATTTTTATTATGTATTTTAAATTTTTCTGTTTTTGTCATTTGCGTACTAGTCGCAGGCTTTATGTCAGGATTAATTTTTAAAAATTCTTGATAATTTTCGCTTTCATATATCCCGAATACTGTTGCATATTCTAAAAAAATCAAAAATTGTTCCCTAGACAAGTTTATCCAATTGATTATATTAGCTTACCTGAGCCAGTAAGGTATGTCTCTTGCATCTTGGTGTCCAGGTTTGCTTTACTATTCATGTTCTAAAAGCTACAACTACAATACATAAGGAAAATATCAATATGTACACAATTATTATTTTTTTAAGACTTAGAATGTTGCATTCTAATATAGATATTTCGATTCTATAGTCAGTTTCACGATTTTCTTAACATTTTTTATATTAATTGTTTGTTGCGTATACACTTTTATTAATTAATCATTCAAGATTACAAAAAAAAATTTATTTTTTATTTTTTATCATAATAGTGGCGTGACTATTGTTAAAAATGAGTAAATTAAAAAAGATAAAAAAATCTGAGTTGCACTGATCTCAGGACTGGTGCATCTTGGAACAAAAAAAAAAGTAGTAGTTATTCTATTACCCATAAACTGTGGAAGTACGTATGGATTTTTCGATATAACATTTTACGACGAATGGCGCATATTATGAGAAAGAGTCTCGTTTTTCGGTAAAAATTTTGAGACTTAAAACGATCTAAAAAATCGAATTTTGAAAATATCAAAAAAAAAACACTGGTACTTCCAGTCATTTAACCTAGTAGATTTGGAGATCCTCGCAACGCCAGGTCCAAAAATGTCATTTCGAGACAAACGCGTTTAAAGTTTTAAGCTCTAAAAATTTGTATATAGAAGATTAAAATCAGAAAATTATATTTTTTTTAAATAAGTCGAATTTGGCTTCCAAACTAATTGCATATGATTCTTAATATATTAAACTATGTATAACAAAATGAAAAAATTTTTTTTTTGATTTTATTAAAGTTCCAGGGTGGCTTCTTCCCCTTAATAACTGCGCGGCATATTCATTATTTTCCTTACAACCATCTGGATCAGACAAAATTCAAATAATATTTTTTTTCCAATATACCAAGGAAGACCGTCATTCCAGTATACAGCAGAAACATCCGAAATTCTATAGCTTTCCAATGTTCTATTTTATGGAATGTACGTTGTTTCCGCACAAATTCTACAGGTAAACAGTTTCGGATGCTTTTAAGGCATATGTTAATTGCAGTTATCGCATTTGTTTTTAATAAAAATGGCTTCTTTTTAATTTTTAGAAATAAGTTTACCATTTGCCGCATAACACCTAGTAATACGCAATGCATACAGTCTATGGGGAATCTAGTAACACATCCAATGCCTAGCTCTAACTTTACATCGAAACGATTATGGTGCTCGTTTTGCATTTTCTCTCTGAAATGTTCATCCGTTCTGAGAGTATTACTGAGTCTAGGAAAACACACACGATTTTGTTTGTAAATTCCTTTTAAGAGAAGAAACTTCCACTGCGGATTGAAAAATTTTCATTTCGCGTCGTAATACTCTCCAAGATTGCAACCTCAAAACAATGAATTTACAAATTATTGGTGCTCATTGTGTATGTTTCGTTTGCTAATTAAGATTGTCCGCCATTTTACAACAACAAAAAAATGTTGTAATAATTTTTCTTTTATTTCGTAAATTACGAATAAATTTTGGCAGGATTTAAGAAAACATTATTTGGAAATAAATACATATTTCGAATTGTGATCGAAATGTAATGGAGGATTTTTTTTCGCAAGCATAACATGAGTAACATCAATCAAATTGATACAAAAACATTTCTTCTAAGACAAATAAAAATAATGCACAATAACAAGAAAATGGCGTAATATTGTATTTCACCTGAAAACCTAAAATCTATAAACTAAAAATCCATACTCAATCGTCGCGCAAAGGCAAACTAAAATGTTACTGAAATGAATTTATTTGTGTCGTTTTGACATAAATATATTGAGCGAACGTTTATTTGGAGATGGTTGCTCAGTTTATACCAATTTAATAAAAAAAAAATCACCGATATTCGGCTAACTTCATTTCAAACTGCGGATGTGGAGTAATACTGCGGAGTTTTACGACACAGATACTAGATAAATTCGCCTTCAACTTCGCAAACAGCAAGGTTATTGACCTTCCTCTACGAGGATTTCTGTTTGGGGATTTAAGATTTTGGATTTGTTTTGAGGGAAGAAATAAATTGAAATACTTCCAATTTCCCTTGTACCAAAAAGCTGATTAGGCTAACTTTATTTTTTCATTTACATCACAAATTACATGTTTAACCTAGCGAATTACTTTATAAATGATAAAATTATATTTAAATTGTGCTGTAGGTCATATCTTTGTTAAGCGGTCATCCAGGCGAATATGCGTTTGTTATTCTGCTCCAATCTTACTAGCAAACGTCCCGTCGCAATTTATGTAAGTGAACTACCTTTGCTCTCCCCGTAGGCTTCTTTATGCGTACAATCAGGTCGTTTAGCTTCCCGATAATCTCGTATGGCCCATCCCAGTCGCATTGCAATTTTGGGCAAACTCCTATTGTTTTGACTGGGTTGTACAGCCACACCAGATCTCCGATACTGAACTGTATTGGGTTCGCCATCCGGTCGGTTGAAATTTGAAGGTGCTTGCGAGCGAAGTCATGAATACGCTCCATCCGTAGTCGAAGATCGTCAGCGTAGTCGCCTGCTTACGTTTGTTCGGGAGATGATAAGACCAATAAATAACCGGCGGTAGACGTAGTTTTCGTCCTTGCAACAATTCGGCAGGAGTCATCTCCGTAGAGGAAGTAACTGGTCCCAATCATGATGATTTTCGCGAACGAGCTTGACTAAGTAATCACCCAAAATGCAGTTGTGACGCTCGATCATTCCGTCTGATTGTGGGTGTAATGGTGTTGTCCTCGTCTTTTTCGCCCCGAGGAGTTCCATTGTCTTCTTGAATACTGCAGCTAAAAAATGTCGGCCTTGATCCGAATGAATTTCGAGAGGGAAACCATAATGCGAGACAACTTCATTAATTAATGTCTCCGCCACTGTTTCGGCTGTCTGATTTGGTATTCTTATCACTTCTGGCCACTTGGTAAAGTAGTCCATGATGACTAGAGCATATCGGTTTCCTTTATCGGTAACTGGAAGAGGACCTTTGATGTCAATACCAATCCTTTCGAAAGAGGAACCCAGCACATAACGTTTCAGGCGTCCACGAGTTCGAGGAAGTGGGCCTCTCCGAGCGGCATAGACGTCGCATTTTTGGCACCAACGTTCTAGATCCCGGATCCAACCCGGCCAGTAAAATTTTCTTCGAATTCGTTGTTTGGTTTTTGATATCCCAAAGTGTCCAGAGGTTTTCCCATCGTGGACGTCACTCAAACCCTCTTCGATCAATGTGGACGGCTGTGCCATCAGCTGACTCAAATTGTCGTTTGAGGAGCCCCTCTTATAGTCCCTCTGAGCTTCCATTCATAAATTCGCCCTATGGAGTGTCATCTTCTTGCTGTGCTTTGGAGAATCGTTCTTCGAATGTGTCCAATCTTGTCACATGAACGGTGGTCTCCACTTCTCGAGCCTCAAGTCGATTACATTCTCGACATTCCTTCGGGCAGATACGACGTGAGAAGGCATCCGCATTTCCGTGTATTAGGCCACGGTGGTATTGGATCACGAAATCATATTGTTGTAGAATATCTATCCACCGGGCGACTTGCCCTTCCGGGTTTTTGAAGTCTAATAATCAGGTTAGTGACACATGGTCCGTACGAACGATGAAACGTTGGCCATACAAATACGAGTGAGAGTGTTGAATGGCTTTCGCAACTGCTAACAGCTTCCGTCTCGTGGTGCAGTAATTTCTTTCGGCGTTCCGCAGAGTTCTTGAGAAATTGATTATCAATTTTTCTTTGCCCTCTATTTCTTGTGATAAAATACCTCCTGTTCCGAAAAGACTGGCATCTGTGTCAACAATGAATGGCCTGTCCAGTTGAGGATAAGCCAAAATTGATGCTGAGGTGAGTTGCTCTTTTAGCTCTTTGAAAGCTCGACCTGCTTTGTCGTTCCATTCGAATTTACGATGTTTTTCTGTCAGCTCGAACAATGGTTTCACAATGGAAGCGAAATTTTTCATGAATGGTCGATAGTAGGAGCAAATCCCAAGAAAGCTATGCATTGGCGTTTTTCCCTCTGGGCCTGGCCAATCCCGAATCGTCGCTACTTTAGCCGGGTCCATCCGGATTCCTTTGTCGCTCACGATGTGGCCGAGGTAATGCACTTGCCGTTTGAATAGATTGCACTTTTACGGATTCAGCTTCAAATTACCCAACAGTAGTCTCTCGAAAACTAACCTCATTTTGCTAACTATTTCGCCAATGTCTTTTCCGTAGATGATGATGTCATCTAAATATACAAGGCAGGTTTCTCAAGGTAGCCCAGTGAACACCATTTGCATTAATCTCGAGAACGTGGCCGGAGCATTACAAAGGCCAAATGGCATGACAGTGAATTGCCAAAGAGCTTCTCCCGCTGAAAATACCGTCTTTGGTCGATCTTTTGCATCGAGTTCGACCTGCCAGTGGCCCAACTCCAAGTCGAGAGTGGAAAACACGCAGGCACCCTTCATTGCGTCCAGTGTAACATCGAATCGAGGCAGGGGAGTCCTTTTGGATTACGTTGTTAAGTTGCCGGTAGTCAACACAGAATCTCAACGATTCATCTTCCTTCCTGAGGAGTACAACTGGGGGGGACCAGGGGCTAATGGTTGGTTCAATGATACCTTTCGCTTTCATATCGGCAAACAGAATCTTCATCTCGTCTCTTTTGGCAATGAGTATTTTGCGAGGTGGCTATTTTATTGGCTTTGCATCACCGACGTCGATTCCGTGTTTCACTAGCGTTGTTTTCCCATAGTCTCGGGGGAAAACGAGCAAATAAATCCCGATTTTCGGTTAAAAATTGTGTAACCAAATGGCGTGACTCGTTCGGTATGCCTTCCAATGATTTTTGAATCAATTCACGTATTTCACTGTAGCGGGATCCTAATCGCCAGGTGGAATGACCACCCGAGTATTCTCCGGAAGTGCCTTCTCGTGCTCCGTCGTATTTGCTATTCGAACATGCTGTAAGTGGCGGCTCGGGTCGACCAGTCCTCTCGCAATAAGTATTCCCTCGGGCAAATTTGACTCCGTTGGATATTCGATCAGGTGAAAGCCTACCTGATTTGTAGCAATTTTGACGGAAACTAACGTTTCAGGCCTCGGTGGTAAGGTCACCCTCGAGGAAGTGGCGACGGCCAGGATGCTTGCAATAGCGATTGAAATTTTCTGGTTGCCGAGGAACAAACATTCTTCCACCAAATTGATCTGTCCTTGAAATTTTTTTAGGAAGTCAGTGCCGAGCATTGTATCATCCTGTATGTCGGCGATGATAAAATTCGCGGATTTAGCGAACTCTCCAAGTTTGACGATTAGCTCGGTTGTACCACTGATAGGGCAAGAGTCTCCAGTCACCGTCCTGATTCGTAAACTACATGGTCGCACGGGGTTGGGCCATGTTCTTTGGAATTTGCTGCTAACTAGACTCACTGTTGCACCAGTGTCGATAACGAATATGCACTTCCGTTGGTTAAGTAAGCCATTAGCTGTCATAGAGGCTCCATTTGTCGCTAGGATAGTTATCTTTTTGGGGGGCATTTGGTTCTGACTTAGTCGCTGGAAGCCCCGCCGCAACGACTAATTTGAGTTTCTCCACGGTGTGTTCGGACTCGGTTTTTGCTCACAGGGACCTTCACTACCGTCGCTTCTGTCTTTTGTATCCAAATGAGGCTTCGGCTTTCCCCTGTAGCGATATCGTGAATTGTTCCCTTTTGGCTTGCCTTGTGACGATATCTCTGCTTTACCAAAAATATCGATAGTTACTTCATCGGTTTTCTCTTCGGCCGTCTCCTCGAGAACTGCTACGCGAATTTTCCGCTGGTTCATTCGGGTTGCTTGTCGGACGGCCGTCACTTCGACAGCTTTGGTCAGTGCATCTCGGAACGTTGCAGTACTGGCCATTCTGATTAAATCTTGCACCTCGCTTGCATAAATGCTATCTATGAATTGCATAAGAGCGATTCGATCCAATGCCTTGCTTGGTACAGTGGGAAATCCTTTACGGGTCAGCCTTTCTACATCCATACCGAATGCGGATAAGCTCTCTTTAGTTTGTTATGCTCTATAGCGCCTTCTACGCTGTGTGACTGGTTTTCTCGTGATCTGTCCCAGATTACATCGATAGAGTTACACAATAAATGAAAATGTCGTCTTGCCGCTGGTTCTAAGATGAAAGAACAACCAACGCGTCTCCTAGAAACTATGAAACTAGTATTAAACTATGAAAACTATATTAAAGAAAAAACACTTTCCAAGAAGTCGACGTCGAAGCTTGTATAGCATTTCCACTCTCGAGCAAGTCTCGTCACTATTTCACGGTCCCACCCAAACTCCAACAAAATCGTTTGAAAGTAAATTAGTGCAATAATATCACATTTCGCGAAGTTAATTTGATGATGACTGTAACATTTTTGAATTTTCCGGAACTAGACGCGTTGCACAAAGTTTATTTTCTTAGCCATGCCATATTAAAAATCGTAATAAGGATATGATATAGATTCCAAAATCTTTGTGTGACAGCTATTGACCTCGTTTAAAATTATTATACCGTGCTTTGACAAATATACTTACCTGTTGAATATTTTCATTTATATTTCCACATTTTAAGCAAACCCCTTTTGCTTTTTTCTTTTTCTACAAAGTCGTTTCTCCAGTGCTCCTTGGATTTTTAACCAATCGTCCTTCCCAAATCCATTGATGGTCCTGCAAGCTGCATCGTTGGCGGCTACCACCGTTCTTCAAGTCTCATTGCAAAGCGCTGTTCCTTGTCCATCACCCGGCCACTTTCACTAACTCATATGCATTGAGCCACTTGAAACCCCAATTGTAGTTCTCTCTCCTCAAACCATTCACAAAAGCACCAATTTAAATCCCAAACATACAAATTAAAACTCAAATTATTACCATAGAAGAATTACTAAAGAAGCATATTTTGTATGAGTCAAAGATACCTAAGAAAATAATTTCAAATATTTTAAATTCAGTTTTTGAAATTTTATGAGACGGAGATAATAATTTCTATTTGCCTCTTTTTATCATTCATGTATTAAATATACAAAACGAAAAGTTTTGAAAATAATTGAAATATCTACTTCTACGAATACAAATACTAGAAGCCACACCCCTTACAATTTTTGTTAATTTTCTATCATTTAGATTTTGCCTTTGTATAAGCAAAACCAAAATAAAACACAAAATATGAATCGATTCAGAGTGTGTGACGAAACGACTACTAGACGAATATCGTGATTTGATTTTTTTTTTTTGAAATAGAATGAAGTGTTTTTAATTGTTGGCATTTTGCTTTATAATTCCTTAAGAATAATTTGGCAAAAAGTAATTACTCTAAAATTTAAACGAAAATTTAAATTCTGAAAAATGAAGATTTAATAATCTTCCTTTTCCAGAATTATGTGTTGAAATATTCTGCGAAATGGAGACTTTCATTCTAACTTTAATATTAAATCTCCATTTTCCAGATAATTTTAAATGTTCATTTTCAAGCGAAAATATTTGTATTAATTCCAGCGCGCGGCTTTTAATTGGCCATATTCATTTTTTTAAGAATCACATTTCCACCATATTTGTCGAATTTCATCATAATCGGTTAAAAAATAGCCAAGTTACAGGCTAATCTTCCATATTCAAAAACTTCTTCTAAAAATCATTTTACAGTCGCATTTTCATCGTACCTGTCGATTTTCATCAAAGCTGTTTTTAAAATAACCAAGTTCCATCAATTTCATCTGAAAATCATTGAATAATCCTATTTCCGTCTTAGGTTTCAAAAATCATAATAAATTAAGAAATAGCCAAGTTATAGGCTAATTGGCCCTATTCCAAAAGTATATCCAAAAATCATTTAAGAATTCCATTTGCATCATATATACCTGTCGAATTTTATCATAATTGGTAAAGAAATAGCCAAGTTACAAGCTTTTTAGGCATATTCTAAAACTTCACATAACAATAATTTAACAATCCTATTGCCACCGTACCTGACAAAATGTATCATAATCCCAAAATAAATGGCCAAGTTACTAGGTAATTCGCCATATTCCAAAAATGTATTCAAAAATCATTTAACAATTCCATTTACATCGTACCTGTCAAATTGATATAATAGCTTTTTGGATTAAACGTGCATTTGCCTTTCAATTTGTATTGCCATACGATATTTGCCAAATATGCAAATTTGCCAAAGATATTTTGATGAAACGTAATTTTGTCAAATGTCGTTTGTTATTTCATACAAAGCCCGTGATAAAATTGATACACATCCCGGTTTGTGTAAGTGTTGGCGAGAAGTCGAGAAGTAATTTTGTATTCGTGTCAAACAAAGGTTACACAAGCGAAATGAAATACATTTGAATCTAACATGCAACATGCCAAAACCAACAAAAATGTCTATACAAGCCATACAGTACAAAAACTTAAGATATAAAAAAGTACGCTATACTATAGTATATTTACATAATCTACACAAACCTGATTTTGTTGTTGTTTATAGTATATGAAAAAAAATTCGGGGTGGGCTGTGTCGTCTACAGGGCCGTAAGTGTTTTGCGTGATAACGTTTATAAGATGTTGAGATTAACTATTTTAATATAATATAAATTATACGCCACAATTTCTTTACTCACAAAAAATTGCTTCGATCAGAAGAGGCGTTCTCTCGCTACAGTGCTCTCAATCATTGTAAATCGTTATTTTGCCGTTTGTAATTTTAATTAAAATTTATGTGGAGATTAATTATTTTACTTTAAACTAAATTATCTGCCACAGTTTTTTATGCACAAATTAGCACCAGAATTACTCCAATCAGATGAGGCGATCTCTCGCTATAGTGCAGTCAAACCCTGTAAATCGGTATTTTGTAGATTTATTTTAATATGGAGATTAATTATTTTAATTTAAAATAAATTAACTACCACTGTTTCTTTACGCAAAAATTGACTTCAGAATTGCTCTTCAGAAAGGCAAAATTTCGTGTCAATTTTCTGAACATGCGGTGTAAGACATTATCATGTCAAAACCAATAATATAGAGTACATTTTTTTGATGGGATCTGTGTAAAGAGCGAACAAGACGGCTTGTATAAACATTTTTGTTGGTTTTGAACATGCATTCTCACACACACACCACTTCTGATCTGTTTAAGTTAATTTCGATATGCGGACTCTTTCTGTGCTTTTTTATCAAAACAAAAAATAATAAAATAAATGATCCTAATCCGATTGTTTGGCGAAATGTAAGAAATAAATGATCGTAATAAAGTCAGATTGATAATACACGTGTACGTATAAATGTAAATGCAAAATTATTAATGTATTTTATTTTCTATCATAGAACAGGTCATTCGCCTTTTTGTATTTTGATTATTTTACTGCTTATGTTTTTGTTGCATTTTTTTTCTTCATCTAATAGAGTTTAAATGTAGGTACGTTTGCGATTCCGAATGTAATATTATAGTTTTTAGATGAATGGAGGCAAAATCAAAATGATAAACTAATTTATTAAACAAAAAAAAAATTGTAATAATTATTAAATAAATATTCATTGTATTCGTATTGAATATTCGTATTGTGTATAAGCTAAATTTGATTTGCACGCACTAAACACGTTTAACTATACATATATTACTTCGGTCTAAAAAGACCAAAGTATTGAAATCCTGTCAAAAATGACGAAAAATTTGGTTGGTCCTAAACCACTTTTCTCGACGTTTTGAAAGTCCTTGAGTCTGAAAATGCAAAAAAAAAAATGTCCGTCCGTCTGTCTGTGTGTCTGGATGTCTGGACCCATTGTACCTCGAGAACGGCTTGTCCGATTTGGATTTTTATTCGCCAATCTGGCCAATCTATGGTCAAGGCGGAGATTTGAAAAGCTTTTGGAGACTGTACGTCAAGGGGGTGGGGTACCTGCCATACGAATTGACCCAAAATACCTGCTTTTATAAATATTTACGATTTTTTTATATATCGTCGGTTTGCGAGAACACTGACACATCTCAAAATATCTTATTTTTGAGAAAATCGATTTGAATTTTTTTTTTGGTGTAAAATAATTGAATTCATCAAATTCAACGTCACATCTATGGAAAACTATGGGTAGTTTAGAAGTGACACTAAGCCAGATAAAAAGTTGTTACATTTAAAGGATTTTTCTCCTATTATCTCAAAATTGGCCATTTCTGAGATGTGTCACTGTTCTCGCAAACCGACGATATGTTTATTTAATTATTGAATTGGGCATTGAATTGGGAATTGATTTGAAGGTTAAATTAGGGGTCAATTTGCGCGTTGAGTTCAAGTTGAGTTGGAGTTGAGTTGGGGTTGGATTTGGATGTAGTGAATAGTTAACAAATTTTTTATATGATGAAACTTGTCTATTTCTCAACCGATTATTATGAAATTTAATATGTGTGTTAGAAATTGGGTTCTAAAATGAGTTTTTGGATACATTTCTGGAATATGGTCAGTTAAACGGTTAGAAGTATCAGTATAATTTGTTATACTACTTTCGGTATAAAGTTCTAGAATACGATTTTTCGTTTTAAATTGGATACCTGTACCCATGTTACTGAAGCTTTTGACCTGTTTGGCTGTTGTTTTATAAGTAAATATATGTTGGTTAAAATAGAAATCAATAATGTCAAAACTGTCACACCAAATTTATGACATTATTGAAGATACCAAAGACCGAAGTTCTGATCACCTCGTAAGGTTTCAGCCCTTTATATTTCTTCCTTTTAAAGTTCTGTAGAAAAATTGGGAATACTATCAGGAGTACAAATTGAAAATGCGGGATTTTTTTCTATTTTTGAACGTTTATTCTGAAAAAATGGTAACAAATGAATTATTCAAAGTATTGTCCATCGCTAGCCACAACTTTTTCCCATCTTTCTGGCAATTTACGGATACCGTCGCGAAAAAATTCGGCCGTCTTGGCTGCTATCCAGTCATCGACCCATTTTTGGGCTTCTTCGTAAGAATGGAAGCGCTGGTCAGCTAGGCCATGTGTCATCGATCGGAAAAGGTGGTAATCGGAAGGAGCAATGTCTGGGCTATACGGCGGGTGGGGTAAGACTTCCCATTTCAGCGTTTGTAGGTATGTTTTGACCGGCGCTGCAACATGTGGCCGAGCGTTGTCATGTTGCAAAATTACTTTGTCGTGTCTTTGCTCGTATTGTGGCCGTTTTTCTTTGAGTGCGCGGCTCAAACGCATCAATTGAGTTCGGTATAGTGCTCCTGTGATGGTTTCGTTCGATTTTAATAGCTCATAATACACCACACCCAGCTGGTCCCACCAAATACAGAGCATGAGCTTGGCGCCGTGAATATTTGGTTTGGCCGTCGATGATGATGCATGGCCGGGGTAACCATATGATTTTTTGCGCTTCGGGTTATCGTAACGGATCCACTTTTCATCACCAGTGACAATGCGATGCAAAAAACCCTTCCGTTTTTGCCGTTCGAGCAGCAGTTCGCATGCAAAAAAACGGCGCTCGACGTCTCTCGGCTTGAGCTCATACGGCACCCAATGTCCTTGCTTTTGGATCATTCCGAGGGCTTTTATACGATGGGAAATGGCTTGTTGTGTCACTCCCAATGAATCTGCGAGCTCTTGTTGAGTTTGACACGAGTCTTCATTGAGTATTGCCTCCAATTCAGCATTCTCAAACTTTTTCACTTGGCCCGGCCGCTCTTTGTCCTCAACGTCAAAATCACCACTTCTAAACCGCACAAACCATCTCTCGCACGTTGAAACCGATGGAACATGACTCGGATAAGTCTCGGAGACCAATCGATGTGCTTCAGCAGCACTTTTCTTCAAATTAAAGAAGTAAATTAAAACTTCCCGCAAATGCTGTTTTGTTGGCACGAAACTCGACATATTGAGAGCTCAAAAAAACTATGAATTTGACACTGCGACAAATTGACACATACTGAAAATTAAAGCTATAAGACGTAACTTTGACATGAACATAGTCACAGTACTGCCTGATGCGTATAGCGTTAGTAACGCCATCTGTTATCAATCCCGCATTTTCAATTTGTACCCCTGATAATAGCGGCCAAGTATTCTAGACTAAATAAAACCATCACATTATCTGTAAACGATTACTCAAGTTCTTGTACTATCATGAAAATGAGTGCGAGCATTTTTCTTTTATTTGTGAAGGTCGTTAATATAACCTAATTTCTTCTTCATGATATTAGCAACATTAATTGTTTTCAATATTTTCTGGAATTTTCTCAATCATCGTAGTAAATGATTCAGATGACAATGTTACACTGTGAGATAAACCAATTCCTCGACATTATGACTAACCAATTCCGGCTAGATAAGAATAATGAGCGAAGTTTGAACTTACGAGTATGTTAGTGTATTTATGAAAAAAAATATTAGTTACGTGATATATTTATTTGTATATACATATATTTATGTAATTCTCTTCGACCAAAAAATGTACATAAAATAAAAAAGATTTACATCAGTTTAGCGTATTTTTTGATTCAAAATTTTTTAAAAAATTGTTTTTTTTATGTAAATCAATTTTGATAAATTGAGATTTTTTGCTAAATTTTCCCCCACCTTTCAAATTATTTAAATTCAGATTTTTGAATTTCTGTAGAAAAACTTGTCTAATACTTAACGCTAGCATTGGTAAATGTCAATTATAATTACAATATAACAAGCGAAATACCAGTTATTCAATCTCAATTTGGAAACCGTAGAATTCACTGATAAGTGAGCCGATCACCCGACTGCTGGTCGGGTGTCCCAGTAGTCATGTGGCCCTCTTACTTATCAGTGAATTCGATGATTTCCAAATTGGGATTGAATAACTAGTAGAATATATAGTGCAATTGTTGTAAGTTGTCAAATAACAGCAAAATGCTTTAGCTGCTGTAAAATGCAAAAGAATTCAAGAAGGGAAAAATTGTCAATTTCAGATCATGTACAAGTGGAAAATGGCATAAGTTAAAAATTTAAATGAAAAGCAACAATATTGGTTAATGGTTTTAAATGAACATCAAGGTCATATATGAGTGTCAAATTTATTATTTTTTATTTCAGAAATTGTTATATTTTTGAATTACTTAAAGTTTTTAACCTTTTTGAAGCTAAATATGCTAATTTATTTTTAGTCTTTGGATTTGCTTGTTGTCGGTTTGTTATAGACCGTGTGGATTTTTTTCTTATTAATACCAGAATAAAAAATTAATTAATATTTTTATATGGTCATAATGAGGCCCATCTTTTTTAAAGGCTTTATGCCTCTCACGGAAAAATCTCTTTCAATTACCGCTATGCATGTTTCAGTTGTTTTAAAACAAATATTTGGTAAATGGCAATCATTTTTCAATATTTGCTCAAAAACTAAAAGACATGTGTATGCTACTTCGGCATAGACTTTGTTGTCGGTGCTTTTAATGATCCGAATTGTTGATTTTTTCAAATTTTTTCAAATATGAAAGAATCAGCTATTGCAGGAATTTCTTTGTTTTCTTTTAATAGCCTATACTGGCTTAGGCTTTACACCGTAGATCATATCATAGCAAAATAGTATAATACTATTTTGCTATCTACCGTAGTCGGTTTTACACCGCATAAAATATTCATAAAAAACAGAAAATTATAACAAAATAATGAAAAAGAATAATTTCAAAATACACTAATATGTTTCTAGACTAATTTATCAATAATCCACTGTCAAAATTTTCCTTCTACAATAAAATATAATAGGAATTAAAATTTGATAGCTATCAAATCAAAATATTATATTTTATTTTTTCTATTATACTATCAAAACATCCGTTTTACACCGGATATCAAAGTAGTATAGTACTATTTTGCTATTATACTATCTGCGGTGTAAAGCCAGTATTAATCCGACATTCAACACAATTTATTTTTTTGAACCACAATAGCCTGCATAATAAGCTACTACAGGAGCAATAAATGATGGCTCTTGTTACAGAGAAATTACATCAATATCTTCAATACCCAAATTATTTGAACTGGTAGTATGCAACTCATTCAGATCTTTGGTTCATCGATTCATCTCACAGTGTCAGCATGGTTTTATACCCAAGAGATCAACATCAACAAATCTTATTGAATTTACCAGCAACACCATTAAAGAAATTGAAATGCGCATAAGCAAGTTGATGTGGTGTATACTGACTTTGCCAAAGCCTTTGACTCCATCAGTCACTGTAAAACGTTGGAACGGTTATACAGACGGTTTTTCTAAACAGTTTGTTGCGTGGTTTAAATCATATTTGAGTAATCGCATTCAGTATATTGAGCTTAGTAATAGAAGATCAGAATCAATTCAAGCTAGTTCAGGAGCACGACAAGGCTCTCATGTTGGTCCTTGGATCTTCATAATTTTCATCAATGACGTTACTGAAGTAATACAACATTCTAAGGTATTAATGTTTGCAGATGATCTCAAAATCTTTAAAACAGTAGAAAACATCGGCGATACCCATAAGCTACAAGAGGACATCGACAATCTAGCGAAATAATGTGAGTCTAACCTCCTCAGTCTCAACATCAACAAGTGTAAGAGTTTATCGTTCCATCGAAAAGTTAACCCTGTTACACAGCAATATCAAATAAATGGCATACTTTTACAAAAAGTATTCGAGATTAAAGACCTAGGGGTTACTTTCGTTGAAAACCTGTGCTTTACTAAGCATATTGAGCAATGCGTTGCTAGAGCCAATTCCATGCTTGGTTTTATTAAGCATTGGACTGGGGGTATTCATGTCCTCGAGACAATCAAGATCCTGTATTATGCCTACGTCAGATCTCAACTTGAATACGCTGTCAACATCTGGTGTCCTTTTTACGACGAACCTATCAGAAAAATCGAGAGTGTCCAAAAAAAGTTTATACGGTATATAACGTGTAAAGACGAATAGGATTACGACCATGACTTACCGCAACACGTTAACCTGAAGCGATTACCATTATATGCTACTGGATGGAAAACCTATCAAATGACGACGCTGAAAAATAGACGAGAGCTTTTAAAGTGTTCGTTTATTGGAAATATTTTACTTGATCAAACAGATGCACCATCCATACTGGAATCCATTAAATTAAAGGCACCGAGTAGGAATTTAAGAGATCATAACTCAAACTATGGTGACAATGAACCGGTAAACATGATGTCGAAGAGTTTTAATAAAATCGACCATTTGTTCGACTTTTACTTAAGTAAAGACAGCTTTAAACGTAGGTTGAAGCAACATTATGCTCCAACCTAAAAATATTTTTGTTTTGCGATCATAGATCGATTCATAATAATCTAATCATGTACATTTTCTTCTAGCGATGTGCTATTTTCATTTGTATTCCGCTTATTTATTTGAATATATTTGTATATTCGAACATTTGATTTTTGCTAAAATAAGAATGTTCTCATTAAGGGACCCGTTTAAGTAACAAACGACATTTGACAAAATTACGTTTCATCAAAATATCTTTGGCAAATTTGCATATTTGGCAAATATCGTATGGCAATACAAATTGAAAGGCAAATGCACGTTTAATCCAAAAAGCTATTATATCAATTTGACAGGTACGATGTAAATGGAATTGTTAAATGATTTTTGAATACATTTTTGGAATATGGCGAATTACCTAGTAACTTGGCCATTTATTTTGGGATTATGATACATTTTGTCAGGTACGGTGGCAATAGGATTGTTAAATTATTGTTATGTGAAGTTTTAGAATATGCCTAAAAAGCTTGTAACTTGGCTATTTCTTTACCAATTATGATAAAATTCGACAGGTATATATGATGCAAATGGAATTCTTAAATGATTTTTGGATATACTTTTGGAATAGGGCCAATTAGCCTATAACTTGGCTATTTCTTAATTTATTATGATTTTTGAAACCTAAGACGGAAATAGGATTATTCAATGATTTTCAGATGAAATTGATGGAACTTGGTTATTTTAAAAACAGCTTTGATGAAAATCGACAGGTACGATGAAAATGCGACTGTAAAATGATTTTTAGAAGAAGTTTTTGAATATGGAAGATTAGCCTGTAACTTGGCTATTTTTTAACCGATTATGATGAAATTCGACAAATATGGTGGAAATGTGATTCTTAAAAAAATGAATATGGCCAATTAAAAGCCGCGCGCTGGAATTAATACAAATATTTTCGCTTGAAAATGAACATTTAAAATTATCTGGAAAATGGAGATTTAATATTAAAGTTAGAATGAAAGTCTCCATTTCGCAGAATATTTCAACACATAATTCTGGAAAAGGAAGATTATTAAATCTTCATTTTTCAGAATTTAAATTTTCGTTTAAATTTTAGAGTAATTACTTTTTGCCAAATTATTCTTAAGGAATTATAAAGCAAAATGCCAACAATTAAAAACACTTCATTCTATTTCAAAAAAAAAAAATCAAATCACGATATTCGTCTAGTAGTCGTTTCGTCACACACTCTGAATCGATTCATATTTTGTGTTTTATTTTGGTTTTGCTTATACAAAGGCAAAATCTAAATGATAGAAAATTAACAAAAATTGTAAGGGGTGTGGCTTCTAGTATTTGTATTCGTAGAAGTAGATATTTCAATTATTTTCAAAACTTTTCGTTTTGTATATTTAATACATGAATGATAAAAAGAGGCAAATAGAAATTATTATCTCCGTCTCATAAAATTTCAAAAACTGAATTTAAAATATTTGAAATTATTTTCTTAGGTATCTTTGACTCATACAAAATATGCTTCTTTAGTAATTCTTCTATGTTATTACTTTAATTTAAAATTAATTTAGGAAACAAAAACTTGAAAAAAAAACGCATCCGTTTGACTCGAAAGTCATGGCATCGACTCAATTTTGAGAATTTTATGGAAATTTAGTTAGGTATTTTCAAGTTCTCGTATTTTTACATAATCACGTTTTATTGGAATAGCGACTTAATAAATTGCAAGTTCTCGAAGCTTGTAACTCGAAATGAAATGAATTAGGCTTTAGTATAAATTTACTTAGTAAAAATCGGTTAATATCGGTTCGATTAACCTTAACCATTTTTTCTATGCTTCTATGCAAATAACTTGTTTCAATAACTATTTTTTAATAGCGGAGTCCCCGGAATCTTTGGTGGTTTTTAAAATTAAAAAATAAAATGCTCACACAAATTAATAGAGTTGTCCTTTTATTTTGCAAAATATATTAAGGTCAGTTCGCACCTACCAATAATTAACATTCGTCATAATAACGAAACGTTACATAACTATTTTGGCCTCAATCGGTTGCGTCGATCCACTAAACTAAATTTTCAAAATATTATCAATATTGAATTTTAATGACTTTTTTTTTTTGTTTTCTTTTGTTAAACGGTTGTGTGTAATTTTATACAATCGAAAGTGAAATGTGAAATTTATACAAAAAAAAAAAACATCATCATCATCGTGCCATTACATAACGTCTTTCAAATGTGACACAAAAACAACACAACAAAATTGACATTAAAATAATTTAACAAAAAACGGAAATCAAAAAATAACCAAGCAGCGCAAACACAAACATACACCACACACACACGTACCCATTTACTCGCGTACATCGAATTAATAAATAATTTTCGGTTGTCTGTTTTGGAAAGCCCAAGACAACTTTTTTCGTTTTTTTTTTTTACTTTTTTCATTTCTTCAAATGAAAGTGAAATTTAAACATTTTTCTTACTTTACTTCATCATACACAAATTATTAAATAAATAAAAAAACCAAAAAGCTTTATAATGCGAGTATGTACAGAAAATAAAATTGAAAGTGAAATTACTTAAAGAAAATTGCGTCAATTCATGCGGTTTAAAAACTAAAAGTAAAGAAATAACACAGCATTAAACGTAATTTTCTAATATGAATTTAATTGGCTTTTGTTGCTGTTATTATTGTTGTACCGTACTAGCTGCTCACACTTACATTTGATAAAGAAAATAGTTTATAAGTAAAGTAGAAAATAAAATTAATTTTTAACGCTAAAGAAATACAATAAACTTACAAGCTCCAGAATAACTTTAACACACATAAAAAAAAAATGGAATTTGTTAATAATAAATAATTTGTTGTTATTGTTGTTGGTTTCTTTCCATATATTTAAGTGATTTTGAAAGCGAATTATATTTTATTTTATTGTTGTTGCAATTGGTTATTTCTAATTCTATCTGTATTACCTATTTGGCTTATTTTCTTGATAAGCGTGCACGTTATTCGAATTGCACGCGTTTTTTGTATTTTATATCGATGGAAAGGTCAATGGCAATAAAAGTAAGAAATTTTTGGTTTTTTGCAATTTAAATATAGGATTGGTCAAATTTTGGGTTGAGAAAAGAAATTCGCGAATCATTCAGAGTATTCAAATTGGGTAATTTGCATGCATGGATTTGCATTTTTTAGTTTAGCTCCTACGCTTTCTCAAATTTGCTTTTGTCATTTATTCCGAAATTATTAAAATTATAATTTGTAATTGATTCCACCCCGTATTGTGTTTTAGATTTTTTTTTAAACGCACCGCACCTAATTGGCTAATTTATTTATATAATTCATTTTGAAATTCCATAATCCCTTTTAGTAATTTGTCAAGATTAGATGGTATGTTGAATAGTAAATTTTTTTTTTTTAATTAACGTCGGATTGAATCAATTTAGAGAGTGTTTATACATGCCAGCCTAAGCAAACTTTTAAAACAAAGGTTTCTTAAAGTGGTTAGTTAAGAAATTTATCATTGAAAAATATTGGAAAATTACCAAAAAATTGTAAATTATTCAATGTACGGTTTATAATTAGACTGTTGCCATGCGGAATAACGTTGTGGTTTTATCCACGTCATTTTTGTGGCTATCCTCCACACTCGTGCTTCAGCCTTTCACTATACATCTAATATATAAAAATGGTCTGTAATGATTGTAATAGCCTTTCTCAGGAACCAGACATCGCAGGAAGCTGAAATTTTCACCATAGATTAGGATTTTAGCGGTTTTGGTTTTTGTGATGAGTTTGGACGCGAAAGGTGGCGCTGTTTCCAAGACAGTAGGTGGTAATACCGCTATTTTTGACATTAATTTAGTTTCATTACAGCACGCGCAAGAATACATCGTAGGACGCAAAATTAAAAATAAAATTTCTAATTAATCGTAAAAAAACGTTATTACGTAGTGATTTTTATTAATTTACACAAAATAACTGTTAAAAACAAATTAATTAAAATAAAATTACGATTAAAAATAAAATTTTACAAAAATAAAACAGTGCGCGAAAACATTGATCGCATGACGCTTAAAAGTGCATACATTTTCAATTATTGATTGTGTTACCAACAACACAAAGTGACAGTTAAAGATAATTCCATTGTATTGTAAAATTAAGTGTTTCTTTCATAAAAATGCGACGCTCAAATATTGGTAGCAATACGCGAAGAAACCAAGCGATTAGACGATATAGAGAAAATAATAATGCTGACCAACAATTATCAGAATTAAAGACACAAAGGCAGCGCAACTTACAATGTGAAATTTAACAAGAAAAAATAACCGAAATTCGAAGAGTTACTACTCGAAGAGCAAATAGAAATGTTCGAGCTGCGGCAAGAGCATCGAACGCTCAATACGAGCGGAACAGAAGAGCAGTAGTAATGGCTTCATTTCATCGTATTGCCTTTAATTATGAAGCAGATATCGATTATTACGTCCATCCTAAAATTTTTATCGGTGAAATGGATAAAGAATGCAATTATTGACATGCACTAAAATTTAAAAATGAAACTCTTGGGATGTGTTGCTCTTCAGGTAAGTTTTTTTGGACATTAACCATCCTCTTCCCCCTTTCTATTACGTCAAAAATTCATAAAATATTATCGTAAAATATTTCAGCCAAAGTTGTTTTACCAATTTTAAATCCACCACCTGAACATTTAAAATCCTTGAAGACAGAAGAATCAAGTGCTTCAAAGCTATACTTTTGTCAAAAATAAGGAAATTTAATCAATGTTTCCAAATGACATCTTTTGGCGCAAAACAAATTACCAACATTGATTCTCTTGGTCGTAATTTTGCATCAACTTTTAAAATTCAAGGCCAAGTTTATCGCCACATTGGATCAATGTATCCAATACCAAATGAAAATGCGAAATTTTTGCAAATATATTTTATTGGATCAAATGAACAGCAAGTTCAAGAAGGTTCCGAAATACATCGCATAACCGTAATTCGCGTGAAATCATTAATACAATTCAACAATTTTTGATGGAAAAAAAATCAATTAATAGAATTGTTCCAAAAAATTACACCACAATTGGAAAATGATAATTACATGATCGTCATTAAAGCAGATAAAACACCGACAGGTGCCCACGCCTGTAGATATAATGCACCAACAGTTGATGAAATTGCTATTGTAATGGTTGGGGAAGCTTTTGAATCACGTTACATAGTTATTAAGCGTAGAGATAACGACATTCAGAAAATTTAGGACACTCATCGCTCTTACGACACATTGCAATACCCTTTAATTTTTTGGGAAGGTGATGATGAATATCACATAAACATAAAACAAACAAATCCATCCACCGGCGCGGCGCAGAACTGACCAAAAAAGTTAGTGCTATGAATTATTACGCTTATCGACTATAATGATTAGATCTACTGAAGAAAATCACATTCTAAAATGTAGATATTTATACCATCACCATGTTGTCGATATGTATGCCAAAATCGAGAGTGAATGTCTACGATACATTCGTTTTAATTAGTCAAAATTACGAAGCGACGAATACATCCACTTACGTGATGCAATAAATGGAAATGTAGACAGAAGTTTTAATCCCAATGACATCGGTAGTAGTGTTATTCTTCCTTCATCATACATTTGCAGTCCGCGTCATATGCCAGAGTATATTCAAGACGCTATGATTTTCGTTCGTCATTACGGAACATCCGATTTATTTATATCATTCACATGCAATCCAAAATGGAACGATATTGTAAAATTATTAAACCATGGTCAACAATCGCATGATCGACATGATATTATAGCACGAGTTTTTAAGCAAAAGCTAAAATCCTTAATGGATCTCATTACAAAGTATCATGTGTATGGGCAAACGAATTGTTGGATGTATTCCTCATGCTCATATATTAATTTGGCTTACAAATAAAATAAGATCAATCCATATCGCGACAACGTAATAAGCGCTGAAATTCCTGATGAAGATGCGGATCCAGAATTTTTGAAATTGTTAAATTAAAATTTGGTTCATGGTCCATGTGGAGCACTTAATATGAATTCACCATGTATGATTACAAATTTTACAATGCATACGATTATTGGAATTGATGGCTATCCATTATATCGTAGAAGATCCACTGAGAATTCTGGAAAGTCATTCACGGTAAATATTCACACAAATGAATTTGAAGTTCACAATAGATGGATTGTGTCTTATTCGCCATTTTTATCAAAAACATTTAAGGCACACATTAATGTTGAACTATGCTCATCCGTAAAATTCATAAAATATATGTGCAAATATATCAACAAAGGAACTGACATGGCAGTTTTCAATATTGAGCGACAAGACAATTTAAATGACGAAATTTCAAGATTTCAAACTGGAAGATATATAAGCACCAGTGAGGCTATTTGGCGTATTTTTTCATTTTCAATGCATGAAAGAGATCCAGCAGTAATTCATCTATAGCGGTACATCTTCAAAATGGGCAACTTGTCTATTTTACAGACCAAAATATTGCACAGCGAGCTGCTTCTCCACCAAAAACTACTTTCACAGAATTTTTCAATACATGTGAACAACAAAATTCATTTACACTTAATTTGCTGTATTCAGAAATGCCTTCCTACTATACGTGGGATAAAAAAAATGGGAACTTCGAAAACGAGGTACACCTGTCGATGGACATCCTGGTATTTTTAAGTCAAATGTTTTAGGCAGAATTTATACCATTCATCCAAATCAAAAATAATGTTTCTATTTACGTTTACTATTAATTAATGTTCGAGGACCTACATAATTTAATAATTTAAAAACAGTTAATGGACACCAACATGAAATATTTCACGCAGCCTGTTTGGCTTTGAATTTATTAGAAGCAGATTTACATTGGGATTCCACATTAAATGATGCAGGCATTACCTCATCTCCAAATCAAATACGCCAATTATTCGCCATTATCATTACAATTTGCAGTCCTTCTAATCCAAATGAACTATGGGAAAAATTAAAAAATGCAATGACTGAGGATATTCTTCACACATATTGCAGTATTCACAACGACAACACAATTGATTTCTTACCAATCATGTTCAATGACTGTTTAATTCGGCTTGAGGATATCTGCATGACTAAATCAAAATCTTCAAACTTTAGGATTGCCATCACCTTCAAGATTAGCAAATGAGGTAATTAATTATGATCTTTCACGAGAACAATCATATACAATACGCTTGATTTACTTGAATTTGTTCAAATTAATAAGCCAAAATTAATAGATGAACAAAAAATTATTTACGACAGAATTTTACATGCAGTTCAAGCCCAAACTAGGGGCTTATTTTTTTTTTGTATGCTCCAGGCGGAACTGGAAAAACTTTCATGATTTCATTTTTATTAGCAGAAATTCGTTCCCTAGGTAACATTGCATTAGCCGTTGCTTCGTCAGGAATTGCTGCAACTTTATTAGATGGAGGGAGTACAGCTATTCAAACTAATGAAAACGCAACATGTAATATAAAAAATAATTCAAACATGGCCAAAGTACTGCAAAAATGTCGCATTATAATTTGGGACGAATGCACAATGGCGCATAAACATTCATTGGAGGCATTAGATCGAACATTGAAAGATTTCAAGAACAACACAAATATTTTTGGTGGAACCATAATTTTACTTTCTGGGGATTTCAGAAAAACACTACCCGTTATGCCACGATCAACATATGCTGATGAAATAAACGCATGCCTTAAATCTCCATCTTTATGGCAGACAGTAATACCATAGTGAAATTAACCACAAATATGCGTGTACTTATTCAAAACGATCCTTCAACTGAATTTTTTTCTGAACAATTGCTTGACATTGGAAATGGAATAATTGCTGCTGATCAAATAACCAAAGAAATCGAATTTCCAGAAAATTTCTGTACAATTGTTAATTCTCGGGAAGAACTAATAATAAATATATATCCAAACATTCTACAAAACTATAAGCAAATTCAATGGTTACAATACAAAATCGTGCAATTTTAGCGCCCAAAAATATTGAAGTAGAATTTTTGAATCTAAAAATTCAAGATATGTTAGATACAGAAACAATGACTTCTAACTTAATCGATACTGTCATTGAAGAAAGTGAATTTTTAAATTCCATAAATATACCAGGTTGGGCACCACATCATTTGCAAGTAAAAATTGGTTCTCCAATTATTTTATTGCGCAATATTCAATCGCCCAAATTGTGTAACGGAACTCACTTGGTAATTAAAAAAATATATGGCAATGTTATTGAAGCGACAATTATAACAGGAAAATTCGTATGAGAACATGTATTAATACCACGTATTCCTATGATACTAACAGATTCGCCAATTCCACAATTCAAACTACTTCAATTCCCAATTCGATTGGCATTTTCAATTACAATAAATAAGTCACAAGGCGAAACATTCAACATACATACATATGTGGTATTGATTTGGAATCACCATGCTTCTCCCATGGCCAACTTAATGTCGCGTGTTCTCGCGTCGGAAGCCTTCTGGATTATACGTTTTTGCTGAAAATGGCAAAAATGAACGTTGTTCATCGTGCTACTCTTCAATAATGTAATATTTTATTTATTTCACAAATATAAATTTTATTTAAAATAAATTAATTTGTTTTCAGATTACACTGGATGAATGAAAAATAATAAAAAATAATTTTATTTAAGCATCAATACAGTTTAATACAAATACAAATCTTTATAAAATACGATAATTCAAATAATAAAAATGAGGTATTGCGGATACTGGGTAAGTCGGAGAAAACAAAACTAAACAATCTGTTACATGGACTCACACTAGGAGATCAAAAGCCGTCGCAGCGGCTCACAAAATGAAGGGAATGCAGGATGAACGTTGGTGAACAGGCTGAGACAGCTGTAGATGAAGAGACTACCGTCGCAGATACGAATGATTTTTACCACATTTGCGAAAGACACACCACTAGCATCATTAGCAAATCGGGCAGTTAGTATCATCGAGACTATGACTCAGAGCAACATCAACGTGTTGACGAACACGGCATCGAGCGCAGCTGGATGGGAGTAAAGCAAAACCCCGATTAACAAGCAATCTGAGACGGACATGCGAATGGTGAAATTAATGAAGGTATTAGCCGAATTATGCACAACAATCAAAGATTCACCTTTTCGAAACAAGGCCAGTGCGCACAGCCAGGAGAGAATAAGACTACAAGATTAGTGTCACGACAATCAATAAGCAAAATGTTCGATCAGTGCTATTACCACTACAATATCGATGCGAAAGCAAAAAAATGTGTTTCAGGATGTAAGTTCTACGGGGTTAAACACCCGAGTAGAAACCACTAAATTTTTAGACTCCCATCAAAAACTAACGGCGGGCATTGATGCGCAGACAAACAGCCGACTAATAATTTTTGAAATACATTCTAAATTAAAATTTTTAATAGACACGGGAGCGGACAGTGCAAGCATACGGCACCAAGACAATGAAAATGAACATCGGACTCCGACGGGAGTTCCGTTGGGAATTCATCATTTCCGACGTTTCAATGCCAATGAGAGACGCAGATTTCTTCCGTCACACCGGACTCTTAGTAGACATATAGGGACAAAGGATCATCGATCCGTTAACTTCCTGCTTCGCCAAGGGTGCTGCCACAAACGGGAACAATCCCACATTGTTATTCTTGGACAATTCAACAACAAAGCTAGAAATCGCAGAATTACTAAAAGGATACCCCGAGATTACCAACAGCGGACTCAACAGGGAACGAATTAAATATTCAGTCACACATCGGTTAGAATCGCAGGGACCACTGATCTCTTGCAAAACGAGGCGTCTAGCACCCGATAAACTGAAGCTAGCACGGAAAGAGTTCGAAAATATGTTAGCGCAGGGAATTTGCCGGAACGGAAAGAATGGAACATGGAGACCGTTTGGAGATTACCGAGTATTAAATAGCATAACGATTCCAGACCGGTACCCAGTTCCACACTTGCAGGATTTCTCATGTCAACTGGAAGGCTGCAATATATTCACCACATTAGACCTCGTCCAGGTGTACCACCAAATTCCAATCGAACCTGAAGACATACCAAAAACAGAAATCACCACACGTTTCGGCCTTTTCGAGTCTGCAAAAATGACATTTAGAATAAGAAACGTGGCACAAACTTTTCAACGGATTATGCATTCGGTATTTTTTGGCTTAAAATTCTGTTTCGTTTATTTGAATGGCATTCTAATCGCTTCAAAACCTTTCGAACAACATGTAGAATACCTAATAATTGTTTTCCAAAAACTATCCGAGCACGGTATTGTTATAAATTCAGATAACAGTGTATTCGCAGCAGAAGAAATTACATTTTTAGGATACACGGTCACTGGACAGGGTATATAGCTAAACCAAGACCGCGTTCTGTAGAAATCAAAAGTGAATTAAAACGACCGGAAACAGTTAATGGCATGAAGAGGTTCTTGGGCACCATCAAATTCTACAGGTGTTTTATCCCGTACAGTACTTATGACAGAGAGTTGCTTGCAGCTTTCTCTGGCATTAAGCACTTCAACACTTATTGGAAGGTCGCCAATTCACATTGTTCGCTGACATTTTACTTTAATATACGCATTTCAACAAAATCCGCAAAAAAGCATCTACTCGTCAATTTCGATATCTGAACTACAACACATTTTCGGTATAAATAATGTCGTTGCAGAAACCCTCTCTCGCATTAATCAAATTTCTATCCCTGAAAGTATTGATTATGCGACAATAGCAGATGCTCAAACCAATGACAACGAACTCCGAGAGCTACTTAATAATAAATCAACTACATATCTGCAATTCCAGCAAATACCTCTCACCTTCAAGACCGTTCATTCCACTAACTTTTCGGAAAACAGTTTTTGAAACTTTACATAATTGTTCACATCCGGGCGTAAAAGCTTCAGTAGAACTTTTAACAAAAAATGTTATTTGGCCCTCAATTTCCAAAGATTCAAAAACAATGGCTCAAAACTGTATACCCTAGCAAAAATCTAAAATTTCAAAACACATCAAATAACCTCTCGGCTCATTTAAAGTTGCATCGCAACGTTTCGCAGAAATTCACCTCTATATCATTGGTCCTCTTCCGCTTTCCAGAAACAACCGATACTTCGTAACGTTAATAGATCGCTACTCACATTGGGCTGAAGCAATTTCAGTACCGGATATAATTACTGCCATAGTCGCATTCGCAGTGTATGCTAATTGGATAGCCAGTTCTAAGAACAGACGCGGTACGAAAAATTTTAGAGCCATCCTACTCCGGACCACATGAAGTGATGGGAAGAGCCGCAAACACATTCACAAAATCGATACAAGGCAAAAACACCAAAGTATCGATAGACAGATTAAAACCATGCCACCAAGAGAACACACAATTTGAGGAAACAGCAGACACTCAAATAACAAAAACACTCAAAGTAATGAAGCACAAGGGCACACAGCTCTAAACAACACAAGAACGGGTACTAACACAAAAAGTTACTTTCGATCTCAGAACAGCACAACACGTACAAGAACGGGTAAGTAAATAAATTGTGTGTTTGACGTTCGTTTGACAGCCTAATCCAACGGACTAACACACCTCATAATAAGAGCGATAATCAATCGTGATGTTATTTTCCAAATTGTAGCGCTAATCGTGCCACACATCTTCCAACTTATTCAGTAGATGTGAACATACCAATGAACGATGAAGTTAGCCTAGCTGATCCTACATTTATTGAACCGGGTCCAATTGATCTTTTAATAGGCAGCGATTATTTCTTCGATATTTTAAATGATGGCAAGTTACCAATAGGGAATCCAACGTTGATGGCACAAAGCACTTGACTGAGCCTAAAAAATTAAATAAAAGAATATGCCTATCAGAACATCAAGAGGTTGATATTGATAAAACGCTACGATTATTTTAGGAGACGAAAGATATACCAGACACGCTACAGCATACGCCAGAAGGATTCGCATGCATAGAATGCTTTGAAGCTACAGTCGCAGTGAGTAAAAATGGAAGAATAAATGTTGGCTTATCGTTTAAGAAAACCTCGCCTCTATTAGGTCGTTCATACCCTACAGCCTTGCGTCAGTTTTACGCTCTGGAGAAAAGGTTAGGAAAGGTTGGATCACATGGATGAAATTCCACAAAATAAATTATCCAGACCAGATTATCAGACGTTTTGTTTACCTCACCATGACGTATTTAAAAACAACACATCAAAGTTGCGGATTGTATTCAATGGATCACAGAAGACGTCAATATGATCGCAGAAGACGTGAATATGTCAGCGAATGACAAGTTGCTTATTGGGTCAACCGTTGAACAATGGTTGTTTGAAATCATGCATTCGTGGTCAGCGCCGACGTTGAGAAAATGTATTGGCAGGTGAAGATCCGTGTAGAAGATACCGAGCACCAGCGTATACTATGGCGAGAATTTTATGATCATCCATTAAGCCACTACCGCTTGCTGACCGTTACGTATGGAACGTCGTCTGCACCGTTTTGGGCAATGAATTCATTGAAATAGTGGTCAGCAAATCATCCCAAACTGTTGGTTAACAGCGAAGAAGCAGATTTACAAATTGTCGAACGGGAATTTGCAACGAGTGAAGCAATAATATCACTGCTAGGCTTATACAACCAACCATCACGAGATTCTTTCAAATTTCGAGTGTGCCTACTACTGTCTCAGTTATCCAGAATATTCGACCCGATGGGGTGGTTGTCTCCAATCACGATAACCATCAAGGTACTTTTGCAAGCGCTATGGCTTCAAAAACTCGAATGGGACGATGAATTATTCGACACATTTGAAATACATGGGTTTGCTGCTGCTGTCCTATATTCGTAACATCAATATCATCGCAGCGAAAACAAAGGTAGCATTCATGAAAACGGTATATGGTCCTAAATTAGAACTTTGTGCAGCCACATTACTAGTGAAGCTGTTGAGAAAGGTGACAACTGCACTAAATTGTAGAACCCAGCCGAAATATACTGATTTCTCAATAGTATTGGATTGGCTCTCC
The DNA here is from genome assembly GCA_963556165.1 of Tipula helvola. Lineage (NCBI taxonomy): Eukaryota > Metazoa > Arthropoda > Insecta > Diptera > Tipulidae > Tipula > Tipula helvola. The sequence continues at coordinate 150,837,477 of OY744481.1, read as the reverse complement.
AAACCGCCGAAATTATAGCCAACCTACATTGCCAATCGAGCTTGCCTAATACTATTACCCACCAACCGAAACCAATGGCACCACGTTCAATCAAAGCAGAACCCAGCTGATCGAGCCACTCGAGGAGTAACACCAAATGAATTCAAACACGATGTCCTGTGGTGGAAAGGTCCCTGTTGGCTATCAACCAACCCACTAACTCTATCCCACTAACCACATCGAATTAGTGACCAATTTAAGCACTGATTCATTTATAGCTGCACTAAGGAGGTTCCAATCGACTAGAGGAATCTGTTCAGATCTGTTCTCAGATAATGCTGAAAGCTTCATCGGTGCTATTAATGAACTTAAAGAGATGAGTGTTTTACTACTTTCAGAAGGTTTCTCGAACAGGATGATCGATTGGACAGTCGACCAGGGTACTATGTGGCATCTCAAACCACCACCAGCTCCAAACTTTGGTGGCTTATGGGAAACTGCCGTAAAGTCGACAAAATTCCACATTAAACGTGTCATAGGAGAGACCATGTTAAACTACGAAGATTTTTTTACGTTCTTAAAGCAGCCGAAAGCAATTCTTAATTCAAGGCCGTTGTACCGGAACGATGACCGCGATGATGTGGTATATGGTGCAAAAATTAATCCAGCACTTTTGGCGTCGTTGGAATGACGAATACCTCACAATTTTAAACCAACTAAACAAACTTGGTTTTATTTTCTAATTAAACCCAACAGTTGCCTAAGATAACTTTTGATCACCTTTGGCTTAAAGATATTGTAGCAGCTCATGGTGGTGGTGCATGGCAGTTCTTAGTTCATGGAGTGATTTGTCTAGTTAATTCCGATAACGAACGAGACTCAAATTTCTTAACTAGATGCCATGCGGTTATGGTGTAGAAACTTTGCAGACATTTTTGTCTCTCATACGGGGTGATGTTTTAATACGTAAGAGTTGGCTGTAAGTGGAGTTATACCTGGTGGTTTCCAAATAAAGATTTTAGAGCCAAATACAATTTTTCTCTGAGCTAACTTACCTATAATCTCAAGAAAACCATATAAGTTAGCGAGCTAAACTAAACTGTTTTTAATATGGTAAGGATCATAGAAGTGCATGCAATGCGTGTATAGTATGCAATATATGATATTCAATGGCTTTATACCAAATTAAGATTGTAGCATTTTTTAAAATATAAATTTTTAATGCTATAATTTATCGTGAAAACATAACAACTTCAGTTTTTGTTAACACTCGATTTTGCTCCCCATCTAATTTGTGTATCGCGGGCTATATATGAAAATCGATTCTTAAGGAGTAAACGCCAATAAACTCCAAAAGAATAACAAAACTGAAATAAAAAGATAAGCGGACATTACACGGTCAGAAATAATGTCATTATTTGAAATATTGACAAAATTACTGACCGTGTAATGGTGATACTGAAGTACTGAAAGGCGGTATTGAAGAATGACCGATAATTCCATAATTCCGTCAGTACGGTATACGATACTGACAGTATTAATGATCGTGCAATTTAAACGGTAAATCAGTTCTCAGTATTTTTAGTTGGTTTTTGTGTGTTTTTGAAGAGAAAAAAGAGAATACATATTAATAGTATCAATTTAATAATTTATTTTGAAAACGGATATAAATAAATACAAAATGGATGAGGAAAGCGTCGAAAATAATGTTGAAGAAAATGTTAGTGATAATAAAGACTTATTAGTCCATTTTATTGAAAAATTAGAAGAGTTGTCGGAATTGTGGAATTCGAGAACTGCGTTGTATATGCGAAAAGATAAACGAGTTTCAGCTTTAAAACAGTTGCTGGAAATTTTTATAAAAATTAAATCTGATGCCACAATTGACGACGTCAGGAAAAAAATAAACACGTTGCGTTCAAATTACAGAAAAGAGAAGAAAAAAATTGAAGAATCAAAAAGATCTGGCATTGGAGTGCACGAGATATACAAGCCTTTTTCTTGGGTCTTTTATGCTTTACAGTTTTTAGACACTGCTGAAAAACCAATAAAAAGTCAATCATCTATAGTAGAAAATGAAACAAGACTGGAAGTGAGTATTAAATTTGTTTATTTAACAAAAAGAAAAATATTAATTAATTATAATTTATTTTCAAAATTTGTTTTTTTAAGACATTATACAAAAAATATAATCCAAATTCCAATCATATTTAATAGAATTTTTAAATTTTGCCTTCATTGTTGAAATAATTGCAATACTGATCTCTAACTTCTTTTGCACTGAATTCTGAATTACGATGTGAATTTGCTTGTATGCGTTCTCCCAAATTGTTTGATTCCATGTTAATCGTGGATGTGTAAAATTGCGGTGATTCTTTCATTAAAAAGTTCTGTAAATAACAACAAGCCAAAGTAATTATTGTCGTCTTTTCTGGTGCAAGACAAATAGGCTTTTGGAATACTCCAAATCTAGCAGCTAATATCCCAAAAACATTTTCAACTACACAACGTGTAGCAGAAAAATGTTTATTAAATTTTTCTTGCTCCGCTGTGCAATTTTTCTGAGGATACGGCTTCAGTAAATTTACATTAAGTGCAAATGCTTCATCCGCAACAAAAACGTAAGGAAAACATTTTGTTGAATTTGGAAGCTGGGTGGGATCTGGAATTTTTAATTCATTTTGTTGAAATAATTCCCAAAATTTTGTTTAAAATAACACACCGCCATCGGAAACTCTGCCATTTGCACCTACATCCACCATTATAAACTGCCGATCCGCATTAACTAATGCCATTAATACGATGCTGTAATACCCTTTATAATTATAGTACAACGATGCCGTATTGTTAGGTTTCCGTATGGCGATGTGCTTCCCATCAAGTGCTCCTAGACATGTGCTAAAGTTATACTTCTCTCCAAATTGTCTTGCGATTATTTTCCACTCTTCACAGGTTGTTGGAAACTGAAATTGAAATGTTTTTTTTATGTTACAGGTAGAAAATACATCTGAATCATCGTGTTCTAATAGAAATGTAAATAAAAATTCAGGTTCAGGCCAGTCTTCGACTGACTCGTCACATCATCGTTTCCGATCAGAAACCAAACGCAAAAATGAAGATCATATGACAAAACAAAATAAGTTACTGAACTTAGCTTGCGATTATTTATCTCAAAACGATTCGGATCTAGACACTGCAAAGGTCTGGAGTAAGAAACTCAAGTCATTGCCTTCCGAGCAAAAACTATTCGCAGAGAAAGCCATAAACGATGTTCTATTTGAAGCACAATTGGGAACTTTAAATAAATATTCTGTGCGAATAAATGAAGATCATACATCTCGTGACACCCCATATACAACGCCAACACCAACTCATGATACTAGATTTTCAGAATCTAGTCCTATTGAAGTTTTGTTGTACTCAGATTCGGATTACACAAATGAAACAATTTTATCCAATGTACCATCGAGTGATACATTTCAATTTTCTGTTGACCATCAAAGCGAAAATCAGTCAGTTTCAACATTTTTAAGTAATTTTAAGTAATACATTTAAATTGAAAATTTTTATTTTATAACGACCTTCTCTAAACGAACAATTTTTGAAATCAATTTTCATTTTCAGGCCTATTGAATTTACTAGCTTTTGTTTTATTGTTTTTTGTCAATAAAGAATTACAAAAATCCTTTGAAGTTTTATTTATCTTACCTTTATATAATCTTGTAAAACATGAACAAGCGCTCTACATGTTCCAATAACAATTTGGCTTATGCATGCTGGCGATATAAGAACAGAAAACTTTAGATCCTCAAAGCTTCTTCCAGTAGCCAAGAACCGTAATGTTAGTGCTAGCCTCTGTTTTACTGAAATTGATTGCCTCATGTTTGTATCTTCTCGTTTTATATAGGGAGCAACCATTACCAATAGCTTATTAAATAAATCTTCGCTTATACGAAAATAGTTCCGATAATCACCTTGGTCAGTAATCTGTATTTTATCCAAAAGATTTATATGGGAGTATACATCTCTGCTTCTAAACCATTCTTTCACCCAAACTCTACTCTTTCGTTGACTACGGTTTGTTCTTTTATTCACTGCTAAAGCTAACACAATTGCTACGCACGCTTTGTCCATATTTTTAAGTTAACACACTTGTGTCTTTCCATGTACTGATATAATAACTGACGAAATGTATTGACCGTCTAAGGAAATAAACATAACTGAAGTATTGATTCAGTACCTTAACCAGTAATTAATGACATTATTACTGACCGTGTAATGTCCGCTATAGAAAACGATTTTTTCTGTGTTCATAAAAGAAAAATTTCCCTTTCAAAGAAATTTTTTGGCAACTTTACGCCTCAAGGTTAGCACATCATCTTACTCTTGTTTGTAACAATAATTTTTTGTTTTTTTTTCTATATTATGTGGGCGGTGTATATTAATTTGTGTGCCCGTTTCATAATCAAAAACATTTTATGATTCGAAGGGTGACAATTTTAAAGAAAATAATTCTCTAAGACAAATCAAAAGTTTATATTATTCGATTTCTCCCCTCATAGTACAAATACTATAACATGAAACAATATAAAATTCTCCTCCCACTACATACATATATACATATAAAAAATTTGGCATGCGACTGCGCCAAAAATCTTTAATATTTGATATTTATACACCCTTATTGCTTAACAACAGTACTTGTTTACAACTTCCTCAACACAAATGTCAGATTTCTGTATTTTTCCGTTTTCTGATCTAAATTTAACAACGTATAACCATGCATTCGATACCCTTTTGCCATCACCTAATTATAAAATGAAGCGCTTTAAAAGTCTAACAATGTGTACAAAACGTACAATGTAAAAATACTTAAGTTAAAATATCATAAAACAGCCTTGACAAATCATTATATACTCATCAACTTAGTAAATCTTCATACTCATGTTCATATTGAATACAGAGTTAATAAGATGATTTTAAAATCAACCTTCAAAATCAGCATGATAATATGCTGGATTCGATATCTACAAATCATTTAACGCATAATTTGTTAATCTTTAACTCTATAATCACGCACTAATTATAGAATATAACGTCGACAAAAATCATCTTTAAAATGTTTAAGATGCGAAACGGGAAAAGCTCTAACATTTGTTTTTGTTTTTTTTGTCAGTGTGCGGACGAGTACATAATCAGTAACGATGATAATATTATTATTCGGTATATGTATATTTGGGTATGTAGATTAAAAATATTCCAATAAATAAATTTTGTGTTTAGCGCAAATAAAAATAGAAATTTCGTTGATTAGATAACGTACAAGCGCAACAGAACAGCAAGAAAACGATATATAGATTGTAGACAACGCGAAGAAATAATTTAAAAACAAACTCAAGTGTGTTATTTACTTAAAAAAAAACGAACTTTGATTTTATAGTTTATGGTTAATCTTAACGGGTCTTTTGTGAACCTTTTTTTTTATTAGCTTTAAAGCATTACTATTTGGATTATGCATCCAATATACAAACCATACATTATTTAATGCTGCTATTAAAATGTAGATGGCAGTGTAAATAGTAAAAATTAATATTTAAGACTTTATAGGTGATAACTGGGTAAAATTGATTGCATACTTGAGCTACTGTGGTTTCTATTATATGTAGAAAAGTGAATTTTTTAATCAACATTTTTGTTGAAATCACAAATAAAACACAACAATAAAAGTAATAAATGTTCTTTTTTAATCTTGGCAATACATAAAGGCTGATAAGTTTCCTGCATCTATTTTCCTGTATTTCTTCTATTATATAAAGAAGAAAAGTATGTTTGTAAGTATGTATGTGCTTTTAACGAAATCTCTTGGGCCACTCGAGAGATGGAACAAGTCCACTTTCATTTCATGCACAACTACGGATTTTTATGAAAATTGGCACAATGAAACTAGATTTGTTCGTGATAATTTTGGTTATTTTAGTTGTTGTAAAATTTGTAAATTTTGAAAGGTGGTTTTCAATCTCAATCTCGCAATATTCGATGGAAATGTAAAACATTGGCAATCATTTTACGACATTTTTATATCCACTGCACAATAACAATCTGTCTCCCGCGCAGAAATTCAAATAGCTGCTAGGTCAATTACGGGGTGCTGCCTATTTGTCAATATGTCATTTTCGAGTTGATGATGCCAATTATCTCGAAGCTGTTAAAAGACTAACCAAAATATACGACAAGAAGAAACCGATAATCGAAACCTACGTTCGTGATTTTTTTGCAGAGACAAAATTTAATAAAGCCTCATCCAGTAATATTATGAAGTTACACGATGTAGTTGATGAAACTGTGCGCGGCTTAAAATCACTTGGTCCAAAAGCGACAGAACGTGATCCATGGATAATTTTATTAGCCAGCGATAAGTTGGATGAAGAAACGAGACGTATGTGGAAGTACGAAACCGCAGAAGATGACTACCCTACAATCCAGCAATTCCTTGACTTCAAGGCCATCTTTACCATGGGACTATAAGGGCTGCAGCCCTAGGGCGCCGCATTATTAGGGCGCCACCAAATGTCCAAGACCTAGTCAATTTTAGAAAACATCTTTTTATTTGAATTTCATTTTTCACTTCAAAGGAAATGCAAACCGTTTTATTATAATAAATTTATTCTATTCGTCGCTTGGAATGCACGAGTCGCGATAATTATTTTATGCATTAACGGACGACTGGTAAAGTTAAAAAAGCGCCTTAAGCGGACAATAGTAAACTACGAGGCTTCTAATAACAAAAATTTTTCAATCTGTGATTTGCGATATTTGATTCATTTTGTACCACTTTTTCATTTTAGATGCCACAAAATTTTGCTCAAATATTACATACATTTGATATTAAGCTACTTGATACTAAAAGCATAACTGTTTTAAAAATATTAAATTTTGGCTTGTAATTATTTGTTAAAACGTGGTAAATATGCTCTTATTTAGTTTGAAAAAGGTTTAGTGAATGAAAGATGTAGGTATTTATAGTGAATTAAACATTTCTGCAATTTTCAAGAACGGCTTTCGAGCATTTACAACGATAAAACTGTACTAATTGAATCAAATATACAACAAACACATTTTGAACTACATAATAGATTAACTAGATTTTCCAACCATCACACTTTTAATAAATAACAATTCAAATTAAATAGAAACTATTTCCATATAACTTCAGATAGAAAATTTTTGTTATTAGTCAGTATTGTCCGCTAGAGCACACCATACCAATCGCCAATTGTAAACCATCCCAAATTTAAAAACTTGTTTTCTGCTAGAGGTATCAATCATCGAAATCGGAGCACATTTGCAGATTTTCGAATTTTGTGGCTCTGAATTTGTGGGCTATAGTTCAGTTGATTTTCCAAAAAATTAATTTTTCCACGAAACGTCTAGAAATATTCGACCGATCCAAATGGCCGTTGGTATGACAATTACAGGTCTCAACGCCTATTGATAGAGGTATCAATCATCGAAATCGAAGCACATTTGCAGATTTTCGAATTTTGTGGCTCTGAATTTGTGGGCTATAGTTCAGTTGATTTTCAAAAAAATTAATTTTTCCACGAAACGTCTAGAAATATTCGACCGATCCAAATGGCCGCTGGTATAACAATTACAGGTCTCAACGCCTATTGATAGAGGTATCAATCATCGAAATCGGAGCACATTTGAAGATTTTCGAATTTTGTGGCTCTGAATTTGTAGGCTATAGTTCAGTTGATTTTCCAAAAAGTTGAATTTTCCACGAAACCTGCAGAAATATTCGGCCGATCCAAATGGCCGTTGGTATGACAATTACAGGTCTCAACGCCTATTGATAGAGGTATCAATCATCGAAATCGGAGCACATTTGCAGATTTTCGAATTTTGTGGCTCTGAATTTGTGGGCTATAGTTCAGTTGATTTTCAAAAAAATAAATTTTTCCACGAAACGTCTAGAAATATTCGACCGATCCAAATGGCCGTTGGTATAACAATTACAGGTCTCAACGCCTATTGATAGAGGTATCAATCATCGAAATCGGAGCACATTTGAAGATTTTCGAATTTTGTGGCTCTGAATTTGTGGGCTATAGTTCAGTTGATTTTCCAAAAAGTTGAATTTTCCACGAAACCTGTAGAAATATTTGACCGATCCAAATGGCCGTTGGTACGACAATTACAGGTCTCAACGCCTATTGATAGAGGTATCAATCATCGAAATCGGAGCACATTTGAAGATTTTCGAATTTTGTGGCTCTGAATTTGTGGGCTATAGTTCAGTTGATTTTCAAAAAAATTAATTTTTCCACGAAACGTCTAGAAATATTCGACCGATCCAAATGGCCGCTGGTATAACAATTACAGGTCTCAACGCCTATTGATAGAGGTATCAATCATCGAAATCGGAGCACATTTGAAGATTTTCGAATTTTGTGGCTCTGAATTTGTAGGCTATAGTTCAGTTGATTTTCCAAAAAGTTGAATTTTCCACGAAACCTGCAGAAATATTCGGCCGATCCAAATGGCCGTTGGTATGACAATTACAGGTCTCAACGCCTATTGATAGAGGTATCAATCATCGAAATCGGAGCACATTTGCAGATTTTCGAATTTTGTGGCTCTGAATTTGTGGGCTATAGTTCAGTTGATTTTCAAAAAAATTAATTTTTCCACGAAACGTCTAGAAATATTCGACCGATCCAAATGGCCGTTGGTATAACAATTACAGGTCTCAACGCCTATTGATAGAGGTATCAATCATCGAAATCGGAGCACATTTGAAGATTTTCGAATTTTGTGGCTCTGAATTTGTGGGCTATAGTTCAGTTGATTTTCCAAAAAGTTGAATTTTCCACGAAACCTGTAGAAATATTTGACCGATCCAAATGGCCGTTGGTACGACAATTACAGGTCTCAACGCCTATTGATAGAGGTATCAATCATCGAAATCGGAGCACATTTGAAGATTTTCGAATTTTGTGGCTCTGAATTTGTGGGCTATAGCTCAGTTGATTTTCAAAAAAATTAATTTTTCCACGAAACGTCTAGAAATATTCGACCGATCCAAATGGCCGCTGGTATAACAATTACAGGTCTCAACGCCTATTGATAGAGGTATCAATCATCGAAATCGGAGCACATTTGAAGATTTTCGAATTTTGTGGCTCTGAATTTGTAGGCTATAGTTCAGTTGATTTTCCAAAAAGTTGAATTTTCCACGAAACCTGCAGAAATATTCGGCCGATCCAAATGGCCGTTGGTATGACAATTACAGGTCTCAACGCCTATTGATAGAGGTATCAATCATCGAAATCGGAGCACATTTGCAGATTTTCGAATTTTGTGGCTCTGAATTTGTGGGCTATAGTTCAGTTGATTTTCAAAAAAATAAATTTTTCCACGAAACGTCTAGAAATATTCGACCGATCCAAATGGCCGTTGGTATAACAATTACAGGTCTCAACGCCTATTGATAGAGGTATCAATCATCGAAATCGGAGCACATTTGAAGATTTTCGAATTTTGTGGCTCTGAATTTGTGGGCTATAGTTCAGTTGATTTTCCAAAAAGTTGAATTTTCCACGAAACCTGTAGAAATATTTGACCGATCCAAATGGCCGTTGGTACGACAATTACAGGTCTCAACGCCTATTGATAGAGGTATCAATCATCGAAATCGGAGCACATTTGAAGATTTTCGAATTTTGTGGCTCTGAATTTGTGGGCTATAGTTCAGTTGATTTTCAAAAAAATTAATTTTTCCACGAAACGTCTAGAAATATTCGACCGATCCAAATGGCCGCTGGTATAACAATTACAGGTCTCAACGCCTATTGATAGAGGTATCAATCATCGAAATCGGAGCACATTTGAAGATTTTCGAATTTTGTGGCTCTGAATTTGTAGGCTATAGTTCAGTTGATTTTCCAAAAAGTTGAATTTTCCACGAAACCTGCAGAAATATTCGGCCGATCCAAATGGCCGTTGGTATGACAATTACAGGTCTCAACGCCTATTGATAGAGGTATCAATCATCGAAATCGGAGCACATTTGCAGATTTTCGAATTTTGTGGCTCTGAATTTGTGGGCTATAGTTCAGTTGATTTTCAAAAAAATTAAATTTTCCACGAAACGTCTAGAAATATTCGACCGATCCATATGGCCCTTGGTATGACAATTACAGGTCTCAACGCCTATTGATAGAGGTATCAATCATCGAAATCGGAGCACATTTGAAGATTTTCGAATTTTGTGGCTCTGAATTTGTGGGCTATAGTTCAGTTGATTTTCAAAAAAATTAAATTTTCCACGAAACGTCTAGAAATATTCGACCGATCCATATGGCCGTTGGTATGATAATTACAGGTCTCAACGCCTATTGATAGAGGTATCAATCATCGAAAACGGAGCACATTTGAAGATTTTCGAATTTTGTGGCTCTGAATTTGTGGGCTATAGTTCAGTTGATTTTCCAAAAAGTTGAATTTTCCACGAAACCTGTAGAAATATTTGACCGATCCAAATGGCCGTTGGTACGACAATTACAGGTCTCAACGCCTATTGATAGAGGTATCAATCATCGAAATCGGAGCACATTTGAAGATTTTCGAATTTTGTGGCTCTGAATTTGTGGGCTATAGTTCAGTTGATTTTCCAAAAAGTTGAATTTTCCACGAAACCTGCAGAAATATTCGGCCGATCCAAATGGCCGTTGGTACGACAATTACAGGTCTCAACGCCTATTGATAGAGGTATCAATCATCGAAATCGGAGCACATTTGAAGATTTTCGAATTTTGTGGCTCTGAATTTGTGGGCTATAGTTCAGTTGATTTTCAAAAAAATTAAATTTTCCACGAAACGTCTAGAAATATTCGACCGATCCAATTGGCCCTTGGTATGACAATTACAGGTCTCAACGCCTATTGATAGAGGTATCAATCATTGAAATCGGAGCACATTTGAAGATTTTCGAATTTTGTGGCTCTGAATTTGTGGGCTATAGTTCAGTTGATTTTCAAAAAAATTAAATTTTCCACGAAACGTCTAGAAATATTCGACCGATCCATATGGCCGTTGGTATGATAATTACAGGTCTCAACGCCTATTGATAGAGGTATCAATCATCGAAATCGGAGCACATTTGAAGATTTTCGAATTTTGTGGCTCTGAATTTGTGGGCTATAGTTCAGTTGATTTTCCAAAAAGTTGAATTTTCCACGAAACCTGCAGAAATATTCGGCCGATCCAAATGGCCGTTGGTACGACAATTACAGGTCTCAACGCCTATTGATAGAGGTATCAATCATCGAAATCGGAGCACATTTGAAGATTTTCGAATTTTGTGGCTCTGAATTTGTGGGCTATAGTTCAGTTGATTTTCAAAAAAATTAAATTTTCCACGAAACGTCTAGAAATATTCGACCGATCCATATGGCCGTTGGTATGATAATTACAGGTCTCAACGCCTATTGATAGAGGTATCAATCATTGAAATCGGAGCACATTTGAAGATTTTCGAATTTTGTGGCTCTGAATTTGTGGGCTATAGTTCAGTTGATTTTCCAAAAAGTTGAATTTTCCACGAAACCTGCAGAAATATTCGGCCGATCCAAATGGCCGTTGGTATGACAATTACAGGTCTCAACGCGTATTGATAGAGGTATCAATCATCGAAATCGGAGCACATTTGCAGATTTTCGAATTTTGTGGCTCTGAATTTGTGGGCTATAGTTCAGTTGATTTTCAAAAAAATTAATTTTTCCACGAAACGTCTAGAAATATTCGACCGATCCAAATGTCCGTTGGTATAACAATTACAGGTCTCAACGCCTATTGATAGAGGTATCAATCATCGAAATCGGAGCACATTTGAAGATTTTCGAATTTTGTGGCTCTGAATTTGTGGGCTATAGTTCAGTTGATTTTCAAAAAAATTAAATTTTCCACGAAACGTCTAGAAATATTCGACCGATCCATATGGCCGTTGGTATGATAATTACAGGTCTCAACGCCTATTGATAGAGGTATCAATCATCGAAATCGGAGCACATTTGAAGATTTTCGAATTTTGTGGCTCTGAATTTGTGGGCTATAGTTCAGTTGATTTTCAAAAAAATTAAATTTTCCACGAAACGTCTAGAAATATTCGACCGATCCAATTGGCCCTTGGTATGACAATTACAGGTCTCAACGCCTATTGATAGAGGTATCAATCATCGAAATCGGAGCACATTTGCAGATTTTCGAATTTTGTGGCTCTGAATTTGTGGGCTATAGTTCAGTTGATTTTCAAAAAAATTAAATTTTCCACGAAACGTCTAGAAATATTCGACCGATCCAATTGGCCCTTGGTATGACAATTACAGGTCTCAACGCCTATTGATAGAGGTATCAATCATCGAAATCGGAGCACATTTGCAGATTTTCGAATTTTGTGGCTCTGAATTTGTGGGCTATAGTTCAGTTGATTTTCAAAAAAATTAATTTTTCCACGAAACGTCTAGAAATATTCGACCGATCCAAATGGCCGTTGGTATAACAATTACAGGTCTCAACGCCTATTGATAGAGGTATCAATCATCGAAATCGGAGCACATTTGAAGATTTTCGAATTTTGTGGCTCTGAATTTGTGGGCTATAGTTCAGTTGATTTTCCAAAAAGTTGAATTTTCCACGAAACCTGCAGAAATATTCGGCCGATCCAAATGGCCGTTGGTATGACAATTACAGGTCTCAACGCGTATTGATAGAGGTATCAATCATCGAAATCGGAGCACATTTGCAGATTTTCGAATTTTGTGGCTCTGAATTTGTGGGCTATAGTTCAGTTGATTTTCCAAAAAATTGAATTTTCCACGAAACCTGTAGAAATATTCGACCGATCCAAATGGCCGTTGGTATGACAATTACAGGTCTCAACGCCTATTGATAGAGGTATCAATCATCGAAATCGGAGCACATTTGCAGATTTTCGAATTTTGTGGCTCTGAATTTGTGGGCTATAGTTCAGTTGATTTTCAAAAAAATTAATTTTTCCACGAAACGTCTAGAAATATTCGACCGATCCAAATGGCCGTTGGTATAACAATTACAGGTCTCAACGCCTATTGATAGAGGTATCAATCATCGAAATCGGAGCACATTTGAAGATTTTCGAATTTTGTGGCTCTGAATTTGTGGGCTATAGTTCAGTTGATTTTCCAAAAAGTTGAATTTTCCACGAAACCTGTAGAAATATTTGACCGATCCAAATGGCCGTTGGTACGACAATTACAGGTCTCAACGCCTATTGATAGAGGTATCAATCATCGAAATCGGAGCACATTTGAAGATTTTCGAATTTTGTGGCTCTGAATTTGTGGGCTATAGTTCAGTTGATTTTCAAAAAAATTAAATTTTCCACGAAACGTCTAGAAATATTCGACCGATCCATATGGCCGTTGGTATGATAATTACAGGTCTCAACGCCTATTGATAGAGGTATCAATCATCGAAATCGGAGCACATTTGAAGATTTTCGAATTTTGTGGCTCTGAATTTGTGGGCTATAGTTCAGTTGATTTTCCAAAAAGTTGAATTTTCCACGAAACCTGCAGAAATATTCGGCCGATCCAAATGGCCGTTGGTACGACAATTACAGGTCTCAACGCCTATTGATAGAGGTATCAATCATCGAAATCGGAGCACATTTGAAGATTTTCGAATTTTGTGGCTCTGAATTTGTGGGCTATAGTTCAGTTGATTTTCAAAAAAATTAAATTTTCCACGAAACGTCTAGAAATATTCGACCGATCCATATGGCCGTTGGTATGATAATTACAGGTCTCAACGCCTATTGATAGAGGTATCAATCATCGAAATCGGAGCACATTTGAAGATTTTCGAATTTTGTGGCTCTGAATTTGTGGGCTATAGTTCAGTTGATTTTCAAAAAAATTAATTTTTCCACGAAACGTCTAGAAATATTCGACCGATCCAAATGGCCGTTGGTATAACAATTACAGGTCTCAACGCCTATTGATAGAGGTATCAATCATCGAAATCGGAGCACATTTGAAGATTTTCGAATTTTGTGGCTCTGAATTTGTGGGCTATAGTTCAGTTGATTTTCCAAAAAGTTGAATTTTCCACGAAACCTGTAGAAATATTTGACCGATCCAAATGGCCGTTGGTACGACAATTACAGGTCTCAACGCCTATTGATAGAGGTATCAATCATCGAAATCGGAGCACATTTGAAGATTTTCGAATTTTGTGGCTCTGAATTTGTGGGCTATAGTTCAGTTGATTTTCAAAAAAATTAAATTTTCCACGAAACGTCTAGAAATATTCGACCGATCCATATGGCCGTTGGTATGATAATTACAGGTCTCAACGCCTATTGATAGAGGTATCAATCATCGAAATCGGAGCACATTTGAAGATTTTCGAATTTTGTGGCTCTGAATTTGTGGGCTATAGTTCAGTTGATTTTCCAAAAAGTTGAATTTTCCACGAAACCTGCAGAAATATTCGGCCGATCCAAATGGCCGTTGGTACGACAATTACAGGTCTCAACGCCTATTGATAGAGGTATCAATCATCGAAATCGGAGCACATTTGAAGATTTTCGAATTTTGTGGCTCTGAATTTGTGGGCTATAGTTCAGTTGATTTTCAAAAAAATTAAATTTTCCACGAAACGTCTAGAAATATTCGACCGATCCATATGGCCGTTGGTATGATAATTACAGGTCTCAACGCCTATTGATAGAGGTATCAATCATCGAAATCGGAGCACATTTGAAGATTTTCGAATTTTGTGGCTCTGAATTTGTGGGCTATAGTTCAGTTGATTTTCAAAAAAATTAATTTTTCCACGAAACGTCTAGAAATATTCGACCGATCCAAATGTCCGTTGGTATAACAATTACAGGTCTCAACGCCTATTGATAGAGGTATCAATCATCGAAATCGGAGCACATTTGAAGATTTTCGAATTTTGTGGCTCTGAATTTGTGGGCTATAGTTCAGTTGATTTTCAAAAAAATTAAATTTTCCACGAAACGTCTAGAAATATTCGACCGATCCATATGGCCGTTGGTATGATAATTACAGGTCTCAACGCCTATTGATAGAGGTATCAATCATCGAAATCGGAGCACATTTGAAGATTTTCGAATTTTGTGGCTCTGAATTTGTGGGCTATAGTTCAGTTGATTTTCAAAAAATTAAATTTTCCACGAAACGTCTAGAAATATTCGACCGATCCAATTGGCCCTTGGTATGACAATTACAGGTCTCAACGCCTATTGATAGAGGTATCAATCATCGAAATCGGAGCACATTTGCAGATTTTCGAATTTTGTGGCTCTGAATTTGTGGGCTATAGTTCAGTTGATTTTCAAAAAAATTAAATTTTCCACGAAACGTCTAGAAATATTCGACCGATCCAATTGGCCCTTGGTATGACAATTACAAGTCTCAACGCCTATTGATAGAGGTATCAATCATCGAAATCGGAGCACATTTGCAGATTTTCGAATTTTGTGGCTCTGAATTTGTGGGCTATAGTTCAGTTGATTTTCAAAAAAATTAAATTTTCCACGAAACGTCTAGAAATATTCGACCGATCCAATTGGCCCTTGGTATGACAATTACAGGTCTCAACGCCTATTGATAGAGGTATCAATCATTGAAATCGGAGCACATTTGAAGATTTTCGAATTTTGTGGCTCTGAATTTGTGGGCTATAGTTCAGTTGATTTTTAAAAAAATTAAATTTTCCACGAAACGTCTAGAAATATTCGACCGATCCAATTGGCCCTTGGTATGACAATTACAGGTCTCAACGCCTATTGATAGAGGTATCAATCATCGAAATCGGAGCACATTTGCAGATTTTCGAATTTTGTGGCTCTGAATTTGTGGGCTATAGTTCAGTTGATTTTCCAAAAAATTGAATTTTCCACGAAACCTGTAGAAATATTCGACCGATCCAAATGGCCGTTGGTATGACAATTACAGGTCTCAACGCGTATTGATAGAGGTATCAATCATCGAAATCGGAGCACATTTGCAGATTTTCGAATTTTGTGGCTCTGAATTTGTGGGCTATAGTTCAGTTGATTTTCAAAAAAATTAATTTTTCCACGAAACGTCTAGAAATATTCGACCGATCCAAATGGCCGTTGGTATAATAATTACAGGTCTCAACGCCTATTGATAGAGGTATCAATCATCGAAATCGGAGCACATTTGAAGATTTTCGAATTTTGTGGCTCTGAATTTGTGGGCTATAGTTCAGTTGATTTTCCAAAAAGTTGAATTTTCCACGAAGCCTGCAGAAATATTCGGCCGATCCAAATGGCCGTTGGTATGACAATTACAGGTCTCAACGCGTATTGATAGAGGTATCAATCATCGAAATCGGAGCACATTTGCAGATTTTCGAATTTTGTGGCTCTGAATTTGTGGGCTATAGTTCAGTTGATTTTCAAAAAAATTAAATTTTCCACGAAACGTCTAGAAATATTCGACCGATCCAATTGGCCCTTGGTATGACAATTACAGGTCTCAACGCCTATTGATAGAGGTATCAATCATTGAAATCGGAGCACATTTGAAGATTTTCGAATTTTGTGGCTCTGAATTTGTGGGCTATAGTTCAGTTGATTTTCCAAAAAGTTGAATTTTCCACGAAGCCTGCGGAAATATTCGGCCGATCCAAATGGCCGTTGGTATGACAATTACAGGTCTCAACGCCTATTGATAGAGGTATCAATCATCGAAATCGGAGCACATTTGCAGATTTTCGAATTTTGTTGCTCTGAATTTGTGGGCTATAGTTCAGTTGATTTTCAAAAAAATTAAATTTTCCACGAAACGTCTAGAAATATTCGACCGATCCAATTGGCCCTTGGTATGACAATTACAGGTCTCAACGCCTATTGATAGAGGTATCAATCATCGAAATCGGAGCACATTTGCAGATTTTCGAATTTTGTGGCTCTGAATTTGTGGGCTATAGTTCAGTTGATTTTCAAAAAAATTAATTTTTCCACGAAACGTCTAGAAATATTCGACCGATCCAAATGGCCGTTGGTATAACAATTACAGGTCTCAACGCCTATTGATAGAGGTATCAATCATCGAAATCGGAGCACATTTGAAGATTTTCGAATTTTGTGGCTCTGAATTTGAGGGCTATAGTTCAGTTGATTTTCCAAAAAGTTTAATTTTCCACGAAACCTGCAGAAATATTCGGCCGATCCAAATGGCCGTTGGTATGACAATTACAGGTCTCAACGCGTATTGATAGAGGTATCAATCATCGAAATCGGAGCACATTTGCAGATTTTCGAATTTTGTGGCTCTGAATTTGTGGGCTATAGTTCAGTTGATTTTCCAAAAAATTGAATTTTCCACGAAACCTGTAGAAATATTCGACCGATCCAAATGGCCGTTGGTATGACAATTACAGGTCTCAACGCCTATTGATAGAGGTATCAATCATCGAAATCGGAGCACATTTGCAGATTTTCGAATTTTGTGGCTCTGAATTTGTGGGCTATAGTTCAGTTGATTTTCAAAAAAATTAATTTTTCCACGAAACGTCTAGAAATATTCGACCGATCCAAATGGCCGTTGGTATGATAATTACAGGTCTCAACGCCTATTGATAGAGGTATCAATCATCGAAATCGGAGCACATTTGAAGATTTTCGAATTTTGTGGCTCTGAATTTGTGGGCTATAGTTCAGTTGATTTTCCAAAAAGTTGAATTTTCCACGAAGCCTGCAGAAATATTCGGCCGATCCAAATGGCCGTTGGTATGACAATTACAGGTCTCAACGCGTATTGATAGAGGTATCAATCATCGAAATCGGAGCACATTTGCAGATTTTCGAATTTTGTGGCTCTGAATTTGTGGGCTATAGTTCAGTTGATTTTCCAAAAAATTGAATTTTCCACGAAACCTGTAGAAATATTCGACCGATCCAAATGGCCGTTGGTATGACAATTACAGGTCTCAACGCCTATTGATAGAGGTATCAATCATCGAAATCGGAGCACATTTGCAGATTTTCGAATTTTGTGGCTCTGAATTTGTGGGCTATAGTTCAGTTGATTTTCAAAAAAATTAATTTTTCCACGAAACGTCTAGAAATATTCGACCGATCCAAATGGCCGTTGGTATGATAATTACAGGTCTCAACGCCTATTGATAGAGGTATCAATCATCGAAATCGGAGCACATTTGAAGATTTTCGAATTTTGTGGCTCTGAATTTGTGGGCTATAGTTCAGTTGATTTTCAAAAAAATTAAATTTTCCACGAAACGTCTAGAAATATTCGACCGATCCAATTGGCCCTTGGTATGACAATTACAGGTCTCAACGCCTATTGATAGAGGTATCAATCATTGAAATCGGAGCACATTTGAAGATTTTCGAATTTTGTGGCTCTGAATTTGTGGGCTATAGTTCAGTTGATTTTCCAAAAAGTTGAATTTTCCACGAAGCCTGCAGAAATATTCGGCCGATCCAAATGGCCGTTGGTATGACAATTACAGGTCTCAACGCGTATTGATAGAGGTATCAATCATCGAAATCGGAGCACATTTGCAGATTTTCGAATTTTGTTGCTCTGAATTTGTGGGCTATAGTTCAGTTGATTTTCAAAAAAATTAAATTTTCCACGAAACGTCTAGAAATATTCGACCGATCCAATTGGCCCTTGGTATGACAATTACAGGTCTCAACGCCTATTGATAGAGGTATCAATCATTGAAATCGGAGCACATTTGAAGATTTTCGAATTTTGTGGCTCTGAATTTGTGGGCTATAGTTCAGTTGATTTTCCAAAAAGTTGAATTTTCCACGAAGCCTGCAGAAATATTCGGCCGATCCAAATGGCCGTTGGTATGACAATTACAGGTCTCAACGCGTATTGATAGAGGTATCAATCATCGAAATCGGAGCACATTTGCAGATTTTCGAATTTTGTTGCTCTGAATTTGTGGGCTATAGTTCAGTTGATTTTCAAAAAAATTAAATTTTCCATGAAACGTCTAGAAATATTCGACCGATCCATATGGCCGTTGGTATGATAATTACAGGTCTCAACGCCTATTGATAGAGGTATCAATCATCGAAATCGGAGCACATTTGAAGATTTTCGAATTTTGTGGCTCTGAATTTGTGGGCTATAGTTCAGTTGATTTTCAAAAAAATTAAATTTTCCACGAAACGTCTAGAAATATTCGACCGATCCATATGGCCGTTGGTATGATAATTACAGGTCTCAACGCCTATTGATAGAGGTATCAATCATCGAAATCGGAGCACATTTGAAGATTTTCGAATTTTGTGGCTCTGAATTTGTGGGCTATAGTTCAGTTGATTTTCCAAAAAGTTGAATTTTCCACGAAACCTGCAGAAATATTCGGCCGATCCAAATGGCCGTTGGTATGACAATTACAGGTCTCAACGCGTATTGATAGAGGTATCAATCATCGAAATCGGAGCACATTTGCAGATTTTCGAATTTTGTGGCTCTGAATTTGTGGGCTATAGTTCAGTTGATTTTCAAAAAAATTAAATTTTCCACGAAACGTCTAGAAATATTCGACCGATCCATATGGCCGTTGGTATGATAATTACAGGTCTCAACGCCTATTGATAGAGGTATCAATCATCGAAATCGGAGCACATTTGAAGATTTTCGAATTTTGTGGCTCTGAATTTGTGGGCTATAGTTCAGTTGATTTTCAAAAAAATTAAATTTTCCACGAAACGTCTAGAAATATTCGACCGATCCAATTGGCCCTTGGTATGACAATTACAGGTCTCAACGCCTATTGATAGAGGTATCAATCATCGAAATCGGAGCACATTTGCAGATTTTCGAATTTTGTGGCTCTGAATTTGTGGGCTATAGTTCAGTTGATTTTCAAAAAAATTAAATTTTCCACGAAACGTCTAGAAATATTCGACCGATCCAATTGGACCTTGGTATGACAATTACAGGTCTCAACGCCTATTGATAGAGGTATCAATCATCGAAATCGGAGCACATTTGCAGATTTTCGAATTTTGTGGCTCTGAATTTGTGGGCTATAGTTCAGTTGATTTTCAAAAAAATTAAATTTTCCACGAAACGTCTAGAAATATTCGACCGATCCATATGGCCGTTGGTATGATAATTACAGGTCTCAACGCCTATTGATAGAGGTATCAATCATCGAAATCGGAGCACATTTGAAGATTTTCGAATTTTGTGGCTCTGAATTTGTGGGCTATAGTTCAGTTGATTTTCCAAAAAGTTGAATTTTCCACGAAACCTGCAGAAATATTCGGCCGATCCAAATGGCCGTTGGTACGACAATTACAGGTCTCAACGCGTATTGATAGAGGTATCAATCATCGAAATCGGAGCACATTTGCAGATTTTCGAATTTTGTGGCTCTGAATTTGTGGGCTATAGTTCAGTTGATTTTCAAAAAAATTAATTTTTCCACGAAACGTCTAGAAATATTCGACCGATCCAAATGGCCGTTGGTATGATAATTACAGGTCTCAACGCCTATTGATAGAGGTATCAATCATCGAAATCGGAGCACATTTGAAGATTTTCGAATTTTGTGGCTCTGAATTTGTGGGCTATAGTTCAGTTGATTTTCCAAAAAGTTGAATTTTCCACGAAACCTGCAGAAATATTCGGCCGATCCAAATGGCCGTTGGTACGACAATTACAGGTCTCAACGCGTATTGATAGAGGTATCAATCATCGAAATCGGAGCACATTTGCAGATTTTCGAATTTTGTGGCTCTGAATTTGTGGGCTATAGTTCAGTTGATTTTCAAAAAAATTAATTTTTCCACGAAACGTCTAGAAATATTCGACCGATCCAAATGGCCGTTGGTATGATAATTACAGGTCTCAACGCCTATTGATAGAGGTATCAATCATCGAAATCGGAGCACATTTGAAGATTTTCGAATTTTGTGGCTCTGAATTTGTGGGCTATAGTTCAGTTGATTTTCCAAAAAGTTGAATTTTCCACGAAGCCTGCAGAAATATTCGGCCGATCCAAATGGCCGTTGGTATGACAATTACAGGTCTCAACGCGTATTGATAGAGGTATCAATCATCGAAATCGGAGCACATTTGCAGATTTTCGAATTTTGTGGCTCTGAATTTGTGGGCTATAGTTCAGTTGATTTTCAAAAAAATTAAATTTTCCACGAAACGTCTAGAAATATTCGACCGATCCAATTGGCCCTTGGTATGACAATTACAGGTCTCAACGCCTATTGATAGAGGTATCAATCATTGAAATCGGAGCACATTTGAAGATTTTCGAATTTTGTGGCTCTGAATTTGTGGGCTATAGTTCAGTTGATTTTCCAAAAAGTTGAATTTTCCACGAAGCCTGCAGAAATATTCGGCCGATCCAAATGGCCGTTGGTATGACAATTACAGGTCTCAACGCGTATTGATAGAGGTATCAATCATCGAAATCGGAGCACATTTGCAGATTTTCGAATTTTGTTGCTCTGAATTTGTGGGCTATAGTTCAGTTGATTTTCAAAAAAATTAAATTTTCCACGAAACGTCTAGAAATATTCGACCGATCCAATTGGCCCTTGGTATGACAATTACAGGTCTCAACGCCTATTGATAGAGGTATCAATCATTGAAATCGGAGCACATTTGAAGATTTTCGAATTTTGTGGCTCTGAATTTGTGGGCTATAGTTCAGTTGATTTTCCAAAAAGTTGAATTTTCCACGAAGCCTGCAGAAATATTCGGCCGATCCAAATGGCCGTTGGTATGACAATTACAGGTCTCAACGCGTATTGATAGAGGTATCAATCATCGAAATCGGAGCACATTTGCAGATTTTCGAATTTTGTTGCTCTGAATTTGTGGGCTATAGTTCAGTTGATTTTCAAAAAAATTAAATTTTCCATGAAACGTCTAGAAATATTCGACCGATCCATATGGCCGTTGGTATGATAATTACAGGTCTCAACGCCTATTGATAGAGGTATCAATCATCGAAATCGGAGCACATTTGAAGATTTTCGAATTTTGTGGCTCTGAATTTGTGGGCTATAGTTCAGTTGATTTTCAAAAAAATTAAATTTTCCACGAAACGTCTAGAAATATTCGACCGATCCATATGGCCGTTGGTATGATAATTACAGGTCTCAACGCCTATTGATAGAGGTATCAATCATCGAAATCGGAGCACATTTGAAGATTTTCGAATTTTGTGGCTCTGAATTTGTGGGCTATAGTTCAGTTGATTTTCCAAAAAGTTGAATTTTCCACGAAACCTGCAGAAATATTCGGCCGATCCAAATGGCCGTTGGTATGACAATTACAGGTCTCAACGCGTATTGATAGAGGTATCAATCATCGAAATCGGAGCACATTTGCAGATTTTCGAATTTTGTGGCTCTGAATTTGTGGGCTATAGTTCAGTTGATTTTCAAAAAAATTAAATTTTCCACGAAACGTCTAGAAATATTCGACCGATCCATATGGCCGTTGGTATGATAATTACAGGTCTCAACGCCTATTGATAGAGGTATCAATCATCGAAATCGGAGCACATTTGAAGATTTTCGAATTTTGTGGCTCTGAATTTGTGGGCTATAGTTCAGTTGATTTTCAAAAAAATTAACTTTTCCACGAAACGTCTAGAAATATTCGACCGATCCAATTGGCCCTTGGTATGACAATTACAGGTCTCAACGCCTATTGATAGAGGTATCAATCATCGAAATCGGAGCACATTTGAAGATTTTCGAATTTTGTGGCTCTGAATTTGTGGGCTATAGTTCAGTTGATTTTCCAAAAAGTTGAATTTTCCACGAAGCCTGCAGAAATATTCGGCCGATCCAAATGGCCGTTGGTATGACAATTACAGGTCTCAACGCGTATTGATAGAGGTATCAATCATCGAAATCGGAGCACATTTGCAGATTTTCGAATTTTGTTGCTCTGAATTTGTGGGCTATAGTTCAGTTGATTTTCAAAAAAATTAAATTTTCCACGAAACGTCTAGAAATATTCGACCGATCCAATTGGCCCTTGGTATGACAATTACAGGTCTCAACGCCTATTGATAGAGGTATCAATCATTGAAATCGGAGCACATTTGAAGATTTTCGAATTTTGTGGCTCTGAATTTGTGGGCTATAGTTCAGTTGATTTTCCAAAAAGTTGAATTTTCCACGAAGCCTGCAGAAATATTCGGCCGATCCAAATGGCCGTTGGTATGACAATTACAGGTCTCAACGCGTATTGATAGAGGTATCAATCATCGAAATCGGAGCACATTTGAAGATTTTCGAATTTTGTGGCTCTGAATTTGTGGGCTATAGTTCAGTTGATTTTCCAAAAAGTTGAATTTTCCACGAAGCCTGCAGAAATATTCGGCCGATCCAAATGGCCGTTGGTATGACAATTACAGGTCTCAACGCGTATTGATAGAGGTATCAATCATCGAAATCGGAGCACATTTGCAGATTTTCGAATTTTGTTGCTCTGAATTTGTGGGCTATAGTTCAGTTGATTTTCAAAAAAATTAAATTTTCCATGAAACGTCTAGAAATATTCGACCGATCCAAATGGCCGTTGGTACGACAATTACAGGTCTCAACGCCTATTGATAGAGGTATCAATCATCGAAATCGGAGCACATTTGAAGATTTTCGAATTTTGTGGCTCTGAATTTGTGGGCTATAGTTCAGTTGATTTTCAAAAAAATTAAATTTTCCACGAAACGTCTAGAAATATTCGACCGATCCAATTGGCCCTTGGTATGACAATTACAGGTCTCAACGCCTATTGATAGAGGTATCAATCATCGAAATCGGAGCACATTTGCAGATTTTCGAATTTTGTGGCTCTGAATTTGTGGGCTATAGTTCAGTTGATTTTCAAAAAAATTAAATTTTCCACGAAACGTCTAGAAATATTCGACCGATCCAATTGGCCCTTGGTATGACAATTACAGGTCTCAACGCCTATTGATAGAGGTATCAATCATCGAAATCGGAGCACATTTGCAGATTTTCGAATTTTGTTGCTCTGAATTTGTGGGCTATAGTTCAGTTGATTTTCAAAAAAATTAAATTTTCCATGAAACGTCTAGAAATATTCGACCGATCCAAATGGCCGTTGGTACGACAATTACAGGTCTCAACGCCTATTGATAGAGGTATCAATCATCGAAATCGGAGCACATTTGAAGATTTTCGAATTTTGTGGCTCTGAATTTGTGGGCTATAGTTCAGTTGATTTTCAAAAAAATTAAATTTTCCACGAAACGTCTAGAAATATTCGACCGATCCAATTGGCCCTTGGTATGACAATTACAGGTCTCAACGCCTATTGATAGAGGTATCAATCATCGAAATCGGAGCACATTTGCAGATTTTCGAATTTTGTGGCTCTGAATTTGTGGGCTATAGTTCAGTTGATTTTCAAAAAAATTAAATTTTCCACGAAACGTCTAGAAATATTCGACCGATCCAATTGGCCCTTGGTATGACAATTACAGGTCTCAACGCCTATTGATAGAGGTATCAATCATCGAAATCGGAGCACATTTGCAGATTTTCGAATTTTGTGGCTCTGAATTTGTGGGCTATAGTTCAGTTGATTTTCAAAAAAATTAAATTTTCCACGAAACGTCTAGAAATATTCGACCGATCCATATGGCCGTTGGTATGATAATTACAGGTCTCAACGCCTATTGATAGAGGTATCAATCATCGAAATCGGAGCACATTTGAAGATTTTCGAATTTTGTGGCTCTGAATTTGTGGGCTATAGTTCAGTTGATTTTCCAAAAAGTTGAATTTTCCACGAAACCTGCAGAAATATTCGGCCGATCCAAATGGCCGTTGGTACGACAATTACAGGTCTCAACGCCTATTGATAGAGGTATCAATCATCGAAATCGGAGCACATTTGCAGATTTTCGAATTTTGTGGCTCTGAATTTGTGGGCTATAGTTCAGTTGATTTTCAAAAAAATTAAATTTTCCACGAAACGTCTAGAAATATTCGACCGATCCAATTGGCCCTTGGTATGACAATTACAGGTCTCAACGCCTATTGATAGAGGTATCAATCATTGAAATCGGAGCACATTTGAAGATTTTCGAATTTTGTGGCTCTGAATTTGTGGGCTATAGTTCAGTTGATTTTCCAAAAAGTTGAATTTTCCACGAAGCCTGCAGAAATATTCGACCGATCCAAATGGCCGTTGGTACGACAATTACAGGTCTCAACGCCTATTGATAGAGGTATCAATCATCGAAATCGGAGCACATTTGCAGATTTTCGAATTTTGTGGCTCTGAATTTGTGGGCTATAGTTCAGTTGATTTTCAAAAAAATTAAATTTTCCACGAAACGTCTAGAAATATTCGACCGATCCAATTGGCCCTTGGTATGACAATTACAGGTCTCAACGCCTATTGATAGAGGTATCAATCATTGAAATCGGAGCACATTTGAAGATTTTCGAATTTTGTGGCTCTGAATTTGTGGGCTATAGTTCAGTTGATTTTCCAAAAAGTTGAATTTTCCACGAAGCCTGCAGAAATATTCGGCCGATCCAAATGGCCGTTGGTATGACAATTACAGGTCTCAACGCGTATTGATAGAGGTATCAATCATCGAAATCGGAGCACATTTGCAGATTTTCGAATTTTGTTGCTCTGAATTTGTGGGCTATAGTTCAGTTGATTTTCAAAAAAATTAAATTTTCCATGAAACGTCTAGAAATATTCGACCGATCCAAATGGCCGTTGGTATGATAATTACAGGTCTCAACGCCTATTGATAGAGGTATCAATCATCGAAATCGGAGCACATTTGAAGATTTTCGAATTTTGTGGCTCTGAATTTGTGGGTTATAGTTCAGTTGATTTTCCAAAAAGTTGAATTTTCCACGAAACTTGTAGAAATATTCGACCGATCCAATTGGCCCTTGGTATGACAATTACAGGTCTCAACGCCTATTGATAGAGGTATCAATCATCGAAATCGGAGCACATTTGAAGATTTTCGAATTTTGTGGCTCTGAATTTGTGGGCTATAGTTCAGTTGATTTTCAAAAAAATTAAATTTTCCACGAAACGTCTAGAAATATTCGACCGATCCATATGGCCGTTGGTATGATAATTACAGGTCTCAACGCCTATTGATAGAGGTATCAATCATCGAAATCGGAGCACATTTGAAGATTTTCGAATTTTGTGGCTCTGAATTTGTGGGCTATAGTTCAGTTGATTTTCCAAAAAGTTGAATTTTCCACGAAACCTGCAGAAATATTCGGCCGATCCAAATGGCCGTTGGTACGACAATTACAGGTCTCAACGCCTATTGATAGAGGTATCAATCATCGAAATCGGAGCACATTTGAAGATTTTCGAATTTTGTGGCTCTGAATTTGTGGGCTATAGTTCAGTTGATTTTCAAAAAAATTAAATTTTCCACGAAACGTCTAGAAATATTCGACCGATCCATATGGCCGTTGGTATGATAATTACAGGTCTCAACGCCTATTGATAGAGGTATCAATCATCGAAATCGGAGCACATTTGAAGATTTTCGAATTTTGTGGCTCTGAATTTGTGGGCTATAGTTCAGTTGATTTTCCAAAAAGTTGAATTTTCCACGAAACCTGCAGAAATATTCGGCCGATCCAAATGGCCGTTGGTATGACAATTACAGGTCTCAACGCGTATTGATAGAGGTATCAATCATCGAAATCGGAGCACATTTGCAGATTTTCGAATTTTGTGGCTCTGAATTTGTGGGCTATAGTTCAGTTGATTTTCAAAAAAATTAATTTTTCCACGAAACGTCTAGAAATATTCGACCGATCCAAATGTCCGTTGGTATAACAATTACAGGTCTCAACGCCTATTGATAGAGGTATCAATCATCGAAATCGGAGCACATTTGAAGATTTTCGAATTTTGTGGCTCTGAATTTGTGGGCTATAGTTCAGTTGATTTTCAAAAAAATTAAATTTTCCACGAAACGTCTAGAAATATTCGACCGATCCATATGGCCGTTGGTATGATAATTACAGGTCTCAACGCCTATTGATAGAGGTATCAATCATCGAAATCGGAGCACATTTGAAGATTTTCGAATTTTGTGGCTCTGAATTTGTGGGCTATAGTTCAGTTGATTTTCCAAAAAGTTGAATTTTCCACGAAACCTGCAGAAATATTCGGCCGATCCAAATGGCCGTTGGTACGACAGTTGATTTTCAAAAAATTAAATTTTCCACGAAACGTCTAGAAATATTCGACCGATCCAATTGGCCCTTGGTATGACAATTACAGGTCTCAACGCCTATTGATAGAGGTATCAATCATTGAAATCGGAGCACATTTGAAGATTTTCGAATTTTGTGGCTCTGAATTTGTGGGTTATAGTTCAGTTGATTTTCCAAAAAGTTGAATTTTCCACGAAACCTGTAGAAATATTTGACCGATCCAAATGGCCGTTGGTATGACAATTACAGGTCTCAACGCCTATTGATAGAGGTATCAATCATCGAAATCGGAGCACATTTGAAGATTTTCGAATTTTGTGGCTCTGAATTTGTGGGTTATAGTTCAGTTGATTTTCAAAAAAATTAAATTTTCCATGAAACGTCTAGAAATATTCGACCGATCCATATGGCCGTTGGTATGATAATTACAGGTCTCAACGCCTATTGATAGAGGTATCAATCATCGAAATCGGAGCACATTTGAAGATTTTCGAATTTTGTGGCTCTGAATTTGTGGGTTATAGTTCAGTTGATTTTCCAAAAAGTTGAATTTTCCACGAAACCTGTAGAAATATTTGACCGATCCAAATGGCCGTTGGTACGACAATTACAGGTCTCAACGCCTATTGATAGAGGTATCAATCATCGAAATCGGAGCACATTTGAAGATTTTCGAATTTTGTGGCTCTGAATTTGTGGGCTATAGTTCAGTTGATTTTCAAAAAAATTAAATTTTCCACGAAACGTCTAGAAATATTCGACCGATCCATATGGCCGTTGGTATGATAATTACAGGTCTCAACGCCTATTGATAGAGGTATCAATCATCGAAATCGGAGCACATTTGAAGATTTTCGAATTTTGTGGCTCTGAATTTGTGGGCTATAGTTCAGTTGATTTTCAAAAAAATTAAATTTTCCACGAAACTTGTAGAAATATTCGACCGATCCAATTGGCCCTTGGTATGACAATTACAGGTCTCAACGCCTATTGATAGAGGTATCAATCATCGAAATCGGAGCACATTTGAAGATTTTCGAATTTTGTGGCTCTGAATTTGTGGGCTATAGTTCAGTTGATTTTCAAAAAAATTAAATTTTCCACGAAACGTCTAGAAATATTCGACCGATCCATATGGCCGTTGGTATGATAATTACAGGTCTCAACGCCTATTGATAGAGGTATCAATCATCGAAATCGGAGCACATTTGAAGATTTTCGAATTTTGTGGCTCTGAATTTGTGGGCTATAGTTCAGTTGATTTTCAAAAAAATTAATTTTTCCACGAAACGTCTAGAAATATTCGACCGATCCAAATGGCCGTTGGTACGACAATTACAGGTCTCAACGCCTATTGATAGAGGTATCAATCATCGAAATCGGAGCACATTTGAAGATTTTCGAATTTTGTGGCTCTGAATTTGTGGGTTATAGTTCAGTTGATTTTCAAAAAAATTAAATTTTCCACGAAACTTGTAGAAATATTCGACCGATCCATATGGCCGTTGGTATGATAATTACAGGTCTCAACGCCTATTGATAGAGGTATCAATCATCGAAATCGGAGCACATTTGAAGATTTTCGAATTTTGTGGCTCTGAATTTGTGGGCTATAGTTCAGTTGATTTTCCAAAAAGTTGAATTTTCCACGAAACCTGCAGAAATATTCGGCCGATCCAAATGGCCGTTGGTATGACAATTACAGGTCTCAACGCGTATTGATAGAGGTATCAATCATCGAAATCGGAGCACATTTGCAGATTTTCGAATTTTGTGGCTCTGAATTTGTGGGCTATAGTTCAGTTGATTTTCAAAAAAATTAATTTTTCCACGAAACGTCTAGAAATATTCGACCGATCCAAATGTCCGTTGGTATAACAATTACAGGTCTCAACGCCTATTGATAGAGGTATCAATCATCGAAATCGGAGCACATTTGAAGATTTTCGAATTTTGTGGCTCTGAATTTGTGGGCTATAGTTCAGTTGATTTTCAAAAAAATTAAATTTTCCACGAAACGTCTAGAAATATTCGACTGATCCAATTGGCCCTTGGTATGACAATTACAGGTCTCAACGCCTATTGATAGAGGTATCAATCATTGAAATCGGAGCACATTTGAAGATTTTCGAATTTTGTGGCTCTGAATTTGTGGGCTATAGTTCAGTTGATTTTTAAAAAAATTAAATTTTCCACGAAACGTCTAGAAATATTCGACTGATCCAATTGGCCCTTGGTATGACAATTACAGGTCTCAACGCCTATTGATAGAGGTATCAATCATCGAAATCGGAGCACATTTGCAGATTTTCGAATTTTGTGGCTCTGAATTTGTGGGCTATAGTTCAGTTGATTTTCAAAAAAATTAATTTTTCCACGAAACGTCTAGAAATATTCGACCGATCCAAATGGCCGTTGGTATAACAATTACAGGTCTCAACGCCTATTGATAGAGGTATCAATTATCGAAATCGGAGCACATTTGAAGATTTTCGAATTTTGTGGCTCTGAATTTGAGGGCTATAGTTCAGTTGATTTTCCAAAAAGTTGAATTTTCCACGAAACCTGCAGAAATATTCGGCCGATCCAAATGGCCGTTGGTATGACAATTACAGGTCTCAACGCGTATTGATAGAGGTATCAATCATCGAATTCGGAGCACATTTGCAGATTTTCGAATTTTGTGGCTCTGAATTTGTGGGCTATAGTTCAGTTGATTTTACAAAAAATTGAATTTTCCACGAAACCTGTAGAAATATTCGACCGATCCAAATGGCCGTTGGTATGACAATTACAGGTCTCAACGCCTATTGATAGAGGTATCAATCATCGAAATCGGAGCACATTTGCAGATTTTCGAATTTTGTGGCTCTGAATTTGTGGGCTATAGTTCAGTTGATTTTCAAAAAAATTAATTTTTCCACGAAACGTCTAGAAATATTCGACCGATCCAAATGGCCGTTGGTATAATAATTACAGGTCTCAACGGCTATTGATAGAGGTATCAATCATCGAAATCGGAGCACATTTGAAGATTTTCGAATTTTGTGGCTCTGAATTTGTGGGCTATAGTTCAGTTGATTTTCCAAAAAGTTGAATTTTCCACGAAGCCTGCAGAAATATTCGGCCGATCCAAATGGCCGTTGGTATGACAATTACAGGTCTCAACGCGTATTGATAGAGGTATCAATCATCGAAATCGGAGCACATTTGCAGATTTTCGAATTTTGTGGCTCTGAATTTGTGGGCTATAGTTCAGTTGATTTTCAAAAAAATTAAATTTTCCACGAAACGTCTAGAAATATTCGACCGATCCAATTGGCCCTTGGTATGACAATTACAGGTCTCAACGCCTATTGATAGAGGTATCAATCATTGAAATCGGAGCACATTTGAAGATTTTCGAATTTTGTGGCTCTGAATTTGTGGGCTATAGTTCAGTTGATTTTCCAAAAAGTTGAATTTTCCACGAAACCTGTAGAAATATTTGACCGATCCAAATGGCCGTTGGTATGACAATTACAGGTCTCAACGCCTATTGATAGAGGTATCAATCATCGAAATCGGAGCACATTTGCAGATTTTCGAATTTTGTGGCTCTGAATTTGTGGGTTATAGTTCAGTTGATTTTCAAAAAAATTAAATTTTCCATGAAACGTCTAGAAATATTCGACCGATCCATATGGCCGTTGGTATGACAATTACAGGTCTCAACGCCTATTGATAGAGGTATCAATCATCGAAATCGGAGCACATTTGAAGATTTTCGAATTTTGTGGCTCTGAATTTGTGGGTTATAGTTCAGTTGATTTTCCAAAAAGTTGAATTTTCCACGAAACCTGTAGAAATATTTGACCGATCCAAATGGCCGTTGGTACGACAATTACAGGTCTCAACGCCTATTGATAGAGGTATCAATCATCGAAATCGGAGCACATTTGAAGATTTTCGAATTTTGTGGCTCTGAATTTGTGGGTTATAGTTCAGTTGATTTTCAAAAAAATTAAATTTTCCACGAAACTTGTAGAAATATTCGACCGATCCAATTGGCCCTTGGTATGACAATTACAGGTCTCAACGCCTATTGATAGAGGTATCAATCATCGAAATCGGAGCACATTTGAAGATTTTCGAATTTTGTGGCTCTGAATTTGTGGGTTATAGTTCAGTTGATTTTCCAAAAAATTAAATTTTCCACGAAACGTCTAGAAATATTCGACCGATCCAAATGGCCGTTGGTATGACAATTACAGGTCTCAACGCCTATTGATAGAGGTATCAATCATCGAAATCGGAGCACATTTGCAGATTTTCGAATTTTGTGGCTCTGAATTTGTGGGCTATAGTTCAGTTGATTTTTTAAAAAATTAAATTTTCCACGAAACGTCTAGAAATATTTGACCGATCCAAATGGCCCTTGGTATGACAATTACAGGTCTCAACGCCTATTGATAGAGGTATCAATCATCGAAATCGGAGCACATTTGAAGATTTTCGAATTTTGTGGCTCTGAATTTGTTGGCTATAGTTCAGTTGATTTTCAATAAAATTGAATTTTCCACGAAACGTCTAGAAATATTCGACCGATCCAAATGGCCGTTGGTATGACAATTACAGGTCTCAACGCCTATTGATAGAGGTATCAATCATCGAAATCGGAGCACATTTGAAGATTTTCGAATTTTGTGGCTCTGAATTTGTTGGCTATAGTTCAGTTGATTTTCAAAAAAATTAAATTTTCCACGAAACGTCTAGAAATATTCGACCGATCCAATTGGCCCGTTGTATGACAATTACAGGTCTCAACGCCTATTGATAGAGGTATCAATCATCGAAATCGGAGCACATTTGAAGATTTTCGAATTTTGTGGCTCTGAATTTGTGGGCTATAGTTCAGTTGATTTTTAAAAAAATTAAATTTTCCACGAAACGTCTAGAAATATACGACCGATCCAATTGGCCCTTGGTATGACAATTACAGGTCTCAACGCCTATTGATAGAGGTATCAATCATCGAAATCGGAGCACATTTGAAGATTTTCGAATTTTGTGGCTCTGAATTTGTGGGTTATAGTTCAGTTGATTTTCAAAAAAATTAAATTTTCCACGAAACGTCTAGAAATATTCGACCGATCCAAATGGCCGTTGGTATGACAATTACAGGTCTCAACGCCTATTGATAGAGGTATCAATCATCGAAATCGGAGCACATTTGCAGATTTTCGAATTTTGTGGCTCTGAATTTGTGGGCTATAGTTCAGTTGATTTTCCAAAAAATTGAATTTTCCACGAAACCTGTAGAAATATTCGACCGATCCAAATGGCCGTTGGTATGACAATTACAGGTCTCAACGCCTATTGATAGAGGTATCAATCATCGAAATCGGAGCACATTTGAAGATTTTCGAATTTTGTGGCTCTGAATTTGTGGGCTATAGTTCAGTTGATTTTTTAAAAAATTAAATTTTCCACGAAACGTCTAGAAATATTTGACCGATCCAAATGGCCCTTGGTATGACAATTACAGGTCTCAACGCCTATTGATAGAGGTATCAATCATCGAAATCGGAGCACATTTGAAGATTTTCGAATTTTGTGGCTCTGAATTTGTTGGCTATAGTTCAGTTGATTTTCAATAAAATTGAATTTTCCACGAAACGTCTAGAAATATTCGACCGATCCAAATGGCCGTTGGTATGACAATTACAGGTCTCAACGTCTATTGATAGAGGTATCAATCATCGAAATCGGAGCACATTTGAAGATTTTCGAATTTTGTGGCTCTGAATTTGTTGGCTATAGTTCAGTTGATTTTCAAAAAAATTAAATTTTCCACGAAACGTCTAGAAATATTCGACCGATCCAATTGGCCCGTTGTATGACAATTACAGGTCTCAACGCCTATTGATAGAGGTATCAATCATCGAAATCGGAGCACATTTGAAGATTTTCGAATTTTGTGGCTCTGAATTTGTGGGCTATAGTTCAGTTGATTTTTAAAAAAATTAAATTTTCCACGAAACGTCTAGAAATATACGACCGATCCAATTGGCCCTTGGTATGACAATTACAGGTCTCAACGCCTATTGATAGAGGTATCAATCATCGAAATCGGAGCACATTTGAAGATTTTCGAATTTTGTGGCTCTGAATTTGTGGGTTATAGTTCAGTTGATTTTCAAAAAAATTAAATTTTCCACGAAACGTCTAGAAATATTCGACCGATCCAAATGGCCGTTGGTATGACAATTACAGGTCTCAACGCCTATTGATAGAGGTATCAATCATCGAAATCGGAGCACATTTGCAGATTTTCGAATTTTGTGGCTCTGAATTTGTGGGCTATAGTTCAGTTGATTTTCCAAAAAATTGAATTTTCCACGAAACCTGTAGAAATATTCGACCGATCCAAATGGCCGTTGGTATGACAATTACAGGTCTCAACGCCTATTGATAGAGGTATCAATCATCGAAATCGGAGCACATTTGAAGATTTTCGAATTTTGTGGCTCTGAATTTGTGGGCTATAGTTCAGTTGATTTTTTAAAAAATTAAATTTTCCACGAAACGTCTAGAAATATTTGACCGATCCAAATGGCCCTTGGTATGACAATTACAGGTCTCAACGCCTATTGATAGAGGTATCAATCATCGAAATCGGAGCACATTTGAAGATTTTCGAATTTTGTGGCTCTGAATTTGTTGGCTATAGTTCAGTTGATTTTCAATAAAATTGAATTTTCCACGAAACGTCTAGAAATATTCGACCGATCCAAATGGCCGTTGGTATGACAATTACAGGTCTCAACGTCTATTGATAGAGGTATCAATCATCGAAATCGGAGCACATTTGAAGATTTTCGAATTTTGTGGCTCTGAATTTGTGGGTTATAGTTCAGTTGATTTTCAAAAAAATTAAATTTTCCACGAAACGTCTAGAAATATTCGACCGATCCAAATGGCCGTTGGTATGACAATTACAGGTCTCAACGCCTATTGATAGAGGTATCAATCATCGAAATCGGAGCACATTTGCAGATTTTCGAATTTTGTGGCTCTGAATTTGTGGGCTATAGTTCAGTTGATTTTCCAAAAAATTGAATTTTCCACGAAACCTGTAGAAATATTCGACCGATCCAAATGGCCGTTGGTATGACAATTACAGGTCTCAACGCCTATTGATAGAGGTATCAATCATCGAAATCGGAGCACATTTGAAGATTTTCGAATTTTGTGGCTCTGAATTTGTGGGCTATAGTTCAGTTGATTTTTTAAAAAATTAAATTTTCCACGAAACGTCTAGAAATATTTGACCGATCCAAATGGCCCTTGGTATGACAATTACAGGTCTCAACGCCTATTGATAGAGGTATCAATCATCGAAATCGGAGCACATTTGAAGATTTTCGAATTTTGTGGCTCTGAATTTGTTGGCTATAGTTCAGTTGATTTTCAATAAAATTGAATTTTCCACGAAACGTCTAGAAATATTCGACCGATCCAAATGGCCGTTGGTATGACAATTACAGGTCTCAACGCCTATTGATAGAGGTATCAATCATCGAAATCGGAGCACATTTGCAGATTTTCGAATTTTGTGGCTCTGAATTTGTGGGCTATAGTTCAGTTGATTTTTAAAAAAATTAAATTTTCCACGAAACGTCTAGAAATATTCGACCGATCCAAATGGCCCTTGGTATGACAATTACAGGTCTCAACGCCTATTGATAGAGGTATCAATCATCGAAATCGGAGCACATTTGAAGATTTTCGAATTTTGTGGCTCTGAATTTGTGGGCTATAGTTCAGTTGATTTTTAAAAAAATTAAATTTTCCACGAAACGTCTAGAAATATTCGACCGATCCAAATGGCCCTTGGTATGACAATTACAGGTCTCAACGCCTATTGATAGAGGTATCAATCATCGAAATCGGAGCACATTTGCAGATTTTCGAATTTTGTGGCTCTGAATTTGTTGGCTATAGTTCAGTTGATTTTCAAAAAAATTAAATTTTCCACGAAACGTCTAGAAATATTCGACCGATCCAAATGGCCGTTGGTATGACAATTACAGGTCTCAACGCCTATTGATAGAGGTATCAATCATCGAAATCGGAGCACATTTGCAGATTTTCGAATTTTGTGGCTCTGAATTTGTGGGCTATAGTTCAGTTGATTTTTAAAAAAATTAAATTTTCCACGAAACGTCTAGAAATATTCGACCGATCCAAATGGCCCTTGGTATGACAATTACAGGTCTCAACGCCTATTGATAGAGGTATCAATCATCGAAATCGGAGCACATTTGAAGATTTTCGAATTTTGTGGCTCTGAATTTGTGGGCTATAGTTCAGTTGATTTTTAAAAAAATTAAATTTTCCACGAAACGTCTAGAAATATTCGACCGATCCAAATGGCCCTTGGTATGACAATTACAGGTCTCAACGCCTATTGATAGAGGTATCAATCATCGAAATCGGAGCACATTTGCAGATTTTCGAATTTTGTGGCTCTGAATTTGTTGGCTATAGTTCAGTTGATTTTCAAAAAAATTAAATTTTCCACGAAACGTCTAGAAATATTCGACCGATCCAAATGGCCGTTGGTATGACAATTACAGGTCTCAACGCCTATTGATAGAGGTATCAATCATCGAAATCGGAGCACATTTGAAGATTTTCGAATTTTGTGGCTCTGAATTTGTGGGCTATAGTTCAGTTGATTTTTAAAAAAATTAAATTTTCCACGAAACGTCTAGAAATATTCGACCGATCCAAATGGCCCTTGGTATGACAATTACAGGTCTCAACGCCTATTGATAGAGGTATCAATCATCGAAATCGGAGCACATTTGAAGATTTTCGAATTTTGTGGCTCTGAATTTGTTGGCTATAGTTCAGTTGATTTTCAATAAAATTGAATTTTTCACGAAACGTCTAGAAATATTCGACCGATCCAAATGGCCGTTGGTATGACAATTACAGGTCTCAACGCCTATTGATAGAGGTATCAATCATCGAAATCGGAGCACATTTGAAGATTTTCGAATTTTGTGGCTCTGAATTTGTGGGCTATAGTTCAGTTGATTTTCCAAAAAGTTGAATTTTCCACGAAGCCTGCAGAAATATTCGGCCGATCCAAATGGCCGTTGGTATGACAATTACAGGTCTCAACGCGTATTGATAGAGGTATCAATCATCGAAATCGGAGCACATTTGCAGATTTTCGAATTTTGTGGCTCTGAATTTGTGGGCTATAGTTCAGTTGATTTTCAAAAAAATTAAATTTTCCACGAAACGTCTAGAAATATTCGACCGATCCAATTGGCCCTTGGTATGACAATTACAGGTCTCAACGCCTATTGATAGAGGTATCAATCATTGAAATCGGAGCACATTTGAAGATTTTCGAATTTTGTGGCTCTGAATTTGTGGGCTATAGTTCAGTTGATTTTCCAAAAAGTTGAATTTTCCACGAAGCCTGCAGAAATATTCGGCCGATCCAAATGGCCGTTGGTATGACAATTACAGGTCTCAACGCGTATTGATAGAGGTATCAATCATCGAAATCGGAGCACATTTGCAGATTTTCGAATTTTGTTGCTCTGAATTTGTGGGCTATAGTTCAGTTGATTTTCAAAAAAATTAAATTTTCCACGAAACGTCTAGAAATATTCGACCGATCCAATTGGCCCTTGGTATGACAATTACAGGTCTCAACGCCTATTGGTATGACAATTACAGGTCTCAACGCCTATTGATAGAGGTATCAATCATCGAAATCGGAGCACATTTGCAGATTTTCGAATTTTGTGGCTCTGAATTTGTGGGCTATAGTTCAGTTGATTTTCCAAAAAATTGAATTTTCCACGAAACCTGTAGAAATATTCGACCGATCCAAATGGCCGTTGGTATGACAATTACAGGTCTCAACGCCTATTGATAGAGGTATCAATCATCGAAATCGGAGCACATTTGAAGATTTTCGAATTTTGTGGCTCTGAATTTGTTGGCTATAGTTCAGTTGATTTTCAATAAAATTGAATTTTCCACGAAACGTCTAGAAATATTCGACCGATCCAAATGGCCGTTGGTATGACAATTACAGGTCTCAACGTCTATTGATAGAGGTATCAATCATCGAAATCGGAGCACATTTGAAGATTTTCGAATTTTGTGGCTCTGAATTTGTTGGCTATAGTTCAGTTGATTTTCAAAAAAATTAAATTTTCCACGAAACGTCTAGAAATATTCGACCGATCCAAATGGCCGTTGGTATGACAATTACAGGTCTCAACGCCTATTGATAGAGGTATCAATCATCGAAATCGGAGCACATTTGCAGATTTTCGAATTTTGTGGCTCTGAATTTGTGGGCTATAGTTCAGTTGATTTTTAAAAAAATTAAATTTTCCACGAAACGTCTAGAAATATTCGACCGATCCAAATGGCCCTTGGTATGACAATTACAGGTCTCAACGCCTATTGATAGAGGTATCAATCATCGAAATCGGAGCACATTTGCAGATTTTCGAATTTTGTGGCTCTGAATTTGTGGGCTATAGTTCAGTTGATTTTTAAAAAAATTAAATTTTCCACGAAACGTCTAGAAATATTCGACCGATCCAAATGGCCCTTGGTATGACAATTACAGGTCTCAACGCCTATTGATAGAGGTATCAATCATCGAAATCGGAGCACATTTGAAGATTTTCGAATTTTGTGGCTCTGAATTTGTGGGCTATAGTTCAGTTGATTTTTAAAAAAATTAAATTTTCCACGAAACGTCTAGAAATATTCGACCGATCCAAATGGCCCTTGGTATGACAATTACAGGTCTCAACGCCTATTGATAGAGGTATCAATCATCGAAATCGGAGCACATTTGAAGATTTTCGAATTTTGTGGCTCTGAATTTGTTGGCTATAGTTCAGTTGATTTTCAATAAAATTGAATTTTTCACGAAACGTCTAGAAATATTCGACCGATCCAAATGGCCGTTGGTATGACAATTACAGGTCT
Organism: Tipula helvola; assembly: GCA_963556165.1. NCBI lineage: Eukaryota > Metazoa > Arthropoda > Insecta > Diptera > Tipulidae > Tipula > Tipula helvola. The sequence goes on along the minus strand of OY744481.1, from coordinate 150,799,154 downwards.
CAACGCCTATTGATAGAGGTATCAATCATCGAAATCGGAGCACATTTGAAGATTTTCGAATTTTGTGGCTCTGAATTTGTGGGCTATAGTTCAGTTGATTTTCCAAAAAGTTGAATTTTCCACGAAGCCTGCAGAAATATTCGGCCGATCCAAATGGCCGTTGGTATGACAATTACAGGTCTCAACGCGTATTGATAGAGGTATCAATCATCGAAATCGGAGCACATTTGCAGATTTTCGAATTTTGTGGCTCTGAATTTGTGGGCTATAGTTCAGTTGATTTTCAAAAAAATTAAATTTTCCACGAAACGTCTAGAAATATTCGACCGATCCAATTGGCCCTTGGTATGACAATTACAGGTCTCAACGCCTATTGATAGAGGTATCAATCATTGAAATCGGAGCACATTTGAAGATTTTCGAATTTTGTGGCTCTGAATTTGTGGGCTATAGTTCAGTTGATTTTCCAAAAAGTTGAATTTTCCACGAAGCCTGCAGAAATATTCGGCCGATCCAAATGGCCGTTGGTATGACAATTACAGGTCTCAACGCGTATTGATAGAGGTATCAATCATCGAAATCGGAGCACATTTGCAGATTTTCGAATTTTGTTGCTCTGAATTTGTGGGCTATAGTTCAGTTGATTTTCAAAAAAATTAAATTTTCCACGAAACGTCTAGAAATATTCGACCGATCCAATTGGCCCTTGGTATGACAATTACAGGTCTCAACGCCTATTGATAGAGGTATCAATCATTGAAATCGGAGCACATTTGAAGATTTTCGAATTTTGTGGCTCTGAATTTGTGGGCTATAGTTCAGTTGATTTTCCAAAAAGTTGAATTTTCCACGAAACCTGTAGAAATATTTGACCGATCCAAATGGCCGTTGGTATGACAATTACAGGTCTCAACGCCTATTGATAGAGGTATCAATCATCGAAATCGGAGCACATTTGAAGATTTTCGAATTTTGTGGCTCTGAATTTGTGGGCTATAGTTCAGTTGATTTTTAAAAAAATTAAATTTTCCACGAAACGTCTAGAAATATTCGACCGATCCAAATGGCCCTTGGTATGACAATTACAGGTCTCAACGCCTATTGATAGAGGTATCAATCATCGAAATCGGAGCACATTTGAAGATTTTCGAATTTTGTGGCTCTGAATTTGTGGGCTATAGTTCAGTTGATTTTTAAAAAAATTAAATTTTCCACGAAACGTCTAGAAATATACGACCGATCCAATTGGCCCTTGGTATGACAATTACAGGTCTCAACGCCTATTGATAGAGGTATCAATCATCGAAATCGGAGCACATTTGAAGATTTTCGAATTTTGTGGCTCTGAATTTGTGGGTTATAGTTCAGTTGATTTTCAAAAAAATTAAATTTTCCACGAAACGTCTAGAAATATTCGACCGATCCAAATGGCCGTTGGTATGACAATTACAGGTCTCAACGCCTATTGATAGAGGTATCAATCATCGAAATCGGAGCACATTTGCAGATTTTCGAATTTTGTGGCTCTGAATTTGTGGGCTATAGTTCAGTTGATTTTCCAAAAAATTGAATTTTCCACGAAACCTGTAGAAATATTCGACCGATCCAAATGGCCGTTGGTATGACAATTACAGGTCTCAACGCCTATTGATAGAGGTATCAATCATCGAAATCGGAGCACATTTGAAGATTTTCGAATTTTGTGGCTCTGAATTTGTGGGCTATAGTTCAGTTGATTTTTTAAAAAATTAAATTTTCCACGAAACGTCTAGAAATATTTGACCGATCCAAATGGCCCTTGGTATGACAATTACAGGTCTCAACGCCTATTGATAGAGGTATCAATCATCGAAATCGGAGCACATTTGAAGATTTTCGAATTTTGTGGCTCTGAATTTGTTGGCTATAGTTCAGTTGATTTTCAATAAAATTGAATTTTCCACGAAACGTCTAGAAATATTCGACCGATCCAAATGGCCGTTGGTATGACAATTACAGGTCTCAACGTCTATTGATAGAGGTATCAATCATCGAAATCGGAGCACATTTGAAGATTTTCGAATTTTGTGGCTCTGAATTTGTTGGCTATAGTTCAGTTGATTTTCAAAAAAATTAAATTTTCCACGAAACGTCTAGAAATATTCGACCGATCCAAATGGCCGTTGGTATGACAATTACAGGTCTCAACGCCTATTGATAGAGGTATCAATCATCGAAATCGGAGCACATTTGCAGATTTTCGAATTTTGTGGCTCTGAATTTGTGGGCTATAGTTCAGTTGATTTTTAAAAAATTAAATTTTCCACGAAACGTCTAGAAATATTCGACCGATCCAAATGGCCCTTGGTATGACAATTACAGGTCTCAACGCCTATTGATAGAGGTATCAATCATCGAAATCGGAGCACATTTGAAGATTTTCGAATTTTGTGGCTCTGAATTTGTGGGCTATAGTTCAGTTGATTTTTAAAAAAATTAAATTTTCCACGAAACGTCTAGAAATATTCGACCGATCCAAATGGCCCTTGGTATGACAATTACAGGTCTCAACGCCTATTGATAGAGGTATCAATCATCGAAATCGGAGCACATTTGCAGATTTTCGAATTTTGTGGCTCTGAATTTGTTGGCTATAGTTCAGTTGATTTTCAAAAAAATTAAATTTTCCACGAAACGTCTAGAAATATTCGACCGATCCAAATGGCCGTTGGTATGACAATTACAGGTCTCAACGCCTATTGATAGAGGTATCAATCATCGAAATCGGAGCACATTTGCAGATTTTCGAATTTTGTGGCTCTGAATTTGTGGGCTATAGTTCAGTTGATTTTTAAAAAAATTAAATTTTCCACGAAACGTCTAGAAATATTCGACCGATCCAATTGGCCCGTTGTATGACAATTACAGGTCTCAACGCCTATTGATAGAGGTATCAATCATCGAAATCGGAGCACATTTGAAGATTTTCGAATTTTGTGGCTCTGAATTTGTGGGCTATAGTTCAGTTGATTTTTAAAAAAATTAAATTTTCCACGAAACGTCTAGAAATATTCGACCGATCCAAATGGCCCTTGGTATGACAATTACAGGTCTCAACGCCTATTGATAGAGGTATCAATCATCGAAATCGGAGCACATTTGAAGATTTTCGAATTTTGTGGCTCTGAATTTGTTGGCTATAGTTCAGTTGATTTTCAATAAAATTGAATTTTTCACGAAACGTCTAGAAATATTCGACCGATCCAAATGGCCGTTGGTATGACAATTACAGGTCTCAACGCCTATTGATAGAGGTATCAATCATCGAAATCGGAGCACATTTGAAGATTTTCGAATTTTGTGGCTCTGAATTTGTGGGCTATAGTTCAGTTGATTTTCAAAAAAATTAAATTTTCCACGAAACGTCTAGAAATATTCGACCGATCCAAATGGCCGTTGGTATGACAATTACAGGTCTCAACGCCTATTGATAGAGGTATCAATCATCGAAATCGGAGCACATTTGCAGATTTTCGAATTTTGTGGCTCTGAATTTGTGGGCTATAGTTCAGTTGATTTTCCAAAAAATTGAATTTTCCACGAAACCTGTAGAAATATTCGACCGATCCAAATGGCCCTTGGTATGACAATTACAGGTCTCAACGCCTATTGATAGAGGTATCAATCATCGAAATCGGAGCACATTTGAAGATTTTCGAATTTTGTGGCTCTGAATTTGTTGGCTATAGTTCAGTTGATTTTCAATAAAATTGAATTTTTCACGAAACGTCTAGAAATATTCGACCGATCCAAATGGCCGTTGGTATGACAATTACAGGTCTCAACGCCTATTGATAGAGGTATCAATCATCGAAATCGGAGCACATTTGCAGATTTTCGAATTTTGTGGCTCTGAATTTGTTGGCTATAGTTCAGTTGATTTTCAAAAAAATTAAATTTTCCACGAAACGTCTAGAAATATTCGACCGATCCAAATGGCCGTTGGTATGACAATTACAGGTCTCAACGCCTATTGATAGAGGTATCAATCATCGAAATCGGAGCACATTTGCAGATTTTCGAATTTTGTGGCTCTGAATTTGTGGGCTATAGTTCAGTTGATTTTTAAAAAAATTAAATTTTCCACGAAACGTCTAGAAATATTCGACCGATCCAATTGGCCCGTTGTATGACAATTACAGGTCTCAACGCCTATTGATAGAGGTATCAATCATCGAAATCGGAGCACATTTGAAGATTTTCGAATTTTGTGGCTCTGAATTTGTGGGCTATAGTTCAGTTGATTTTTAAAAAAATTAAATTTTCCACGAAACGTCTAGAAATATTCGACCGATCCAAATGGCCCTTGGTATGACAATTACAGGTCTCAACGCCTATTGATAGAGGTATCAATCATCGAAATCGGAGCACATTTGAAGATTTTCGAATTTTGTGGCTCTGAATTTGTTGGCTATAGTTCAGTTGATTTTCAATAAAATTGAATTTTTCACGAAACGTCTAGAAATATTCGACCGATCCAAATGGCCGTTGGTATGACAATTACAGGTCTCAACGCCTATTGATAGAGGTATCAATCATCGAAATCGGAGCACATTTGCAGATTTTCGAATTTTGTGGCTCTGAATTTGTTGGCTATAGTTCAGTTGATTTTTAAAAAAATTAAATTTTCCACGAAACGTCTAGAAATATTCGACCGATCCAATTGGCCCGTTGTATGACAATTACAGGTCTCAACGCCTATTGATAGAGGTATCAATCATCGAAATCGGAGCACATTTGAAGATTTTCGAATTTTGTGGCTCTGAATTTGTGGGCTATAGTTCAGTTGATTTTCAAAAAAATTAAATTTTCCACGAAACGTCTAGAAATATTCGACCGATCCAAATGGCCATTGGTATGACAATTACAGGTCTCAACGCCTATTGATAGAGGTATCAATCATCGAAATCGGAGCACATTTGCAGATTTTCGAATTTTGTGGCTCTGAATTTGTGGGCTATAGTTCAGTTGATTTTTAAAAAAATTAAATTTTCCACGAAACGTCTAGAAATATTCGACCGATCCAATTGGCCCGTTGTATGACAATTACAGGTCTCAACGCCTATTGATAGAGGTATCAATCATCGAAATCGGAGCACATTTGAAGATTTTCGAATTTTGTGGCTCTGAATTTGTGGGCTATAGTTCAGTTGATTTTAAAAAAATTAAATTTTCCACGAAACGTCTAGAAATATTCGACCGATCCAAATGGCCCTTGGTATGACAATTACAGGTCTCAACGCCTATTGATAGAGGTATCAATCATCGAAATCGGAGCACATTTGAAGATTTTCGAATTTTGTGGCTCTGAATTTGTTGGCTATAGTTCAGTTGATTTTCAATAAAATTGAATTTTTCACGAAACGTCTAGAAATATTCGACCGATCCAAATGGCCGTTGGTATGACAATTACAGGTCTCAACGCCTATTGATAGAGGTATCAATCATCGAAATCGGAGCACATTTGAAGATTTTCGAATTTTGTGGCTCTGAATTTGTGGGCTATAGTTCAGTTGATTTTCAAAAAAATTAAATTTTCCACGAAACGTCTAGAAATATTCGACCGATCCAAATGGCCGTTGGTATGACAATTACAGGTCTCAACGCCTATTGATAGAGGTATCAATCATCGAAATCGGAGCACATTTGCAGATTTTCGAATTTTGTGGCTCTGAATTTGTGGGCTATAGTTCAGTTGATTTTCCAAAAAATTGAATTTTCCACGAAACCTGTAGAAATATTCGACCGATCCAAATGGCCGTTGGTATGACAATTACAGGTCTCAACGCCTATTGATAGAGGTATCAATCATCGAAATCGGAGCACATTTGAAGATTTTCGAATTTTGTGGCTCTGAATTTGTGGGCTATAGTTCAGTTGATTTTTAAAAAAATTAAATTTTCCACGAAACGTCTAGAAATATTCGACCGATCCAAATGGCCCTTGGTATGACAATTACAGGTCTCAACGCCTATTGATAGAGGTATCAATCATCGAAATCGGAGCACATTTGCAGATTTTCGAATTTTGTGGCTCTGAATTTGTTGGCTATAGTTCAGTTGATTTTCAAAAAAATTAAATTTTCCACGAAACGTCTAGAAATATTCGACCGATCCAAATGGCCGTTGGTATGACAATTACAGGTCTCAACGCCTATTGATAGAGGTATCAATCATCGAAATCGGAGCACATTTGCAGATTTTCGAATTTTGTGGCTCTGAATTTGTGGGCTATAGTTCAGTTGATTTTCCAAAAAATTAAATTTTCCACGAAACGTCTAGAAATATTCGACCGATCCAATTGGCCCGTTGTATGACAATTACAGGTCTCAACGCCTATTGATAGAGGTATCAATCATCGAAATCGGAGCACATTTGAAGATTTTCGAATTTTGTGGCTCTGAATTTGTGGGCTATAGTTCAGTTGATTTTTAAAAAAATTAAATTTTCCACGAAACGTCTAGAAATATTCGACCGATCCAAATGGCCCTTGGTATGACAATTACAGGTCTCAACGCCTATTGATAGAGGTATCAATCATCGAAATCGGAGCACATTTGCAGATTTTCGAATTTTGTGGCTCTGAATTTGTTGGCTATAGTTCAGTTGATTTTCAAAAAAATTAAATTTTCCACGAAACGTCTAGAAATATTCGACCGATCCAAATGGCCGTTGGTATGACAATTACAGGTCTCAACGCCTATTGATAGAGGTATCAATCATCGAAATCGGAGCACATTTGCAGATTTTCGAATTTTGTGGCTCTGAATTTGTGGGCTATAGTTCAGTTGATTTTTAAAAAAATTAAATTTTCCACGAAACGTCTAGAAATATTCGACCGATCCAATTGGCCCGTTGTATGACAATTACAGGTCTCAACGCCTATTGATAGAGGTATCAATCATCGAAATCGGAGCACATTTGAAGATTTTCGAATTTTATGGCTCTGAATTTGTGGGCTATAGTTCAGTTGATTTTTAAAAAAATTAAATTTTCCACGAAACGTCTAGAAATATTCGACCGATCCAAATGGCCGTTGGTATGACAATTACAGGTCTCAACGCCTATTGATAGAGGTATCAATCATCGAAATCGGAGCACATTTGAAGATTTTCGAATTTTGTGGCTCTGAATTTGTGGGCTATAGTTCAGTTGATTTTCAAAAAAATTAAATTTTCCACGAAACGTCTAGAAATATTCGACCGATCCAAATGGCCGTTGGTATGACAATTACAGGTCTCAACGCCTATTGATAGAGGTATCAATCATCGAAATCGGAGCACATTTGCAGATTTTCGAATTTTGTGGCTCTGAATTTGTGGGCTATAGTTCAGTTGATTTTCCAAAAAATTGAATTTTCCACGAAACCTGTAGAAATATTCGACCGATCCAAATGGCCGTTGGTATGACAATTACAGGTCTCAACGCCTATTGATAGAGGTATCAATCATCGAAATCGGAGCACATTTGAAGATTTTCGAATTTTGTGGCTCTGAATTTGTGGGCTATAGTTCAGTTGATTTTTTAAAAAATTAAATTTTCCACGAAACGTCTAGAAATATTTGACCGATCCAAATGGCCCTTGGTATGACAATTACAGGTCTCAACGCCTATTGATAGAGGTATCAATCATCGAAATCGGAGCACATTTGAAGATTTTCGAATTTTGTGGCTCTGAATTTGTTGGCTATAGTTCAGTTGATTTTCAATAAAATTGAATTTTCCACGAAACGTCTAGAAATATTCGACCGATCCAAATGGCCGTTGGTATGACAATTACAGGTCTCAACGTCTATTGATAGAGGTATCAATCATCGAAATCGGAGCACATTTGAAGATTTTCGAATTTTGTGGCTCTGAATTTGTTGGCTATAGTTCAGTTGATTTTCAAAAAAATTAAATTTTCCACGAAACGTCTAGAAATATTCGACCGATCCAAATGGCCGTTGGTATGACAATTACAGGTCTCAACGCCTATTGATAGAGGTATCAATCATCGAAATCGGAGCACATTTGCAGATTTTCGAATTTTGTGGCTCTGAATTTGTGGGCTATAGTTCAGTTGATTTTTAAAAAAATTAAATTTTCCACGAAACGTCTAGAAATATTCGACCGATCCAAATGGCCCTTGGTATGACAATTACAGGTCTCAACGCCTATTGATAGAGGTATCAATCATCGAAATCGGAGCACATTTGAAGATTTTCGAATTTTGTGGCTCTGAATTTGTTGGCTATAGTTCAGTTGATTTTCAATAAAATTGAATTTTTCACGAAACGTCTAGAAATATTCGACCGATCCAAATGGCCGTTGGTATGACAATTACAGGTCTCAACGCCTATTGATAGAGGTATCAATCATCGAAATCGGAGCACATTTGAAGATTTTCGAATTTTGTGGCTCTGAATTTGTGGGCTATAGTTCAGTTGATTTTCAAAAAAATTAAATTTTCCACGAAACGTCTAGAAATATTCGACCGATCCAAATGGCCGTTGGTATGACAATTACAGGTCTCAACGCCTATTGATAGAGGTATCAATCATCGAAATCGGAGCACATTTGCAGATTTTCGAATTTTGTGGCTCTGAATTTGTGGGCTATAGTTCAGTTGATTTTCCAAAAAATTGAATTTTCCACGAAACCTGTAGAAATATTCGACCGATCCAAATGGCCCTTGGTATGACAATTACAGGTCTCAACGCCTATTGATAGAGGTATCAATCATCGAAATCGGAGCACATTTGAAGATTTTCGAATTTTGTGGCTCTGAATTTGTTGGCTATAGTTCAGTTGATTTTCAATAAAATTGAATTTTTCACGAAACGTCTAGAAATATTCGACCGATCCAAATGGCCGTTGGTATGACAATTACAGGTCTCAACGCCTATTGATAGAGGTATCAATCATCGAAATCGGAGCACATTTGCAGATTTTCGAATTTTGTGGCTCTGAATTTTTTGGCTATAGTTCAGTTGATTTTCAAAAAAATTAAATTTTCCACGAAACGTCTAGAAATATTCGACCGATCCAAATGGCCGTTGGTATGACAATTACAGGTCTCAACGCCTATTGATAGAGGTATCAATCATCGAAATCGGAGCACATTTGCAGATTTTCGAATTTTGTGGCTCTGAATTTGTGGGCTATAGTTCAGTTGATTTTTAAAAAAATTAAATTTTCCACGAAACGTCTAGAAATATTCGACCGATCCAATTGGCCCGTTGTATGACAATTACAGGTCTCAACGCCTATTGATAGAGGTATCAATCATCGAAATCGGAGCACATTTGAAGATTTTCGAATTTTGTGGCTCTGAATTTGTGGGCTATAGTTCAGTTGATTTTTAAAAAAATTAAATTTTCCACGAAACGTCTAGAAATATTCGACCGATCCAAATGGCCCTTGGTATGACAATTACAGGTCTCAACGCCTATTGATAGAGGTATCAATCATCGAAATCGGAGCACATTTGAAGATTTTCGAATTTTGTGGCTCTGAATTTGTTGGCTATAGTTCAGTTGATTTTCAATAAAATTGAATTTTTCACGAAACGTCTAGAAATATTCGACCGATCCAAATGGCCGTTGGTATGACAATTACAGGTCTCAACGCCTATTGATAGAGGTATCAATCATCGAAATCGGAGCACATTTGAAGATTTTCGAATTTTGTGGCTCTGAATTTGTGGGCTATAGTTCAGTTGATTTTTAAAAAAATTAAATTTTCCACGAAACGTCTAGAAATATTCGACCGATCCAAATGGCCCTTGGTATGACAATTACAGGTCTCAACGCCTATTGATAGAGGTATCAATCATCGAAATCGGAGCACATTTGCAGATTTTCGAATTTTGTGGCTCTGAATTTGTTGGCTATAGTTCAGTTGATTTTCAAAAAAATTAAATTTTCCACGAAACGTCTAGAAATATTCGACCGATCCAAATGGCCGTTGGTATGACAATTACAGGTCTCAACGCCTATTGATAGAGGTATCAATCATCGAAATCGGAGCACATTTGCAGATTTTCGAATTTTGTGGCTCTGAATTTGTGGGCTATAGTTCAGTTGATTTTTAAAAAAATTAAATTTTCCACGAAACGTCTAGAAATATTCGACCGATCCAAATGGCCCTTGGTATGACAATTACAGGTCTCAACGCCTATTGATAGAGGTATCAATCATCGAAATCGGAGCACATTTGAAGATTTTCGAATTTTGTGGCTCTGAATTTGTTGGCTATAGTTCAGTTGATTTTCAATAAAATTGAATTTTTCACGAAACGTCTAGAAATATTCGACCGATCCAAATGGCCGTTGGTATGACAATTACAGGTCTCAACGCCTATTGATAGAGGTATCAATCATCGAAATCGGAGCACATTTGAAGATTTTCGAATTTTGTGGCTCTGAATTTGTGGGCTATAGTTCAGTTGATTTTCAAAAAAATTAAATTTTCCACGAAACGTCTAGAAATATTCGACCGATCCAAATGGCCGTTGGTATGACAATTACAGGTCTCAACGCCTATTGATAGAGGTATCAATCATCGAAATCGGAGCACATTTGCAGATTTTCGAATTTTGTGGCTCTGAATTTGTGGGCTATAGTTCAGTTGATTTTCCAAAAAATTGAATTTTCCACGAAACCTGTAGAAATATTCGACCGATCCAAATGGCCGTTGGTATGACAATTACAGGTCTCAACGCCTATTGATAGAGGTATCAATCATCGAAATCGGAGCACATTTGAAGATTTTCGAATTTTGTGGCTCTGAATTTGTGGGCTATAGTTCAGTTGATTTTTAAAAAAATTAAATTTTCCACGAAACGTCTAGAAATATTCGACCGATCCAAATGGCCCTTGGTATGACAATTACAGGTCTCAACGCCTATTGATAGAGGTATCAATCATCGAAATCGGAGCACATTTGCAGATTTTCGAATTTTGTGGCTCTGAATTTGTTGGCTATAGTTCAGTTGATTTTCAAAAAAATTAAATTTTCCACGAAACGTCTAGAAATATTCGACCGATCCAAATGACCGTTGGTATGACAATTACAGGTCTCAACGCCTATTGATAGAGGTATCAATCATCGAAATCGGAGCACATTTGCAGATTTTCGAATTTTGTGGCTCTGAATTTGTGGGCTATAGTTCAGTTGATTTTTAAAAAAATTAAATTTTCCACGAAACGTCTAGAAATATTCGACCGATCCAATTGGCCCGTTGTATGACAATTACAGGTCTCAACGCCTATTGATAGAGGTATCAATCATCGAAATCGGAGCACATTTGAAGATTTTCGAATTTTGTGGCTCTGAATTTGTGGGCTATAGTTCAGTTGATTTTTAAAAAAATTAAATTTTCCACGAAACGTCTAGAAATATTCGACCGATCCAAATGGCCCTTGGTATGACAATTACAGGTCTCAACGCCTATTGATAGAGGTATCAATCATCGAAATCGGAGCACATTTGCAGATTTTCGAATTTTGTGGCTCTGAATTTGTTGGCTATAGTTCAGTTGATTTTCAAAAAAATTAAATTTTCCACGAAACGTCTAGAAATATTCGACCGATCCAAATGGCCGTTGGTATGACAATTACAGGTCTCAACGCCTATTGATAGAGGTATCAATCATCGAAATCGGAGCACATTTGCAGATTTTCGAATTTTGTGGCTCTGAATTTGTGGGCTATAGTTCAGTTGATTTTTAAAAAAATTAAATTTTCCACGAAACGTCTAGAAATATTCGACCGATCCAATTGGCCCGTTGTATGACAATTACAGGTCTCAACGCCTATTGATAGAGGTATCAATCATCGAAATCGGAGCACATTTGAAGATTTTCGAATTTTGTGGCTCTGAATTTGTGGGCTATAGTTCAGTTGATTTTTAAAAAAATTAAATTTTCCACGAAACGTCTAGAAATATTCGACCGATCCAAATGGCCGTTGGTATGACAATTACAGGTCTCAACGCCTATTGATAGAGGTATCAATCATCGAAATCGGAGCACATTTGAAGATTTTCGAATTTTGTGGCTCTGAATTTGTGGGCTATAGTTCAGTTGATTTTCAAAAAAATTGAATTTTCCACGAAACGTCTAGAAATATTCGACCGATCCAAATGGCCGTTGGTATGACAATTACAGGTCTCAACGCCTATTGATAGAGGTATCAATCATCGAAATCGGAGCACATTTGCAGATTTTCGAATTTTGTGGCTCTGAATTTGTGGGCTATAGTTCAGTTGATTTTCCAAAAAATTGAATTTTCCACGAAACCTGTAGAAATATTCGACCGATCCAAATGGCCGTTGGTATGACAATTACAGGTCTCAACGCCTATTGATAGAGGTATCAATCATCGAAATCGGAGCACATTTGAAGATTTTCGAATTTTGTGGCTCTGAATTTGTGGGCTATAGTTCAGTTGATTTTTTAAAAAATTAAATTTTCCACGAAACGTCTAGAAATATTTGACCGATCCAAATGGCCCTTGGTATGACAATTACAGGTCTCAACGCCTATTGATAGAGGTATCAATCATCGAAATCGGAGCACATTTGAAGATTTTCGAATTTTGTGGCTCTGAATTTGTTGGCTATAGTTCAGTTGATTTTCAATAAAATTGAATTTTCCACGAAACGTCTAGAAATATTCGACCGATCCAAATGGCCGTTGGTATGACAATTACAGGTCTCAACGTCTATTGATAGAGGTATCAATCATCGAAATCGGAGCACATTTGAAGATTTTCGAATTTTGTGGCTCTGAATTTGTTGGCTATAGTTCAGTTGATTTTCAAAAAAATTAAATTTTCCACGAAACGTCTAGAAATATTCGACCGATCCAAATGGCCGTTGGTATGACAATTACAGGTCTCAACGCCTATTGATAGAGGTATCAATCATCGAAATCGGAGCACATTTGCAGATTTTCGAATTTTGTGGCTCTGAATTTGTGGGCTATAGTTCAGTTGATTTTTAAAAAAATTAAATTTTCCACGAAACGTCTAGAAATATTCGACCGATCCAAATGGCCCTTGGTATGACAATTACAGGTCTCAACGCCTATTGATAGAGGTATCAATCATCGAAATCGGAGCACATTTGAAGATTTTCGAATTTTGTGGCTCTGAATTTGTTGGCTATAGTTCAGTTGATTTTCAAAAAAATTAAATTTTCCACGAAACGTCTAGAAATATTCGACCGATCCAAATGGCCGTTGGTATGACAATTACAGGTCTCAACGCCTATTGATAGAGGTATCAATCATCGAAATCGGAGCACATTTGCAGATTTTCGAATTTTGTGGCTCTGAATTTGTGGGCTATAGTTCAGTTGATTTTTAAAAAAATTAAATTTTCCACGAAACGTCTAGAAATATTCGACCGATCCAATTGGCCCGTTGTATGAAATTACAGGTCTCAACGCCTATTGATAGAGGTATCAATCATCGAAATCGGAGCACATTTGAAGATTTTCGAATTTTGTGGCTCTGAATTTGTGGGCTATAGTTCAGTTGATTTTTAAAAAAATTAAATTTTCCACGAAACGTCTAGAAATATTCGACCGATCCAAATGGCCCTTGGTATGACAATTACAGGTCTCAACGCCTATTGATAGAGGTATCAATCATCGAAATCGGAGCACATTTGAAGATTTTCGAATTTTGTGGCTCTGAATTTGTTGGCTATAGTTCAGTTGATTTTCAATAAAATTGAATTTTTCACGAAACGTCTAGAAATATTCGACCGATCCAAATGGCCGTTGGTATGACAATTACAGGTCTCAACGCCTATTGATAGAGGTATCAATCATCGAAATCGGAGCACATTTGAAGATTTTCGAATTTTGTGGCTCTGAATTTGTGGGCTATAGTTCAGTTGATTTTTAAAAAAATTAAATTTTCCACGAAACGTCTAGAAATATTCGACCGATCCAAATGGCCCTTGGTATGACAATTACAGGTCTCAACGCCTATTGATAGAGGTATCAATCATCGAAATCGGAGCACATTTGCAGATTTTCGAATTTTGTGGCTCTGAATTTGTTGGCTATAGTTCAGTTGATTTTCAAAAAAATTAAATTTTCCACGAAACGTCTAGAAATATTCGACCGATCCAAATGGCCGTTGGTATGACAATTACAGGTCTCAACGCCTATTGATAGAGGTATCAATCATCGAAATCGGAGCACATTTGCAGATTTTCGAATTTTGTGGCTCTGAATTTGTGGGCTATAGTTCAGTTGAATTTTAAAAAAATTAAATTTTCCACGAAACGTCTAGAAATATTCGACCGATCCAATTGGCCCGTTGTATGACAATTACAGGTCTCAACGCCTATTGATAGAGGTATCAATCATCGAAATCGGAGCACATTTGAAGATTTTCGAATTTTGTGGCTCTGAATTTGTGGGCTATAGTTCAGTTGATTTTTAAAAAAATTAAATTTTCCACGAAACGTCTAGAAATATTCGACCGATCCAAATGGCCCTTGGTATGACAATTACAGGTCTCAACGCCTATTGATAGAGGTATCAATCATCGAAATCGGAGCACATTTGCAGATTTTCGAATTTTGTGGCTCTGAATTTGTGGGCTATAGTTCAGTTGATTTTTAAAAAAATTAAATTTTCCACGAAACGTCTAGAAATATTCGACCGACCCAATTGGCCCGTTGTATGACAATTACAGGTCTCAACGCCTATTGATAGAGGTATCAATCATCGAAATCGGAGCACATTTGCAGATTTTCGAATTTTGTGGCTCTGAATTTGTTGGCTATAGTTCAGTTGATTTTCAAAAAAATTAAATTTTCCACGAAACGTCTAGAAATATTCGACCGATCCAAATGGCCGTTGGTATGACAATTACAGGTCTCAACGCCTATTGATAGAGGTATCAATCATCGAAATCGGAGCACATTTGCAGATTTTCGAATTTTGTGGCTCTGAATTTGTGGGCTATAGTTCAGTTGATTTTTAAAAAAATTAAATTTTCCACGAAACGTCTAGAAATATTCGACCGATCCAATTGGCCCGTTGTATGACAATTACAGGTCTCAACGCCTATTGATAGAGGTATCAATCATCGAAATCGGAGCACATTTGAAGATTTTCGAATTTTGTGGCTCTGAATTTGTTGGCTATAGTTCAGTTGATTTTCAATAAAATTGAATTTTTCACGAAACGTCTAGAAATATTCGACCGATCCAAATGGCCGTTGGTATGACAATTACAGGTCTCAACGCCTATTGATAGAGGTATCAATCATCGAAATCGGAGCACATTTGCAGATTTTCGAATTTTGTGGCTCTGAATTTATGGGCTATAGTTCAGTTGATTTTCAAAAAAATTAAATTTTCCACGAAACGTCTAGAAATATTCGACCGATCCAAATGGCCGTTGGTATGACAATTACAGGTCTCAACGCCTATTGATAGAGGTATCAATCATCGAAATCGGAGCACATTTGAAGATTTTCGAATTTTGTGGCTCTGAATTTATGGGCTATAGTTCAGTTGATTTTTAAAAAAATTAAATTTTCCACGAAACGTCTAGAAATATTCGACCGATCCAATTGGCCCGTTGTATGACAATTACAGGTCTCAACGCCTATTGATAGAGGTATCAATCATCGAAATCGGAGCACATTTGAAGATTTTCGAATTTTGTGGCTCTGAATTTATGGGCTATAGTTCAGTTGATTTTCAAAAAAATTAAATTTTCCACGAAACGTCTAGAAATATTCGACCGATCCAAATGGCCGTTGGTATGACAATTACAGGTCTCAACGCCTATTGATAGAGGTATCAATCATCGAAATCGGAGCACATTTGCAGATTTTCGAATTTTGTGGCTCTGAATTTGTGGGCTATAGTTCAGTTGATTTTCCAAAAAATTGAATTTTCCACGAAACCTGTAGAAATATTCGACCGATCCAAATGGCCGTTGGTATGACAATTACAGGTCTCAACGCCTATTGATAGAGGTATCAATCATCGAAATCGGAGCACATTTGAAGATTTTCGAATTTTGTGGCTCTGAATTTGTGGGCTATAGTTCAGTTGATTTTCAAAAAAATTAAATTTTCCACGAAACGTCTAGAAATATTCGACCGATCCAAATGGCCCTTGGTATGACAATTACAGGTCTCAACGCCTATTGATAGAGGTATCAATCATCGAAATCGGAGCACATTTGCAGATTTTCGAATTTTGTGGCTCTGAATTTGTTGGCTATAGTTCAGTTGATTTTCAAAAAAATTAAATTTTCCACGAAACGTCTAGAAATATTCGACCGATCCAAATGGCCGTTGGTATGACAATTACAGGTCTCAACGCCTATTGATAGAGGTATCAATCATCGAAATCGGAGCACATTTGCAGATTTTCGAATTTTGTGGCTCTGAATTTGTGGGCTATAGTTCAGTTGATTTTTAAAAAAATTAAATTTTCCACGAAACGTCTAGAAATATTCGACCGATCCAATTGGCCCGTTGTATGACAATTACAGGTCTCAACGCCTATTGATAGAGGTATCAATCATCGAAATCGGAGCACATTTGAAGATTTTCGAATTTTGTGGCTCTGAATTTGTGGGCTATAGTTCAGTTGATTTTTAAAAAAATTAAATTTTCCACGAAACGTCTAGAAATATTCGACCGATCCAAATGGCCGTTGGTATGACAATTACAGGTCTCAACGCCTATTGATAGAGGTATCAATCATCGAAATCGGAGCACATTTGAAGATTTTCGAATTTTGTGGCTCTGAATTTGTGGGCTATAGTTCAGTTGATTTTCAAAAAAATTAAATTTTCCACGAAACGTCTAGAAATATTCGACCGATCCAAATGGCCGTTGGTATGACAATTACAGGTCTCAACGCCTATTGATAGAGGTATCAATCATCGAAATCGGAGCACATTTGCAGATTTTCGAATTTTGTGGCTCTGAATTTGTGGGCTATAGTTCAGTTGATTTTCCAAAAAATTGAATTTTCCACGAAACCTGTAGAAATATTCGACCGATCCAAATGGCCGTTGGTATGACAATTACAGGTCTCAACGCCTATTGATAGAGGTATCAATCATCGAAATCGGAGCACATTTGAAGATTTTCGAATTTTGTGGCTCTGAATTTGTGGGCTATAGTTCAGTTGATTTTTAAAAAAAATTAAATTTTCCACGAAACGTCTAGAAATATTCGACCGATCCAAGTGGCCCTTGGTATGACAATTACAGGTCTCAACGCCTATTGATAGAGGTATCAATCATCGAAATCGGAGCACATTTGAAGATTTTCGAATTTTGTGGCTCTGAATTTGTGGGCTATAGTTCAGTTGATTTTCAAAAAAATTAAATTTTCCACGAAACGTCTAGAAATATTCGACCGATCCAAATGGCCGTTGGTATGACAATTACAGGTCTCAACGCCTATTGATAGAGGTATCAATCATCGAAATCGGAGCACATTGAAGATTTTCGAATTTTGTGGCTCTGAATTTGTGGGCTATAATAGTTCAGTTGATTTTCAAAAAAATTAAATTTTCCACGAAACGTCTAGAAATATTCGACCGATCCAAATGGCCCTTGGTATGACAATTACAGGTCTCAACGCGTATTGATAGAGGTATCAATCATCGAAATCGGAGCACATTTGAAGATTTTCGAATTTTGTGGCTCTGAATTTGTGGGCTATAGTTCAGTTGATTTTCAAAAAAATTAAATTTTCCACGAAACGTCTAGAAATATTCGACCGATCCAAATGGCCGTTGGTATGACAATTACAGGTCTCAACGCCTATTGATAGAGGTATCAATCATCGAAATCGGAGCACATTTGAAGATTTTCGAATTTTGTGGCTCTGAATTTGTGGGCTATAGTTCAGTTGATTTTTAAAAAAAATTAAATTTTCCACGAAACGTCTAGAAATATTCGACCGATCCAAGTGGCCCTTGGTATGACAATTACAGGTCTCAACGCCTATTGATAGAGGTATCAATCATCGAAATCGGAGCACATTTGAAGATTTTCGAATTTTGTGGCTCTGAATTTGTGGGCTATAGTTCAGTTGATTTTCAAAAAAATTAAATTTTCCACGAAACGTCTAGAAATATTCGACCGATCCAAATGGCCCTTGGTATGACAATTACAGGTCTCAACGCGTATTGATAGAGGTATCAATCATCGAAATCGGAGCACATTTGAAGATTTTCGAATTTTGTGGCTCTGAATTTGTGGGCTATAGTTCAGTTGATTTTCAAAAAAATTAAATTTTCCACGAAACGTCTAGAAATATTCGACCGATCCAAATGGCCGTTGGTATGACAATTACAGGTCTCAACGCCTATTGATAGAGGTATCAATCATCGAAATCGGAGCACATTTGAAGATTTTCGAATTTTGTGGCTCTGAATTTGTGGGCTATAGTTCAGTTGATTTTTAAAAAAAATTAAATTTTCCACGAAACGTCTAGAAATATTCGACCGATCCAAGTGGCCCTTGGTATGACAATTACAGGTCTCAACGCGTATTGATAGAGGTATCAATCATCGAAATCGGAGCACATTTGAAGATTTTCGAATTTTGTGGCTCTGAATTTGTGGGCTATAGTTCAGTTGATTTTCCAAAAAATTGAATTTTCCACGAAACCTGTAGAAATATTCGACCAATCCAAATGGCCGTTGGTATGACAATTACAGGTCTCAACGCCTATTGATAGAGGTATCAATCATCGAAATCGGAGCACATTTGAAGATTTTCGAATTTTGTGGCTCTGAATTTGTGGGCTATAGTTCAGTTGATTTTTAAAAAAAATTAAATTTTCCACGAAACGTCTAGAAATATTCGACCGATCCAAGTGGCCCTTGGTATGACAATTACAGGTCTCAACGCCTATTGATAGAGGTATCAATCATCGAAATCGGAGCACATTTGAAGATTTTCGAATTTTGTGGCTCTGAATTTGTGGGCTATAGTTCAGTTGATTTTCAAAAAAATTAAATTTTCCACGAAACGTCTAGAAATATTCGACCGATCCAAATGGCCCTTGGTATGACAATTACAGGTCTCAACGCCTATTGATAGAGGTATCAATCATCGAAATCGGAGCACATTTGAAGATTTTCGAATTTTGTGGCTCTGAATTTGTGGGCTATAGTTCAGTTGATTTTCAAAAAAATTAAATTTTCCACGAAACGTCTAGAAATATTCGACCGATCCAAATGGCCGTTGGTATGACAATTACAGGTCTCAACGCCTATTGATAGAGGTATCAATCATCGAAATCGGAGCACATTGAAGATTTTCGAATTTTGTGGCTCTGAATTTGTGGGCTATAATAGTTCAGTTGATTTTCAAAAAAATTAAATTTTCCACGAAACGTCTAGAAATATTCGACCGATCCAAATGGCCGTTGGTATGACAATTACAGGTCTCAACGCCTATTGATAGAGGTATCAATCATTGAAATCGGAGCACATTTGAAGATTTACGAATTTTGTGGCTCTGAATTTGTGGGCTATAGTTCAGCTGATTTTCAAAAAAATTAAATTTTCCACGAAACGTCTAGAAATATTCGACCGATCCAAATGGCCCTTGGTATGACAATTACAGGTCTCAACGCGTATTGATAGAGGTATCAATCATCGAAATCGGAGCACATTTGAAGATTTTCGAATTTTGTGGCTCTGAATTTGTGGGCTATAGTTCAGTTGATTTTCAAAAAAATTAAATTTTCCACGAAACGTCTAGAAATATTCGACCGATCCAAATGGCCGTTGGTATGACAATTACAGGTCTCAACGCCTATTGATAGAGGTATCAATCATCGAAATCGGAGCACATTTGAAGATTTTCGAATTTTGTGGCTCTGAATTTGTGGGCTATAGTTCAGTTGATTTTTTAAAAAATTAAATTTTCCACGAAACGTCTAGAAATATTTGACCGATCCAAATGGCCCTTGGTATGACAATTACAGGTCTCAACGCCTATTGATAGAGGTATCAATCATCGAAATCGGAGCACATTTGAAGATTTTCGAATTTTGTGGCTCTGAATTTGTTGGCTATAGTTCAGTTGATTTTCAATAAAATTGAATTTTCCACGAAACGTCTAGAAATATTCGACCGATCCAAATGGCCGTTGGTATGACAATTACAGGTCTCAACGTCTATTGATAGAGGTATCAATCATCGAAATCGGAGCACATTTGAAGATTTTCGAATTTTGTGGCTCTGAATTTGTTGGCTATAGTTCAGTTGATTTTCAAAAAAATTAAATTTTCCACGAAACGTCTAGAAATATTCGACCGATCCAAATGGCCGTTGGTATGACAATTACAGGTCTCAACGCCTATTGATAGAGGTATCAATCATCGAAATCGGAGCACATTTGCAGATTTTCGAATTTTGTGGCTCTGAATTTGTGGGCTATAGTTCAGTTGATTTTTAAAAAAATTAAATTTTCCACGAAACGTCTAGAAATATTCGACCGATCCAAATGGCCCTTGGTATGACAATTACAGGTCTCAACGCCTATTGATAGAGGTATCAATCATCGAAATCGGAGCACATTTGAAGATTTTCGAATTTTGTGGCTCTGAATTTGTGGGCTATAGTTCAGTTGATTTTTAAAAAAATTAAATTTTCCACGAAACGTCTAGAAATATTCGACCGATCCAAATGGCCCTTGGTATGACAATTACAGGTCTCAACGCCTATTGATAGAGGTATCAATCATCGAAATCGGAGCACATTTGCAGATTTTCGAATTTTGTGGCTCTGAATTTGTTGGCTATAGTTCAGTTGATTTTCAAAAAAATTAAATTTTCCACGAAACGTCTAGAAATATTCGACCGATCCAAATGGCCGTTGGTATGACAATTACAGGTCTCAACGCCTATTGATAGAGGTATCAATCATCGAAATCGGAGCACATTTGCAGATTTTCGAATTTTGTGGCTCTGAATTTGTGGGCTATAGTTCAGTTGATTTTTAAAAAAATTAAATTTTCCACGAAACGTCTAGAAATATTCGACCGATCCAATTGGCCCGTTGTATGACAATTACAGGTCTCAACGCCTATTGATAGAGGTATCAATCATCGAAATCGGAGCACATTTGAAGATTTTCGAATTTTGTGGCTCTGAATTTGTGGGCTATAGTTCAGTTGATTTTTAAAAAAATTAAATTTTCCACGAAACGTCTAGAAATATTCGACCGATGCAAATGGCCCTTGGTATGACAATTACAGGTCTCAACGCCTATTGATAGAGGTATCAATCATCGAAATCGGAGCACATTTGAAGATTTTCGAATTTTGTGGCTCTGAATTTGTTGGCTATAGTTCAGTTGATTTTCAATAAAATTGAATTTTTCACGAAACGTCTAGAAATATTCGACCGATCCAAATGGCCGTTGGTATGACAATTACAGGTCTCAACGCCTATTGATAGAGGTATCAATCATCGAAATCGGAGCACATTTGAAGATTTTCGAATTTTGTGGCTCTGAATTTGTGGGCTATAGTTCAGTTGATTTTCAAAAAAATTAAATTTTCCACGAAACGTCTAGAAATATTCGACCGATCCAAATGGCCGTTGGTATGACAATTACAGGTCTCAACGCCTATTGATAGAGGTATCAATCATCGAAATCGGAGCACATTTGCAGATTTTCGAATTTTGTGGCTCTGAATTTGTGGGCTATAGTTCAGTTGATTTTCCAAAAAATTGAATTTTCCACGAAACCTGTAGAAATATTCGACCGATCCAAATGGCCGTTGGTATGACAATTACAGGTCTCAACGCCTATTGATAGAGGTATCAATCATCGAAATCGGAGCACATTTGAAGATTTTCGAATTTTGTGGCTCTGAATTTGTGGGCTATAGTTCAGTTGATTTTTTAAAAAATTAAATTTTCCACGAAACGTCTAGAAATATTTGACCGATCCAAATGGCCCTTGGTATGACAATTACAGGTCTCAACGCCTATTGATAGAGGTATCAATCATCGAAATCGGAGCACATTTGAAGATTTTCGAATTTTGTGGCTCTGAATTTGTTGGCTATAGTTCAGTTGATTTTCAAAAAAATTAAATTTTCCACGAAACCTGTAGAAATATTCGACCAATCCAAATGGCCGTTGGTATGACAATTACAGGTCTCAACGCCTATTGATAGAGGTATCAATCATCGAAATCGGAGCACATTTGAAGATTTTCGAATTTTGTGGCTCTGAATTTGTGGGCTATAGTTCAGTTGATTTTTAAAAAAATTAAATTTTCCACGAAACCTGTAGAAATATTCGACCAATCCAAATGGCCGTTGGTATGACAATTACAGGTCTCAACGCCTATTGATAGAGGTATCAATCATCGAAATCGGAGCACATTTGAAGATTTTCGAATTTTGTGGCTCTGAATTTGTGGGCTATAGTTCAGTTGATTTTTAAAAAAATTAGATTTTCCACGAAACCTGTAGAAATATTCGACCAATCCAAATGGCCGTTGGTATGACAATTACAGGTCTCAACGCCTATTGATAGAGGTATCAATCATCGAAATCGGAGCACATTTGAAGATTTTCGAATTTTGTGGCTCTGAATTTGTGGGCTATAGTTCAGTTGATTTTTAAAAAAAATTAAATTTTCCACGAAACGTCTAGAAATATTCGACCGATCCAAGTGGCCCTTGGTATGACAATTACAGGTCTCAACGCCTATTGATAGAGGTATCAATCATCGAAATCGGAGCACATTTGAAGATTTTCGAATTTTGTGGCTCTGAATTTGTGGGCTATAGTTCAGTTGATTTTCAAAAAAATTAAATTTTCCACGAAACGTCTAGAAATATTCGACCGATCCAAATGGCCGTTGGTATGACAATTACAGGTCTCAACGCCTATTGATAGAGGTATCAATCATCGAAATCGGAGCACATTTGAAGATTTTCGAATTTTGTGGCTCTGAATTTGTGGGCTATAGTTCAGTTGATTTTCAAAAAAATTAAATTTTCCACGAAACGTCTAGAAATATTCGACCGATCCAAATGGCCCTTGGTATGACAATTACAGGTCTCAACGCCTATTGATAGAGGTATCAATCATCGAAATCGGAGCACATTTGAAGATTTTCGAATTTTGTGGCTCTGAATTTGTGGGCTATAGTTCAGTTGATTTTCAAAAAAATTAAATTTTCCACGAAACGTCTAGAAATATTCGACCGATCCAAATGGCCGTTGGTATGACAATTACAGGTCTCAACGCCTATTGATAGAGGTATCAATCATCGAAATCGGAGCACATTGAATATTTTCGAATTTTGTGGCTCTGAATTTGTGGGCTATAATAGTTCAGTTGATTTTCAAAAAAATTAAATTTTCCACGAAACGTCTAGAAATATTCGACCGATCCAAATGGCCGTTGGTATGACAATTACAGGTCTCAACGCCTATTGATAGAGGTATCAATCATTGAAATCGGAGCACATTTGAAGATTTACGAATTTTGTGGCTCTGAATTTGTGGGCTATAGTTCAGCTGATTTTCAAAAAAATTAAATTTTCCACGAAACGTCTAGAAATATTCGACCGATCCAAATGGCCCTTGGTATGACAATTACAGGTCTCAACGCGTATTGATAGAGGTATCAATCATCGAAATCGGAGCACATTTGAAGATTTTCGAATTTTGTGGCTCTGAATTTGTGGGCTATAGTTCAGTTGATTTTCAAAAAAATTAAATTTTCCACGAAACGTCTAGAAATATTCGACCGATCCAAATGGCCCTTGGTATGACAATTACAGGTCTCAACGCCTATTGATAGAGGTATCAATTATCGAAATCGGATCACATTTGAAGATTTTCGAATTTTGTGGCTCTGAATTTGTGGGCTAAAGTTCAGTTGATTTTCCAAAAAATTAAATTTTCCACGAAACGTCTAGAAATATTCGACCGATCCAAATGGCCGTTGGTATGACAATTACAGGTCTCAACGCCTATTGATAGAGGTATCAATCATCGAAATCGGAGCACATTTGAAGATTTTCGAATTTTGTGGCTCTGAATTTGTGGGCTATAGTTCAGTTGATTTTCAAAAAAATTAAATTTTCCACGAAACGTCTAGAAATATTCGACCGATCCAAATGGCCCTTGGTATGACAATTACAGGTCTCAACGCCTATTGATAGAGGTATCAATCATCGAAATCGGAGCACATTTGAAGATTTTCGAATTTTGTGGCTCTGAATTTGTGGGCTATAGTTCAGTTGATTTTCAAAAAAATTAAATTTTCCACGAAACGTCTAGAAATATTCGACCGATCCAAATGGCCGTTGGTATGACAATTACAGGTCTCAACGCCTATTGATAGAGGTATCAATCATCGAAATCGGAGCACATTGAAGATTTTCGAATTTTGTGGCTCTGAATTTGTGGGCTATAATAGTTCAGTTGATTTTCAAAAAAATTAAATTTTCCACGAAACGTCTAGAAATATTCGACCGATCCAAATGGCCGTTGGTATGACAATTACAGGTCTCAACGCCTATTGATAGAGGTATCAATCATTGAAATCGGAGCACATTTGAAGATTTACGAATTTTGTGGCTCTGAATTTGTGGGCTATAGTTCAGCTGATTTTCAAAAAAATTAAATTTTCCACGAAACGTCTAGAAATATTCGACCGATCCAAATGGCCCTTGGTATGACAATTACAGGTCTCAACGCGTATTGATAGAGGTATCAATCATCGAAATCGGAGCACATTTGAAGATTTTCGAATTTTGTGGCTCTGAATTTGTGGGCTATAGTTCAGTTGATTTTCAAAAAAATTAAATTTTCCACGAAACGTCTAGAAATATTCGACCGATCCAAATGGCCGTTGGTATGACAATTACAGGTCTCAACGCCTATTGATAGAGGTATCAATCATCGAAATCGGAGCACATTTGAAGATTTTCGAATTTTGTGGCTCTGAATTTGTGGGCTATAGTTCAGTTGATTTTCAAAAAAATTAAATTTTCCACGAAACGTCTAGAAATATTCGACCGATCCAAATGGCCCTTGGTATGACAATTACAGGTCTCAACGCCTATTGATAGAGGTATCAATCATCGAAATCGGAGCACATTTGAAGATTTTCGAATTTTGTGGCTCTGAATTTGTGGGCTATAGTTCAGTTGATTTTCAAAAAAATTAAATTTTCCACGAAACGTCTAGAAATATTCGACCGATCCAAATGGCCGTTGGTATGACAATTACAGGTCTCAACGCCTATTGATAGAGGTATCAATCATCGAAATCGGAGCACATTGAAGATTTTCGAATTTTGTGGCTCTGAATTTGTGGGCTATAATAGTTCAGTTGATTTTCAAAAAAATTAAATTTTCCACGAAACGTCTAGAAATATTCGACCGATCCAAATGGCCGTTGGTATGACAATTACAGGTCTCAACGCCTATTGATAGAGGTATCAATCATTGAAATCGGAGCACATTTGAAGATTTACGAATTTTGTGGCTCTGAATTTGTGGGCTATAGTTCAGCTGATTTTCAAAAAAATTAAATTTTCCACGAAACGTCTAGAAATATTCGACCGATCCAAATGGCCCTTGGTATGACAATTACAGGTCTCAACGCGTATTGATAGAGGTATCAATCATCGAAATCGGAGCACATTTGAAGATTTTCGAATTTTGTGGCTCTGAATTTGTGGGCTATAGTTCAGTTGATTTTCAAAAAAATTAAATTTTCCACGAAACGTCTAGAAATATTCGACCGATCCAAGTGGCCCTTGGTATGACAATTACAGGTCTCAACGCCTATTGATAGAGGTATCAATCATCGAAATCGGAGCACATTTGAAGATTTTCGAATTTTGTGGCTCTGAATTTGTGGGCTATAGTTCAGTTGATTTTCAAAAAAATTAAATTTTCCACGAAACGTCTAGAAATATTCGACCGATCCAAATGGCCGTTGGTATGACAATTACAGGTCTCAACGCCTATTGATAGAGGTATCAATCATCGAAATCGGAGCACATTTGCAGATTTTCGAATTTTGTGGCTCTGAATTTGTGGGCTATAGTTCAGTTGATTTTCCAAAAAATTGAATTTTCCACGAAACCTGTAGAAATATTCGACCGATCCAAATGGCCGTTGGTATGACAATTACAGGTCTCAACGCCTATTGATAGAGGTATCAATCATCGAAATCGGAGCACATTTGAAGATTTTCGAATTTTGTGGCTCTGAATTTGTGGGCTATAGTTCAGTTGATTTTCAAAAAAATTAAATTTTCCACGAAACGTCTAGAAATATTCGACCGATCCAAATGGCCGTTGGTATGACAATTACAGGTCTCAACGCCTATTGATAGAGGTATCAATCATCGAAATCGGAGCACATTGAAGATTTTCGAATTTTGTGGCTCTGAATTTGTGGGCTATAATAGTTCAGTTGATTTTCAAAAAAATTAAATTTTCCACGAAACGTCTAGAAATATTCGACCGATCCAAATGGCCGTTGGTATGACAATTACAGGTCTCAACGCCTATTGATAGAGGTATCAATCATTGAAATCGGAGCACATTTGAAGATTTACGAATTTTGTGGCTCTGAATTTGTGGGCTATAGTTCAGCTGATTTTCAAAAAAATTAAATTTTCCACGAAACGTCTAGAAATATTCGACCGATCCAAATGGCCCTTGGTATGACAATTACAGGTCTCAACGCGTATTGATAGAGGTATCAATCATCGAAATCGGAGCACATTTGAAGATTTTCGAATTTTGTGGCTCTGAATTTGTGGGCTATAGTTCAGTTGATTTTTAAAAAAAATTAAATTTTCCACGAAACGTCTAGAAATATTCGACCGATCCAAGTGGCCCTTGGTATGACAATTACAGGGCTCAACGCCTATTGATAGAGGTATCAATGCTAGTACGCATTTTCACAATCATCCGGCGTTCCCATTTTATTCATTATGTCGTCTCCGATCGTCGAAATCACTAACGTTTTTTCGTTTTTGGAATTAATTGCCTCTCTTTCTAGATGCTGTTTGAACTTCATGTCTTGTATTTTCTCTAGAGTTTCATTGTATCGAATGTACTGGTTTTAAAACTGAAGATGATTTTGCACTGGGAAATTTCTGTTTGCTTCTACAAAGACGCCTAATATTTTTAGCCCAGGGCGCCTAAATATATAAGAACGGCCCTGCTTGCCTTCCTAAGCAAGCGAATGGATGCATTAATGGAGACGGCTCCCGAGCATGTTACCCCCAGAATTAATCATAACCAAGTAAGACAAACCACAGCGAAAACGTTCCACGCAAATGCTCAGTTAGCAAGTTGCCCAATTTGCAACATAAACCATAGATTGTATGATTGCCCAAAATTCAGAGAAATGTACGTCGAATCACGAAGAGAGTTCATTACCAAGTCAAAAAGATGTTTCAATTGCTTCAGTATTGATCACCTAATTACTAATTGCAAAAGTTCCAAACACTGTTGAAAGTGTTCAAAACGTCATAACACTCTCCTGCATTTTATACCAAATAGTGACATCCCAAGTACCAACCAAGATTCATTGTTACCAACCGTAGCCAATACCAATGAAGCTGTTGCCCGATTTGCAGTAAGTTTACATCAGACAAACCCACCAGAAGATATCACGAGGATACCAACTCCAATGTTAATTCAGCCAAGGATTCCAATTTTACCAACAGCCACCATTGAAGTACAAGATAGATTTGGTAATTGGATCCGTTGTCGAGCGTTACTAGATTCCGGCTCAACACATTCATTTATTTCGGAAGATTTCATCAATTGGTTGCAAGTATCAAGCGTTAAGACTGACATAAAAATTAATACACTTAATAGTTTGACTGCCGGGTATTCGAACACAACTACACCGTTCAATTAGATGCATTAATCATACCCACAATATCGTCCAATTTACCATCAGTTGAGACCACAAATCTGCAGCTCCATCTTTTTGATATATATATAAACTACTAGCCGATCCATCGTTCAATAAACCAGTGAAAGTTGACATATTATTGGGATGTGAACCGTTTTTCCACTCGCTTCAAGAAACCAAATTCATGAAAGGTAAAAGAAATAGTCTCATTGCAATAAATTCAAGGTTTGGTTGAATAATCACAGGTCGACTGAACGTCAACAACCAATCATCCAGTATTAAACCAATTATTGAATCCAACTATTCATCAAATGGGGAACCAAATACTAATATTTCCCAAAACGCAGCGACAATAGAAAAATTCTGGAAAATTGAGGAAACTTTGCCAGTTTCAAAATTGAGCCTAGAGGAAGAAAGAGTCGTCGACCTATTCAATAAGACGTCTACCATAAAGTATAATAAGATTACGGTTTGTCTACCATTTAAATCTAGTCCTCCCAATCTCGGTGAAAGTTGTTCACACGCAACCAGAAGATTTTATGCCTTAGAGCATTATTATGGCTGAATACCTATAGCATTGAACCATATATGGAACTCATACTGCAAAATGAAATTGAACGAGCCAATAATAAAGTATTCTCCTTGCCACACCATCTGGTTATTAAGGAGGCCAGCAGTACGACGAAGGTTCGACGCGTCAGCCAGATCTACCAACAATCAGTCATTAAACGATAATTTAATAATCGGACCGACTATCCAAGACATAATTTGTTAAATCTATTAATTCATTTCCGTAAGCACAAATACATATTTTCTGCTAACATCGAAAAAACGTTTCGACAGATTTTAATATCGGATAATGACAAAGATTACCAGCGTATTATATGATCCCAATTCCAGTTTAAAGCATTATCGTTTAAAGACCGTCACCTACGGAACGGCATCCGCACCATTTTTAGCAATTAGATCACTCCACTATTTAGCAGATAAATTCAAAGAGAAATTCCCCAAGGCCAGTGATGTTCTAAAAACGGATTTCTATATGGACGATTTAATGTCCGGAGCCGATGATTTAGAGTCTGCACAATTATTACAAAGCGACATTATCAGTTTATTGAACCTTGGAGGATTTAATATTCGCAAATGGTCCTCAAACCATCCACAACTATTGGCGAATATTCCGATCGAAAGCCGAGAAATGGCATCCTAGGAGATTACAGATAATCAAATGCCGAAACCATTTGATTATCTGTAATCTCCTAGGATTAGGTATTAAATACAACCCCATTGAAGATTACTTCTTCTTTAGAATAACACTACCGGTAACAACTCAATTTACAAAAACATCGTTCCTGTCAGAGATTGCTAGAATATACGACCCATTAGGGTTGTTGTCATCTGTTACTATCGGTTTAAAGATATTGTTTTAGTCATTTTGGTTGCACGGTATCATTTGGGATGAGGAGTTGCCCGTACACATATTACACATATTCATACTAAAATCGTAATAGCCTGAGCGAACGGTTTTGTTTTTTTTTTGTTTCGCGGTGAAAATAATTTTTCAATAAAAAATGCAAATTCTGTTTCAATTTTAATTCTAAAAGATTGCATCGTAAATTGGTATATTTTGTCACTGTGGTTTTCACCTACAGGTAATTGAATCAATATTTTCTTTTTGAATGGCGTACGAGTGAAAAGTTTGATTTTTTGGTGCGGAGTATAATTAATCATAAATAGTGATAGTGATAGTTATAGTTATAATTATAACCAATAAACATATTAACAGTTCCAGTATTGTGTACAAAATTAGTGAATCATTCGTGTATTTGGTGCCTTTGGTTGGGTTGAAAAAAAACGGTTTAATTTATCCAAAAATCGTTGTGTGTAAATAAACTTAAATTATAAAATCATTAAAAACAAAAATATAGATAAAGACCTCTGTGTGTGAAACCTTGCACGGGTGCATAATACGGTGTTCGGCACATGGACCGACACAATTTTTTGGGGAATTGGTTGGGTCATTAGCTAGTTTTCACCCATACGACCCTACGTCCCAAGTGACACGGTAACTGAGATATGAATTTTTTTCGTTTTTTATTTAAATTACCTGAAATTTCGCCTTTAAATCGTCATATTTTTTTTGTTTGTGATTGTAATAGCACGAAATAACTTTTATTATATTCTGCAATGTATTTTTAGTCTAAATAAATCACTATTTGGTACAAATGGCTTCAAGAAAATAAATTATATGAGCTTCGAAAGTCTTGAAAATGTGTAAATGTATGAAAAATTTCTACTTCTAAATTCAATATAAAAAAAATAAACAATTTTTTGAACATAGGTTTGTTTTAAAAAGTTGTCTAGTTTATACTCTTTCCAACGGTATGCTACATGTTGGAGAAATTATTTATAGTATGGTCAAAATAAGAGATAGAAGTTGTCAGGGTCAAGAAAATTATTTTTATCTTTATTATGTTTTTATTAAATAATTAAAGATCCAAAATAACTTCACAATTCACATATTAAAAAACAAACAATTTATTTATAATTTAAACACTTTATTAAAATTAAAATATATTTAATTTAAAATTTATACCAACTATTTCCAATTATTTCCAATGTAATGTTGAAATTAACCTAAAACAGAAAACAATAATTCAAAATCTAAAATTAATATTATACATTAAAATTATTAAGAACTTATCTGTATAAATGTCCATAATTGGTTTAAAACCATTTGGTAGTCTTAGATCGTTCTGAAAAATAAAAGAAAGGTTTAAAACTACATTAAATATAAGAAAAATTGTAATTGTAACTTACCTACTCAACATTTAATTTGTTGACAGGTCGATTATAAAATTATTATGTAACTAAACGTCAAATCGTTATAGCCATTTTCAGACGTGAATATAATTTAACGTAATTTAACAGTGTTGCAAGATGAATAAGTTATATGTCAAATTAAGTTATACTTCACGTTGTATGGAAGCGATTTTATGTTCGGTACGTCAAAAATAAAATATTTAGTCGTCTTCAAGAACTCATACAAAACACATTAAAATAATTGTATCTTCAAATAAATTATTATAATAAATCAATTAAAATTTTGTGTGTTTTTTCATTTTTTAAAATAATCTTCGAAAATAAATTAATTGAAAGTTCTTTCATTTTTTGAATTAAATAAAGCTAATTAAATCTTTATATATTTATTGAAAGTGCTTTCATTTTTGGTCCTTCGAGCCGGATGGCGAAACCGTGTGCTTCAATATTACGTACGTGAAAGGTACAGCCATCTTGTTAATCAGGAAAAGTTACCTCGTGTTTCTCCATCCAATTAATCTTCGATTTATAAAAAATCATCAGATAATTAATCATCAATAATTCGCTAAATTAATTTAGCAATTTCTATCGTCGGATTAATTTATGATTTATGTTGGTAGACATAAAATAAAAATATTGAATTTTATTGCGCTACCACAGAAGTTCATCATACGTATAACCGTGTTACACATCAATAAATTAATTTTACGGTCAAATCAACTTGAAAATATTTCAAGAAAAAGCTGTGTTCAACATCATCAAATTGTGAATTTAACTCATGTGGAAATCAATATTATTTCACGAGGTTCATTCAATTAAAAGCATCATCGTGAACATAAGCGATACATCGGCTAGTTCTTCGATTACACCAATCGTTATACGAATCATCGTACAGTTTAACGCATTACATCGATATTATTAAATATCACGTTCCCGCATCAGTTAACCATAGTTAATCACGTGGAGTCATCGTGTAATATTAATTACATAAACGAATTAAGCATTCGAGTACTACTTCGTCAATTTCATTAAAGTACAAATACTTCGTAATCAACCATTTGGAGGCATTCCAGTAAATAATTATTCATCGCCAAATTGCAAGTCTCAACATCACCGGTTGCAGCTACTGGAAAGCGAGCTGGTATAAGTCAAATTAAATCATCACGACAACGTACATACTGGAATCATTGTAACTTGTTCGTTACATTAATATTCACTGACATTAAGTCAGAATAAGTTGTAAGTTACACTAATATTTAAATTTCTAGGGTAATATTCTATTGTTTATTTTAATATTTTGGGTAAGCAGAAATAACTGCTGCTTTGTTTCAGGTGGCAAAATAGTGATTCGTTAGTTTTTTAATTGTATAATCGGGTCAAGTAAAGTTAAATAATAATGTCAGACCGAGATTCCGACAGTAGTGATCACGCCAGTAATAGGGACTCTAGGCCTACATCAAAAACTGTGACTGTAGATACATTAAAAAGGAAACGTGCCGCATTTAAGGGACAATTAACCCAATTTAGAAACAAACTACTAAGTCTAAAGACCATAGGGGAAGTTGAGTCTAATATTCGTAGACTACAGTTGGTATATGACAATTATCATCAAGTCCAACTTAAGATAGAGATCCTAAATGAAGATGCTGCAACTGATCGTATATCGTTTGAAGATGATTACGAATATGTTGAAAGCGCATTGTTAAATAAGCTTCATGATCTAAAGAAACTAGAAACTCAAACAAAAGAACCCAATTATGAGGACGCTTCAGCTAATAGCACCCAAATAGAACAAAATATTCCAGTAATGTCGATAAAACTCCCAGAGCTCAAGTTACCAACATTTAGTGGTTTAGAGAGTGAATGGTTAGCATTTAGGGACATTTTTAAAAATCTAATTCATAACAAACCTACCATCGATAATACAGTAAAGTTTGTTTATTTAATATCACATATTCGTGCCGGAAAAGCGTATCATTTAATAGAAAACCTTCCGGTAACTTCCGATAATTACAACGTGGCATGGGAAGCATTTTGTAAACGCTACGATAATGCCATTGTGATACAAAGAATTCACATGAAAAAACTGTATGAAATAAAGTCTCCTTATGAAAATTCAGCAGTCTCATTACAAACATTTATTGACCACTGTGTAAAAAATTACAGTGCTCTAAAATCATTGCATATCGAGGTCGAAAAATGGGATTTAATGCTAATCCACCATTTAACCGAAAAACTCGATAAGTCATCTAAAATATATATAATTAAAAATTCAGAAACAAATAAATTATTAAACTTCGACAAATTTATCAATTTTTTGCGAAATCGTGTACGCATTTTAGACGCCATCAAGGTGACAACCAATTCAAAGTCTCCAGTTGAAAACAAACGGTATCATTATTCAAAAGGAAAATCAATCTCTTTAGTTTCCAATAATATCAAGTGCTCGTATTGTGATGGATCACATTTAATAATAAATTGTCCAGGTTTCTTAGATATTAAGGTAACTCCGCAAATGCGTTTTCAACATGCACGGAGTAATCAATTGTGTACCAATTGTTTAAGTCCTAAGCACAAAGTTGGAATGTGTGATAAACCACCATGTAGCAAATGTTCTTTGAAACATAATGACCTGCTTCATTTTGGGACAAATTCAAGTGCTCGGAATACTAAGAGCTTAACAGCAACTACAGGACTTAACGGAAATGATTCTGCTAATAATCGTCGAGAAGAATCAAGTAGTGTTGAAATATCTGGGTTATCTTCGTGTCAGCTAAGCAATACTCAAGTCAAAAACTCAGTTAGTTTAAGAAGTGTCGAACAGATTCTGATTGGAACTGCATTGCTTAATGTTGCAACAGGATCCAATGGAAAACTGTTATGTAGGGCATTACTAGATAGTGGGTCACATCTAAACTTCGTGACTGAAAGTATTGTTAAATTATTAAAGCTGAAAAAACAATCAACCAGTAAAGTCGTATCTGGCATTGGTGGAACTGAAACCGTACTTAAGGCAAAGGTTTCTCTAACTATTACATCCAGAATATCTAATTTCTCTGTGACACTTGATTTCTTTATAATTCCAAGAATCACGAACAATTTACCAGCTAATCCCGTCAATATTGACTTAAATTTGATTCCTGCCGAGATTCAGTTAG
Source organism: Tipula helvola (assembly GCA_963556165.1). Classification (NCBI taxonomy): domain Eukaryota; kingdom Metazoa; phylum Arthropoda; class Insecta; order Diptera; family Tipulidae; genus Tipula; species Tipula helvola. The sequence goes on along the minus strand of OY744481.1, from coordinate 150,765,217 downwards.
CTCACCCGTATTTCCATGTACCAAACAAGATCGATATGTTACTTGGTGCTGAAATGTACAATCAATTGTTTAGCGGTCAAGCTATCACTGTGCTTAAGGAGCTACCACCATTTATGTCGAGCGTGTTCGGATATGTAATTAGTGGTAGGGTAGGTTCTCGTCAAAGGCTTGATGAAGGGCCAGCCACTGTATTGTGTACTAATGAAAGTCTTCACAATGATTTGAAACGTTTCTGGGAAATAGAAACCATTCATGTTAAAAATAATTTTTCATTAGAAGAAAAATTCTGTGAAGACCATTATGTTAAGAACGTCAAGCGTCTCCCGTCCGGTCAGTATTCTGTCTCATTACCTGTAAATGACAATATACAATGTCTTGGTCATTCAAACTTCACATCGCTTCAACAATTTTATTCTATAGAAAGGAAACTAATTCGTGAGCCTGAAATTTATCAGCAATACCGTGATTTTATGAGAGAGTATTTGTCGTTAGAACATATGATGTTAGTTCAAGATCCACATAGTATAAATAATTCATACAATAAGGCATACTATCTGCCACATCATTGTGTAATGAAAGATACTAGTACAACTACTAAATTAAGAGTGGTATTTAATGGATCTTCGAAATCAGCGTCCAATATATCTCTGAATGATTGCCTAAATAAAGGTCCCACGGTTCAACAAGATTTGCTGTCTATCATACTTCGATTTAGGACTCACATAGTTGCTTTTACAGCCGACATTACTAAAATGTACAGGCAAATACTCATACAAGATGACCAACAAGATTTACAACGAATTTGGTGGAGAGATAATGCAACAGATAATATACAATGTTTTAAGTTGCGCACAGTTACATATGGTACTAAAAGCGCTCCGTACCTCGCAACTCGTACCTTACAACAATTGGCGTTCGATGAAACAGCTTCGTTTCCCGTAGCATCAGCGGTCTTGACAAACGACTTTTATGTCGACGACGTTCTGACCGGAGCTGATAATGTTACTGATGCACTAAACTTAAAAGAGGAATTAACCAAATTATTAACTAAAGGCGGTTTTCAGTTGAGGAAATTTTCCTCAAATGTCCCTAGTCTCTCGGTACCTACTGAATCTACTTCGAAAATATCATTGGTACTCGGACTTTGTTGGGACACTTCGCAAGATAAATTCGAAATGAATTTTTCCAAATTTTCTCTAGACACAATTTGTACTAAACGAAACATTTTATCAGAGATTTGTCAATTATTTGACCCTTTGGGATTATGTTCCCCAATGATATTGGTTGCTAAACTTATAATGCAGGCAATATGGGCATTGCACACAATCGATTGGGATGATTTGATCACAAACCAAATTCGGGATCAGTGGATCGAATTTAAAAAACAACTAATTGAGTTAAATCAAATAAGAATTCCTCGATGTATCCTAGTACCTCAATACCAATCAGTGCAGATCCATGGCTTCTCAGACGCTTCGGAAAAGGGTTTTGGCTGTGTTGTTTATATGAAAAGCACAGATAATTATAACACCCAACACGTTCAGTTGATTTGTTCAAAGTCTAGAGTTGCTCCATTAAAGAAGCAGACGATTCCACGTTTGGAGCTTTGTGCTGCATTGCTTTTGTCGCAAACAGTGAATAAACTCGTCGACAGTTTGAATATGCAGTTTGATCAAATTTATCTTTGGTCAGATTCGGAGATAACACTGTTACGAATTAAATCTGAACCTGCTAAATTTGCTTCATTTGTAGCACATAGGATCACCCAAATACAGGAAAGTTCTTCGATAGCCAGCTGGTGCTATGTTCCAACTTCGCAAAATCCAGCGGATTTAGTATCTAGAGGAATAATGCCAAACGAATTTCTGAAGCAAGATCTATGGTGGTCAGGCCCACTGTTTCTTCGACAAAATCAGTCAACTTGGCCTAAAAATCCTAATTTAAAGATTAGCTCAGAATTATTAAATTTAGATGGCCGACAGCATACAGCAGTGCCAGTTTGCAGTGACATGGAGTCTTGGAATTTATTTCATCGATATTCATTATTTACCAAGCTTCTTTGCGTTACAACTGTAATTCTTCGATTTATCAAAATTCTCAAATTAAAGGGACAATTAAAGATTACTAATGCACTTACATCGGATGAACTAAATGTTGCACTCAATACTTTTATAAAAATCATTCAACGAACAAAATATTTAAACGAACTCCAAAATAGATATAAATGGCAAACTACTTCTAGTCATGATTATAAGATTGGTTCATTAGTTCTTCTACATGAGGATAACACGCCACCATTAAACTGGGTTATGGGTAGAATCACTCAGACACATCCCGGTTCTGACAATCGTATTCGTGTAGTAACAGTTAAAACATCTAAATCGGTATTCAAGAGGTCAATTAATAAAATCAGTGTCTTGCCACTTGAATCGGAGACTCAAACCAAACCATAAATATTATCACTTTAGAACGAAGATTTATAAAATATTAAAATATTATTGTAAAAATTGTGTGTTAACTTAATGTGAAGGATTTGGTTACTTTAAATTTAGTTTGATATAATAATTTTTTTTTGATTATTTATATAAATACACTGAATTTAAATTAGATTACTTATTTTTTGAACTAATTACTTCAAGGGCGCGGATATGTTAAAGATCCAAAATAACTTCACAATTCACATATTAAAAAACAAACAATTTATTTATAATTTAAACACTTTATTAAAATTAAAATATATTTAATTTAAAATTTATACCAACTAATTATTATTATACATTATACTTATGTATTTATTTTTCCAATGTAATGTTGAAATTAACCTAAAACAGAAAACAATAATTCAAAATCTAAAATTAATATTATACATTAAAATTATTAAGAACTTATCTGTATAAATGTCCATAATTGGTTTAAAACCATTTGGTAGTCTTAGATCGTTCTGAAAAATAAAAGAAAGGTTTAAAACTACATTAAATATAAGAAAAATTGTAATTGTAACTTACCTACTCAACATTTAATTTGTTGACAGGTCGATTATAAAATTATTATGTAACTAAACGTCAAATCGTTATAGCCATTTTCAGACGTGAATATAATTTAACGTAATTTAACAGTGTTGCAAGATGAATAAGTTATATGTCAAATTAAGTTATACTTCACGTTGTATGGAAGCGATTTTATGTTCGGTACGTCAAAAATAAAATATTTAGTCGTCTTCAAGAACTCATACAAAACACATTAAAATAATTGTATCTTCAAATAAATTATTATAATAAATCAATTAAAATTTTGTGTGTTTTTTCATTTTTTAAAATAATCTTCGAAAATAAATTAATTGAAAGTTCTTTCATTTTTTGAATTAAATAAAGCTAATTAAATCTTTATATATTTATTGAAAGTGCTTTCAATGAGTTATAATATTTGTTCGAATTGTTCTCCTCTACTCCGTATGCATGCACGACACATTTTCCTTATTTCAAATGTTATTGAGCGAAGTCGTATTTCTCTTTTCATTATTTCAAATGCAGCTATAATTCGCTCCATTAAAATTTCTCGTGAGGGCACCTCTGTTGCATAAACCAATTCCTTTGCACGTCCCCAGACGTAAAAATTGAGGGGTGTCCAAAGAAATTCCAAAAATTCCCACAAAAAGCCCAAAAAATTTCCAAAATTTCCAGAAAATGCGCAAAAAATTCAAAAAATACCCAGAAAATACCCAAGAATTTCCAAAAATACCCAGAAAATGCCCAAGAATTTCCAAAAATACCCAGAAAATGCCCAAGAATTTCCAAAAATTCCCAGAAAATGCCCAAGAATTTTCAAAAATTCCCAGAAAATGCCCAAGAATTTTCAAAAATTCCCAGAAAATGCCCAAGAATTTCCAAAAATTCCCAGAAAATGCCCAAGAAATTTCAAAAATTCCCAGAAAATGCCCAAGAATTTCTAAAAATTCCCAGAAAATGCCCAAGAATTTCCAAAAATTCTCAGAAAATGCCCAAGAATTTTCAAAAATTCCCAGAAAATGCCCAAGAATTTCCAAAAATTCCCAGAAAATGCCCAACAAATTCCAAAAATTCCCAGAAAATGCCCAAGAATTTCTAAAATTTCCCAGAAAATGCCCAAGAATTTCCAAAAATTCCCAGAAAATGCCCAAGAATTTTTAAAAATTCCCAGAAAATGCCCAAGAATTTTCAAAAATTCCCAGAAAATGCCCAAGAATTTCCAAAAATTCTCAGAAAATGCCCAAGAATTTCCAAAAATTCCCAGAAAATGCCCAAGAATTTTCAAAAATTCCCAGAAAATGCCCAATAATTTCCAAAAATTCCAGAAAATGCCCAAGAAATTCCAAAAATTCCCAGAAAATGCCCAAGAATTTCTAAAAATTCCCAGAAAATGCCCAAGAATTTCCAAAAATTCCCAGAAAATGCCCAATAATTTCCAAAAATTCCCAGAAAATGCCCAAGAATTTCCAAAAATTCCCAGAAAATGCCCAAGAAATTCCAAAAATTCCCAGAAAATGCCCAAGAATTTCTAAAAATTCCCAGAAAATGCCCAAGAATTTCCAAAAATTCCCAGAAAATGCCCAAGAATTTTTAAAAATTCCCAGAAAATGCCCAAGAATGTTCAAAAATTCCCAGAAAATGCCCAAGACTTTCCAAAAATTCCCAGAAGATGCCCAAGAAATTCCAAAAATTCCCAGAAAATGTCCCTGAACTTCCAAAAATTCCCAGAAAATGCCCAAGAATTTTCAAAAATTCCCAGAAAATGCCCAAGAATTTCCAAAAATTCCCAGAAAATGCCCAAGAATGTTCAAAAATTCCCAGAAAATGCCCAAGACTTTCCAAAAATTCGCAGAAGATGCCCAAGAAATTCCAAAAATTCCCAGAAAATGTCCCTGAACTTCCAAAAATTCCCAGAAAATAGCCTTGAACTTCCAAAAATTCGCAGAAAATGGCCCTGAACTTCCAAAAATTCCCAGAAAATAGCCCTGAATATCCTAAAATTCCCAGAAAGTGGCCTTGAACTTCCAAAAATTCCCAGAAAATGGCTTTGAATTTCCAAAAATTCCCAGAAAATAGCCTTGAACTTCCAAAAATTCCCAGAATATGGCCTAGAATTTCCAAAAATTCCCAGAAAATGACCTTGAATTTCCAAAAATTCCCAGAAAATGACCTTGAACTTCCAAAAATTCCCAGAAAATGGCCCTAAACTTCCAAAAATTCCCAGAAAATGGCCAAGAATTTCTCCATTTTCTTGGAATTTTTGGAAATTCTTGGGCATTTTTGGAAATTCAAGGCCGCTTTCTGGGAATTTTTGGAAGTTCAGGGCCATTTTCTGGGAATTTTTGGAAGTTCAGGGTCATTTTCTGGGAATTTTTGGAAGTTCAAGGCCATTTTCTGGGAATTTTTGGAAATTTTTGGAAATTCTTGGGTATTTTCTGGGAATTTTTGGAATTTTTTGCGCATTTTCTGGAAATTTTCGAAATTTTTTGGGCTTTTTTTGGGAATTTTTGGAATTTCTTTCGGGACGTGCAAAGGAATTGGTTTATGCAACAGAGGTGCCCTCACGAGAAATTTTAATGGAGCGAATTATAGCTGCATTTGAAATAATGAAAAGAGAAATACGACTTCGCTCAATAACATTTGAAATAAGGAAAATGTGTCGTGCATACATACGGAGTAGAGGAGAACAATTCGAACAAATATTATAACTCATATTTAATAAAAACATAATAAAGATAAAAAGAATTTTCTTGACCCTGACAACTTCTATCTCTTATTTTGACCATACTATAAATAATTTCTCCAACATGTAGCATACCGTTGGAAAGAGTATAAACTAGACAACTTTTTAAAACAAACCTATGTTCAAAATAATGTTTATTTTTTTTATATTGAATTTAGAAGTAGAAATTTTTCATACATTTACACATTTTCAAGACTTTCGAAGCTCATATAATTTATTTTCTTGAAGCCATTTGTACCAAATAGTGATTTATTTAGACTAAAAATACATTGCAGAATATAATAAAAGTTATTTCGTGCTATTACAATCACAAACAAAAAAATATGACGATTTAAAGGCGAAATTTCAGGTAATTTAAATAAAAAACGTGTCACTTAGGACGTAGGGTCGTATGGGTGAAAACTAGCTAATGACCCAACCAATTCCCCAAAAAATTGTGTCGGTCCATGTGCCGAACACCCTGTATAATCCGCATACAGTAAATTTACTTGGTCATCTGTAACAATGTCTTTGTGCTGTGTGTGTAATGCGACAGTGTCGGAAAATTTTTTTAATTGTGCCGGGGAATGCAATAAACTCATTCATTTTGAATGTGCGGGGGTTAAAAAACCTGTGTTTATTGCCATTTCTTTAATTCCGAATTTTTTTTGGCGATGCGGTGTGTGCATTGATGTCTGTAGAATTTTAAAGGAAAAGAGTGATCACATGAGCAATGCTATTGATGCTATATCTGTGTCCTTGTCCTTAATTAACAAAACATCTACCGTCATCAATAATAACATGGAAAGGTTATTAAAACCAGTACCATCGCAACTGTCATCGTCTTCAAAATTCAAAAAAAAGGCAACGCAAACTAATACGGAAATAGCTTCAACAATGCGTACAAGATCGAAGAGAAATATTATTAATACCAGCAAAACGGCTGCAACTGATATAACGGATGGCCATGTTCAAGCCACTGATGGCCTACAACCACCACACTTCCCGCCGTTGTCATCCGATGTTGTTGTTGCGAACACTGCGGGACCCATTTCGATGTCTATTGTATTGGACTCTTCGCCATCACTGTCTTGTCAGGAGGCCGTTGAGGATGAGACGTCGAGTGTTCCGGATTCGGATTGTCCAGTCATGGAGTTGCGTGCAGTACCGGTGGTCCGAAGGAAGTATTTGTATATTTCCGGTCTTGATCCAACTACTACCTCCGAGACGATCTCCAAGTACATTGCGTTTAAAGGCAGTTTTAATCCATCAAACGTGGCCTGCTTCTCACTGTTCCCTAGACACCGGGATCCAGCAAAAAATCCAGATTTTTGGCCACCCGGGGTTCTAGTTCGCGATTTTGAAGAAAGATGCCAATCAAAAAACGAGGAAGGAGCTGGCAGCAAAGTATCAATTTAATTTCATTCAATACATTAAATTCTAATATTTTAAATACTAATTTACCAAATGCTCACAATAATCTTATCACAGTTCATCCTAATATTCTAAATTCATATTTATCTAATTCTAACAATATCATCAATGGATCTAGCAATGCCCTCAACAGTAGCTTGTCAATTTTTTATTTTAATTGTAGTGGCATGCGTTCAAAAGCAAGAAATTTCTATCTTGGAATATTAGAATCTAATTACGACGTAATAATTCTGACCGAAACATGGCTTAGTTTTTCCCTTCGGACTTTTGCGTTTTCCGTCGCGACCGGTATAACTTTAGTACAAAACGAAAAGGTGGTGGTGTGCTTATTGCAGTTCGGAAAATGTATTCTTGTGAATTTTTATTTTCCGATCCAATTATTGAGTTCATGGGTGTTAAACTCAAACTAGGTACATTTTACATAATAATTAGCACAGTCTACTTTCCTCTAGAGCCATCCGCGCCGTTCTGTCAAGATTTTATTGACAAGATCTCGTGTAATTTATTACCTTTTATTTCTGATAACACTGACTTTGTTATTTTCGGCGATTTCAACTTTCCAGATCTAATTTGGATGATGGTTAACAATATATTCATTCCTGCTAATACGAATGATTCTTCAGACTTAATTTATGATTTTATGGCAAACATGGGTACTTCACAAATGAACAGTGTACCAAACAGCCGCGGCACTTATCTGGATTTGATTTTCTACACTAATAATAGGTCTTTTAAACTAGAATCATGCGACGACTTTGCCGGATCTTCGATTGTTTATCATACCCCGGTTTCATTTCAGTTGTTCTACAAAACTTCTAATAATTTGAACTTCACTAAAAATTGTACCGTCTTTGATTATTCGCACGCCGACCACAGCTCACTAAATGATTTTTTAGCTGAAGTGGATTGGGCTGATACTCTATCAAACATTGATATAAACAGTTCATTAGATACCTTCAATGAATTATTGAAGGTTGCTTTTGAAAAATTTGTTCCTAAAAAATTAATGAATAAGTCTCATATCCGGAACGTCCCGGAACTCAAGCAGCTAGAAGTCCTGCGTAATAAAAGTCACAGGAAGTATAGGCATACAGGGTTGGCCCATGACTATATCCAGTTTAAGTCTCTGCGCAAACAGTTTTGCTATCTCAACCGATTCCTGTACAACAATTACATAATTGATATTGAAGACGATTTGCGATGTAATCTGAAGAATTTCTGGAGATTTGTCAAAATTAAGAAACATAATAACGGCTTGCCGGCATTTTTAGAGTTCCATATGGTCAAAAATCAGATAACCCTGAGGCAATCTGCGGTTTCTTCGCTGATTATTTTAGCAGTGTTTTTGTTAAGGAGTGTTAGCTCTCTCCTATATTAGCTAACGGAAATAATTCAAAAATTGTTTTTTCAGAACTTGACGTAATGAGGGCTTTGATGAACTTGGATGTATCTAAGGGGCCTGGACCAGATGGTTTACCAGTGTCTCTATTAAAGCTGTGTGCAGTCGGTTTTGCCGCTCCTTTATGTCATCTATTTAATCTGAGCCTCAGCCAAGGCAAATTTCCTGATCTCTGGAAAATATCAAGTATCATACCGATCCACAAAAGCGGCCCCCGCAGTGATGTAACAAATTATCGTGGAATTGCAATACTGTCTTGCATTCCTAAAGTATTCGAGTCAATGGTTAACAAAGTGATCTACTTCCACTCGAAGCAACATATTAGCACTCGTCAGCATGGATTTTTTCCCGGCCGCTCAACGGTCACTAATTTAACGGTCTTTCAAAATAATTTAATTAATTCTGTTGCCTCGAAAGTTCAAGTCGATGTAGTTTATACCGACTTCGCTAAAGCTTTCGATAAACTTAATCACAGGATATTAGTAAATAAGCTCAGTGAACTTAATTGCGACATTATTCCCATAAATTGGCTTATGTCTTATTTATCGGATCGCAAAATGTTTGTCAAGATTACGTTCTCAGAATGTTTTATTGCGACATCTGGGGTGCCTCAGGGTAGACACCTGGGGTCCACTATTATTCTTATTGTTCATTAACAATGTTGTGGATTGCTTCAAATTCGCAGACTGAAAATATATGCAAACATATCATTTGAATTAGATCGCGATCAATTTCAGCGGGACCTGAACACATTTTGCGGTTGGTGTGTTACTAACCTTATGTTTCTGAATGTTGATAAGTGTCACGTGATCACCTATTCTAGGTCTAAGTCTCCAGTAGTTTTTGACTACTTTCTAAATGATGTTAGTTTGAAGAGAGTTAATATGATTACTGATTTGGGCGTTATCTTTAGCTCGGGTTTAACGTTTAACGCACACATCGATGCGGTTGTTAACAAAGCCTTTTCGATGTTGGGGTTTATTAAAAGAAACTCGAAGGATTTTCATGACACAATAACTTTCAAGTCACTGTACACTTCATTTGTTCGTTCACAGCTTGAATACGCGACTGTCATATGGTCCCCGTTCTACCAGTCTCATTCAAACAGAATTGAAAGTATTCAGAAACAGTTTTTGTTATTTGTTCTCAGAAAATTACCGTCTCTCGAACGGGACAATAATTTCAGACTATCACCATATGTAGACCGATGCCGTTTTCTGAATCTCAAATCTTTAAGTGATAGACGTACATGCGCAAATGCCACATTTGCACGGGACATCATTTGTGGTGAAATAGACTGCTCCGAGATTCTTTCATGTTTTAATATTTATGCTCCTTAACGCAGCTTACGCCCCCGGGAACTTCTTCATATTCCGACTGCAAGTAGCAACTACAGCTTCCATGGCCCTATAGCGCGTATTCAACGAGATCTCAACGCCGTAGCGGATTGTTTCGATTTCAATATTTCCAGAGATGAGTTTAAAAAACGAATCGCTAGACTTTTGTTTTAATACGTTTAATATATTATAATAATAATAGTTTCATAATGTTTTGTTGTATTGTTAGATCTATTGATAACGTTGTAACCTTATCTTTTATTGTATAAAATTGTTTAACTTTTTATAATATTTTTTAATTGCATGAACATGCTGTTGGTTAATAAATAAATAAATAGAACGATATTTGTCAATAAGAAATCAAATGTCTTTACTTACTGAACTAAAGTTCCCTAGATGGTTATATGTATAAAAAGAACCAGTAGAATTGCATGGTTTCGCGGTGATGCATCTTTAGACGCTTACGCGGCCGGCATAAACGCGCGAACGATTACATATAAATGGACAACCTAAGGTCAATCTATTAGCAGCAAAGACTCGAGTAACGCCCATCAAAGCTTTGAGTATTCCCAAACTTGAACTTAATGCAGCGACACTATTATGGTCCGACTATTAAATACTGTGCTACAATCGCTTAAATTACCAAGTCAACCGGACATATATTTATATTCGGACTCAACAATAACCTTGCAATGATTATCCAAGCCACCAAAATTATTGAAACCGTTCGAGGTAAACCGTGTCTCGGAAATAATGCAATCAACTAAACTTTGTCAATGGTATTTTGTTGCAACCGAAAATAACCCTGTACGATTATTTTTCCTAATATTAGTCCCCTGCTCCGAATTGTCCCATCCTCCTTCGGCCTGGGGACCTGGAATGTGCGGGGTCTTAACAACTCCCAAAAACTCGACACCATATTGACTCTAATTTGCTCAAAAATAATGTACACATATGTAGCGTACAAGAAACAAACCTGTGCGCCGGAGCCTATTCCCCAAAAAACTACCCATGGCATCTTATAAACGACATTAGCACGAAACGCAGAGAGGTGGGTATTGTAGTAAGAAAAAATACCCTTATCAAAACTAAGCGACTTAAAAGCTATTTTTGGGGCCATACTTACGCTACAAGGCAAAATGGTCGATGGTAATGTACTTTTCATATCAGTATATGTTCCGCCCCACACCTCCCAATTCAACCGCCGTCTATCCTCCAAGATATTTGCGAAATTTCTCTCGATAGTTGATCGTTGTCCCCCATCATACGACATTGTGTTGCTTGGCGATTTCAACGCCCACTTGAGTCACATCAATTTACGCACTGACAACGAGAATGGGATTGCTCTCCAGCTACTCACTCGCTCTATCCAGTTATTTAACCACACTTTGCATGGGCGACGACAAAACCTAGCAACCTGGACAGATGGTAGAAACTACTCCCAGACTACATTTTAACCCATCGAAACATCATTTCTAGCTGAATTAATGAACAAAACGCAAGCTGTACAAACAATGTCCTGGAAAAGTGGCGCCATTATAAAAAATTCTTGGCTATTAATTGGTGACTATTTAATTTTACTAATTTTAACATAACTATTAAATGTATACTTAAACTGCTGATTCTTATTATTCACATAGGTAAACATTGGCTTTGTGTTTATTTATGGAGCAAAAGAATTTATTAAAAAATTTGAGAACACAAGCAGTAAATTAATTTCCATAATGGGCAGCAACATTAAGGGCGACAAGACACCCAAAAGTTTACTGAATACTGTGCTAACTAACAATGGTTTATCCAAAGTAAGTTATCTACATGTTTTCTATCTAAAATAAGTAATATTAATTAAATATTATCTTTCATATATGCTAAAAATGTTTGTTTGTTATATCTACTTCATGTCATTTTACCTCCAGTATCAAGGAGGGAAGTCGAGGATGCTCCCAGTACTTCCAAGTAAACTTGTGTTAAATATTCTATGAAGGATTCGCAAAGTTTTTTTTTTTTTAATTGGCGACAAAGTAGCTGAAATTGAAGAAAAAATTCAGGCAAAAATTAAATTAAATTTACCAATTCAGCCGTTTATAATTGTACACGGAAATATTGAGACCTAAAACGATTATGTGGTTTATTTTGAAGGATGTCGTTATCAATTCAATTGTATTCTGCTTGCCATTGATACTTGCTTTAAAATTTACATGTTTTTAAATTTGAAATATCCTCAACCATCTATTTTAGTATGGAATTTTATTCAAAATTTTTATTTTGAAATTAAAACTGATTTCACAAAGAACATACGTCTATAAATTTATTAATTAAAAAATTAAGCGATTAGTCACTCGTGTACATTTAATTGAAGAAATAGTTTAACAATATGTATACTTGTTTATAGTAATAATTTTTATTTGTTATAATAAAGATAAACTATCTTAAGTCGACTTAAGCTGTTTTACCTTTTTTAAAATTCAACGTGCTCTATCTCTCCTCTAACCTCATTTAGTTTAACTTAAGTGGTAACAACTGGTGGCCAAAGGCTTTGGTCGCAAAACCATAGCAACTTTAGTCGACATAAGTGAAAAATGAATATAATATTCAACTTTTTCTAGCTTTCTATAAAAAAAATTTGAAACTTGAAATAAGATGTTTTACCTTTTGACCACAGATATTATTATTGTAGTTATTATGAATATTTTTTTTTAAAACCTCTTTTGGGTAATTTATAAGATTAAAGCAGGCAGGTTTATCTTGATTTATAAGGGGTTTCCATCGTCAGTAGTATAATAACAAAATAGTATAATACTATTATATTATTAAAGGAGAGGAGAAATTGTTAAGAGTTTGCAATTCAGTTTCGATCTGTGAGCATGTGAAAAATAAATCATTTTTCAGTACATCTCATCAGGCTATAGCGACTGAACTGCTAATTTATTACACTGATTTTTTCCTATACCGGGTGTTTCTTTTAAACTGAGACGATCAAATATCTCGAAAAATAGCCACTCTACGGAAAAAATGTCACATTAGTGCAAAAAAATAGTCCCCCACCCCCGCTTTGTAGGTGGGACGGGGGTAACTTTTAAACTAAGATAGGAAGCCATATTTTTTATTGCAGATACGGATTCTACGACTAAAAGTACTTATGATTTGAATGAAATATTTTGTTCGGTTCATGATAAATGGCTTTGTAATCGACGAAATTCAATTTTTTTCAATTTCTTCTTCTTAGAACACACGCATTCGATTCTGCAATACGTTTGAAATAAAAAACATCACGTTTTCATTGGAAATACTCGAAATTCGTCATCAAAACAATTTATTAATGTAAATGGCAGGTGAATAAAAAATTTTAGCTTAAAATAAGTGTTCAAAATGATGGCCTGCGACTTCAATGCACTTATTAATACGCATTTCCAATGATTGTACACAACTGAGAAGTGTGTTTGGTTGAATTTCAGCACACGCATTTCTGATTCGCTCAATCATGTTCTCACGTGTTGTTGGCTCTTGTTTGTAAACTTGGTCTTTAAGATAACCCCACAAAAAGAAATCTGGCGAAGTAAGATCTGGTGATCTGGCGGGCCAATTTATCGGACCAGCTCTACCGATCCAGCGACCATTGAAATCACGATCAAGTACCTCACGTGCTACCAACGAATAGTGTGCAGGACAACCATCATGTTCCGTCTCAATTCTAAGTTCAAATTTTCAAGTAATATTGGCAGTTCATTTTCCAAAAAGTTTCGGTAAATTTGACCATTCAAGTTGCCTTCAATAATGTGGGGGCCGATGAGTTGGTTGCCAATTATTCCACACCACACGTTGGCAGTCCAAGGGCGCTGATGCTCAACTTGGCGAAGCCAGTGTGGATTTTCAACACTCCAATAATGCATGTTGTGTCGATTAACCGTTCCATGGTTTGTAAAAGACGATTCGTCAGAGAACATTACGCAACGAAAAAAAAAATTGGGGTTTTGTTGTATTTGTTCACGTGCCCATTGACAAAAAGTTACCCGATTTTGGAAATCAGCGCCATGAAGATCTTGGTGTAAAGACACATGATATGGATGATCCTTGTGCCGTTTTAAAATTCTCCAAACACTGGTGAGGGACAATCCGGAATCGCGAACTATTTCTCGTGTAGCAATTTCATTATTTTCTCCAGTGACTGTTGCTCTACGGGTCCTCTTTTTCGGTTGAACATTTCCATCAGCAATAAATTGTTTGATAGTACGGCCAAATGAAGCACGTGAACGAATCCTATCCGGAAAACGTTGAGCGTAAATAGCAACAGCATTTTCAAGATTTCTGCCAGCTTCTCCATAAACCAGAACCATTTCAATTTTCTCTGGCACAGTTAAACGGTCCATTCTAAAGTATTTTATCGTTTATTTTGCAATTACGAAAAACATGAAGATAAGAAATAACACAAACGTTAAATGTGATTTACAAAACAGAATAAATTGTTTTGATGACGAATTTCGAGTATTTCTAATGAAAACGTGATGTTTTTTATTTCAAACGTATTGCAGAATCGAATGCGTGTGTTCTAAGAAGAAGAAATTGAAAAAAATTGAATTTCGTCGATTACAATTACAACGCCATCTATCATGAACCGAACAAAATATTTCATTCAAATCATACGTACTTTTAGTCGTAGAATCCGTATCTGCAATAAAAAATATGGCTTCCTATCTTAGTTTAAAAGTTACCCCCGCCCCACCTACAAAGCGGGGCGTGGGGGACTATTTTCTTGCACTAATGTATTTCCCCCGCGGTATGATTAAATTTTGATTATGAACATTTTTTCCGTAGAGTGGCTATTTTTCGAGATATTTGATCGTCTCAGTTTAAAAGAAACACCCGGTTTAATTACCCAATTGATTCACTAACTCCGGAACGCTTTTCTTATATTTTTAATTTACATATCAAAATATTATAACTGAGTAGCCTAAGTGATGGAGGTGTTGACCTTTAACATATGTATTAACAACAAATTTCGAACGGAAAATATGTCAAGTTCGATGTTTACCCAAAATTCAGTTTTCTTTTATTTTTTTTTTATTTTTTTTTTTTTTTTTAGTATTTATTTAATGACCAAATATTTTACTATAAATTAAATATTCCGCTTTATAATTATTACAGTAAATATACAAGAAAATACAAGTTTATTTTTGCGCCTAAATGTATGCGAACACTACTATAAGTTATTTAAAAACTTTTATATTGAGTTGTAGTGTAGTAAGCCATGAGAATTTTTTGGTAAACATATTTTCCTATCATAAACTTCATGGCATGCTATGTTTGAAACAATATAACAATGAAGGCTTAGTAGTAACGTATTGGACTAGATCGGCAAAGGTCTGGGGTTCGATTGTGCCCATGGTATTTTAGTTTAGTTTTTCCAATTTATATTTTTTTGACGTGATCACGTCTGACACCGCATGTTCAGAAAATTGAAACGAAATTTTGTCTTTGGTCGTGGGCAATTACTGTAAGCATTACCTTTAATTTAAATGTATGATTTCTTAGGTTGGTCCTTAGGCTTCATGCCTCACGCATAATATTATCGCAACGAAATCATCTTTGATTTCGCGCGATTTAAATGATTGAACAACTGTAACCAGAGAATGGCTCATCCGATCCGAGCAATTCTGAAGTCATTTTTTGCGTAAAGCAACAGTGGTGGTTAATTTATTTTAAATTAAAATAATTAATTTCCACACTAATTTTAATTTTAATTAAATTTACAAAATAGAGATTTACAGGGCTTGACGCACTATAGCGAGAGAATGACTCTTCTGATCGGAGCAATTCTAATCTCAATTTGTGAGTAAAGAAACAGTGGTGGATAATTTCTATTAAATTAAAGTAATTAACCTTCACATAAATTGCAAATGAAATTGATATACATAAGTATATAACAGCTCCCGATGTTTGTCGATTTGTAAGGATTTATCGTGTACAAAACAATTAAATTTGTACGCAATTTAATTTTTATAATAAATTTTATTTGTTTAATTTAATTTATTATTTTTAATAAAAATTATTTATTAACAATAAAAACATTTTATTTATTATTTTTCACCACCATTTTCTACCGCGCGAGTTGGGCGGCATGTCGCCGTATTGACGATCGAGAGCAGACTGATTATATATTTTATTTTTATTTTGTGTTGTGTATCGTGTGTTGTTTTTGTCTTGTTATTTTGGACAAGCCGGTCAGCGATTCGTTGTTCTATGTCATGTGACATAATGCCCAATGTGTTGGACAGGTGGCACCCAATGTGTGGCGAGCTTGTGGTTGAACCGGAATAATTGTAGTGGTGCATTGGGTGAACCGCTACAGATTTTTGTGGGATGCCCTAACATGTAAAATCATCCTTAAAAGCCCTTACTCGTTGGTTTAAGGTCTATTTAAGGTACAATAATCTTTAAAAGCCTTAAATCTCGAGCTATTCCTACTCGGCTAAAAAAGATCAAATGGTCAATTGGTGATTGTGGCAGCGACCACTGCGGACATCTCCATTATATATAAATTGTATCCGTCCTAGGACGGGATGTACACCCTAGTAAAATAATAATTTTAAAATTGTTTAATCGGTATGCTATGTTTAGTATTGCTAAATGCTCATGCTGTTGCCGAGTTTGGTTATGCGGGGCATATAGGAAACAAAATCTATAATAGTGGTAAACAGTTTCGAATGCCATTTTGTAAAGATACGCGCAAGGTAGAAGCCGAAGGGAGACATGCTACCGTCTTGCCAGCTGCTATGATTTTACAGTCAAAATAGCGCCTTTATCTAATAAAACCGCCCTATTTCATTTAGTTCAAATCAATCAAATCAGCGATGCCACTTTGCTTTGTTCACCTGGTTTGCGGTGACCATTCACAAAAGTCTAAATAAGTAATTTTCAACAATTGCCGTGTATGAGTAATGGTAAATTTTAATGTGTTCAAGGCAGGGATCAAGCTAACCAAGCCAAGGCTTTACTGAAATATAGTCGGTTATAAATTTCAATGTTCAATTAAACAATTAATGTCGGTAAAGTTCGTCCTCCAAATCCAAAATAGAATAACTTATAGGCTCTTTAAACCAAAATTGTACCGTAATTGAAATACTGAGCGAACAGTAGTCGTCTATTTGCATTAGTTTCTCAGGCCCATCGAAAAGACTTGAAATGATTCAATAGTTAAAGGTTTTCACATAATTCTTTTGCGAGTTGAGCGTGAACTCGCCCGTTGTTTATATGTAAGAACATTACGAAAAAATTTTGCCTTGTACGATGTCAATTGCTTCCTAATATAAAGTTGGTGATCGTCCCCAACATTCACAAATAATTTTCTCTCATCTAACATTTTGCCAAGATTATTAACAGTATTTAACACTTCCTGGAGTTGAGTTGCAAGAAATGTAATCATATCCTTTACCGCATTAGTATTATGATTAGCCATTTTATTTCATACAAAGTTTCTATAAATATCTTCTTTCCCACGGAAAACTTGAACTGAATTATTTCCTGTAATAGCTACTTGCAAGTCACATAAATTAATCTGACATGACACTATAGACGCTTTTATACAAAGTTTTTAATGTCAATTTTTTACTCAATTATTTTCTTGAGATAGCTATTGACATAACACTCTACAGGCTGATTTTATACCAATGCTATTATTATTTTCCACGAGGAGTCAGGTTTTGCCACTTGAGAATATTGACAAAAATCTTCAATGCTATCCATGCATTCATAGTAATTTTCGGCTAAACACTATCGACTGTTGAAAACTTAATTTTTTATTTTCGACTGAGATGACACAGCCTATATTACCGACTTTTAGTATGCAAATATGTAGGTTGGTTCCTTTTTGGTTTCGGTTTTCAAAGAATAATGTTGAATAAATGGAGTAGAGTTTATAACTTAAATGAGTCCGTTGGTTTTATCCTCGAATTTCCTGATTTTATAAAACAGATGTCGTTCTTTCGACAAAACTTTGATTTTTTAAATTAATTTTTTACAAATGCGGGACTTTCGGGCTATTATTTTATTTTAAGGGCAAACATGTCTGCAGGACAGGGTATTGATATGCGGGTTAGTCCTGTAAAATGCGGGCTATATGGTCACCGTAGTTTTATAGTATGTTTAAAATTTAAATAGATAAAGAGTTTAATCGGCAAATACTGATATTTATTTTTAATTTTTTTTTTGTTATCTTCTAAATGAGGTGTTATGGTTCAATGAAAAAAACGTTATTTTAAAAAAAAATTTGTGAATTACCAACATATTTTTGTTTTAATTGTTTTCCTGTTTATTAACCGGTTAACAAGGTTATTTTGAACATTTATTATTCGATACCCGGATAGTAAAAAAGTCGCAAAATTGCTATCCCTATTCAAACTTTAACCTTACCCTCCTCCCCAAACCTCTTAAACACTTTACTTCCCTTTCCTCTCTTCAACGTTCTAATGTGAAACAAAAATATTTTAAAAAACCTCATTCTACACACTTAAAAATTAACAAACTTTTTCCAATAAAAATGAAAGTATGAAAAAAAATTTAAAAATTGGCCAACCCGGGCACCTTAACCTAAAACTAAACTTGTCATTCAAACTAAAGCAAATAGTGTACACAATTTCTAAATTATCAACGATCATTATCAAAAGGTCACACCTCTCTTTAATCAAACAAAATTGTTAAGACGCAAATTAAAAGAAATTATTTTATTTTTCAAAATATCAAAATTATATTCATACAATTTCTATTTAAAACACCTTGACATCCCCTCCGTAATCTCTATGCACATGAAAATTCTTGGCTTATCCCGTTCAGCAACCGATTGTAATATTTTTTTAAAATCCCATCGTTTTCACATCCTTCAAAAATTTCATTCGTGCTACTTTGCAGAGACTGTGTAGTTTGGCATACGTTCTCATTTTGTAAAGATGTTTCAATCACTTGGTATGGTGTTGCACGATGGAATCCGACAGCATACAAACAATTAAAACCCTTATCACCAGCAATTTCGAAAATAATTTCTTCGGAACACAAATCATTAGCGACTCGATTGACAATTCGCATTAAATTCAGAAGAAATTGTATTGAATCTTGATCACGACAAGCCACACTAACCGTTGTAGCTTCATCTATACTGCAGCTAGCCGCATAATTCAGTGTAACACAATATTTCATTATGGCTTCTGAGAATTCTGTACTATTTAACGTCTGGTTTCTATATTGATCGATGTTACGAAGAATATCCGTTATGTCAAATCTTTTTGGTGCACAAGTGTCATACCGCTGTCTAAGAAGCTGTGGAAAATAGTAATTTAATTATTTTATACATTTTACAATTTCAAATTAGCTGATTTTATTACACGAAGTTCAGTGTCACAATTTGGAGAAGCTGGATCAATATTTCTTGGTGAAACACTTATAATCCCAAATGAAACACAGATTAAAATGAAACAATTCTTGAAGCACTTCATTGTTGATTTTAAAACTACAATAAACTAATAAAAAATATGTACGGGTTTCAGTTTAAATAACGATAGATTGTGTAAATAATCTTTTGTGACCCTATAAGATTAAAATTTAAAAAAAAAAATATTCTAGGGATTCGAACCATAACAACCTGATTCTTCACCAAAAATTGAATTATTATTACAAAGTTCAAGAAAAAAAAGCCTTTCGACGTGAGAAATAGTAGAGATATCACATCCCGAGCAAATAAAAATATTTACATATTTTTGGAAGTTCATAATATTAATCTTATTAGGCGAATTCAGAACGTGTAAAATTCTGAAACAAATATTTTTATTAATTAATTTAGTTTAATGCTAGAAATAAATTAAGTGTATAATATCAAGTTTTGTATTATTGAACAAAAGCTTGTGGATAAGTTATTAGCACACAAAATAAATTTAAGTGGAAATTTCAACAAGTTCATGGTTAAAATCAAAAATCATTTAAGTGAAATTTGAATTTATGGGAAATATGGGAAATGTGGAAGTATACACCATTCAAAGTGACGACAACTGCCTATTCAATGGAATAATTCATCAGCTTCAACTGCAAGATTCTCAGACCCCTAACTGATCACCCAGTGATCTCCGGTCTGAGATTGCGAATTTTATTTCCGCTAATCTTGAGGATTATTCTCCCACAATACTAGATTCTTGTCGTCAAAGGTATTATTCCAAGGAAATTTCGCTTCAGACGGAAAGTCAATTAATATGCAGGTAAATATACACATCACATTTCTCAATCCATAAGGTGGCCATCATGTGGCTGTCGTAGGCTATAGGTTAAAGAGATCAGCAATTACAACCCCACAATTTATTATCGATTGTTTAAATAAAAATTAAGTTCGGGTACGATTATTTTTCCTAATATTAGTCCCCTGCTCCGAATTGTCCCATCACCTCCTTCTGCCTGGGGACCTGGAATGTGCAGGGTCTTAACAACTCCCAAAAATTCGACACCATATTGACTCCAATTTGCTCAAAAATAATGTACACATATGTAGCTACCCATGGCATCTTATAAACGACATTAGCACGAAACGCAGAGGGGTGGGTATTGTAGTAAGAAAAATACCCTTATCCAAACTAAGCGACTTCAAAGCTATTTTTGGGGCCATACTTACGCTACAAGGCAAAATGGTCGATGGTAATGTACTTTTCATATCAGTATATGTTCCGCCCCACACCTCCCAATTCAACCGCCGTCTATCCTCCAAGATATTTGCGAAATTGCTCTCGATAGTTGATCGTTGTCCCCCATCATACGACATTGTGTTGCTTGGCGATTTCAACGCCCACTTGAGTCACATCAATTTACGCACTGACAACGAGAATAGGATTGCTCTCCAGCTACTCACAGTTATTTAACCACACTTTACATGGGCGACGACAAAACCTAGCAACCTGGACAGATGGTAGAAACTACTCCCAGACTACATTTTAACCCGCAAAAGTAACCGAACTATTTATGTTAAATCAGCGAAGGCTGCCCCATTTTACCCAAAACAAGGCGGGACAAGCCGATCGGCCGTCCTGTAGTTGCAGTGTCAGTACCAAAGTCTTCACCGTCTCCCCAAACCTACTCCTTTAAAATTTTAAATTTATTGCTGTTAAAAGACACAAAAATAAGCAGTCTATACCAAACAAATCTGTCGAAGTACTATGCGCATGCCGTTGCACATTCAAATAATCACAATCAGTGGCCGATAATCACGGATTGCATCAAAACTACATCTCAGCCCGGGCCTTAGCTCTTTTTAAACAGGCTCAGTACTTCAAGAACGCCCATCCCCGTGACCCGGATTCTAGTTCGCGCCTACAAACCACCAGGGAGCGGTTGTCTGACGCCTATTCCAGTCATCGAGCATCGACGTGCCTAGAGTTCTTCAGTGATTTGACGCATCACGCTCCCCATGACCGCCTCCGCCAAACATATTCATTTTAAGCAATTTAAACGAGACAATACCGCATATAGTGGAAATTTCATCCCGCTCTCCTCATGGGTCGGCGAACTTCGCAAATCGGAGGGAGAATGGCCAAATCTAGTAGAGGAATCCGATTATTTCCCACTATGTAGGTCCACCTCCAACTAAGGAAGAAAATCAACATATCCATAAGTATTTGAGCTGTTCAAGCATGCGCCTGACAACGTTATTGAAGCTTTCCACAAAGTGATCGAAATTGCCTGGATACAAAATGAGCCTCCCACGGAGTGGTTTAACACCGTCCAAGTTCCGATTTCTAAGATCATAAATCCCAGAAAAACTGATGATTACTGACGCATATCGCTTTGTAATATGGGTTACAAAGTGTATGCTAAGTTTCTACTGGACAAATTGGATGAACATCTAGATTTACCACCTACCTACCAAGCCGCATTTTTAACCAATCGCTCTGCAGATGATCACATGTTTGCCGTTCGTAGATTGAC
Source organism: Tipula helvola (assembly GCA_963556165.1). Classification (NCBI taxonomy): domain Eukaryota; kingdom Metazoa; phylum Arthropoda; class Insecta; order Diptera; family Tipulidae; genus Tipula; species Tipula helvola. The sequence goes on along the minus strand of OY744481.1, from coordinate 150,743,371 downwards.
GAGGAGTGGCGCGCCGGAAATCAAACCTTTACTTTCTCGATAGACGTAGCAAAGGCTTTCGACATCTTCAATCTAGAGGTAGTAATCGAGTGTCTACAACAATATGTACCCCCCTGGCTTGTTAACCGTATAATCAAGGCATGTTTCTGGGAAAACACAGCAATCAAGTGGTTTAATACATGTACTGCGAGAGTGAGGAAAGGCCGAGGAATAAAACAGGGATGTCCGATTTCACCTCGGTTCTTTAATTTCATTTTAAATGAAATACTGTTAACAGTAGCTGATCAGTATCCAGAACTAAGACTAAATCAAAGTGGGACATTGCAGCTACCTCTTATCTTGGCTTATGCTATTGACATTTTAGTTATCGAGCGTGACCCTACAGGCTTGGAACCTATCCTGGGTAAATTGATAGCTGGATTAGAGACCGCGGGCCTCAAGATCAATCCGCATAAGTGCACAGTTCTCATCAGAACATTATATTCCTCAATCGTTATACCATCCAACATCCATATTGCTGGCATATCATTCATCACCGTGGACACCTTACGATATCTGGGCACATATTCAACCACCAAGCTGAGTAGACCACTCAGTATCCGCACCCGATATCGCTAAGCACTTGGTATCATTAAACTGATGCAAGTGTTTATAAAACAAAATAAGGTTCCTTTTAAGACTGTCGTACTGATGTACAATACGACTGTATATCCCATAATATCCTATGGATTAAAGACCGCCGCGCTTACCTTCGCAAATAGACGACGATTAAGGAGGTACGAGCTGTTCTTCTTGAGGAAACTGTTGGAGTTTAGCGTTGATAAACCCAGCCCTCCATGACGGAAGATCAAGGAAATCTTAAAGGGAAAAGCCATAACCAAGCGCATAAAGGTACAGCGTATAAATTATTGGGGTCATATACACCGTCGTAGTGATACCCATATACTTAAAGCTGCCTCTATTTACAGTGCTGGCCAGAAAAAGCTCGGGCGGCCGTGCTTTACTTGGTATGACTCTTTACACCAAGATTTGAGTTATTTTGATAAATCCCCTGACTATTGGATGCCTCTCTTGCCATCCCGCTGAAGAAATTTATCTCTACGAAGAGTCCGACTCCAGCGATCTTATTGAAGATGAGACCGTTGAAGAAGAAGGCCTTTGTGTGTAAGTAGATGTAATCAGAGCTAAATTATCCATTTAACAAAAACCAAAAAAAAAAAAAAAAAAAAATTAACTTCCTTTCTAGATATCAAGAAAACTATAGAGACTTCCTTTTTTGTCTGATCATAATATCAATTAGCAAAAAGACAACTGAAGTGTATGAGGAACTTCAATTGTATTTGATTGAAATTAAATAAATAGTTGAAATTTAAATCAATGAGCATTATAAGAACGAAATACCGCATGCCTTTCGGTTTAATTCGCATTCCTGAGATGTAAAGGCCCCAAATTCCCAACACCATTGACACATAGGAGAACAATGCCAAATCAAACACAATTAAAATACAATATGAAATAAAATTCAAAATATATACTACTAAAAGATAACCATAGAAATTTAAAATTATTCCCCGCAATTCTTAACTCACAAGTGGAATTTAAATTAATGATAGTTGTGACTGAAGAAGGGAATAGACGTCGGACCCAGCAGAATAATAGATTCTATTTCAGAATTCAGCTATTAACATAATTGATTGATTGATTAGAATGTACAGCCAAGCATTATAGCAGGAACTCCCGGATTACGCCGGGCCCACTGTACACCCGTTTACATATAACAAAACCGAAGGATAGGATAGGAATGTTAGTTGGTACAGAATCAACCCGGCTACAGATACCCAAGCGATCGATAAGTTAGTAAAATAGTTAGCACAGGACAACACAATCTCTAACCTACAACTTATTTACTACATGTTGATCTTGGAGGATTGGTCCAATCTAAAATTTAATTCTGAAACTCAGGATTAATTTTAATCCCTATAATAATATATTAATTAATAAATAAATTCTTCATCCTGGAATCCCAATGTATCCAATTCGATCCGAAAACTACAGTTTAATTCAAAACTACTGTTATAAATGAGGCATTTTCGTGAACCTTCCACTTAAGTATAGCAGCTTAATCTGTGATAACTATTCTGTAATGAATTACAATTAATATCACTAGCACTTAAAATTAAAATTATAAGACACAAATTAGTATCTAAAGTATGAATTCAGAACTAAAGTTCTGTAAATTAGGAGGATATAAATCAAAACAACAGAATCTCTACAACTACCTGTCCGTTAGATGCTTTAAATTTTTGGGAATCTGCGTTGAATTTCCACGAATATTTCTGAAAATCAAGATCGAAATTAGCTAATTATCATTAAATACTACTTTTAGAATTTAAATTAACATTATTAAATCAGAGCTTAAAATCCCACTATTTAATTGGTAAATCTACTATATTACAAGTAACTAATTAAATTCATCGCCATGGTCACCAATCTTTCTGAAAATTCAAATCAAATATTAATCCATGTAGTGAACCTAAGTATAATTATATAAAGAATTAATGTAATTTGATAATTATTATAAAAGATAATAATAATAGATGAACCCGACATGATGCAAGGAGTTCCAGAAATACTAAAATAATTGGACTACCAAATCTCTTCATCTGCACATTTTGCAATTTTCATCATCCGCAAGCTGCAAAATCAAGTCATCTCATCTCATAATAGCAGAAACAAATTTTTACTCAGCCTCAATTAATGATTTAAATTTCAAATTAACTCGGCACAAACTTTTTAGAAATCTACATTGTGCTTCTCTGAATATTTCTGAAAAACAAGGTCTAAATTAGTTAATTGTCACCAATTACTGTTTTTTAAAAACTAAAAAATTAATTAACTATAAAATCCTCATGGTTTAGTTGATAAAATGGCTATAGTAAAAGTAATTAATAAACACATCATTAAGGTCATTAATCCCTCCAAAAATTCAAAACAACTTAATTAGATATTCGTTATTTCTAAGGAATTCATAATCATTAATTTAAGAGCAGCATCTCAAAATCCGACCTAGGTAGTGTAATAAATCCAATTAGTATCTTCCCGTTAAAAAAAAACCGTCATACTAATCATCTTCAGAATTTAAAAATATATCCACCAACTTAAGTCCGCCCCTGCTGAAGGTGGGATAAGATGTAATAAAATAAAATAAACACAATTAAATAAGGATAAATATAACAAATCATATATTATTGCTGTAGTCGTATCATGATTTGCCTGCAGATACATATGTATTTCCATGCCCATCACAATTTAAACTGTCAAACTATAAACCATAACCAATATGCCTGCTGTCTTACCTTGATAACTAACTAGTAATTTGTTCAAAAACAAACATTAAATAAGCCAATAAAATTTCCAACATTATTGGCAGAATAGTTCTCTACGATCTAGACTTGGTTTGAAACTATTCCAAACTCGGAAAACTATTCCAAAAATACACGGCGTTGTTGTTGCAAAAATTAACAAGGTAAGACTGCAGTATATTATCAAGTAACAGAATATCGACTAATTGATACTTTCTCGCACAACAACAAATCATTCCATTCACCTCCCATTTGTACTCCTACACTCCTCCCTTAAAGGAAACGTACACGGCAAAATATGCAAAGCTCAGGACAGCACCGCTCCACCATCAAAATAGCTGTAGTATAAGCAATTAACAACTAAAAAATTCATAATCACGATCACTAATATCTCGAAATACAAGTATTAAATTTAAATTGAATGTAATTATTAAAATTTCAAATCAGAAGCAATTTGACGGTTAACAAAAAATGTATTTTTAATATTTAATTCCCACCAATCATTTCATAGGGCAACGAGGATGCCGCAATTCTCTGGAACCCTATTTAAACTAAAACTTAATAATAAGACAACCATATACAATATATATATTATTTTATTGTTGCAGCTCACGTCATCTAATCGCATCCCCTTCCATGCTTGCCCCTTGCCAAGACCAAACCTATAATACAACATGGTGACTCGTTCTTCTTTGATCCCAAAAATACCATTCAAGTTAGATAATTTACCAATAATAAATTAATTAATAAGTTAAATAGAAAAAATTTAAATTTAAACTATAGTACATATATTGGATAATTCCGCATAAGACTCCATTTAAATTAATTTAATAATTAATATAATTCTACATTGTCTCTACTACCCCGCATTAAACCAAAATACCCAAACAAATCGTGTCATATGAAATACCTATTCATATAATGATTTAATATGAATTATATGACCCATTCAATTCAATTTACTCGATTATACGAATTACTCATATAAGAATCCCATTTGAATTGAAAACATAATATTTGTGTTGCGTGTGTGTCGCTCTTGGTACGAGCATATAAAGAGCACTTTAACCCTCACCTTGTCGGCAATTAAAAATCCTTAATCTTCACTTCAAATACCCCGGTATATAAATGTAAATTGTGTGAATTTCGTATGGGATTCTTTTTAAAATAAGCAAAAATTAAAAAGTAAAACGTTTTCATTATGCGCTAGACTCTCGTATGAGGAACTCTCATATGAGGAAGCAAAAATATTTTCAAAAGATAGTGGAGAATTTAGCATCAAACTCGGAAGATGATCACTTTAGATTTCGGTCGGTTTGTTTGACCAACGGAGGAAAACTCCTACAAACTTACAAAGGTTAATGGCAATCCTAACATCAAGATTTTGGACGATGTGGACATATTTTGCACTTTGTTTGGCGCATCGATGCAGGACATAATTTGTAGACATAAGAAGGCTGAAAATGAATTTATCAAATAAAATGCGGCAAATCCGAATAAAAAACGAATAATCTGGATGCAATATCAAATTATATAGCAGTTCGGTAACTTTGAAAACAAAAATTCCTACCCGCTGTATCGAGCAACTATGTCCGTCTGTCGTTTCTAAAGTTTAACGCGTTTTACATAACAGAATCTTTCACAATCTACACATTTCGGAATTATGTACTCTCTACTTTAGTTAAAAGTTCAATAGTTATTTACAGGCTTTACAGATAACAATTAAACTATGTAGTCGACTATTTAATAAAACTTATGAGAAACTTCATACAAAATATATGGAACTATAAATTATATACCCAGTATACTGTGAAGATGGTCGAGAAACTATAAAATTTTCAAAAAAATGTACTTAAATATACATCATTTTTCGTAATAACTGATTTTTCATAAATTTCATGCACATTGAATCACTGAGTCGGAGCTGATTTAAAATTAATTAAAAAGCCGCGAAGAAATTCAATTATCAAAATCACGATATTTACCTGGGTATATACCGACAAGGTGAAGGTTAAATGAACACAACGAATGAAAACGACACCAGGAAAAGTATTAGAATTCCAATGCAATATTAAACCCCTCACACATCTACAGAAAATAAATATTTTCATATACTCATGACAAAGTAGTAACATTGCCAACCCACATATAGAAAATATATGTATATAAAATTTATTCATTACCAAAACCAACACCAATGCACCACAAGCCTGACTATATAAATTTATTTTTCGCTTATACATGAAAGTATTCGTGATCGGATACACTATATAAATTGTAGCCAAACAAAACAAACGAATTTTCGCACCAACACTTCCAAGCATAAGCAATTTAATGTAAGAAGGTATCTGTGTACCTCATCACGGAATCAGGCTTGTATTGTAGTACACTAGTGCCCGTCCCGATATTACCCAAAAATATCGATACATAAGAAAATAAATAAACACAGATTACCTAATAAAATGGTGCCATTTACATAAAATAAAAATACAAATGCAAATACATAATCTCATAAGAGTAAAGAGAGACACCAAAAACTTGAATTTTCGTGTACAGAAACAGAAAATTAATGCGTATTATCTATTTGATCGATTTTAATTACATCTAAATATGAGATAGATAATGCATTTGAATTTTATGCACTGACTACACAAATTTGACATGCATTATTAAGCGAAAAATCAAAAGGTTGATTTAATTCGCTACAAATTAAAAACATTGCCTGTTTAATGTATCCCGATGGATTGCATTTTATCCATATTTATATTTACATTTCACTATTTTTACACACAAATTTTTCACTTAATTAAATTAAATTAAAATAAAATAAAATAAAATAAATTATATATTTAAAACTTTACACTATATTAAACAAATAAATAAAATGAATTAAATTAAATTTAAATTATATTCTCGGAGAAGACGACCAAAACACGTCCTTCTTCTTCGAGCGTCCAGTTCATTTCAGAATTCAGCTATTAACATAATAATACAAAATTAGTATGTAATTAAAATAACTAATAAACTAACTACAAATTGTAATAACTAAGGTCTGAAGGCGGGTTCGGGAAGCTAAAACAGCCAAGAGAAACAGATACTATTATGTGTACCGAATGAAATTTGTGATTTGTACATGAAGAATTAAAACTAAACGGCAATATATAATCATTATTTTTCTGTACTTGTTCTATTGCACATATTGTACAGTTTTTAAATAATCGTATTCATTCAAACTTTTTGTTCATTTTACGGCGAACATTCACCTTTTCATAATCCCATTTATTATGTATGGATGTAATCTTAAGCCGCATTGGCAAACTGCTTGCCAAACCATATGTTTTTTTGCCAAATTTTTCAACAGCTATGGTAGTAATTGTTCCGTCCAGTTCTTTACCTTTCTTTTTGATGTAATATTGGGGACCTGGAAGTGTCGAGAAATCCATTTTGACGTAGGTCTCGTCGTTCATTACGAAACAAGAATCTTTTCTTTCGTTCAACCATTTGTTGTGTTTCTTTGCTCGATCGATCCCTCTATTAAATAGTTCAACACTTCTTTTGGGGATTTTTGACTTCTTGTATGCCCGTAGATTATTTCTGGTTTTAGCTCGTTCCACAATCGATTTGGTTGTTTTGGTTTTTCTGGCCAAATCTCGCACAGACATCGAGGGATGTTTCGAAATGACTCTTACAATTTTCTGATCCAACATTTTATTTGGGGCACCTGATTTTTCTCCGGATCCGGGCTTGCGTGATACAGAAAGATTGATTTGACATTTTTTTTTACATTTGTTACCGTATTATTGGAAACAACGGCCAATTTACCAATTTTTTTATTGGTATACTCGGGATGATCATTGCACAATCTAATTATTAAATCACATTTTTCTCCTTATGATGCGTCCATTTCGAAACAAATAAAACAAATGCCCAATTTGACGTTTATTCGTTTTTTTAAATTGTTTTTCTACAAAATAACGGTACCAGTTTTTTTCTTTTGCGTAGTAACCTATGAGATAATATAAATTTGGGAATCACAAATTTCATTCGGTACACATAATAATATTAATATTAAGATTGTCCTTAGCAACTAATGATGTTTTAATAACAGGTTCATGAACATATAGGGTTATGAACAAATTTACATAAGTTAATTCAGATTAATCAAGTAGAAATTATTTGCTAAAAATAGATTAATATTGATTTTGTTTCAGAGATCACGAGAAATTGGATTCAATTTATGGAAATTATATTAAACTTAAATTTAAAATTAATTAATTAAGAGAATGAGATTAGTTAATTAAATTAATGCGTTTTGAATTTTAGGAATTATTATGCAGTTTAATCTTAATTTTAATAAAGCATGGGATTAGACTGGAGATGTGTTGTCATAGTTTGTTGAGAGTATTAGCAAGGGAAAGCGGCCGGACGCAGTGCCGGCTCTAGGACACTTTACGGTTTACGCCCTATGCAAGTTCTTTTTAGGCGCCCTTTTTTAAATTAACTGATAAATTACTTAACAAATTAAATAACAAATTACTTAAATTACCAGAGAGACTTTAAAACATTAATGGTGGGAGAAAAGTTATTAAATTTAAAAGCAAAAACAAACAAACAAAAAAATTGAGCGAGTAAATATTGATCAACAAATCAATAATTTATTTAATAAATCACAATAAATACTCGTATAATTCAGGTACAAAAATTTAAGTTCATACAATGGGATGATTCCATTTTATATGCCGCACTTTTATCACAATACTAAGAAAGCAATACTTTTCTTGCCTTTTAAAGTTTCATCAGTCATTTGACTTAAACCGATTTTGTCAACAATTTCTTTTTCAATGCTACACTCGATTAGCCAACCAACCTTTCCCGAGATATACTTGATCTCAAGTAGTTTATGATCCGTAAAGCAATCGTTTTGTTCACAAATATATTCTCTAGTGCATTAATATATTGTAATATAAACAGCGGCGGCTCGAAGATTTTTCTATAAGCCCAGCGGATGGAAAAAAAATCGACTTAAAAATGTAAAATGTAAAAGCCAATATCGATTATACAAAACAAAATTTTATTGCATTCAATATTTTCCATTTTATAACGTTTTTATTAACTCGCTTTCTTGTATGTCTGTCCGGTACAAATTTTGAAATCGATTTTAAACCAACTTCCCGATAACCTAGAGACTTGAAATTTTGAACATAGCTCAGAACTCAATTACAATGCAATATTCAATAGTTTGCGATATATTTCGGCTCCAGGTGATGCTGTAAATTACGTTTTTCGAGATCGTTACAATAAACCGACGTCATATACACTACTCCAAAAAATTAAAGGAACACTAATTTTTTTCAATTTTTTTAGTGTTTTTTGAAGAGCTGTATCTTAGTAAAATACGGTCGTACAGAGATGAAAAGAAAAGCATTTTAAAGCTTCAAATCTCTAGTTTTGAGACTTTTGAGCGGAAAATTTTTGTGAGATACCGTTATCACGCAATCATAAGAAAGAGCGCGAAGAAAAAAAATTCGAATTTTTTTTTTTTTTTGTAAGGTGCCATGGGCGCGGGAAATTTTTTTTAAGTTAAACCAATGCATAGGTCGGTTAGCCTGTTAATTAGGCGTAAATTTAATTTCATTCTGGTCTCTCTATGTCAACTTTTTGCTGAGATATATGACTTTGAATCAAAAAAGATCCTTTTGCCTTTGATCGTCGATATCTCAGCAACCAATGACTGCACAATAAACTTTAGGGCAGCCTTAGAAACTTCAGTAAATTTCCTACAAGACCCTTTAATGACTAGTTGAGAACAAATTTTTTTTTCACCCTCAATACTGATTTGAAAAAAGTACAAAAAAACGACTTTTTAGGTTGTCTTAATAAATCTACCGTTACTTTACCGTTATTGATGAAAAGACTAATGTTGCCAGGTCATTTTACAGTTTAATGTACTCCTAATAGCCCTGTATTATTTTCAAATTGATCCATCCAACCGTTTTTTCGGACAGATTGATCAAAGTTTTACAAAACAATTAAAGGAACAAGTATTCATCAAAATAAAAAAACGACTTTTTTCTCATTTTACGTTAGTTACTTGTTAACCCTTAACGATCGTACGGTTTTTTTGGTAATACTCGCCGATAAGAGACGATAGAAAATTAAATAAAGTTCTGCAATATGAGCAATAATTATGGAACTTGGCCATTTCTCATCCGATTTTAGTGAAATTTGGTATGCACGATGGAAATGGGATTCTAAAATGATTTTTGGATAAAGTTCTGGAATATGGCCAACTAGGATGGAACTTGGCCATTTCTTAACCGATTTTGATGAAATTTGGTATGCACGATGGAAATGGGATTCTAAACTGATTTTTGGATAAAGTTCTGGAATATGGCCAACTAGGTTGGAACTTGGCCATTTCTTATCCGAGTTTGATGAAATTTGGTATGCACGATGGAAATGGGATTATAAAGTGATTTTTGGATAAAGTTCTTGAATATGGCCAACTAGGATGGAACTTGGCTATTGCTCATCCGGTTTTAGTGAAATTTGGTATGGGCGATGGAAATGGGATTCTAAACTGATTTTTGGATAAAGCTCTGTAAAATGGCCAACTAGGATGGAACTTGCCCATTTCTCATCCGATTTTGATGAAATTTGGCATAAGCAATGGAAATGGGATTCTAAACTGCTTTTGGATGAAATTCTGGAAAATGGCCAACTAGGAAGGAACTTGGCCATTTCTTAACCGATTTTGATGAAATTTGGTATGGGCGATGGAAATGGGATTCTAAACTGATTTTTCGATAAAGTTCTGGAATATGGCCAACTAGGATGGAACTTGGCCATTTCTTATCCGATTTTGATGAAATTTAGCATGTACGATGGAAATGGGATTCTAAAATGATTTTTGGATGAAGTTCTGGTATATGGCCAACTAGGAAGGAAATTGGCCATTTCTTATCCGATATTGATGAAATTCAGCACGTGCCTTAAAAATGGGATTCTAAACTGATTTTTGATAAAGTTCCAGAATTTGGCCAATTGTCATGGAACTTGGAAGTTTTGTATCCTATTTTTATGAATTTCAGCATTCACGATGAAAATGAGATCCTTAAATTATTGATAAAATAAATCATTAAATACAAGGAATAACGATTTTAGTTATTCACTTTTAAAGCACATATCGAATTTCTTTTATTCGTTTAAGGAATAGGCAGGCGCCTTCCAACTTTAACATATAACTTTAACCAAAAATAATTTTAGAGTTTTATTTCTATACTACATGCTGAATTTGTTTAAAATCGGATAAAAAATGGCCAAGTTCCATCCTAATACCGCTTATTCCAGAATTCCATTTAAACATAATTTTAAAACCCAATTTTCATTACAAATGCTGAATTTCATCAAAATCTTATAAGAAATGGCCCTTAACGATCGTTAAGGGTTAACAAGTAACTAACGTAAAATGAGAAAAAAGTCGTTTTTTTATTTTGATGAATACTTGTTCCTTTAATTGTTTTGTAAAACTTTGATCAATCTGTCCGAAAAAACGGTTGGATGGTTCAATTTGAAAATAATACAGGGCTATTAGGAGTACATTAAACTGTAAAATGACCTGGCAACATTAGTCTTTTCATCAATAACGGTAAAGTAACGGTAGATTTATTAAGACAACCTAAAAAGTCGTTTTTTTGTACTTTTTTCAAATCAGTATTGAGGGTGAAAAAAAAATTTGTTCTCAACTAGTCATTAAAGGGTCTTGTAGGAAATTTACTGAAGTTTCTAAGGCTGCCCTAAAGTTTACTGTGCAGTCATTGGTTGCTGAGATATCGACGATCAAAGGCAAAAGGATCTTTTTTGATTCAAAGTCAGATATCTCAGCAAAAAGTTGACATAGAGAGACCAGAATGAAATTAAATTTACGCCTAATTAACAGGCTAACCGACCTATGCATTGGTTTAACTTAAAAAAAATTTCCCGCGCCCATGGCACCTTACAAAAAAAAAAAAAAAATTCGAATTTTTTTCTTCGCGCTCTTTCTTATGATTGCGTGGTAACGGTATCTCACAAAAATTTTCCGCTCAAAATTCTCAAAACTAGAGATTTGAAGCTTTAAAATGCTTTTCTTTTCATCTCTGTACGACCGTATTTTACTAAGATACAGCTCTTCAAAAAACACTAAAAAAATTGAAAAAAATTAGTGTTCCTTTAATTTTTTGGAGTAGTGTAGTAGGCTGTTTTTTTATGCATACAAAATTATAGTATGGAAAAATTTAATGTGTATTTCAATGAAGACCTGATAAAAATTCAGAAGAAAATAATTCGATCAATAACTACCCTAGTAACATAGTATTGATGAATTCATTGATTAATTCATTAGGAAATTCTTGCTTACCAATTCAATGAACGATACATGGGCTTGTGATGTAAATTCACTTATTTACTTTCCTATATAATCCTTTCTTATAATGAACGCATTAAAATAAAATTTATTACTGAGGAAATAAACATAATGTTAATGTACCTTGTTTTTAGCTAAGCTATTCGATTTATTAAACCGATTGTGTGATTTTAAAATACTTTTCCGTAGTTCGGCTTCATATTCCTTCTTGTTTAAGTCTTGGGATGCTTCTAAACAAACAAAAATAAACGCAACATTATATTGTTTTGGTGTATTTTTAAAAATAATAAATTTGTAACTTACGATATAAAATGTCTTTGAACAGTCTGAGACTTAGCAGTGACCTTTTATTGCAGCGACCATCCAAATTAAATTGAAAATAAACGCTGTCTGTAGCTATGGATCGAAATAGGCCGTCGAAACCTAATTTAATTTTTTTCGATTTTAACATTGAAACCTACAAAATGTAAAAAAGTATAAGGGGTGTTTTAAAGTTATTGCAAATATAGATTATATATCTACTAATTTAGAACTGCTTATGTCAACTGAAAGTTTCGTTTCGAGATCGCTTAAGGAAGCTAAATTATTTGCAGGCATCATTAAATTTAATTCTTCATCTATAATTTCGTCGCCTGTGATTTTATTCAGCTTTCTTTTAATTATTTCACATGTGCAATACATTTTTCTAGTTAGTTTATTATCAGCTAACTGCCTTGACCTGACTTCATTCTTAAAATCTGAAAACTAAACGACAAAACAGAATATTGTTATAATGTTACGCAAAGATATTTCAAGAAAAACATACTTCATCTTTCATATTTTTGACACTGTTTTCTATTTTGTCCATTTTTACCTCCAACAGCTTCATTTGGTTCAATATTTGTTGCAGCAAACCATTTTCATCAGTCTGTAATAAATAAATAAATTAGTAACATTATAAGATAAAACATTTTGCATTTTGATATATATGTAGGTAGCTTACATTTTCTTTATTACTCGTACTGTAATTATTTTGGTCCACATAGTAACTCGACGTTGGTCGAAATGCCCGTTTGTTGAATATTGTTGGACTTTTTGGTGGTATCGTAACGCTAAGTACAAGAGGCGTCGATGAAATAAATCCTTCACTTACTCCTTCGCTGTTTGAGGTATTTATATATCCATCAACAATCGGCGACAATGGTGGAATAAGCGATGAAAAATGCGATTGTGGCTCTTGATAACTCATTGCTTTTCGTTTTATTAGCAACTTGTGTTAAATTATTAGGCAATTTACTACTATAAAATACGATATATTGTTAAAGAAGATTATAAAAATAATAAATGTAAATAAACTAGGTATATATAAAAATGCATATTCAAACTATAAGGAGTTATGTTATTTTGGAATTTTATAAATTTATGGTAGATTTTGATTTAATGATCAAACATGTTGAAACAATAATGTAGTATTGGAATTAATACTAATTTACTTTCATATGGTATAGGGTAATATTTATATTGAATATCCGTCTTCTTTTCTATTTTTATTTCACGTTTCATGCCACTGCAAAGCAAAATCCCTAATATATTAGATGATGCTACAGGCTCGGTAAAAAAATCGGCTTTGGTTTCAAATTCATGACCTAATACAGTTTCTTCATCATCGTTGTATCCGAAACCAATTACCTTCAACACTGTGCCAGTACTTAAAAAGCAGTATGAGTCACTTTCATTTTTAAAATTGATATTAAAAGAAATATTGCTAGAAAACGGTAATGCATCGTCTAAGCTAGAATATTCATGTAATCTTCTATGAAGTTGCTGCAATATCTTATTTGGTGATCTTATGATGCGCTTTAAATATTGCATAAAATTCTCAAATTTATAAGCTGAAAAACTGTCGAGAGGTCCAAATGCTTCCACACAATCGCATATATGCAATATACAATGAACGTTGTAACTTATGCTGTCTTGGCCATATATTATTGAATAAAATTTTACAAAATCGTTTAGTATTTCTCGTGCACAGGATACATTTTTTAAATAAGAGCGTTCGCATGATAGGATTCGAATTGCGCAATGTAACAGCAGGAAATGGTAATACAAATCGTCATGAACAGTATCTTTTAAGACAACCAAGCCGATATATAACAAAAAATGTCGAAACTCAGTTGCTTTCCATGATGGTAGGTCTGTTAATGTTCTGCATCTCCTCGAGAATTCAGACGGTGCGCAGTTTGATAAATGTTGTAGTCTTTTATTAATTTCTAAGATATTAACTGAGGCAAAGTCAGTTTTATTCTTTGCCAAAGCGTTTAACATTTTTTTCATAATTCCCAAATCAACGAGATGCATCGGGTCTAAGGGAAATTGGGAAACCATACCGATATTTATAGTGTCCCATATGTTTTTTTTGTGTAAAAATTGAAGTTGATGGTGAAATTTGTCCTGCCTTTTTGCGAATGTTTCATCAGTTCGTTTTTTAAATACTTCAGATTTAAAAACAATTCTTTTATTTAAATAAAATCCCTCTTGTTCACACTGTAACAGAAACGTTAGCGGACTATCGTCTGTTACGAGAAATTTGTTCATGCAGAGGCTCTGGGGCGGTCATCTATTGCCGGCTAAAGCTCAGGGTGTTGGGGTGGGATTTCCCAGAGCATACATGAACCTTGTTAGACCGCACAGTAAAAGGAACAGGAACTAAAGGACAGAAAAATGACGAGAGGGATCAACTTACCATGATCGGCTGCGACCACACCTACCTCTTCCTCTACACGATAAAGCTTTTAGCTTCTCATACTGAAAAGCGATATGCGAATTTTACTCAGAAAATAACCCACAAAAAAAAATTTAACTCGAAGTGTTGTAATAAGAACAAAAAAAAAAAAAAATTATTTGAAATACTAATTTTAACAGAGCTTTTATTGAAAAATTAAAGAAAAGAAACAAACTTAGCAAATGTGAGAAAAATGGTTAAAAATAAACCCTATCACCTATGACGTCACAGTAAAATTAACCTAATATTAATTTAGAAAAATATAAAGAAAATAGATAACTAAATACTTAAAACTAAAAGAATATAATATAAAGATAATTAAAAAGAAAACCTGATTCCAATATTTGAATTTATATAGCTTAAGCTATGTGGTACAAAGGCCACCATTTATCACAATTTTATTATTAACTGTTTGTGTCTTTTTGGGTTGTTATTTATTTATTTTTATTTTTTTTTCCACACTATAAATTATTATAACTGTTTTATTTATGCATTATTATTAAGTAGTTTTAGATGAAATTAGTAATTAATTTAATTATTTAATTTTCACAGATATTAAAAAGTTATTATGTATCACTATGTATGAAATTTACCATGAACTTGTGGCCCTTGTTATATTGAATTTTGATTCTGTTCATCAATTTTTCAACAAGCCCACCAACACTTTGAATTTATATTATGAATTATTCGTGGTACAAATCAAGATCATATTCACTGTTAATTTGTCTTTATTTATTTTATTTTTTTTTCATTACTTAATTTTAATTCGACCAACACTACGTAACACAAAATTGTTTACTTTTGTTCCGATTATATAATGTATCTTACGATCAATGGATCAAATACACTGTTCAATTAACTCATTCATAATTTAATTTATGTTTTGTTTGACTTATTTCAGATACAGTTCAATATGGATTATTATGATTTTTTTTCTATTAATATTATTTAGGAATCATATACTAATATAATTATTAATTAATTATTAACTTTATTGGATTACAAATTTTCACTATGTACTATTATATAAATGAGAAAAAAAACTAAGTTTTCTTAAACAATTAGTTTGTAATCAATCACTAACGGTATTAACAAAATTTTTCACATTTGTAAATTATTTTTATAACGTTTCAAAAATAATTTTATTTTCATTGTAATTATTAACAACATTATATTTAGTTGTTATCTTATAAATATGTTTCACTATCGTTCTTTTATCATAAATATTTAATTTATTAAGAACAGAAAAACTTAAAAACAAAAATTTGAATTCGAAACCAAAAGCTTATCTTGCACAGTTAAAATTTAAACAAAATATCACGCCATCAGAAAGAAGTGGTCTGTCCAATGATTGTTTAATGATTATCGATTTTTTTTCTGCATCCAAAAGTGTTCATTTTTATACCCTCCTAAAAAAAATTCAACAACAAAAGAATTCCCCCCAGAACAAAATTTTATTATTATTTTCATTATTTCGTGTTCTCCTACAAACTTGATATTCCCGCGCTTTCATGCTTTTGTGTGAGTTTTATTATTTTTTCGAGATTGATCTTAATATTCCGTTCAGTCAATATCAAATCAGGGATGTTAAACCAACTTGGAACGTAGAGCAAAGCCAGTCGTTACAACACTTAGGACAACTATTTTTACCAGAATGGTACTGGGATCCAGTCACAAAAGCCATAGCTGGAGCGTCACATATAAACCCACGTATATGAATTGTTTTTAATACTTGCGTAGGACCAACTTTAACGCCAGATTCGGAAAGAACTTTTATTTCACTAACAAATTCATTTAAATAACCATTAATATTTTTCGGCTTTTCAAATCCTGAATAACAACCTATTAAAAAAGGTGACATTTTCTTTTTATTAGCAAATGCACCAATAATTGGCCATAAAACTCGTCTAGAACTGTCGAATATGGCCATACCATCTTTTCCTATATCAATTGTTATGGTCTCTTCTTCCAAAAGATCGTCAAAAGGCTTGCTGAGTAAAAAGGCTTGTATCCCAAAATGATAATATTCGCCTGGATCAATTTTAGATAAGTTAAGGCGACGGGTCGGAGTTTTCAGAAGGTTTCTTGCGGATTTAGGTAAATTTTTGATTCCCGAGTCTGTTAGTGCACTCAGTAAATCTGTAACGTGAGAATGTGGGACTTTATTTCGAATAGCCCACTTCGCAATATTATTGTTTATTTCGGGATGACGTGACTTATCAATCGTACATTGAGCTTCATTATGATTGTTATAATTATCTTTTAAAAATGTATCACTGGCGTCAGAAACCACATCAAAATCATCAAAGTTTGTTTCGGTAGGAGATGATGGTAAGTTATTTGAAACTGATTCACTATTTGAAGATATCGGTTCCGTTCTTTCACTACTTAAGGGTTTCGCAAATGAAGCAAGGGTTTTATATCGTTCTAAGCTTTCTCGAAATTCCTTTAATTCCTTGCTCATCATATTGTGTAAAGCAGAATCTGACATTTTTGCAGTGGCACCAATTAATAAAAAATTATATAAACTTACGTTATTATTTTTTTTTAAATTTGTATGTTTATGTGTTTCACGTGTTTTATAATTATTACTTTTTTTTTATTTTATTTGTATCACCTCACTTTGAACGCTATATTGGAAATGAACAATAAAACAAAAGAATTGTTTTTTTTATTAGCATTAAAATCATCATGAGTATCACCGAAAGGATCATCATATGTTTCCTTTATATTTTGGGTTACATACAATTTTTGTTTTAAAATTATTATCATGAAATTCATCAAAAGAATCATCAGAAGTATCATCATAATGTGTACTTTTTTATTATTTTATAAAAACACAATCAAAGCAATCTGGATTAGTTGTATGGGTGTAGATTTATTGTAAAATAGTATTTGTGAACTGGTGAACTTTTGTTACCAGGGTATGTACTTGGCACATCCAAGTTATATTAATTATTTGGCGACAGGTTCGATAAGTTGCCGAACAAAAGTTGATTCTAAGTTTGTTATCCTCCAAGTAACCGAATACATAATCATAAAATATTCAAGTATCCGAATATATCAATACAAAATAACCGAGTACTAGAAAATACATCAGCACACTTGTTGACAACACTAAAAAAGCAGAAAATAAATTAAATAAAAAAAACTTTTTAATATATCACGTTTTTAAAATGGACCAAAAAGAAGAAAATAATTTTTCCTTGCCTCACAGTACAGAAAATTCTGAGAATTTACGATTGTAAGTTTTCAGCAACTACACTGAAAAAAAAACGTCTTTCTTATTGAAAATTGGTACTCCGAAATTGGTGGTATAACACTTTCACTATCATATTAATGCATAGTTATCAAATTGAATAATAAATAACAAAATTAATATTCATGTAATCATATCGAATGATGTTCCTTAGTGTTATACTAAAACTTTTCACGGTAAAGGTTGAAGTTATCATTTTGAAACTAATTATTCATTCCTTTGAAAAATAAACATTCATTATGAAAATCAAGCTGTTACTTCTTATAATGTCCAGTTAAAGATAATTTACTCCGGTATTTACGTCGTACATAATTCTGTAATTATATTGAAAGAAAAACAGTCAGGCAGCGATCAAGTCACTTGGGGCAGTTTGTCTGAAGTCGCGGGTGGCGCTGGATTGCCGATCATCTCTTAACGAGATGAGCGAGTATTTCAGCATCCAGATAATCTGGGTCCCGGGTCACTCGGACGTCACGGGGAACTGCAGGGCGGACGAACTAGCTAGGTACGGTATGACTCTCCAGATGCAGCCGGAAATGGTAGGTCTGGGGAGGCCTATGGCAGTGCTAAAATGGGCGCTCAGTAAAAAGGCAATCGCATTGACAAATGAGAGGTGGATCAACACTCTCACGTGCAGGGTAGCAAAGCAAGTTTGGCCAAAACTGGACTTGCGGCGCTCCAAGGTACTAATATCCCTGGGACGACAAGAAATAGGATTGGTCGTAAGGATAATGATAGGTCACTGCCTTTTTGGGGAGCATGCGATACAGACGAATGACTTTTGTAGAAGTTGCATGGACGAAGAGGAGGAGGAGACTTTGGAACACTTCCTATGCTCATGTCCGGCGCTATCATACAGAAGGCATAAGTATTTGGGTGTGTACGGTATGGACAGCCTTTCGGAACTCGCGGACTGTGGAGTGCGAGATTTATTACGCTATATAAATAGCTCTGGTTGGTTTCAACGGGAGTAATGGGGAGATGGGATCCTGTGGTATCACAACGGGCCATTGCTGGCCTAAGTTTGCGATAGCAGCCACTTCAACCTAACCTATTGAAAGAAAAATACTTTCAATTTGAATCGAAAGTAAAAATGATGTATTTATATTGAAAACAATTTGTTTTCAAATTAATAGAGTCACTGTCAACAAAATGAATTTGGAGAGACTGTTCTTATTGAATGCGCAACGTTTATTGTGAAACTAGGCAAAGTAATAAAATGGTATTGCATTCAATGTGAAAACATAACTTTTTCAGGTTGAAACAAATACAATCATGTTGAATACAAAACAATTTAATTGAATGAATGTTTTCAAAATGAAAACAAAAATATAAAAAGAACCGTTATTTTTCCTTTTTTTATTTATATTTTACAACTTACTAAAATTTCAATTTAGATCAATTTTGCAAGCGCGCAGTGAATTTGTAGTTTGTAAAAATTATTACAGTGTTTTAATTTACAAATATAAAAAAATATAATATTTTATAATATAATAATTATAATTATTGTATGTAACATTGTTATGTGATATACGTAGATTGTGGGTGAGTGAAAATCACGTGATTTCCTAGCTTTTGTTGCAAGGAAAAATTAAATAAATTTTTTTTTGTGCAATAGCTATTATCTGTATTACTATTGGAAAAATACAGTGGATTAAATACAGTGGATGAATTAAAAAATATGATGAATGAAAAATACAGTGGATGAATTAAAAAAGGCTGAATTAAAAAAGGTTGAATTAAAAATGGTGATTTTGTATGAATTTGTATGAACACCTGTTACCCTTTTTAATTCATTTTTTAATGAAATAAAAATGGTATTCCTTTTTCATACAAAATTCGCCGTTTTTATTTCATTAATGAACACCTTTTTTAATTCAGCCTTTTTTAATTCGGTACCCCGTGGATTTTTATCATCTAGGTTTGCAAAACAAGGAAAAGGTCTTTAAGTGAGTATTCTTGGTCAGATATTGATTTCATTTTATTTATTACATAACATTAGAATTTCAGAGAAATTATAATTTGATTAGATTTTATCCAAGAAACGCTATAATTATCCTTACGTACAGTGAAGATGAAGAAGCAACAAACGATATCATGGCATAAAGTATTGCCGACTTATCAAATGTCGGTAATAGGAATAATTATGATTGCCAAAACGAAATACTTACCAATAATCGAGTAATCGCCACCGTTAACTGAACTTGCTGCGCAGGAAATTAAAAGTCTCCTTGACAATTGGAGATTCAAATCCCTTTACGAAATATTTATAGGTAACAAAAACTTTTCATTTGTTTAATTTTTTTACTAAATACATTTTTATTTGTTTTAATTTCAGATGAGCGAATTGTGAAATCGCTTCAAAATATAAGACTATGGGCCATTTATTAAAGTTATCTTCACTATCGAAAATTGGCCTGGGTTATATGTATTATAAAATTTGAACATCGATTGAAATCGGGCAAAGCATCTTTAAAAATGTCAACAAATGTTGATCATGAAAAAAATGAAATCCTCACCAGTCATACTAGTGAAGAAACCACCATCGTTGGCAAAATCATTATCTTCTCAGATAATAGATAATTTTCCAGCCAAAGAATTGGTAATGACTTTTAAAATTGACCTGTTTAATTTAAAGGAAATATATTTTGTAAAGCAAGAAGGTAAATGAGCTCAAAAATATATGCAAAGTATTTTACTTCTCAGAGGACAATGAAAGACTGCGGTAATCGAAAAGAAATGTGTTGCTAGTAGTAGTCGAAAGAGTAAACCCTTAAGAAACCGAGTGTATTTACAAACCGGTAATGAACACTGAATAATTTCAAAAGCTAGAAATTATTTATCTTCATCTCACTTTTCAGAATCGGAAATTAATATTGGCAGGCTGTACAAACAATGTCCTGGAAAAGTGGCGCCATTATAAAAAATTCTTGGCTATTAATTGGTGACTACTTAATTTTACTAATTTTAACATAAATATGTATACTTAAACTGCTGATTCTTATTATTCACATAGGTAAACATTGGCTTTGTGTTTATTTATGGAGCAAAAGAATTTATTAAAAAATTTGAGAACACAAGCAGTAAATTAATTTCCATAATGGGCAGCAACATTAAGGGCGACAAGACACCCAAAAGTTTACTGAATACTGTGCTAACTAACAATGGTTTATCCGACGTAAGTTATCTACATGTTTTCTATCTAAAATAAGTAATATTAATTAAATATTATCTTTCATATATGCTAAAAATGTTTGTTTGTTATATCTACTTCATGTCATTTTACCTCCAGTATCAAGGAGGGAAGTCGAGGATGCTCCCAGTACTTCCAAGTAAACTTGTGTTAAATATTCTATGAAGGATTCGCAAAGTTTTTTTTTTTTTAATTGGCGACAAAGTAGCTGAAATTGAAGAAAAAAATTAATTAATGTATTCTGCTTGCCATTGATACTTGCTTTAAAATTTACATGTTTTTTAATTTGAAATATCCTCAACCATCTATTTTAGTATGGAATTTTATTCAAAATTTTTATTTTGAAATTAAAACTGATTTCACAAAGAACATACGTCTATAAATTTATTAATTAAAAAATTAAGCGATTAGTCACTCGTGTACATTTAATTGAAGAAATAGTTTAACAATATGTATACTTGTTTATAGTAATAATTTTTATTTGTTATAATAAAGATAAACTATCTTAAGTCGACTTAAGCTGTTTTACCTTTTTTAAAATTCAACGTGCTCTATCTCTCCTCTAACCTCATTTAGTTTAACTTAAGTGGTAACAACTGGTGGCCAAAGGCTTTGGTCGCAAAACCATAGCAACTTTAGTCGACATAAGTGAAAAATGAATATAATATTCAACTTTTTCTAGCTTTCTATAAAAAAAATTTGAAACTTGAAATAAGATGTTTTACCATTTGACCACAGATATTATTGTAGTTATTATGAATATTTTTTTTTAAAACCTATTTGTGTAATTTATAAGATTAAAGCAGGCAGGTTTATCTTGATTTATAAGGGGTTTCCATCGTCAGTAGTATAATAACAAAATAGTATAATACTATTATATTATTAAAGGAGAGGAGAAATTGTTAAGAGTTTGCAATTCAGTTTCGATCTGTGAGCATGTGAAAAATAAATCATTTTTCAGTACATCTCATCAGGCTATAGCGACTGAACTGCTAATTTATTACACTGATTTTTTCCTATACCGGGTGTTTCTTTTAAACTGAGACGATCAAATATCTCGAAAAATAGCCACTCTACGGAAAAAATGTCACATTAGTGCAAAAAAATAGTCCCCCACCCCCCGCTTTGTAGGTGGGGCGGGGGTAACTTTTAAACTAAGATAGGAAGCCATATTTTTTATTGCAGATACGGATTCTACGACTAAAAGTACGTATGATTTGAATGAAATATTTTGTTCGGTTCATGATAGATGGCGTTGTAATCGACGAAATTAAATTTTTTTCAATTTCTTCTTCTTAGAACACACGCATTCGATTCTGCAATACGTTTGAAATAAAAAACATCACGTTTTCATTGGAAATACTCGAAATTCGTCATAAAAACAATTTATTAATGTAAATGGCAGGTGAATAAAATAATTTTAGCTTAAAATAAGTGTTCAAAATGATGGCCTGCGACTTCAATGCACTTATTAATACGCATTTCCAATGATTGTACACAACTGAGAAGTGTATTTGGTTGAATTTCAGCACACGCATTTCTGATTCGCTCAATCATGTTCTCACGTGTTGTTGGTTCTTGTTTGTAAACTTTGTCTTTGAGATAGCCCCACAAAAAGAAATCTGGCGAAGTAAGATCTGGTGATCTGGCGGGCCAATTTATCGGACCAGCTCTACCGATCCAGCGACCATTGAAATCACGATCAAGTACCTCACGTGCTACCAACGAATAGTGTGCAGGACAACCATCATGTTGAAACCACATGTTCCGTCTCAATTCTAAGTTCAAATTTTCGGTACATTTGACCATTCAAGTTGCCTTCAATAATGTGGGGGCCGATGAGTTGGTTGCCAATTATTCCACACCACACGATGACAATCCAAGGGCGCTGATGTTCAACTTGGCGAAGCCAGTGTGGATTTTCAACACTCCAATAATGCATGTTGTGTCAATTAACCGTTCCATGGTTTGTAAAAGACGATTCGTCAGAGAACATTACGCAACGAAAAAAATTGGGGTTTTGTTGTATTTGTTCACGTGCCCATTGACAAAAATTTACCCGATTTTGGAAATCAGCGCCATGAAGATCTTGGTGTAAAGACACATGATATGGATGATACTTGTGCCGTTTTAAAATTCTCCAAACACTGGTGAGGGACAATCCGGAATCGCGAACTATTTTTCGTGTACTAACATGAGGATTATGAGTCGCTGCAGCCAATACAGCAATTTCATTATTTTCTTCAGTGACTGTTGCTCTACGGGTCCTCTTTTTCGGTTGAACATTTCCATCAGCAATAAATTGTTTGATAGTACGGCCAAATGAAGCACGTGAACGAATCCTATCCGGAAAACGTTGAGCGTAAATAGCAACAGCATTTTCAAGATTTCTGCCAGCTTCTCCATAAACCAGAACCATTTCAATTTTCTCTGGCACAGTTAAACGGTCCATTCTAAAGTATTTTATCGTTTATTTTGCAATTACGAAAAACATGAAGATAAGAAATAACACAAACGTTAAATGTGATTTACAAAACTGAATAAATTGTTTTGATGACGAATTTCGAGTATTTCCAATGAAAACGTGATGTTTTTTATTTCAAACGTATTGCAGAATCGAATGCGTGTGTTCTAAGAAGAAGAAATTGAAAAAATTGAATTTCGTCGATTACAACGCCATCTATCATGAACCGAACAAAATATTTCATTCAAATCATAAGTACTTTTAGTCGTAGAATCCGTATCTGCAATAAAAAATATGGCTTCCTATCTTAGTTTAAAATTTACCCCCGCCCCACCTACAAAGCGGGGGGTGGGGGACTATTTTTTTGCACTAATGTATTTCCCCCGCGGTATGATTAAATTTTGATTATGAACATTTTTTCCGTAGAGTGGCTATTTTTCGAGATATTTGATCGTCTCAGTTTAAAAGAAACACCCGGTATCTAATTTACATATCAAAATATTATAACTGAGTAGCCTAAGTGATGGAGGTGTTGCCCTATAACATATGTATTAACAACAAATTTCGAACGGAAAATATGTCAAGTTCGATGTTTACCCAAAATTCAGTTTTCTTTTATTTTTTTTTTATTTTTTTTTTTTTTTTTAGTATTTATTTAATGACCAAATATTTTACTATAAATTAAATATTCCGCTTTATAATTATTACAGTAATTATACAAGAAAATACAAGTTTATTTTTGCGCCTAAATGTATGCGAACACTACTATAAGTTATTTAAAAACTTTTATATTGAGTTGTAGTGTAGTAAGCCATGAGAATTTTTTGGTAAACATTTTTTCCTATCACAAACTTCATAGCATGCTATGTTTGAAACAATATAACAATGAAGGCTTAGTAGTAACGTATTGGACTAGATCGGCAAAGGTCTGGGGTTCGATTGTGCCCATGGTATTTTAGTTTAGTTTTTCCAATTTATATTTTTTTGACGTGATCACGTCTGACACCGCATGTTCAGAAAATTGAAACGAAATTTTGTCTTTGGTCGTGGGCAATTACTGTAAGCATTACCTTTAATTTAAATGTATGATTTCTTAGGTTGGTCCTTAGGCTTCATGCCTCACGCATAATATTATCGCAACGAAATAAATGATTGAACAACTGTAACCAGAGAATGGCTCATCCGATCCGAGCAATTCTGAAGTCATTTTTTGCGTAAAGCAACAGTGATGGTTAATTTATTTTAAATTAAAATAATTAATTTCCACACTAATTTTAATTTTAATTAAATTTACAAAATAGAGATTTACAGGGCTTGACGCACTATAGAGAGAGAATGACTCTTCTGATCGAAGCAATTCTAATCTCAATGTATGAGTAAAGAAACAGTGGTGGATAATTTCTATTAAATTAAAGTAATTAACCTTCACATAAATTTCAAATGAAATTGATATACATAAGTATATAACAGCTCCCGCTGTTTGTCGATTTGTAAGGATTTTTGTGGGATGCCCTAACATGTAAAATCATCCTTAAAAGCCCTTACTCTTTGGTTTAAGGTCTATTTAAGGTACAATAATCTTTAAAAGCCTTAAATCTCGAGCTATTCCTACTCGGCTAAAAAGATCAAATGGTCAATTGGTGATTGTGGCAGCGACCACTGCGGATATCCTCATTATATATAAATTGTATCCATCCTAGGACGGGATGTACCCCTAATAAAATAATAATTTTAAAATTGTTTAATCGGTATGCTATGTTTAGTATTGCTAAATGCTCATGCTGTTGCCGAGTTTGGTTATGCGGGGCATATAGGAAACAAAATCTATATGGTAAACAGTTTCGAATGCCATTTTCTAAAGATACGCGCAAGGTAGAAGCCGCAGGGAGACATGCTACCGTCTTGCCAGCTGCTATGATTTTACAGTCAAAATAGCGCCTTTATCTAATAAAACCGCCCTATTTCATTTAGTTCAAATCAATCAAATCAGCGATGCCACTTTGCTTTGTTCACCTGGTTTACGGTGACCATTCACAAAAGTCTAAATAAGTAATTTTCAACAATTGCCGTGTATGAGTAATGGTAAATTTTAATGTGTTCAGGGCAGGGATAAAGCTAACCAAGCCAAGGCTTTACTGAAATATATTCGGTTATAAATTTCAATGTTCAATTAAACAATTAATGTAGGTAAAGTTCGTCCTCCAAATCCAAAATAGAATAACTTATAGGCTCTTTAAACCAAAATTGTACCGTAATTGAAATACTGAGCGAACAGCAGTCGTCTATTTGCACTAGTTTCTCAGGCCCATCGAAAAGACTTGAAATGATTCAATAGTTAAAGGTTTTCACATAATTCTTTTGCGAGTTGAGCGTGAACTCGCCCGTTGTTTATATGTAAGAACATTACAAAAAAATTTTGCCTTGTACGATGTCAATTGCTTCCTAATATAAAGTTGGAGATCGTCCCCAACATTCACAAATAATTTTCTCTCATCTAACATTTTGCCAAGATTATTAACAGTATTTAACACTTCCTGGAGTTGAGTTGCAAGAAATGTAATCATATCCTTTACCGCATTAGTATTACGATTAGCCATACTGTTATTGCCAGCCAACTATAAATATCTTCTTTCCCACGGAAAACTTGAACTGAATTATTTCCTGTAATAGCTACTTGCAAGTCACATAAATTAATCTGACATGACACTATAGACGCTTTTATACAAAGTTTTTAATGTCAATTTTTTACTCAATTATTTTCTTGAGATAGCTATTGACATAACACTCTACAGGCTGATTTTATACCAATGCTATTATTATTTTCCACGAGGAGTCAGGTTTTGCCACTTGAGAATATTGACAAAAATCTTCAATGCTATCCATGCATTCATAGTAATTTTCGGCTAAACACTATCGACTGTTGAAAACTTAATTTTTTATTTTCGACTGAGATGACACAGTCTATATTACCGACTTTTAGTATGCAAATATGTATGTTGGTTCCTTTTTTGTTCCGGTTTTCAAAGAATAATGTTGAATAAATGGAGTAGAGTTTATAACTTAAATGAGTACGTTGGTTTTATCCTCGAATTTTCTGCTTTTATAAAACAGATGTTGTTCTTTCGACAAAACTTTGATTTTTTAAATTAATTTTTTACAAATGCGGGACTTTCGGGCTATTATTTTATTTTAAGGGCAAACATGTCTGCAGGACAGGGTCTTAATATGCGGGTTATCCTGTAAAATGCGAGCTATATGGTCACCGTAGTTTTATAGTATGTGTAAAATTTAAATAGATAAAGAGTTTAATCGGCAAATACTGATATTTATTTTTTATTTTTTTTTTGTTATCTTCTAAATGAGGTGTTATGGTTCAATGAAAAAAACGTTATTTTAAAAAAAATTTTGTGAATTACCAACATATTTTTGTTTTAATTGTTTTCCTGTTAATTAACCGGTTAACAAGGTTATTTTGAACATTTATTATTCGATACCCGGATAGTAAAAAAGTCGCAAAATTGCTATCCCTATTCAAACTTTAACCTTACTCTCCTCCCCAAACCTCTCAAACACTTTACTTCCCTTTCCTCTCTTCAACATTCTAATGTGAAATACAAATATTTCAAAAACCCTCATTCTACACACTTAAAAATAATTCAACTTTTTCCAATAAAAATGAAAGTATGAAAAAAAATTTAAAAATTGGCCAACCCGGGCACCTTAAGTAATTAATAAAAAAAAAATACAAAGTAAAACTAAACTTGTCATTCAAACTAAAGCAAATAGTGTACACAATTTCTTAATTATCAATGATCATTATCAAAAGGTCACACCTCTTTTTAAACAAACCAAAATTGTTAAGACGCAAATTAAAAGAAATTATTTTATTTTTCAAAATATCAAAATTATATTCATAAAATTTCTATTTAAAACACCTTGACATCCCCTCCGTAATCTCTACGCACATGAAAAATCTTGGCTCATCCCGTTCAGCAACTGATTGGAGTATTTTTTGAAAATCCCATCGTTTTCACATCCTTCAAATATTTTATTCGTTCTATTTTGCAGATACTGTGTAGTTTGGCATACGTTCTCATTTTGTAAAGATGTTTCAATCACTTGGTTTGGTTGTGCAAGACGGAGCTCGTCAGCATCCAAACAATTAAAACCCTTATCACCAGCAATTTCGAAAATAATTTCTTCGGAACACAAATCATTAGCGGCTCGATTGATAATTCGCATTAAATTCAGAAGAAATTCTATTGTATCTTGATCACGACAAGCCACACTAACCATTTTACCTTTATCTATACTGCAGCTAGCCGCATAATTCAGTGTAACACAATATTTCATTATGGCTTCTGAGAATTCTGTACTATTTAACGTCTGGTTTCTATATTGATCGATGTTACGAAGAATATTCGTTATGTCAAATCTTTTTGGTGCACAAGTTTCATACCCCTGGTGAAGAATCTGTGGAAAATAGTAATTTAATTATTTTATACATTTTACAATTTCAAATTAGCTGATTTTATTACACGAAGTTCAGTGTCACAATTTGGAGAAGCTGGATCAATATTTCTTGGTGAAACACTTATAATCCCAAATGAAACACTGATTAAAATTAAAAAATTCTTGAAGCACTTCATTGTTGATATTAAAACTACAATAAACTAATAAAAAATATGTACGGGTTTCAGTTTAAATAACGATAGATTGTGTAAATAATCTTTTGTGACCCTAAGATTAAAATTTTTTGCGCTGCATTTAAAAAAAAATATTCCAGGGATTCGAACCATAACAGCCTGATTCTTCACCAAAAATTGATTAATTATTACAAAGTTCAAGAAAAAAAAGCCTTTCGACGTGAGAAATAGTAGAAATATCACAGGACCCAACATCCCGAGCAAATAAAAATATTTACATATTTTTGGAAGTTCATAATATTAATCTTATTAGGCGAATTCAGAACGTGTAAAATTCTGAAACAAATATTTTTATTAATTAATTTACTTTAACGCTAGAAAATAATTAAGTGTAGTATAATATCAGAGCCTACTTTATAAATAAGAGCCTCCAGTATCGACTATATTTTTTAGTAAGCTTAAAATAAGATACATAATTTTTTTTTTTTACTATGAAACTATATAGAAAAACGATTGTTTTCATTTACAATTTTAGTCTATAAGAATTATGAGCTTTTGTATTATTTTTATACAAAAATGTTCATAAAACGTTTAATTTTATTTGATTGAAAAATCGAATCATAAAAATGTTTATTTATTAGTGAAAATCCTCTTGGAATATAAAGTATTGCTAAATTTTTATCGAATGTTGTTTTTGTAAAATACGTCATAACCCAAGTATAACAAATCTTAACTCAGTTGTGAGTTCCATCTTTTTTGGTAAGTTATGCAGGAACCTGTTTATATATAAGGAAATTAGTAAAAGATTGACAAGGAAAAATGTTCATCATTTATTTTTTTGTCAGCCGTATTTCATTAGAAATAAACATTTGATGTGTACAGTACACATTATAGTTATATCTGTGGTTTTAAATCATGAGTGTAAGTAATACGTTATATTAATTAAATGATTTTTATATTAATAATACAATTCTACAAAATATTTAATAAAAAGTTTAAATAATTTTCTTTTAAATTTTAAGCTGCTCTCTGATGTTCTTGATATTCACACATCTACACTTAGATATTCACATGTCCATCGAAAAGGACATAAGATAATCTTAGATTTTCAGCTTGTTGTTGTTCTTAATAAAATGTAATTAAAAATAAAACTAATCTAAATAATGTATTTCATTGAAAAAACTAAAAACCTTACCAATGTGCATAAGGGTGATTTTGACAGTACCCAACTGTTATGTATCTGTGTATATATTCTTTATGTAAAAGTAATACAAACTTCAACGTCATTAAAAAACGTCATTATAAAACGTAATTGAAGGTTGTATTACTTGTTTTGTATTGTACATTATAAAAGTAATAAACTTCTGCCGGCCGATAAAGAGATAACCGATCAGAGCAACGGAGCACCGTATGATGAGCATTATATAATTGGACAGCAGTCAGTCAACATTAAAAACAATATTTAATAATTTGATATTATATTATAATAAAATAAATATAAATTAAACAATAAGGTGTCTTGTGATTTATTAAAGAAATATAATAAATTAACGACGAAGATTAAAGGAATAAGCGTGTCGAATACAACTAAAAGTATTATAAAAAGTGAAATTGTTAAGTGCCAAAACAGTAAAAACAAAAAGTATTAGTGAATTGTGCTCGTGTGCTCGCCCGAACGCCATTTTGGAACATCCGTAGGCGATAGGAAATATTGTACATTTTTGTGTAAATAAATGCCCGATAAACAAATTAAAGTGGAACTAAATAAAATTAAAGTCGTGAATCCAAAAATGTCGTCGTTAATTGGAAGTATAGAGGCGTTTATCCCAGGGGAAGATTTTGAAGCATATGAAGACCGCCTAATGCAATATTTTCTCATAAATGATGTCCAAGAAGAAAAAAAGTACCGCTTTTCATTACCGTTATGGGAGCATGCGAGAAGGCTGGGGATACAGACGAATGACTTTTGTAGAAGTTGCATGGACGAAGAGGAGGAGGAGACTTTGGAACACTTCCTATGCTCATGTCCGGCGCTATCATACAGAAGGCATAAGTATTTGGGTGTGTACGGTATGGACAGCCTTTCGGAACTCGCGGACTGTGGAGTGCGAGATTTATTACGCTATATAAATAGCTCTGGTTGGTTTCAACGGGAGTAATGGGGAGATGGGATCCTGTGGTATCACAACGGGCCATTGCTGGCCTAAGTGTGCGATAGCAGCCACTTCAACCTAACCTAACCTAACCTACCGTTATGGGTGGTGAATCCTACAAAATTTTAAAAAGCTTAGCAACACCAAAGGCTCCAAACTCACTTAGTTTCGCTGAAATTGTGAACATAATGAAGCGACATTTCAAACCTAAAGTCAATAAAAGAGCAGAGCGGTTTAAATTCTCTAAATCGAAACAAGAACAAGAGGAATCTATATCCGAATTTATGGTGAAACTGAAGTCGTTAGCTCAATCTTGTGAATTTGGAACCTTTCAGATGATGCTTTAACGGATAAGTTTATTGTGGGTTTACGATCCGAAGAAATCCAGCAAGAGCTCTTACAATATCCGGCGGATAAGTTCGATGAATGCTGTGAGAAAGCCTTGAACATTGAAATGTCTGTCAAGGAAGTAAAATCAATTAATCCAGCCATAGGGTGCTACTACATAAGTCAGTCCGATAGAACGAGGTCACGCCATCGCAGCCAATCCAAGCACAGTCGTCACAGTCAGGAAAGAAGTGAAAGTGTCAGAAGTCCAAATCCAAGGTATCGTCAAAATAAAAGTCCAAGTACGAGGTACCGAAACAATCAAAGTCCCAATTCACAAAATGAAAAAGTTCAGCATAGTAATTGTAACCAGTGTGGAAGATACAGTCATCACGAGAGTCAGTGTCCAGCAAAGCATTGGCAATGTTATAGTTGTTACAATTATGGACATACATCAAAGACTTGCCGGAATAAAGCACGTGGCGGAACAGTCAAAATAATTAATAGTATCAACCAAATTAACCAACCTGCAGAGTGTGTAATAACAATAGAAAATCAAGAAATGTCAATGGAAGTGGATACTGGAGCATGCTCGTCTGTCATCAGTTTAGTTAAGTATAGAAATAAGTTTAGTTATAAAAGATTAAATCAAATTAATGAGTCTCTCTCTACCGTTACTGGACAGATAATCAAGGTCGTGGGAAAAATAACAGTTGATGTAGTGTTTCGAGCAAAGGCATGCAGGTTGGACTTAATTGTTGTGGATTCGGAAAGTGATTTTAAACCATTGTTGGGAAGATCCTGGTTAGATGTCCTTTTTCCTGAATGGAAAACCATGTTTATAGACATAACTTCATGTTCGGTAAATAGCTTAAATACTAATGATATTTTACAGAAAATTAAAATTGAATTTCCAAACGTTATGGACTGTGGATCGGCTAATCATATGATAGAGGGTTTTAAGGTAGACATACTGATGGAGAATGGTGCCAAGCCTATATTCCATAAGGGCTACACCGTAGCATATCAGATGAGGCCTAAAGTAGAAGCCGAGTTAGCTCGATTGTGTAACCTAGAAATTTTGGAGCCCGTAAAGTTTAGCAATTGGGCCAGCCCATTGTTTCGGTCCCTAAAACAAACGGCGAAATACGAGTGTGTGTAGACTTTAATGTGACCATAAATAAGATGGTTAAAACGGAACACTACCCTCTGCCTAGAGTAGACGACATTTTCGCTAGTTTAGCCAACTGTAAATATTTTTGTGTGATAGACCTTACCGGCGCATACCAGCAGTTGCTTGTCTCTGAAGAGTCGAGGGAATATTTAACCATAAATACCCATAAGGGGTTATTTAGGTACAAAAGGCTGCCTTTCGGATTGAAAAGTGCCCCCTCGATATTTCAATCCATCATGGACCAAATACTATCGGGCTTGGAAGGAGTTGTTTCATATCTGGATGATATTTTAGTTAGGGGTAAGGATTATCAAGATTGTCAGAATAAATTATGGTTAGTGTTAGAAAAATTAAATAGATACAAAGTACAAATAAATTTAAGTAAATGTAAATTATTGTCTCCTAGTGTAGATTATTTAGGTCACAGCTTAAAGCTAATATAAAATTAGCTAATAATGAAAAAATTCAGGCAATTGTTAACGCACCAGCGCCAACCAATGTTTCGCAATTGCAATCCTTTTTGGGATTATTGAACTATTATGGTAAATTCATCCCTAATTTATCAAGCAACTTAATAGATTTGTATTATTTTTTGAGAAAAGACGTTAAATTTGACTGGTCGCCTAGCTGTCAGTCGTCGTTCGAAAAATGCAAAGCATTAATTCTTAAGTAAAATTTGTTAGAACTATATGACCCTAGCAAACCCATCGTCATGGCTACAGACGCTAGTCCGTATGGAGTTGGTGCAATTTTGTCTCATATAGTGAATGGAGTGGAAAAGCCAGTCTTGTTTGCGTCGAGTACCTTGTCTCCGGCAGAGCGTAACTACTCGCAGCTTCATAGAGAAGCATTAGCGATTGTGTTTGGTCTCAAAAAATTTCACAAATACATTTATGGTCACGAATTTGTAATTGAAACGGATCATCAAGCACTTCGTGAAATATTTAATCCAAATAAATCCACTCCTCCGGTTGCAGCTGCGAGATTGCAACGCTGGGCTGTAATTTTGTCAATGTATAATTACCGTATTGAATACCGCCGAGGATCCCAAATGTCACACGTAGACGCACTGTCTCGATTACCTGTTCAGTCAAAAACAAATATTGATAGTAATTTGTGTATTAAACCTTTTAATTTTACTGATAATTTACCACTAAAATTAGATAATATTGTTACAGAGACAGAGAAGGACATATGCTTGAGCCAAGTAATTGATTTTTGTATGTATGGTTGGCCAGACTCCAATAAATTATCAGAAAAATTAAAAGTTTATTTTAATAAACGACATTATTTGTCGTGTGAAGATAAATGTCTTTATTATATGAACCGCATAGTCATCCCAGCAACATTGTCTTCGAAAGTATTGGAGTTATTGCATGAAAATCATGCTGTAGGAATAGTTCGCATGAAAATGATAGCACGGTCTTACGTGTGGTGGTTTAAAATTGACAAGGACATTGAATCCTATGTCAATAGTTGTATCGTTTGCCAACAAAGTCGGAATGTGCCCAAAGAAGTAGTAAACACTAGTTGGCCGGAAGCAATGTATCCTTTTCAAAGAATACATATAGATTTTTTTAAGTTTGAAAATAATAATTTTATGATAATTGTTGATGCCTATTCAAAGTACGTGGAAATTATTTTAATGAAAACTGTGCAGTTAGTGCAGTTATAAATGCTTTAGATAAATTGTTTTCAATATTTGGGTTACCAAATGAAATCGTGTCAGACAACGGGCCCCCCTTCGGCTCCTTTGAATTTTTAAAATTTGCAGAAACACTGAATATTCAGCTAATTAAGTCACCACCTTACCACCCTGAGTCTAATGGTTTGGCCGAACGCAATGTACAGACGGTAAAGTCAGTTTTAAAGAAATTTCTTTTAGAGGACACCAAACAGCTAACAATACAACAAAGTTTGAATAAGTTTCTAACCCAGCAGCGAAATTCACCTTGCATGTCAACCTCGAAAACTCCGTCAGAACTGATGTTTTCCTACAAACCAAAAATATTACTAGATTTAATAAACCCTAAAAAAAAAGTTCAGTTTAGTTTAGATAATAATAAATATGAAAATACTAAACATGAAATTGTAATTTCAAATGAAAAATCAAAGAAAAATGAGGGAAAAAGGCAAATAAGTAAAAATTTTGTAAGAGGAGATAAAGTTTTGTTTCAAAATCATTTTAAAAATTATATAAAATGGATCCCGGCAATAGTATTAAAGAAAGTTAGCCCATTATGTGAGATTTGTGCATGTAAATCATTTAAGAGCCTCACAACTCGAAGATAAATTTCATCCGAATTTAAAAATTGTCTGCCCAGAAGAACATGGTCAAAAACTCGATACAGAGAAACAAAAAGAAATGTTAATAATAAATAACAACCCAAAAATGATTAAGGAAAGACAAAAAAGTGTTGTAGATGATATGGAAATACGAAAATCTGTAAGAGTTAGAAAATCTCCTGATAGGCTAAAATATTAATATGTATTTGTTATAATAAGTGATGTGAGAAACAGTCAAGTTTTTTTTTTGGTAAAATTACTGTTGTTGTTTAGGTAATTAAGTTAAAATTTTAGATAAAAAGGGGAAAGTGTTATGTATCTGTGTATATATTCTTTATGTAAAAGTAATACAAACTTCAACGTCATTAAATTATAAAACGTAATTGAAGGTTGTATTACTTGTTTTGTATTGTACATTATAAAAGTAATAAACTTCTGCCGGCCGATAAAGAGATAACCGATCAGAGCAACGGAGTATGATGAGCATTATATAATTGGACAGCAGTCAGTCAACATTAAAAACAATATTTAATAATTTGATATTATATTATCATAAAATAAATATAAATTAAACAATAAGGTGTCTTGTGATTTATTAAAGAAATATAATACCAACAAGCCCAAGACCAATTTTGCCCAACAAACATGGTATTGAGTTCTATCCAGTTCCAGCTTTTCGCGACAAGTTTCATAGTGTTTCTTATAATAAAATGGAACTCAAGTGGAACTTATTCTGAACTAAGTTTAGATTGAGTACTGGAAATTCAAGGTAAAAGCACTGATTAGCTATATAAGATTAGTCTTTTCAGTGCAAAAAAATGTCATTCTTATGTCGTTTTCGATTGATAAAAAAAAACTAAACTCAGTGCAAAAAAAAACTAAACTCGCCATAGTAAAAAATGTTCGAGTTTAGTTTTTTTTTGTACTGAGTTTAGTTTTTTTGGTCAATCGAAAACGACATAAATTTCAAAACGTATTATTTTGTGATGGTACTGATGAAGCGAGATATATATATATATATATGCTTCCTTTTTTCGCATTCTTCAAAAAAATAAAAAACAAAAAATAACAAAATACAGTCGATCCTCGAGTTACGTCGCTTTGATTTACGTCATTTTCGAGTTACGTCATTTATAAATTACTTCCTTGATTTGAGTTACGTCGTATTTTGCTTTGAGTTATGTCGTAAAAAAAACTTATCTGAGGATTTTTGAATATTTTTATGGGCGCATATTATTTTCTAATGTTTTGTAATATGAAGTAGATAAAGGAAGAAAAAAGAAAACAATAGTAAATTTTTAATATTATTTTCTCTTCCTTCCTTTACCTTCTAACACAAAACAAAAGAACCAGTTTTAATTTTTTTTTTTATGGTATTTGTGATATAAGCGATCAAAGGACCTTGTACATACATTTTTGTTAGTATACACATAGTATATAGTAAATTTCTTTATTTTTAGTTAAAGTGTACATTATTTTCGGTATTGCTTTTATTTATTTCTCAATTTTTTCCGACTTACGTCGTTTTGACTTACGTCGCGTTTTCAAGAACGTATCTACGACGTATCTCAAGGATGACCTGTAATAGTAAAAAAAAAAAATTCATGACTGAAACACAAAAAAGGTCATTAGTTAGGTAATTTTGTTTGTATATTTTCGAGTATGTATGATGCACGTGCAGACGATTAGTGATCATAATATTATATACTATGCGATGCATTAGTAATTGTTATGAGGAAAATTTAAGGTAACGTTTACGTTTGTTGCCATGTAAAATCAATGAAAATTACTTTTTTGGAATTTTTTTTCTCTTATTAAATTGAGTTATAAATAACGTTTCATTTGTAATAAATTTCATTAAAAAATTCATCACTGTAATGCAAATAAATTCAATTAAACTTGATGCAAAAGTATTTGTGATATGAAGAAAAATTTAAAATTAATTAGTAATTCAATTAAATTTAAAATTATTTTTGACTAATTAAATAGTGCTTTAGTCACTTATAATTTGTGAACCATTGGAACATTTTTATTACGTCTCTATCCCGCCTCAGAAGTGGCCCAAAAATTTGTTCATAAAATCCTATTGAATCTTATCCCACACGGTTGTATTAGCATCCTTTTGTAAATTTTTCGTCTTGCTAGATTACGAATATATTCCGCTTTTATTAAAACCCCCGCAAGGATAAATCGGAACTCTGCCTTGGCGTAGGCAACTAATTATGTTCAATATTTTTATTTAATTTCGAAGCAATGATACTTCTTGTGTATGGGAGAGTTATTGTGCTGAAGAGCAAATTTAGGGCCGACTAATTTTTCAACAAATAAGAATGCTACATCATTCAATAAACCGAAATTTAACATGCCATACTAGAATTGGTGATTGCCATACTAGAATTGGTGATTGCCATACTAGAATTGGTAAAATTGTGCTTAAGTGTACTTTTGTGATTTTCACTTTTAGACAGACACAAAGTTAATCGCGATTTTCATTTATCCCGATTGTCAAAAATCGCGTTGTGAAAACGAAATAATCCAGTTTTTTGTAAAGATTGTGTAATAACAGTCGTCTGTCATTACAAGATTTTCACCTAAACCGGATTATTTTGTTTCCACAACGCGATTTTTGACAATCTACGGTATAAGATACAAATCCTAAAATAAATAAATTAAATTTTGTTTATTGAATGTTTTTATTTATAAACAAGCCAAATCCGAAGACAAATTTCGGAATAACAAATTTTTAAATCCGGAAATCTGGTTTTCAAATTTATCTAATTCGTGCAATCACTAGTACCACTTATTTCATTGACGTTCATATCAATTATTTGTGGTTCGACTGGCGTTATTTCGGTTATTCGATAAAAGATTGGTTTTTGATCTGCGATGGTTGTTTTTGTTTCGGAAAACAGTTTTATGGTTGGACTCTCAAATACCGGTGGAGGAGTTTCACGAATCATTGATTTCGGGATTCTTATCAATAGTCCCGGTCTTATTTATGTTTAATTCTTGTGCTGGTTTTAGGTGTTATTTTATGGCTTTGATGTTTGATTAAATTGCCAATGCATGAGAATCTTTAATCACATGCTTGGCACACATACGGCTTAATCACGGTGTGTATTGATGATTGTGGAATCAAACTTTCTCGATATGAAAAACGTTTGTTGCATATCTGAAAATTAGAGTGAAACGTTAATAAGTCTGTTACACGTAGTTTGATAAACAAACTTACTTCACATTTGAATGTTTTATTGTCCGATTGTTATTTTTCGTGCACTTTGAGCTGACCTTTACATAAAAAATTGGTACTACAGTAATTGCACAAATCACAGATGTCCTTTTACACCTGTGTGGATCTGTTTATGAGCAAACAGTGTATGGATATTTTTAGTGAGAAATTTGGCCAAGTAAATTTCACATTCAAACTGGTTTTTAATGCCACATTTCATGATCTGATTCTGATAAACATTATGTTTATGGAAAATCCCAGCACATTTATTGCATTGAAAAATTTCAGGTTGTTTTTGTCATCAATATCACTGGTAACCGAACTAAAACTTTCTTGCTTCACAGTTTTAAATTCCTTCTCAGTTTTATGTTGGGCTTTCGGATGTTCAATTCTGGCCTATTTGCTTGTATACCGTTCACCGCAAGTGCTACAAGCAAATCGGAACAGATTTAGCAGACCATTTTTCGCGCATGCGCAATTTTTGCAAACGCCATTTTTTTAAATGTGGAATTAAGGTAAACTACATTTTGGATTGAGCCTTAGCTAAGAAAACACTAAGGCCCGAATTTATAGTCGTTGCTACAACTATAACTACTGCTATAGTAACAGTTTTCGTATTTATAAACCTCACTCTTAAGGCATTGCCCCATGCACAAACAGCAAACCGGCATTCCAAACCGTCAAATGCAATTATTGACAAAATTGTTTGTTTTTCAATATGAAAATTATTAAAAAATAGTTCGAATCTATAAGTTCCGTCTTATTTGTAAAATTTCTTATTAAAATTGATTTAATTTCATTCAAAAAACTCCAATTTTATATTTTGCCGGACGGATTTTTGCTTGACGTCCGGCAAAACATAAAATTGGGGCTTGTTGAATGAAATTTAATCAATTTTAATAAAATTTTCGTAGAATAAGGTGCAACTTATAGATTAAAACTATTTGTTAATAATTTTCATATTGCAAAGCAAAGCAAAATAGCCAAAAATTGGATTTGACGGTTTTAAATGCCGGTTTTCCGTTTTGCATGGGGCAATGCCTTTAGGCCCGAATCTATAGTCGTAACTATTGCTATTGCTATAGCAACGATTTTCGAAAATCATTTTAAAATCATGTATAAAATTCGATATAAATTTCGAATTTACTTTCTTGTCTTGGATATATTGTAGCTACGTTTATAGTGATGGATATTGGTCACTATAACCATTGTTACATTACAAATAAATCTTATAGTGAGGTTTATAAATACGAAAACTGTTACTATAACAGTTGTTATAGTTGTAGTTGTAGCTATGACTATAAATTCGGGCCTTATATTATTTGTAATGTAACAATGATTATAGTGATCAAAATCCATCACTATAAACGTTGCTACAATATATCCAAGACAAGAAAGTAATTTCGTAATTCGTATCGAATTTCCCAATATACAATTCCAACGGAATTCCATGTGCATTCTCTTGCGAAAACCACACTCTTTCTATGGAAAGAAACATAAAAAATACACGGAATTCCATACTACTCGCCAAAGAAAAGTGTCTCAAAAATTCCGGTGTAGGTATGAATCCCAACTAGAACGAGACAAAATCAATCTATGGAAAAGCAGAGGAATTTTATCGGAAACTCCTGTTTTTTCCATACACTTTTCCATACTAATTTTAGGCACCTTTCCGATACGAAATTTGTACAATTTTCCATTGCTATTTAAATAGTTTTCCATAGTGAATATTTGCCTTTTCCCGATTGAATTGACCAGTATTTCCTAGCGTAAGTAATGGTAGATTTGTAAAATAAAATTAGTTGAACAATAGGCCCGATTCTGCCTTCCAAAATTTTATGTTATGTTATGTTATTTTTGTTTTTTCAATACAAATTCATATAGGAAGCGGGGAAATAACCCAATATGCAAATCCAACGGAATTCCACGCGCATTCTCTTGCGAAACCCACACTCTTTCTATGGAAAGAAACATAAAAAATACACGGAATTCCATACTACTCGCCAAAGAAAAGTGTCTCAAAAATTCCGGTGTAGGTATGAATCCCAACTAAAAAGAGACAAAATCAAACTATAGAAAAGCAGTGGAATTTTATCGGAAACTCGTGTTTTTTCCATACACTTTTCCATACTAATTTCAAGAACCTTTCCGCTATGAAATTTGTACAATTTTCCATTGGGATTTAAACAGTTTTCCATGGTAGAGTTATTTGCATTTTCCCGGTTGGATTGACCAATATTTCCGAGCGTACGTAATGGTAGATTTGTAAAATAAAATTAGTTGAATAATAATTTTTTTTTAATATTTATTTCAATTATAAACAATTAAAAGGTATTCTAGCTGTTAAACTTCTATTAAGGAATTTCGAATGCCGCAGAATGTTCCATTTGTTCCGGATTATTTAGTGTTTAGAAATGCGTCTGATCGGCACACACACAAAGGTGCACAATGTGCACGATATTTCTTCATTGTTTTGAGTATTCGTATAATCACTGAAATAAAAAAATATAAATAACAGAATCATAGGACAAGGTTAAGGTTAATAAAATAGCCAATTTCATAAATTTTTGCTTGTGGTTCATAATGACGGCGACCAAATATTTCAAAGTTTCTAAAAAAATTGAAAACAAGCTTTTCACTGAAAAAAATGTATTTCATTAATTTATTAGATGTTTATTGTATAATTTGGATCAGAACACAAACAAAAATTTATGTAATTGTTTTATACGACGCCATTAATGCATTTTCGTTTATTTACCTATATTGCACTGCGACCGCACACTGAATGACAGTTTTCAACAAAATCGAAATTAAAACAATGGCATGCATACGCAACTGAAAACAATGCAATTTGCAAACGAAAGAGATAAAAAAT
Organism: Tipula helvola; assembly: GCA_963556165.1. Taxonomy (NCBI): domain Eukaryota; kingdom Metazoa; phylum Arthropoda; class Insecta; order Diptera; family Tipulidae; genus Tipula; species Tipula helvola. Next base: position 150,703,238 of record OY744481.1, on the reverse strand, counting down.
CCCTGTACACATCAAATCGAAATTATGTGTCTTTGATATTTTGTAGTACGGAATATAGTACGGAATTACAACTGTTTTTTCCACACAATGGAAAATTTGCATACTGGGAAAATAACATAACATGAATTTTATTTCTCCAGAATCGGGCCCAAATAATTTAATAATTTGTTTTATATTTTTATTCAATTTCTTATGTACATATAGTTTTTAAAATTTTCTATGGATTTACTTTTATTTCTTCCATATTTTCAGTATTCGTATAATCACTGAAATAAAAAAAAATTAAATAAGAGAATCTAGTATCACACCGACAAGGTGAAGGTTTATTAAATAACCAATTTCATAAATTTTTTTTTGTGGTTCATAATGGCGGCGACCAAATATTTCAAAGATTCTAAAAAAAATGAAAACAAGCTTTTCGCTGACAAAAATGTATTTCGTTAATTTATTAGATGTTTATAAATGTTAAATTAGATGTTTATTGTTTAATTGTGATTACAACACAAACAAAAATGTATATATTTGTTTTATACGACGCCATTAATGCATTTTCGTTTATTTACCTATATTGTACTGCGACCGCACACTGAATGACAGTTTTCAACACAAACGAAATAAAACAATAGGTATGCATACACAACTGTAAACACCCAATATGCACGGCCAACGGAAATCCGTGTGAATTTTCGTGCGAAAAACATACTGTTTCTATGGAAAGAAACATCAAAAGTACACAGAATAGAGTACTACTCGCCAAAGAAAAGTGTCTCAAAAATTCCAGTGTGGGTGTGTGCACTAACTAAAACGAGACAAAATCAGATTTGGAAAATAAATGGAAGTTTGTTCGAAATTTAGGGACTATTCACACCAAGCGCGAATTGCGAATGCGAGTAAACAATTTTTATAAATTTATGATACAAAAAACACTTATATTCAAAATGTTTGTCTATTTATAAGATAAGTACAATGTTTCCAATTAAATTAAATTTAATTAAGCCCAAAAATTATTTCAAAATTAGAGAAAAACGAAATTCGCGTGAAAAATGACAACCTTTACACGAATTTCATTTTTCTCTAATTTTGAAATAATTTTCGGGGTTAATTGAATTTAATTTGATTGGTAACATTATAGTAGTCTTATAAGTAGACAAACATTTTGGGTTTATCTGTTATTTATAAGAAAATTTTATAAAAATTGGTTACTCGCATTCGCAATTCGCGCTTGGTGTGAATAGTCCCTTAAGCCTTGAAGTTACCTTAAATCAGAGTTTTTGATTTTCTAAAAATTCTCAGATATGATTATTTTAGTTGATTTCCAGAATGTTAAACTAGGTTCCGAATTTACTCAAGTTGATATTATAGAAAATAGTATAAAAATTATTAAATGCGATTATTTCATGCAAATGGTTAATGTTACACAGTTTTTCACAGTATTGTTTTCTCAAATACCACTACTGAAAATTAATGAAGAGTACATATATTGAAGAGAAAACTACCAATCTAATTTTAAATTACGGAGATGTTTACAAGTTTCCTGCGCCTTACCACTTCGCGCAACAGAATGAGTGAACTCGTCTCCCGCGTTTTACTATAAAAAAGGGTATGACGAGTTTACTCGTATCCCGAAAAGAATGTGTTAATAGCCCAGTCTATTATTGTAATCTATCAGTGGTCACGACAACTATAATTTATAATATTCCTAAACCGATAATCGATTAACTCTACCGAATGATCGATAAGCTCACCCGATGATCGACTGTGGTCACAAATCATAATGGCTTAAGGTGTGATAAGCCATTTTACGCATTATCTCAAATTCGAAATCTCCAGATTCGATTTCATAACATATCAATTTTTGTAATATTGCGGTAACTACAAACAACCGTAATAATCATTTATAAAAGTAAAAATTCAAAAAACTTATACGATTTTGAATGACTCTTAATTTTAAAACCGTTTTCCTGAAAAATGCGTATTTGTCACTTAAGGGAGAACACCACTGTGAGATTTTCAAAAAATCAATTTTTTTTTTGCCTTTAAAAAATCCTTTAGACCCTCAAAAATATGATACAAAGTCGTTTATAGCTAAAAAAAAAAATTTGTAGAAGGTTTCAAGCATTTTCCTGAGAGCTCTTATTGAGAAGTTATTGATACCAAAAACTTTAAACGCGTTTTTCTCGAAACCGTGTTTTGGAAATCTGCACGCAGCAGAACTCAATCAATTTTTGTTCAATCGACTTGAAAATTTAACTGTGCCTTCTTAAATAGATTTAACATCGAAGTACATGAGTTTTTTTTGATTCATTAAAAATTAAAAAAGATATACTACTTTTTATACGAAAATTATAGTCGAAAAATGAAACTTTTTCTTCAAACTTATCTCAATTTTTTATTTTTTCGAACTTTTTAATTTCCTCATGTACTTCGATGCTAAAACTAATATATTTCATGAAAATATTTTATTTTTTGTTCCAGGAACAAATTTAAGACACTTCTACTGCGTGCAGCGGAGCGACTCTAGGCAAAATCACTGCACTAGCGGCGCCATTTTGTATTTTTTTTTACATAAAAATTTTTTTTTGTTTACTTAAATATATGCCAAATATAGCCTAAAAGTTTTTTTTTCTCTAAACCCAACCCATTTCTAAAAAAAAAATACCAAACTAAGCACTTGAAAATGGTAGGTCACAGTGGTGTTCTCCCTTAAGCCACTATAATTTGTGTCCATTATAATACAGTATATTTGGTTCTTTGTACAAGTCAATTCCGTTAGTCTTACTAAAAAGGGCCAGTCACAAATTCTTTACTCAGTTATGATAGATAAGTTAAAGAGGTCATCGTAAAGTTTAATTAAAATCTATATAGGAATGAATAATTCGGTAGGGCATTTTATTAGGTTGTCGCAAAGAGCTTAATTATCTGGGTGACAATAATCTGTTATTATTGGTGAGATTTCAGTGATAAATAGCATTGTCTGTCTGATCTCTTTATATTCCTTGATATTGTCGACAATGTGTGACTTTTTAAGTTATTTTGGTGCACAAAGGTCACCTTGAATTTTGAGTTCCTGGAAAATGTTATTCTGAAATTTTTGGAATTACAAATTATAGCTGATTATATTATGACCGCTAGGTTGTTGTTGTCACAATTTGCGGTAAATGATGCAATATTTCTCGATGAAACACTTTTGATCATAAGGGAAACATTGATTATACAAATGAAACAATAAAGCATTTTATTTGTGACTTTGAAATTTTCATTAACTATGTTTTCCAGTTTAAACAACCTTGGACCTTTTGTGATTAAAGAAATTGCATTAGTAACCCCTGATCATTTTTGTATTAAATTCAAGCGAAATATTTCTAATCTTAAGGTTACCAAAGGTTATTTGATCGATCGTTATTTAAACTGAAACCCGTACACATTGCTCATTAGTTAATTAAAACTTCAAAGTTAATAATGAAGTGCTTCAATATTATTTTTTTAATATTCAGTGTTTCACTTGGTGTCATATGCGTATCATCAAGAAATATTGATTCAATTGTCCCGCAATGTGACATTGAACAAAGGGTAAAATTATCAGGTTTGTAATTGTAAAATGTATAAATTAATTAAAACAATATTTTACGCAGGAACTTATACGTGAATATGATATTTGTGCACCAAAACAATTTCAAATAACGGAAATTATTGACAACATCAAGCAATTTAGAGATCGGACGATAAATGGTACAGAATTCTCGCGAATAATCACGAATTACTGTGTTACACTAAAAAATGCGTCTAGCTGCAGTATGGGAAAAGCTACAAAGATTAGTGTGGCTTGTCGTGATAAGGTCAAAATACAAGGCTTACTGAATTTAATGCGAATTATTAATGAGGCCGCTGATGATTTATGTTCCGAAGAAATAATTGTTGCAGTTGCTGGTGATAAGGGTTTTAGCTGTTTGGATTCTGGCGAATTAACTCAATGTGCGCATGGTAAGATGCCAAACCAAGAAGATGTATTGCAAGACAATAAAATATGTCAAACTACACAGTTTCTACATACCTGCAATAACGAATTATTTGATGCATGCGAAAATGACGGGATCCTTAAAAAATTCGTCACTCAGTTGTTGAAAGGAATTAGCCAAGATTTTTCGTGTGATTAGAGATGAGGGTGTTTAATTTTCAGAATTAAGGTGACCTAAGTTATTGAATATATTTAGGATAATTTGGAAATATTTTAAAAAAATTTGTTGTATTTAAGCCCATTAATTTGAATATAAGGCCAACATTTATTTCGGCCGAAAAAGTCGTGTATTTTTGAAGATTTTTTTTTTTTTTTTTGATTGAATTGTGTATTTGTAGTTTTTAGGTGTTGCAAACTAATTTCTAATTTATTTTTCTTGTAATTCAATTGAAAATATGTTAACACTTGTAAATCGATCCAGTTTTAAGCGGTTTGAGCCGTTATCTGTTTTCTGAGGAAAATATTTAAAACATAATTTAAACAGGCAGAATTGTATAAATGTAATGTTTGGGGAGCAACCCAGTGGTGGATTAATGAAAAACCAGGCTTTAAGAAAGCTTTCGATTCAGCGCTCTGTCGAAATAATAGGAAAATCTAAATCATAAGCAAACCTAGTTTTCGGAAGCAAAATTTCGTTTTCCTACAAAAATCGTGAAAAGTAGGCCTTTTGCTGTGTTTCCCTTTCTCAAAAATTCTGCTTTTCGCATTGCTGACTGCATTGTCGCAGGTCTTTCTGGGCAACAGGAGGCTAACTGATAATTGAATACAAACAAAGAACTTGAAAATATCCGCAAAGCTTGAAAGTTTGCTGACAACGTGCCACCCTTCGCCTGAAATACTCATTATAATACTATTGTCTACGACTAATGATGTATATTTAAATTTACGTACAATGAAATTAGTATTTATTAGAATTTATTATCACGATTATTGTAAAAAAAAGGAAACTTAGCTTCAAACATTATTTATATTCAATCCTTTTGACAGATTTACAAATTTTGACAACCTGATTAGCTGAAAAAATTTACATGAGCAGATACATTTAGATCGGATTAAATTGTTGTCTATTCATTGAATGATGTCGCTACGGCAATCATAAAAAGCTGTTACTCTAGTATAAATAAATTACAATAGAGATCACCAAAAACACGTAGGGGAATGAACTAATAAAAATAAAACTAGTTTTTAGGAATGCAGAATTTCCAAATAAAAAAAAAAAACGAACAGTCATTGAAGCGAACTCGATAAAAAATTGTTAGACAGCTTAAGCCAAAAATTTAATAAATTGTTAAAAATTTACAAGTCAATTACAAGTTTTAATTTCTTTTGGTTTTGTGTTGTTTTGTTCGGTTACCAGAAAAATAATAACGCTGGATTATAATCAACTATATAAGAGTAATATTATGAACTTCAAAAAAAAAATAAATATTTATCTGTGAATCTGTGATATTTCTACTATTTCTCGCGCCGAAAGACTTTCTTGAACTTTGTGATAATTAATAAATTTTTGGGGAAGAATTAGGCTGTTATGGTTCGAATCCCTGGAATATTTTTTTTATATGCAGTGCAAAAAATTGTAATCTTAGAGTCACAACTGGTTATTTACATAAAGTCTATCGTTATTTAAACTGAAACCCGTACATACTTTGTATTAGTAGTTTATTGTACTTTGAATATAAACAATGAAGTGCTTCAAGAATTTTTTCATTTTAATCAGTGTTACATTTGGGATCATAAGTGTTTCGCCAATTGATCCAGTTTCTCCAAATTGTGACACTGAACTTCATGTAATAAAATCAGCTAATTTGAAATTGTAAAATGTATAAAATAATTAAATTATTATTTTCCACAGCTTCTTGAACAGCGGTATGACACTTGTGCACCAAAAAGGTTTGAAGTAACGGATATTGTTCCTAAAATCAATCAATATAGAGACCAGACGATAAATAGAACAGAATTCTCCGAAGCCATAATGAAATATTGTGTTACATTGAATTATGCGGCTAGCTGCTTAATGGATAAAAATACAAAGGTTGCTGTGGCTTGTCGTGATCATGTTACAATACAATTCCTTCTGAATTTAGTGCGAATTGTTAAACGAGTTGCTGATGATTTGTGTTTCGAAGAAATTATTTTCGAAATTGCTGGTGATAAGGGTTTTAATTGTTTGGATGCTTTCGCAGCCCAATATAAAACACCAAACGAAGAGATTGAAACATCTTTAATAAATGAAAACGTATGCCAAACTATACAGTTTCTGCAAAGTAGCACGAATGATATATTTGAAGGATGTGAAAACGATGGGATTTTAAAAAAATATTCCAATCAGTTACTGAACGGGGTGATCCAAGATTTTTCATGTGTATAGAAATTACGGGGGGATGACGGGATGTCAAGGTGTTTTAAATAGAAATTTTATGAATTTAATTTTGATATTATGAAAAATAAAATAATTTCTCTTAATTTGTGTCATAACAATATTTGGTTTGTTTAGAGAGGTCAGACCTTTTGATAATGACCATTGATAATTTAAAAATGGTATACTGTTTGCTTTAGTTTGATTGACAAGTTGAGTGTAACTTTGAATTTTTTTTTATTAATTACTTAAGGTGCCCGGTTAACTCTCGAATCAAAACAAACGGATGTGTTTTTTTCTGTTCTGTTGTTTTTATTGGATAAAGTTGATTAATTTTTAAGTGTGAGGATTTTTGAAATATTTGTGTTCCACATTAGAAGGGTGAAGAGGGGAAAGGGAAGTAAAGTGTGTAAGCGAAATAGGGATAGCAATTATTCGACTTTTTTACTATTCGGGTATCGTATAGTAAATGTTAAAAATAACCGGTTAACCGGTTAATTAACAGTAAAAAATTAAAACAAAAATATATTTGTAATTCACAAAAATTTATTTAAAATAACGTTTTCTTCATTGAACCATAACACCTCATTTAAAAGATAACAAAAATAAAATCAAAAGTAAATATCAGTACTTGCCGGTTAAACCACAGAATAATAAACAACCAGAACCGACTTTACGTGGACCAAGAAAATTTTGCTCTTACCTTATATTTTACATGTTAATTTTTAATTTTCAGCCACTGAACGATAATTTAACACCGAAAATCTTACCTTCTATAAACTAAGGTCAAAAAAATGAGTCCAATTTTCTCCATATAAAAACTGCGTTATGTCGCTTCTGGGTATTCTGTGGTTAAACTCTTTATCTATTTAAATGGCTCAGCTTTAGCAGAGCATACCGTGTCACACAGCGCCAATTTTTACAATGGTAGAAATATTTTCAACTAGAAAATAGCTCCATATTTAATAAAGTGCTAATTTATAAAACTAAAATATATAATACATATTTTAAAATGTAGCAATAATATGAACTAAATAAAAATGCCACTTTTCCAAAAAAATGATTGTGATTTTTTTTTGTAAACTACAGGTAATGCATTACTTTTATAAATATGTAATGCATTATTTTTCGTATATTTTGGTACGATGGAAAATGATTTTCAGATGAAATTAACGGAATTTTGTAATTTTGAATACGATTTTGATGAAATTCGACAGGTACAATGGAAATGGGATTCTTATCCGATTTTTAGATGAAATTAATGAAATTTTTAAAGAATTTTTCTCAATTTTCCCGAGAAAGCGTTTTTTCCCGTTACAATAAACCGACGTCATTATAGTATGCTGATTTTTTATGCATACAAAATTATAGTATGGAAAAATTTAAAGTGTATTTCAATGAAGACCTGATAAAAATTGAGAAGAAAACAATTCGATCAATAACTTGGCGCCTCCAAGTTATATTAATTATTTGGTGACAAGTTCGATAGGTTGCCGAACAAAAGTTGGTTCTAAGTTTGTTATCCTTCAAGAAACCGAATACATAATCATAAAATATTCAAGTATCCGAATACATGAATACAAAATAACCGAGTACTAAAAAATACATCAGCAGTCAGCACCCTTGTTGGCAACACTAAAAAAGTAGAAAATAAATTAAATAAAAACAACTTTTTAATATATCACGTTTTAAAAATGGACTAAAAAGAAGAAAATAATTTTTCCTTGCCTCACAGTACAGAAAATTCTGAGAATTTACGATTGTAAATTTTTAGCAATTATGAGAATATTTGGAAAATTTAAAACGAAAAACGTGGAGCGCATATAATGGTATAATACGGTTCTGATGGCTACATAATACATACTAAAGAAAGCTAACTATGGTATTAAAAGAATTATAGTTAACATCATTGGTCAGGGAGCATAATTAAATTGTTAATCAACCATGTATCAAAACTTCGTTAGATGCGCTCTACGTTTTTCGTTTTAAATTTTCCAAATATTCTCATAGTTGCTAAAAATTTACAATCGTAAATTCTCAGAATTTTATTTTCTTCTTTTTAGTCCATTTTTAAAACGTGATATATTAAAAAGTTGTTTTTATTTAATTTATTTATGAAAACAGATGGTTTTTATCTAACTAAAAACAACACGCATACTAAGATTTAAAAATTTATTTTAGTAAATCCACATAGCAAAGTAAGTGTTTAAACCCAAGATTCAAACCATAGTAAGGTGTTTTGCTATAAAATTATAAGGCCCGAATTTAAGGCGCATTTTATTTGACCATTTGCAAAAAAATTGCTTGTACCATTTTAGTATTCGCCCAATATGCACGCCCAACGGAAATCCGTGTGAATTTTCATGCGAAAAACATACTGTTTCTATGGAAAGAAACATTAAAAGTACACAGACTGTGGAAAAATTATTCGAATTCCATACGAAATTCCATACAATAAAATATCAAAGACACATCAAATTCGTTTGAAGTGTATCGGGTTTTGTCTTTCTCTTTCTCTCTCAAAAAAAATACTCACATAAAAATATCGACGCACACGCCATTTTCTACACTCAGCTGAGTTTGTCAATTTGTTGTGATTTGTGTTTTGATTGAGCCAGACGTGCGTGTGAATTAAAGTGTTTTTTTCAATTTCACGTCGATTATAGAATTCGCGGTTGCGGATCTATCGCGGATCGTAAACTACATATAAAAAAAATTGGAAACAATAATTTTTTATCATAGTTTAATTGAAATTCCTTAGGATAATTTTACAATTCGTCAAAAAAAAATTGTTTTAGATCCGCAATAAAAATATTGCGTTTGTACGGGGGGGAATCAAGAAATATAAATCACATGTAAATCAATAGAAGTTTTCCAGGATACTTTGATTTACACCAATTGTTTCAATCTATTTTATATGTAGTTTACGATCCGCGATGGATTCGCAACCGCGAATTCTATAATCGACGTGATTATTTAAATTTATTTTATACTTCGTTGTAATCTTAAGAATCTTAATTATCTAATTATGTTTTACACATTAAACGCAATTATTATAATATAAGTTTATTTATTTATTTATGTATAACATTCATTATTTAAGTACATATACTATACAAAATTATTGAATTTAATAAAACACTATTTTGAAATGAAAATTTTATTTTGAGTTATTATTCGCATGGAAATGTTGGTTGATTCTATCAGGAAAAGACCAAAACTTTTTTATAATTGCCAGAAATTAGTACGGAAAAGAATATGAAAAAATGTAAGGGACTATTCACACCAAGCGCGAATTGCGAATGCGAGTAACCAATTTTTATAAAATTTTCTTATAAATAACAGATAAACCCAAAATGTTTGTCTACTTATAAGACTACTACAATGTTACCAATCAAATTAAATTCAATTAACCCCGAAAATTATTTCAAAATTAGAGAAAAATGAAATTCGTGTAAAGGTTGTCATTTTTCACGCGAATTTCGTTTTTCTCTAATTTTGAAATAATTTTTGGGCTTAATTAAATTTAATTTAATTGGAAACATTGTACTTATCTTATAAATAGACAAACATTCTGAATATAAGTGTTTTTTGTATCATAAATTTATAAAAATTGTTTACTCGCATTCGCAATTCGCGCTTGGTGTGAATAGTCCCTAAAAGAGACGTTAAAATTGAAATTATGTCTTTATTAGAATTATTTTGAGCGTCTTTGGCAAGTGCTTGTGCTACTAAAATATATTTATCATAAAATGAAAATAAGGATTTTGACAGTACTGCTTGGAATTCTATCGTAATTTAGTGTTTTTAAATTTACTTTCAATAAGTCTTTAGATATGTCATTATTATCAATTGTTTTGTGTTCTACCATACTCATATTTTCTCTAATAAAATCAAATTCTAAAGAAGTCTCGTTTTCAGCTGGATAGTGATTTTGGCCGGAAAATGAGGATTGTGGATTGAGAATTTTGTATATGTACACGGCGTATAATATACATTTTGCTATTGTGTGCCGTCAAATATGTTTATTGTATTAGTGTATTTTCTCTAGGTAAGTTTCAAAAATAAGCGAAGCGGGTGAAATCGGTTCACATTTTTGGTGCTTACGCTCGACTTGAGTAATTTTTCCCTTTCTTCTAACATGAGGAATTCATATTTTTGTCTCTATCACTTTTGTAACCGACAACATTCAATTGGTTTCGTTAATAAAAAATCAAAACAAAATACGTACGTAAACAAAAAAAATTCTCGTCAATAAAAAAAAAAAACAAAAAGCAACTTAAATAAATGATTTTTAATTTATGCATTATGCGTCGGCCCCATTCGTAATATTTTTAATTTTTTAATTTGGAATTTGTTGTTTTAGTTATGTGTGCGAGTATATAAGAACATCTATATGGGAACAACCCAGACTTACTCAAGAACTAGACAGCTTACAGCATCGCAGAGATGTTGCAGAACTCTGCGTCTTCTACAGATGCTTACATGGTAAATGTTCTGCAGAACTATTGGAGAAAATACCACCAATCGTTACAACAACAAGAGTAACAAGAGGAACAACCAATGCACATAGGTTTACGGTGAAGCTCCCGAAACTTCGAGCTGAAGAAATCAAGCGCGAATTTATATACCGAACATCAAAAAAGTGGAATTCGCTAATTCACTTCAAATTTCCGAAGGAATATAAAATGAATAAACTTTAGGTAGCTATTAATCTTTACTTGCAGGATCGCGCATTGGGTGCAGAAGCTCTGACAGTTACAAGGAGCCAGGTCCATTAATAAGTCCGCTCTGCACCCAATTAAAAAATTTATAAAAAAAAATAATAATAATAAAGTGTTTAGTGTAGGGAAAGTTATTAAAGGTATAACCGAATGTTTTTATTTTCAATATTATTAGCTAAAAATTTAGCGGTGTACCCTTGAGATAGTACCTTTTACTTTCTTTTACGTAAGTAAAATAAAGTATAGTAATCATGAAAATTTTCGACCTTGAGATTATTGAAGATTTATCTGTTTTGAGGTCCCCTGAGTCCGAAAAAGTGAGTTTCGAAATGATGTCTGTCTGTCCGTCTGTCAGTCTGTGTCCTCTCTACAGCCCAGATGGCTTAACCAATCCAGCTGAAACTTCAGATTTAAGCTTTTTTGATAAATTGGGAGGTCCCAGTGAATTTTGCTCCAAATCGGTCAACCGGAAGTAGCCACTCCCGTGGGGCAGAAAATTTGTTTTGCAAATATCTGAAAAAGTATAAGGTTTACAAAAAACTACTAAAATAAAATGTTTCCAAAAACTAAAAGTAAAAAAAAATAAACAAAAAAAAATTAAAAATTAAAAAAAAAAATTTAAAAATTAAAAAAAAAAAAAATTTAAAACAAAAAAAATTTAAAAAAAAATTTAAAAAATTTTATAAAAAAAATAAAATTGATGTGTGGCCAACACATTTCTTCTACGAACAGGGAATTTTGAGACACCAATTACGCAAACTTCTTACAAATTTATTATTTTTTATTACTTTCTTTTACATAAGTAAAGCTTAAATCTAAAGTTTTTGTTAGATTGGTTAAGCCATCTGGGCTATAGAGAAGACACAGACAAACAGACGAGCAGACAAACGGACAGACTGACAGACAGACATCATTTCGAAACCCACTTTTTCGGACTCAAGGGGCCTCAAAACAGATATATCTTCATTAATCTCTTACATAATATTTCGGGTTCCAGGTCCCAGATTCCGTAAAACAGAAAATTTATTTTACAAATATTTCAAAAATATACAATTTACAGAAAACATGAAAAAATAAAAACAATCTTAATAAAGTTTGCAAGAAATTTGCATTATAAAAGTTTCTTAAAATTCGCTGTTCGTAAAAGAAAGTCGTGTGTTGGCCACACCTCCATTTTTTAGATAAAAATAAGTCCGATACTGAATCTTTTATGTTTAAAAATAGGTATTTGTTTTGCAATATCAATGTTGAATTTTTTCTTATCGTCGAAGATGGCCGCCCACGGCTCTGGCCAGCCGCTTGACTCTCTCCTACATACAAAAGCCGTTGATCCAAAGTACCCTCTTCCATATCTTTCTGGTCTCCTTCCATGGCACTCTCTGGAGCACTGCACATCGAAAAGTCTGAATCCTTGTCTTTACAGTCCTCAAACACGTTATCTTCTCCTCCTGAAAATGCTTCGTCGATGGGACTAGCACTTTTCGGACGGTTCCATAACTATAGTTACTATTACAAAAAATATTTATGTTACAAAAGAAATAAAAATATAAAAGATTAATATTTAATATTAAGAAAATTGATAGTAGCAGTAACAAATGGTCGAGACCAGAGGCTGTTACTCCTTTGACATGTAGCAAAAGAAAAGAAAAAAAAAAAAAATCTTTCTTTAAAAAATTTTTTTTTTCTTTTTTTTCCCTTCTTAGTTTTTGAACAGTGGTAGAGTGGTGGTGTTAAAAAAAATAAAAAATTAAAATAATAATTATCTGCATATAACAATGAATTGAACTTAAAAAAAGAAAAGAAAGAACGTAACTTAAATAAATAACAAACAAATCTAAATATTATTAAACTACTAATGCAATAGAACTAAGGAATTAATTAGTTGAAGCCTAGTGGAAAATATTGAACATAAACGTAACATCTTTACAGTTTATTAAAAAACTTTTTAAGTTTTTATAAAACTGTTTAGGACGAGCTTCAGTTCTCAAACTTAATGGCAAATTGTTAAATAAAATAGGTGCAGTTACAAGAAAATATTTTTTAAAATGAGTGGTATGAAGCAGTTCAGTAGTGCATAAATTATTTTTTCGAAGATTGTAGCTCTTCAGTACTCTAGTTAACCTATTACCACTCATTTCAAAAAATAGCCTCAAAACCCTAAATATGAACAAATGTTGTAATGGTAAAATCCCCTTTGCCACAAAAATGGGCCACGATGATTGAGTTGGTTTCTTGAATTCCATAATCCTAAGTATTTGTTTTTGTAACTTAGCAATAGGAGCCGTAGTTACATCATACGCACAACCCCAGAAAGTTATTCCATAACATAATTTAGAATGCACTAAAGCATAATATATCATGTGTAGTACATCTTTAGGAACAAGTGTTCTCAACTTATAGATTAAGCTATTAACCATGAATAAATATTTTTTTTGCATGGTACAGTGCATTTTCCAATTTAACTGTGAGTCCAAAATAAGTCCTAAATATTTATAATTTAAAACTTTTTCAATAGGAAAGCATTTAGCTGAACAATAATTATTATTGCAGGAACTAGCGTGAAATTTAATTTCGTGGTCAGTATTAATATTAGGCAAACTTTTAAGTTTAAATTCCATTGCTTTAGATTTACTACTAACAATCATTTGATGACTATTCAACCAGAATCGCAACATTCTTATATCAAAATCGATATTTTCATAAATATTCTGATAACTCTTATCAGTATACAAAAAAGGTAAGTCATCAGCAAATGCTATTAATTCACCTTTAAAATTTACCTTAAAAATTGAATTCAAATAGACCAAGAATAGTGTAGGGCCTAATACCGAACCTTGGGGGACACCTGTTCTATAATATTGCAAGCCACTGAGTGAGTCTCCAATCTTAGTCTGGTATAGTCTATCCGATAAATACGATGAAAACCAATCAGAAACAACACCACAAAAACCTAAAGTATTTAAAATTCTAATTTACGATGTTAAAATTGTATGATTTAATATAAATTGTTTTCGGCTTTTTATAGACATCATACTATTTGTAATGACATACTCATTATTTTCGATTTGGCAAATCAGAAAAATAATGGAGTCATACTCCTAATATATCTACCAGCAAAAGTAGAAAATATTCATCCCCTCCCCCCTTTTCTTTCCCGCAGAGTCAATACAAAGTGTATCAACTCTCAAAAATGAGAAATCTCTTTGAGATTTTGTGTTGGTAATTCGGTTTCGTACAGAAAAGTAAGGTCTACTCATCAGGTAGCTACGACCGAACTACAAAAATTCAACTCTCGAAAAATACATTAAGTATTTAACTAGAGGGTATTGAGTTAGCGAATTATATTCACTAACTCGAACTCAAAATCCCAAGCAGAAATCTCATTTGTGTGCGTATAATGCCCGCACTAATATTTACGATGTTAAAATTGTCTGATTTAATATAAATTGTTTTCGGCTTTTTATAGACAACATACTATTTGTACTGACAATATGACATACTCATTATTTTCGATTTGGCAAATCAGAAAAATAATGGAGTCATACTCCTAATATATCTACCAGCAAAAGTAGAAAATATTCATCCCCTCCCCCCTCAATACCCTCTAGTTAAATACTTAATGTATTTTTCGAGAGTTGAATTTTTGTAGTTCGGTCGTAGGTTCCTTGATGAGTAGACCTTACTTTTCTGTACGAAACCGAATTTCCAACACAAAATCTCAAAGAGATTATTTAGACGGTGTCAAATGGTTCTATGAAAGTCTATGAACAACGCCATACCATAATTGTTACTGTTGAGCTTCAAATTTACCGTATTCATTAACTTTTTTAGAGCAGTTTCCGTGTTTAAAGATAAACCCAAACCGATTATCAGAAAAAAAATTTGATTTGTTTAAAAGTGTAGCGATTCACTTATTTAAATTCGCCAATTTAATTCGTTTATCGCCACAATTGTTTGAAATGTAAAGCATTTCAACTTTAAAATATAATTGTGGATGAACAGCTCTTTTCGGTCAATAGTGACACCTATAATAGGATAGCAACTTGCTTTGCAACTATTATAGCGGTTTGTGTCTGTGCTCAACAAATATAATTTCCCGGTATTTGAGCACAGTTCGCTATTTTGTATTAAATAAATATCTTGGATAAATTTAATACAACACCGAAATTACTACCATCTGTCGACGTCATCCAAAACTAATAAATTTAGTTTTGTGAAAAACACAAAAGCCAACTCTACATTTTTTTGGTAATAGAAAAATCTCAAAATAAAATTTTGACAACATTACGTATTTTCAACTCGATACCTACACACGTTTTTAGTGCCGTTCAGTCTAAATTAAATATTAATAAATTAAATCCTTTTGTGAATCGCGCTCGCGCGACAATTATAATATCATTATTAAATTAATAATAAATTCGTGTAATACCAGTGGTGGTGGAAGTTAATAGAACAATTAACTGTGTAAATATTTGAATTGAATAAATTTGGGGCACACACTTATTGTGTGTCCACCATTGTAATTTTAGTATTTGATTTGGTTCGAGTTAATCGCAATGCGCGAGTGAATAACAATAAAATAGAACACCACAACCAATACCATAAGTGGTGTTTCTATAAAAGTTTAAGAATTTTGCATTTAACTATTTTCTCAAAAATTTTAGAAAAAGATGAAAGAAGACAGATGGGCCTATAGTTATTTAACTCTGTTTTGCTACCTTTCTTAAAAATTGGAATAACTATACCATGTTTAAAATGACTTAGAAAAATTCCAGTTTGTAAGCTAATGTTAAAAATATAAGCCAAGATATCACAAATGTTCGTACCAACCATTTTTAAGGTATAGTTACTAACACCATCTAATGAGTTGGAGGAATATTTGTTCTTTAAGGTTTTAATAGCGGTTGCCACTTCATCTGGTAAAATAGGTTCAAAGACCATTGATGAACAAGAACTTGTGTAATCGAAAACAGCATTTTGAGTCAGATCATGTGGTTCAAAATGGGATTCAATCAAATTTGAGGCAATATTAGCAAAAAAAAATTATTAAACACTTCAGATATTTGAGCTGGATCTGTAACTTCCTTGTTATTAGTATCAAAGATGCTGGAAATAATATTAATAAATAATATAATATAACGAACCAGATAATGTACGTGTAGCTTCATATACCCCACATTCAAACCCAAATGAGGACAATAGAGTCAAATAATCATAACTTTCTGCAGGGTAGTCTAAGATATTTATATTAATGTCGCCCAGGATAATGGTATTTTTGATTCCGCTCTTCTTTAAATTCAATAGAATGCGCAATAAATCCTCAACAAATCCGACAATAGAGCCCGAATGCAATCTATAAATACTTACTACATATAACAATTTTTTTATCCATTACAACAATATTATTCAACGAGATATCGGCATTATTTGTATTAAGGCACGTAAAATCACTTTTGATATTATTCTTGATAAACTAGGGGGTACAGCCCGTCCTAGGACGGATTTAATTTATATATAATGGTGATGTCCAGTGGTTGCTGCCACAAACACCATTTGAACTTATAAACACTATAGTGTTGATGTTACCAATATGTATTCAAATATCCCGGTTACAGAAACAATTAAAATTATTTCGAACCATTTAACATCAAACAACGTAGAAGGAAAAATTGTAACAGAGGTTATAGATTTATTGAAGGTAATTACAAAACAAAACTATTTTCAACATGATAATATATGTTACTCGCAACCGGATGGATTACCCATGGGGAGCCCTTTGTCTGGTACACTGGCCAATATCTATTTAAATTATATAGAAAGAACACAAATACTAAATATAAAAAATAAACACCATGGAAACATTATATATTGGCACAGATACGTGGATAAGGAACCGCAAGACAACTTGACCAACTACATCACTTCATCAATAATATACATAAAAACATCAAGTTTACATTGGAGATCGAATCAGACAAAACAATTAATTTTTTAGATTTAACCATACAGAATATAAACCACCAACATAACTTTAGAATTTACAGAAAATCCACTCAAACCAGCCAAACAATTCATAGTTCGTCACAACACCCGTATCAACATAAAATTGCCGCTTATCGCCATATGCTCAACAGATTGAACAATATCCCGATGACAGTTGCCGATTATAATGATGAATTAAATACGATTAAATTCATCGCTTATAATAATGGTTTTCCGGAGATGCTTATTGACAATATCAACACAAAAATCATACATAAAATACATTTAACTGATCTCACAACATTAAAAGTTGACGAAAATGATAAAAAATATATCACGGTTGAGTACAATAAAACAACACACAATATTATGAGAAAGATTCTACATAAACACGGATACACAGCCGCATATAAAACCAGCAACAAAATACAACGAATACTAAAAACTAATAAGACCATAGCAAAACTTGAGAGCGGTATTTACAGACTAAATTGTAATGATTGCCAAAAATTTTATTTAGGCCAAACTGGAAGATCGTTTGAAATTCGTTTCAAAGAACATACCGACGAAGTCACGAGCACACAAACAAAAAGCTTTTATAAATCAAATTATGCATTTCATTTAGTATCGGAGAACCACCAATACACCAATATAAACAATAATTTACAAATATTGCATAGACTGCAAAAGGGGAACATGATGAATATATTGGAGGAGATGGAAATCTATAAACAAAGAAATAACCCATTCTTATTAAATGATAAAATAAACACAAAGACAAACAAAATATTTGACCTAATAACCAAAAATTAAGCTATCGAAAAACTGAGAACACCCAAACGACTAGTAGTTAAAAACAAGTTGACAAAGAGTGAAAACTCGAAACCGGTCCTTGGACATAAAAAAAATTTTATATGAAAAATATCACATAAATGTTATTTAATTTTAACTGTTTATGTTATTAAAATTTTTTGGTTTTAATAAATATTGTATTTTTATTTTAATTAAAAATAATCGTCACCATTTGAACATTTGATACATTTTTAGCCGAGCAGGAATAGCTCGTGATTTAAGGCTTTTAAGAATTATTGTACCTGAAATAAACCTTAAACCAAAGAATACGGGCTTTTAAGGATGATTTTACATGTGTTGGAGCATCCCACAAAAAACCTTACAGACCGACAAACAGCGGGAGCTGTGCTTTTCTTCAAACCGGGGTGGACTGTGTCGTCTACACGGCCGTAGGTATTATGCGTGACAACGTTTATAAGATGTTGAGATTAATTATTTTAATTCAATATAAATTATAAGCCAAAGTTTCTTTACGCACAAATAAATGAGGGATTCTCTACAGTGTTCTAAACTATATTTATTGTAAATCGATATTTTGAAGATATCAATTTCATTTAAAATTTATGTGGAGGGTTATTACCCACTTTAATTTAGAATAAATTATCCACCACAGTTTCTTTACTCACAAATTGAGATTAGAATCGCTTCGACCAGAAGAGGCGTTCTCTCGCTACACTGCTCACAAGTTTTGTAAATCGCTATTTTGTAGATTTTAATTATAATTAAAATGTATGTGGAGATTAATTATTTTAATTTAAAATAAATTATCTGCTACAGTTTTTTTTATGCACAAATTAGCACCAGAATTACTCCGATCAGAAGAGGCATTCTCTCGCTATAGTGCAGTCAAACCCTGTAAATCTCTATTTTGTAAATTGAATTTAAATTAAAATTAGTGTGGAAATTAATTATTTTAATTTAAAATACATTAACCACCACGGTTGCTTCACGTAAAAATTGACTTCAGAATTGCTCGGATCGGATGAGCCATTCTCTGGTTCAAGCATTTAAATCGTGCGAAATCCGAGGTTCGCGACCCGGCTTGCCTCGCCGCCTGATGACGTCGTTGCGATAATATTATGTGTGAGGCATGAAGCCTAAGAACCAACCGAAGAAATCATACATTTAAATTAAAAGTAATGCTTACAGTAATTGCCCTCGACCAAAGGTAAAATTTAGTTTCAATTTTCTGAACATGCGGTGTAAGACGTGATCACGTCAAAAAATTAAAAATTGGAAAAACTAAACTAAAATGCCTTGGGCACAATCGAACCCCAGACCTTAGCCGCTCTAGTCCAATACGTTACTACTAAATCACGTTAAACCTAACACAATTTATTTAACTTTCATTGATCGTGTTCAGACGTATATTTTATACGCGATGTATTTTCCTCGTTCCTTCCTCTTTGCCAATAAACTAATTTTGGAGTAGGGATATTTGTGTGGAATTTTTCCTCAACAACTTTTATTGCGGCACGATTTGTTACACACTAAACATTGAAAAAGTAATATACGAATTGTTTGTTGGATTTTTTTTGATGTGAAAACATCTTTAGCGGGGGTAAGTCAAAAATTTCATGTAAAAAAAGGAACGGAAAATCCGGTACGACTGAAATTGCAAATTAAATACGAGAAAAACGAACATAAAATGCACCGAACTTGCATACGATATAATTCGAATTACAATTTCCGTCAGATTAAAATAAAAAGACACAAAAAGTATGCATGTGAAGTGCAAGTGATTCAAAAAAACTGAAATGGAAGTACGTTAAACAAAGACAAATGCACACATACTTTAAATATTAAATATCATACATCTAGCGAGCTGTAAAAATGACACTTATACATACGTTGATACATAATAAATTAATAATTTTGAAATTGTTTAATCGGTATACTATGTTTAGTATTGCTCATGCTGTTGCTGAGTTTGGTTATGCGGGGCATATAGGAAACCAAAAATATAAGAGTGGTAAACAGATTCGAACTCCATTTTCCAACGATACGCGCAAGGAAGAATGTGCAGGGAGACATGCTACCGTCTTTCCAGCTGCTATGATTTTACAGTCAAAATTGCGCTTTTATTCAAAATAGTGCTTTGTAGCGCAATCCGCCATATTTCATTTAGTTCAAATGATGATTCAAGCGATGATACTTTGCTTTGTTCACCAGCGCCTCTATCATGTTCTATCCGACCCGCTTCAACTTTCTTATTATGAATTCCGCTATCGAAAAGGCTGCAAACCCATTCATTAATGACGTTTGTCAGTGTACGCGGCTCTATTTTGAGACTAGTTTTGATTTTAGTTTAGATTAGATGCAAACACTTGTCACAATCCTCAACAATAAATTAATCGGAAAATGGTCCGCCTTATTTTTGTTGGCGGAATTTTTCTCGCTATTGAATAGATGGCCAAAAAGTATCGTGTTTTGTGATCCCAGATTCACGATATCGTAAAAAAAAATTTTCGCGGCTGAAATCATGACGGGGCCCCTGATTTGCCGTGACCATTCACAAAATTCTAAATATGGAATCTTCAACAATTGCCGTGTATGAGTAATGGGGAATTTTAAAGCGTTCAGGGCAGGTTTAGATGATCAACTTAACAGAACTGTACTTTGCTCAAGCTCACCAAGACATGGCCATACTGAAATATAGTCGGTTATAAATTTCAATTTTCAATTAAACAATTAGTATCGGTAAGGTTCGTCCTCCAAATCTAAAATAGAATAACTTATTGACTTTTTAACCCAAAATTGTATCGTAATTTAAATACTGAGCGAACAGTTCTCAGGCCCATCGAAGAGACTTGAAATGATTCAGTAGTTGCAGGTTTTCACATAATTCTTTTGCGAGTTGAGCGTGAACTCGCCCGTTGTTTTTTGTATTCGCTATTCATTTTAAATATGACCGTTGTTGAATGAAGAAACAAATTATGTTTTCGATTTTGTTTTAGGTTTTTCGTCTTTTTATTGTTTTAAACATTTTTAGGTTTGAAAACATAGATGCATATTTCATTATTATTATAAGATTTGTGTCATTCAACTGGTATAATTCTATAATCTGTGTGTTAATAAATTTGTGGAAAATGTCAGAAAATTTAAAAATGACTGATACTTGGAGATACAACAAATGTTAGCACTTATCCAAGCGTTCCGTAATTGTCCTTGTTTGTACAATCCATTAGACAAGCATTTTACCAATAAGGGAAAGCGTAATGAAAAATTAAACTTTATTTTAAAAGAATTAAAATTAATGAAAAGTGGTGTGACTGTGCAATGTATAGAAAACAAGATTCGCACTCTTCAGAGTCAAATTTCTAAAGAAAAAGCGAAAGTTATGAATTCAAAAACAAGCGGAGCAAGTGCCGATACGGTATATGTGCCAAAATTATGGTGCTATGACGAGCTAACATTTTTGCTGCATTGCAATGACTCACAACCGAGTACTTCAAATATTGAAAATGTAAGATTACCTTCCACAAGTTTTTCTAAAATTTTTGTTATAATGAGGGATTTAAGTTTTTTTCAGGTTGAAGTACATGAAATTGGAACCGCCGAAGTTAGTGAAATTCAAACACCAAAAGTAAGTTTTATAAATAAACATTTTATATTTCAATAATTTCATTTATATTAATTTTATTTATATTGTTTTCGCAATTCATTAAATTGCTCCCTCTTTATTAAAATATTCTGTTAAATTTATTCTGATATTTTCGCCAGTTCTTGCATTTCTTGGGTTTGGACGCCCATCTGCCACCTTCTGAGACGTGGTATTTTGCTTTTGTTGAAAAACATTTTCTTCACCGTACCATCGACTCCTACTTATCAAAAAATTGTGTAGCACACAACAACATTTCACAATTAATTTGTCCTTATCCTGATGGAGATTGATAGGTTTCTGAAAAATTTGAAACCTAATGCTGAGTATTCCGAAAGCACGCTCAATGTTCTGTCGAGCTCTACTTAATCTACTGTTAAATTGTTTCTTGCTTTCATCTACCGTTGTAAAAGGAAAAGGTGTCATCATATTTTGTGATAACGGGAAGGCATTATCTGCAATAAACAGATATGGTATTGACCGTGAATCTCCAATAATCGCATTTGGTGGTAAATATTTCTCTGGCTGCTTCAGGATATACATAAATTTTGATCTTTGTAGCACACCACCGTCGCTAATTCTACCATTACACCCAACATCAATAAAAATAAATTTTGCGTTGGCATCCGCAAGGCCAAGCAGTACAATGCTATGAAACCCTTTATAATTATAGAACAGTGGTGCTTGTTTTTTTGATGGGCGAAATGCAATGTGCTTTCCATCTAGAGCACCCAAGCAATGTGGAAATTGCCATTTTATATTGTAATCGTCAGCGATTTTTAGCCACTCCTCTTCGGTTGTTGGAAACTGAAAAACAAATTTTTGTATAGTTTAATTTATTTAATGGATGTTAAATATTAATTCTTCAGAAAAGGAAGACCAAAATACAGGACGAGCTAAAAATCGAGGCAATGAAACTGATTCAACAATCCCAAAATTTCTCACAAGAACGGCGAAAACAACCACTTACAAAAGAAGAAGAGTTTTGTCGGTATCTTTGTAGTGAGCTTAAGAGAATACAATTAGAAACCACTTTTCAACAATTGAAATCAAAAATATTAGAATTGTTGAGTTCTAAAATTTTAGAAGAACAAACCATTTTCCAGCCAAGCCAACAATATACACAGATTTCGTCAGCTAGTCTCGCTGCAGATAGTCTTGCTGCAGAAGATATACGTAAATATCGAAGCCGTAAAAATTCAAGTTCAACAGAAGCTTTCTTAGATTCTCCTTTACCATTTCCTATTCACATTAAAAAAAAGCAGAACCCTTTCAATTTACCTTCTGAAGAAGATTCCTATGACTAACAAATTTCTACATCTGTCCCATCCTACTTTGAATTAAATCAGCAAAAATAAACCTTTCCCGAAGAGTCACCTCAAAGTTCCTTCTGTCCACCAATAAATTCACCACCAGTTTTTGAACTTCACTCCAATCAACAGCCAACTATTTTTGAACAGTGGCCTCAAACTTCAACATCTATCCCATTAGATAGATATTTCAAAATAATTCCAACATGTAATACTTCAATATCTAACCCATCCTCAAATACCTATTTCCCTATATTACCAACATTTACTACAGAAAATAAAAGCAAAATAAAAATTTTGGAACACTACATTTAAAAAGAAGCTGATCAGCCAAAAACATCAACTTTAAAGATGTCTTGGAGATGGCGATGGAGGATGTAGTTGGCGGTGAGCTATTTGAAGGCGATTTATTAGAATAGACATCAATATGACAAATAAATGTAACTTTAGTACAAAAATAATAATTTAATGTTTAATTTACCTTTAAAAATTGATCCTTTAAATGTTTGAATACAGCCTCGCACACCTCTAGGATTGATACGGACAGGAAAGATTTTGATATTTTCGAGTTATAATCTAACTCCATAAAGCTTTCTTCAGTGGCCAAGAATCTAAGCGTAACGGCTAATTTTTCCTCCACCGTTATCGCATTTCTCATGTCTGTATCCTGTTTTATGAGGTCTGGTTTGATTAACGACAAAATGAAATTAATCGAATCTTCATCCATTCTTATAAAATTTTTAAAATCCGCCGTATTTCCTATACTTTTTCACCCAACACCTTTTAATTTTTGGTTGTTCTTCAATTTCTATAGCATCGGCCAACAGTAAGCAAGCAGCAGCTGTTAATTGGCAAGCCATCATTCGAGCATCATCGTCATCATCCTCTCTCAAAAATGCAGCATTGTCATCATCCGACAGAAATGTCACATCGTTATCATCCTCATTAGAAAATGCCTTGAGGGAAGCATCAGCCCTTAAAGTTTTAAAATTAACATTCATTGCGTGGGAATTAGCCACGAGAAATAGAGCAATGAAAAATTGTCCAATTGTTTAACTAAAATTTTTGATTTAATTCACTCACAAAATTATCACTAAATTATTTATCGTTCTTTATCAAAAAAACTAAAGTATTAATACACAGATATGATTTTTATCCAATAGCCAAAAATGACGACTAAACAAAATTGTTTGCTGAAATTTGTTTAATTTTTGATTTATTTTTGTTGAGTATATTTCTTCTCATAGCATCATAGTGAAATGAAAATAATTTTACACATGCATAGATAAATTGCAATTGTTGCTGAGAGTTTGATGGCTGGTCTCCACTTGTGTATTTTTCTCTTGACAAAAAATAAATGACATTCGGCTCATGACATTTTTTGTACAACTACTAACATAAAGAATATAACAAATTTCTCTCTTTGAGAATAAGAAAAAAAATTTGAATTTGATTCCTTTTTCGATTTAAATATAATTTTTGGAATATTATATTTATATTCCACAATTTAACATTTATGTTAATTTAATAACACAAATTTTATTTTATTTTCATCTAAAATCTTTTAAAAAGCTAAAATTTTTCCAAAAAACAGAAAAATTTCATTTTGGTTGTCAAAATATTAAACATAAAATGACAAGAAATTGAGCATAAAATACAAATTATGCTCAATTGGCACAACGTCATGACAAAATTTTTGAATGTTCTGATCTTTTTCTCCCTTGACAAAATTTCAATGCGCATGCTCAAAACCATTTTTGTGTATGTATTTTGCAAAATGTACTAAAAATTGTCACGAGAAAAATAATGGACTAGATTTTTTTTATGTCAAGAGAAAAATACACAAGTGGAGACCGGCCATCAGATTTCACGTGTGAACGCGAAATGTGTGTAATTATGTCATGTAGAAAATATACGTCTGAACACACACATTGTTATATTGTTTCAAACATAGCATGCTATGAAGTTCATGATAGGAAAAAAATGTTTACCAAAAAATTCTCATGGCTCACTACAACTCAATACATATAAAGTTTTTATTTAACTTATAGTAGTGTTCGCATACATTTAGGCGCAAAAATAAACTTGTAACACGTATTTTCTTGTATAATTACATACTGTAATAATTAGTAAGCGGAATATTTAATTTATAGTAAAATATTTGGTTATTAAATAAATACTAAAACAAAAAAAAAAAAAAATGTAATTTGGGTGAACATCGAACTCGACATTTTCCGTTCGAAATATGGTGTTAATAGGTCAACACCTCTATCACTTAGGCTACTCAGTTATAATATTTTGATATGTAAATTATAAATATAAGAAAAGCGTTCCGGAGGTGAATGAATTGGGTAATTATATATTATATATACTGAAACCCCTCCACATTTATAGTTGCTATTACAATTAGGCCAATGATTGTAATTTTGAATACTGTAACCATTAACTTCATACTCAAATATGTATATGAGTTTCGGTCAATACTATCACATCAGGCTTGACTAAAAAAGAAGAAATATTAGTTAAGTACAAATCAAAATTTTTCCGAATACTTCGAATGTTCTGATGAGAAATATGCTATTAGGGAAATTATTAATGTTATTCATAATTAAAATTTTTTTCGATCTCGTTAACATCGGCTAATTTATGTATATAGAAAATTTTACCGTTTTGTTCCCTACGTAGCATTACTTTTCCATCACGGCACCACAGGTATTTAAAATTATATTGTTTCTTGAATTTTTTTTGCATATCGTAGAATTTCTTGTCTCTGCTTGGTTAGGCTGTCATTCACATAAATAAATCCAATACTTCCTAGGAAGAAATTTTGGCATACAATTTTTGGTTTAGGTTTGTATTTGATATCCATGATTTTCTGTTTCAATTTATATGAAATAAATTTCAATGTAATTATAGATGTTCGTTTATCAGTGTCTTTGTTATTCGATGTAAACAATTTACAGCTATCAATGTCAGTTTCCATAACATTTAAGTTAAATACTTGATTTATAACTTTCAATGCAACGTCACAGCTGTTATTTCTTTCAACCATAGGCAAACCAGAAATTTTAACTTTGTTTCGGCGTAACTGTTGCTCGATATTATTAATGTATTGGTGCTGATAGTCGGCATCTTTAATAACATCTGATGAGAAATTATCAAATTTACTTTGCATCCTTGTTAATTCTTTAACTTTTATTTCATAGTCGACTTTCAGAGTTTTTAAGTTATCTTCTAATGTTTCAACTCGTTTTAAGACAACACTAAGTCCTAGTTTCCACCGACAATTTCGTTGTATTTTTTACAACGGGAAATATTATTTTTGTGCGGTTGTATCGGTGTTTCGTTTGTAAATGTATTTGTAATACAATTATAATTGGAATTGTATTAAACCTCAAAACTTATAAATACATATACAAACGAAATACCGACACAATCGTAAAAATAAAAAAATTTCCCTTTGTAAAATTTACAACGAAATGTTCGGTGGAAACCAGGACTAATAAGCTGATTATTTTTATCAAGGCTTGCACGTACTTGTTTTTTATTTTCTTCTTCAATATCTAACAGTTTATTGAAAATACTCTCAATAGTTACGGACAGAGTGGAATTTTCACCTGAACTATTTTGTTTTTTAGTAGCACTTCGAGTAACTATCGGACACAGAACACAACACCAGTCATGATTTTTATTATGTTCACTATTAAATTTAACAATTTTATCATCATCCATTTTACAACACTGCTTTGTGAGATGATACTTTTTATTGCATTTTTTACACTCACACCACACCATTGATCGCCATTTTTTAAAACTTGACCACAAAAACCACACGATGACATTTTAAATTAAAAATGTACAAATTCGTTTATTTAGACACTTATTTATTATTCAATTCATTAATATATCTTTTAGTGTTATATGAATATTAATGTTCATATTGGTAGCAAATTTTGAAATCTCGACCTATTCCGTGTTCAAATTTCGCTACCGGGAGAAAAATGTATTGAGCACATCAAGGCAAATTAAAAGTGTTTGACCTTTCGATTAATGATATCGTTGCAATTCCCACGGATGTTGCATCAGTGATGGCCAATGTGGGAAAGTTGATCGGTGTAGGTCACTAGCTTTGTCTGGCACACGGTATTCAAATCGCAAACGGATCAAACGCAGCGGATTCCGAATTATTCAGCTCAGATGGTTCTGATGATAAGGATGGCGCTGACGGTGATGAATTAGAAATTATTGTCAATACCGAAAATGAAAATAATTTGAGCTCAAATATAGTCTTAAACTCAAAAATTTATCCATTGGTAGATAAAACTCGCAAGGTGGTTAACATTTTTCTCGATCGCCAACAAAAACTGACTGTGTACTACAAAATTAGAAAGAACAGTTTAATAAATAAATCAAATTGAAATTGAACTCCAAAATAAGATGGAATAGTAATTAATTTTTTAGACTAAGAATTCGAATTATTGCTTGGATTCTTTAAAAGTAGCAGTAGAGAAACTCAGCTGCCAAAACCCAAATTTATTTACAGTAGATATTGCCATTAAATTTTTATTAGATCAATTATCGGCCCAAAATTCATTTGGAAGTTCCATTTTTAAATCTGATTAAATCGTGATTGATTCCTTATTTTTAGTTTCAATTTTTGTGTTTTTTAATTACGTATTTAAAAATAATAATAATTAAAATTTTATCGATAAATTATCGATAGAACGATAAATTTGAGAAAAATTATCAAATTATCGATAAGTGAATTTAAACAAATTTTGCAATCCCTACTTGGTACTAATAGAAGCATTGCTCGACGGCTTTTGTCAATTAAGGTGACATATGCCTGGAGCGAATCGACCAGACCCATCAGAACACTATTCGAGGCTGCAAACCACGATTTATTTTAGCGATTTGCCTCTCGGAGTCGTCCGCCTTTTCCAATTTCTGAGAACAAAATATGTAAAAATTGGAAGCGATTAATCGTGGCAAAGTTCATGGTCAATATCCAGCGAAGCTACGAACATTCGCATTAACGCTCAAGTTTTATAGTCCTCGAGCGTATCAGTATGTTTGTAGTTTATATAAAACCAATCTACCAGCTCCAAGTACAATACGCGTATGGTATTCTCACACAAATGGTTGTCCTGGATTCACCACAGATGCGTTAAAAGTGCTGAAAATAAAAAAACAACTGGTGGAGCAAGAAGGAAAAGACCTTATAGCTTGCCTTATGGTAGATGAAATGGCAATAAGAAGGCAGGTGGAATGGAACCACCAACAACAAAAATTTGTTGGAGTGGTTGACTTTGGAGCCGATTTACCAGAAACAGAAGAAATACCTGTGGCAAAAGATGCCCTAGTCTTTTTATTAACTGGTGTTAACGAAAGGTGGAAAATTCCAGTTGGGTACTTCTTGGTAAACGGCCTCAATTCGACAGAGCGGGCAAATATTGTTAAGGAAATGCTCAACTTTTTGCATCCATCAGTGGGAGTTTTAATAGTCGGCTTAACTTTTGATGGCCATCCAGCAAATTTGGGAATGTGTGTGCACTTGGGAGCTGCTATTTATGGTAAAACCAGGTTCATTAAACACCCAATTGATGGACATAAAATATATATTTTATTGGACGCCTGCCACTGCCTTAAATTAATTAATACATTGGCAAGTAAGCAACAATTATATGACAATAATAATGAAAAAATCCAGTGGAAATTTGTTGAACACTTAGTCAAACATCAGTATGAGGTGGGCATGCACCTCGCAAATAAGCTGACACAAAAACATATTATGTGGAGTAGGAACATAATGAATGTTAGGATTGCTGCCCAAACTTTGAGCGAAAGCACAGCTGTTTCACTACAGTAAATCTAAATCATAAGGACTTTCGAGATTCTCAGGCAATGATAAATTTTATTTTGAAAATTTATATATTTGATTGCTTAAATTTTCGAAGTTTATATGCTTTTGGTTATAAAAAAGCAATAACCACCCAAAATTATGTTAATATTTTTAAGCTATTTGATGATTCAATTAATTATATACAAAAATAGCAATTTGAAAATAGTCAATTAGTTATACATTCTCGAAATAAGACTGGGTTTTTAGGATTGATAATAGCGATGCAAAATTTTAAAAATATTTTTGTTGAATATGTTCTAGAAAAAAAAAATTGAAATATTTGTTAACTTATAAATTTTCCCAGGACCATCTCGAAATTTTTATCTCTTGCATAAGGCCCATAGGAGGATATAATAGCAATCCCAATGCTACACAATTCGCTTCAGCCTACAAGAAATTACTCATACATAATGAGGTGAAATCTTCAGCTGAAGCGAATTGTTTAGCACAAGAGGCAACCAATATACTAACAGTTTCCTCTAGGAGAATAACATTACCTGATAATTGTGATTTAGATGATAATTTAGATATAAATATTGTACCTTAAAGCCTATTAGACTCTTCTTTAAAAGAGCCAGTTATTTATGTCGCAGGATTTGTAGAACGCAAAGTTTTAAGAAAATTGAATTGTGAAACATGTGTCAGTTTGAGATATTAGGTTTATCGGTACAAGCCAAATAATTTATATTTTATGCGGAGGGAGAAAATTATTAAGAATTTTGCAAGTATTTCAATTTCGATCTGTATGAGAATGATGAAAAATTTATTTTCTATGCAGTCAATCTCATCAGGCTATAGCGACTGAATAAATGCTAAATACCTTTTCTGATTATTTCCTATACATATATAGAAAACAACAAGGTATTAGAGTATTAGCGAATTATACGCAAACACACATATTAAACTCTTAATAACTAATACTTGCAAAATTCTTAATAATTTTCTCCCTCCACATAAAATATAAATTATTTGGCTTGTAAACCTAAATAAACCTAATATCTCAATAAAAAAACAAAAAAGACCGTTGGTTCGTGTTGTTTCGCTAAAAAAAATATAGCATTCCAAAGTTATTAAGAGTTTGTTACGGCCACCGGTAATAGTGATCATCTGAAATACACAATTGAACGTTATAATGTACAATTTTGTATTTATTTAGGAATGTCATCTAGTTTTTAATATTTGAAATTACCTAAAGTTGTCTTGGCTTAATGCCATCTAATTTGTATTAGTTGTATTAATTTTAAATTGTCTTGAATTAACGCCATCTATGTAATAGTAATTAAACTTGTTAATTTGTATCTTCACTTACGTTACTGCCATCTATATTGAATTAGTATTAAGCATTTTGTATAAAACTTACTCATGCGTTCTCCGCATAGAGCGCACTTATTTTGTATATAAAGAGACGTCAAATAATGAATCGGGTCACAAATAATCAGCAATTTGGAAGAAATACATAAATTAAAATTTGAAAAAGAAAATTTGTTGAGTTTAACTGAAATCGGCGGGAAATTGGTTAGCGGGATAATTGGGGTACCAAAGGAAATTCAGTCTAATAAAAAGCAACGTTGTACAAATAAATTATTGAGGGAAAAGGTAACACAAATTTAAAAGAATCGGAGGAAATTTGGTGTGGCTATACGGAAAACCAGGCAAAGTAGTCTACCGAAACTCTTTTTGATAAAAGCAGATAGCAATCAGGTTATATATTGTCGTGTAAGACAAACAACGGTAGTGAGAATTTTTATGTGTTAGCAAAATGGGTGTGGTGCAAAGTAGTGAAACGGGTTTTGTTTCTGATCATGACATGGTAAAACAAGAATCTAATGGTGCGTAAAATGGAATAACGGGATAATTATGGGCGTGTGGTGTCACATTTGATCAGGAAAATTGTGTAGCGTTAAATACGGTATACATAATTTGTTGTCAAAGATTTTTTGACATAACATGATTGAACAAGAAAATACATGTAAATGAAAAAACGTAATGATGGAATTTTAAATAATGTGAAAATTGTGTGTCATAAAGCAAAGTTGTGGGATCGACGTGGAAATAGTGTTTTTAGTACCAAAAATTGATTAAATGATATAGTGGATGGAAACGGTTGGTAAGATGGTGGCCATCACAAGTGAGGATCATGATATTTGAGTGATTGTGCATCAACGTGATCAGGGATTGAACGTGAATCCTTGATTACTTATAGCGCTGCATTGTGTCATTGGTTGATAAAGAATGAGTCTTTTGATATCAAGACATGTGTCTGATCATTCTACAACATTGATTTTAATTTTGATGGGTAAGTTAAAGAATAAAAATAAATTGTATTATTGGTAGCAGTAACGGGTTGGCCGTGCTGTAGATTGGTTTACTCAAGATTATATGGTTGATATCAGTGTCGGGATAACCGCTCTGAGACTTGAACAAAATTGATAATATTTTTGGTAACAATAGAGGGATGGCCGTGTTGTAAAATTATTATACAAATGGTACCAGTGTCAGGATAACTGCACTGAGGGTAGAATTTGCATAAATACAGAGATGTATAGTATCAGCAACGGGATGGCCGTACTGATGATTGGGCTGAGTTTACAGAATTAAGTTCTGGCTAAAAAATTGTATATGATGGAATGAAGGATTAGTGAAAATTGGATAAAAAACTTTGCATAGTAAATTTTTATTATTTTAGCAGTAGAGACGGAATGGCCGATGGTAACATGGAGGAATTGGTGGAGGCAAAGATACAGGAGTTAAACGAAATCATCAAGTCCATAGATAACTACGAACGAGCAAACTCTAGGGATGAGATTAGGGCGATAGATGAAGAAATAAACATAACTGATCGTGAGATACGACCGTGGCGTGGGTAGAAAAAGTGCAAGGCCAGGACGAAGGGAGAGAAGGAATTCGAACGTATAAATTGCTATGGGCGGAGGCATAGGCATTCGAAAAGCTGGAAATGAGATTCGGAGAGTTGGAAGGAGAGGAAAAAAGGAGCCACGTTGTATTGGGGAATGGTATGGGTGATGAAGGAAAAGGTTGAAATTGGAGAAGAGGAAGGAGTTATTGTTTTAATATGATTTTTATAATGAAATAAAGCTATTTTTTTTCTAGGGATTAAATAATTTAGTTTTTGTTTGAAGGGAACTGGTCAGGAAGGATGAGTTAAAGAAGGAATTAGGTGGCCAAAATGATCCAATAAATCGGGGGTCACAAGAAGGTGAAGATAAAAGCTCTAACAGAATTGTCGGAATTTTAATTTTAGGAGATTGCGAAATGCAAGAAGATAATCAGTTAGAGTTTGAAAGCGAAGAGGTTGTGATGCTTGGTGAAGATGAGGTATCAGATGACAGACCAAGTCGAAATCAAATGGAAGGAGAAAAATTGTACGTCCTTTGTGAGCAACGGATTGACTCATTAAACCGATTTTATATTGAATCAGTGGATGAGGATTATTTTGGGACACTAACTGAATCAGAGTTGTGTATGCGTCAAGAGAGGTTGCGACGAGAGTTGCGTATGCATCAAGAGAGGTTGCGACGACATTTCGAATTATTTGAGGATGACGTTACAGTATATCGTCAGTGTAACATGTTGGCCACGAGTTAGGTATTCGATGATATGGAGAATCGGTTTATGTCCTCAATGGTTAAGATACAGGACAAATTAAATGTGCAGTGTGGGAATGGGACAAGTTGTAGAGCATCAACATTAGTTGATGGTGAAAATCGTCAGCCAACTATTATAAAGAAGTTCACAATAAAAACTATGATCCGGTTACTAAACTCTTGTATCTACAAGAGGCTTGTGAAGGGAAAGCAGCCATAACGTTGGGTCCGTGGCAACCCACAGGTGGTAATTATAAGGCAGCATAGGAGATTTTAATGAAGACGTACGACGACGACGACTATCACTTAATTCATTGTATCCTGAGTAGGATGTATGCAATTAAAAGGCAACAACGAGAGAGTCATGATTCCTTACGGTCAGTATTGGATGCTTTGAATAGTGAAACACGTCAATTGGATAATATAGCGTCTCAGGCTCATTTGTGGGAACAATTTTGGATTCATTATGCCAAGCAGCGTCTTAATAAATATATGTACATTAGATTCGTGGGAGCAACGTCGTAGTCGTGATGGAATAGCAAATTTACCCACTCTTGAAGAATTTAAGCAGTTTTTGGAGATCAAGGCTAAGGGTCGCCGTGAGTTTGAAGCGAATGAGTAGATTGGGTCAGATGGTCGACGCTATAATAAGCCTAGGGAGGAGCAAAGAGGTAATCAGGACAATCGTTACAAACCATATAATCGACTCAATCGGTCATCTCAATACAACCAGCTGCATTATAACTGAGAAAACTACAGAAATAACCACGGATCAGCTCAGGAGAAGGGTGGGCCAACAGGGGTTGTTGAATGCTCACGTTGTATTATGCAAAGTTGCACGTCAAGGCACGAGATTGAGAAATGCGATATGTTTAGAAACTTAAATCTACAAGATCGAAAGGCATTTGTGTATCAACATTAGTTATGCTTATGTTGTTTGAGACCCGATCATACCACAACAGAATACCGAAGATATGGTTGTACAAATTGCCCCAAGACCCTAAGGACACATCACTTTCAATTATGCTTTAAGGCCAAACATAATGGCAAAGCTGTCGATGCACCTGGGTCAGTATCTCAAAGAAATTACCAATATCAATTAAAGAGATGGAGGGCCCTGGAACAACCGATTCGATCAGTATACCAAGTTGCCAAGTTGTTTGAAAATTGGTAATCAATTTTCACGAAAGTTGAGAGTAATCTGTGATTCGGGAGCTCAAACTAACGTAGTCGCTAATGAGGTCATAAAGGAATTTAAATTAAGTAGATCAGCAGCCACAACCAGCATTAGGGGGATTGATGGTAAGTTAGCTAGGACAAAAGGTGAGGTACAGCTGGAATTATGACACAACTGTCACGATCGGTTGGGCATAAGAGCAACGTTTGTGGTATTGTTGGACTCTATTCCAGAACATCCCCAAAGATCATTTCAACCTGAGCAATTTTGTAACATTGAGGCAAAGGATTTGGCGGATCCACAGTATTTATAAGCAGGGACGGATAGATGCAATAATTGGTGTGGGGTTATTGGCAAGCCATATCAACGAAGGTATAAGCCGAAATGCAGCTGGGTTATTGGCCCAAAATATATCGTTTGGATGGGTTGTTTCGGGGGAAGGTTTATTACAAGATATTGGAGAACATTTGTGTACAATAGGGATAACGATTAAGGACGAACTTTGATTCCTGGTTCAACAATTGTGGGAAATAGACGAGATGCATGAAAAATTGTTATCAGCCGAAGACCAATTTTTTGAGGACAATTCAAAAGCACAGTTATTAAAACGGGTAATCGATATACATAGTGTTACTATAGCAATGAAGCCTGATGTGGAATTAGGAGAATCGAGAGCTGTGGCATTACGTCGACTCCACTGTCAGGGGATTAAGTTTAAACGTGACCCGGAGTATAGGAGTAAATATATTGAATTCATGACGGAATATGAGAACATAGGTCATATGCATAACGGGCGACAGCATTAAATCTAGGAGATTTACATAATTACATCCCACACCACGCTGTTTCGATGGAGCGCAAATTCAGGGTTGTTTTTGACGGTTCAGCAAAAACTACCAATGGGAAATCATTAAACGATGCACAATACACTGGGCCACGCCTTCAGAGGGACTTACTGGATATAGCTATGAAATTTCGCACCGGAAAAATAGCATTAACGACGGATATCTGTAAAATGTTCCGCCAGGTAGAGATTCAGCCAATTTATTGGGATCTGCAAACAATTTTGTGGAGAGCAAACTCAGATGAGCCAATTCGTGACTATTGGTTAACAGTGGTAACTTATGGGTTGGTGTCTTCTCCATACCTGGCAGTTAAAGCATTAAATCAATGTGCTATCGGCGGTGCCGCTGAGCTGCCCACTGCATCTCAAGTAACCCAAAGCGACTTTTATATGGACGATATGTTAACGTCAGTTGAGTCAGAATACCAAGCAATCAAGTCAAAGGCGGAAGTTATTAAACTACTTAGGCAAGGTGGGTTCGAGTTGGATAAATGGAGGTCAAACTGTTTAGAAATTATGGGAACTGAATTGACAGCGAAGGTGGTAGAGTTGCAAAATAATACTAGTATCCTTGGTATTATGTGGGATTTTGTCAAGGATCAATTTCAATTTAAGGTGCAGCATCGTAATCAACCTGATGTCATCAATAAACGGTTTATCACCGGAGAAGCGGCGAGGATATTTGATCCACAAGGATGGGTATCTCCAGTTACAATAAGAGCGAAGTTGTTTATTTAGGGGTTGTGGCGACTGGGCAGTAATTGGGATGAACCGTTGTCGTTATCCATACAACAAGAATGGAAGGATTTTTATCATGAATTAAGATTAATTAATGAATTACGGATTCCACGATGGTTAGATACATCAAGAAACCTGAAAACTCAAATTCTGTATTTTCAAATGCATCAAATAAGGCGTATGAAGTAGCGGTTTATGTACGAGTGTGTATTAAGAAGCAGTGGAGTGCAAGGTTATTGTGTTCAAGAAGTAGGGTAGCTCCTATAAAATTAGTGACAATACAGAGATTGGAGCTATGTGTGGTTGAGCTAAGTTGTAAATTAATTCGGAAGATGAAGGAGATAATAATGTTTGGGGGAGCGCCAATTTATATTTGAACTGATTCAGAAATAGTGTTACATTGGTTGAAAGAGCCTATTAATGAATTGAAACCATTTGTGGCAAATCGAGTTGATAGGATACTCAAGAAATCAGCATTAGAGCAATTTCGTTATGTCAAATCGGAACAAAACCCTGCCGATCTAATATCTCGTGGGATAAAAGTGGAAAATCTGTTAAGAAACGAGCTATGGTGGAGAGGACCAGCTATGCTGAGAGAGAGTAATGAGGAGTGGCTATATTGGACTCCCAAACTGAGCAACAAAGAGATTAATATCCAGATTGAGACGGAATGTAAAGAACCACCAGTGAGATTAGACAGTGTCTGGCTGACGACGGTCGAACATGGCGATCAAGAAATTGAATTAATGGAGAAAAGGTTATCATATGAATCGTTCGTAATAGCAGGCTTAACAATAACATAGTGAAGGCAAATAATCTATTAAATCAGGAACTGCCAGCTCTGGGAAGCAGCAACATTGAAGGTGTTACAAGAAGCAAGGTAGCAGGTTCTGTGCCACGACTGACGCCGAATATAAAGCGATACTTAGTAAGACAAGCAGGGGTTACTGAGGATTACTGGAAGATTGGACAAGGGACAGTTACCGTTGGCACAGCGGAAGCCAATTATTTTAGATCACAAAGGTACTTTAGTTAGAAGAATAGTCGAAAAGGCGCATAGAGATTTATGTCATCGGGGAGTGCAACTTTGTACGCAATATTTGAGAAATAAGTATTGGATTTTTCGATGTAGAGTTTTATTACGCAGCATAGTATATCAGTGTGTGACGTGCTGCAGACAATGGAGAAAGGCAAATTAGTACGACCGATCAATCAATTATGTTTACTACCGATGGAGAAAGAAGCAATCACATCTGATGCTGGTTTTCCTTAGGATTTTTTTATGGAAGTTTTCCCTAAGTTTTTCCAAGTATCCTAGAGCAAATGCTGGATGTTGATTATGATAATTTGTATAAGAAAAGAGCATGTTGTACCGCCTAGTTGTATTGGAATTAGCTAAAGGAATTATTCGACATGGTAACGGGAACCACTATGGGGTCATCTTGTTGGTTTAGCCGGCCAGGATGTTACGGCCACATTAATGGTGATCATTTGAAATACACAATTGAACGTTATAATGTACAATTTTGTATTTATTTAAGAATGTCATCTAGTTTTTAATATTTGAAATTACCTAAAGTTGTCTTGGCTTAATGCCATCTAATTTGTATTAGTTGTATTAATTTTAAATTGTCTTGAATTAACGCCATCTATGTAATAGTAATTAAACTTGTTAATTTGTATCTTCACTTACGTTTTTTTTTTTTTTTTCGCTGGCGCTACATCCCATGGAGGGATTTGGCCGCTTCATATTGAAGTTTCGTAATCATTATTTTAATGGATAATGAGTGATTAATTCATTGATCCTACATTATCCAGCCGTGATTTTTTCATCACCCGCCGGGAATCGAACCCGGGACCTCCGGGGCTTAAAGCAAGCATGCTGACAACTGTGCCACCGGGGCGGTGGTCACTTACGTTACTGCAATCTATATTGAATTAGTATTAAGCATTTTGTATAAAACTTACTCATGCGTTCTCCGCATAGAGCGCACTTATTTTGTATATAAAGAGACGTCAAATAATGAATCGGGTCAGAAATAATCAGCAATTTGGAAGAAATACATAAATTAAAATTTGAAAAAGAAAATTTGTTGAGTTTAGCTGAAATCGGCGGGAAATTGGTTAGCACAGTGCGTGTTCAAGTTTAATATGTGTGTTTGCGTATAATTCGCTAATACTCTAATACCTAGTTGTTTTCTATATATAGGAAATAATCAGAAAAGATATTTAGCATTTATTCAGTCGCTATAGCCTGATGAGATTGACTGCATAGAAAATAAATTTTTCATCATTCTCATACAGATCGAAACTGAAATACTTGCAAAATTCTTAATAATTTTCTCCCTCCGCATGTGTCAGTTTATTTAATAAGTGCGAACCGCATACTTCGTCATTTATAAAAATAAAAAGTAAAGAGTATCTACGTTACTCTAGACCAGACACTGTGCTAATTTGCGAAATATGCAAAAAATTGTTAGTAGATTAAGATTAGAAAATAAGATTAGAATTAAGAATATTTATCAAATAATTATTTTAAGTACTTTTAAACAAATAAATTTGAATTTGATTTTTCGATCTTTTTATAACCATGTAATGGATTGTGATTTTCTAGAAAATCATAAGTATTTTTTAATTAGATTAATTATTCAAACGTATATAGAAGTTAATTTATATCATATAGGCAACCAATTCACTTTAAATGAACATAAAAACTATTTGAGAGAAAAATTGACGAAATATATTCATTTTACGGGACAATAAAAATTTTAATGCTGTTTTCTTTTATAAAATTTAATCTTATTGTTGATATTTCGATTATTCCTAATAAATTAAATGGTAACGAACTTTTTAGTTAGCGAATTCACCACGATTTGCCTCTTGACCGCCACCGTATGTTGGATCGCATATGAAGTAAGCAACTAGCAGTCCATTTAAAAATATATAGTCAAAGATTTTCCCCTTTTCATGAATTCAAAACAGAACAACCACAAGCGGTTGTTATAATCTGTTGCAACAACGACACAAATGGTCAACAAAAAAGCGCGACTTATCAATAAACCAGCTGGTACTTGTTGTGTAATATTTTAATAAAAATAAAACACAAACTGACCTAATTAAAAATAAGTAACTCACATTTCAAAAAACATTCTTTAATGGAATTTCCAAACAGCAAAAATAAACAATAACAATGGAAACACACGTACATACAATAGAATCCACAAATATAAAAAACAAGCAAATATATAGCAAAAAATTTTCCAATATAAAATGCTTACAAAGCAAATTCTTTTATAACTAAACCAAATGTTATTTTGCAATATAGAAAAAATTATAAAATAAGCCAAATAAGGTTTTTGTAGTTTAAGTAGGTGAATAAAATTGCGAAAATTAAACAAAAATTTAGTATATAAGACAAAAACTCAATACGAAAAATATCAGTCATAATCAATCAATCAGTCACATTTAATCAGTTAACAATTATCATTTATCAATACCAATAAATCGTTCATAACTAATAAAAAATAAGTAGCAGTAATCATTTAATTTTTTTGTCAATTATCATTCATCATTTAATCACTTGTAAATCAGCCATAAAACCATAATCATAAAATCATAAATTAAGTATTCATTTAGTTATATGTGAATTGTAATTTGCGCTGTACAAAATTGTAATAATACAAAAACTAAATCATTAAAATAAAAGTTAGTGTTCAAAAGTAAAGTAAAAACTGTGTTTAAGACTCTAGAAATACATCAAACAAACTATTAGAAAATTACAGTGAGCAACTTAAGTTACCATTTAGTGAAATTACTCAGAGCAGACAACTAAAGAGCAACTGTATTAGCAGCCAGCTACTAACATAAAAAAAACTAAACAAACATCTACTAACACCCAGGCACGATAACTGATATCAACCGGCCAAAACTCCGTATGGAAAAACGGAGGAAGAGATAAATATATGAGTGTATGGCAACATATACATGCATAAACTCTTTTTAAGGCGCGCGATATTTTTTATCCCTTTCTCCAAATAACATAAAATTTCTCAACTTAATGGACATATCCTAATCAACTACACAAACTACGAACTACACAAAAGTGGAAAACATCCAGACAAATAAATAAAATAAATAACAATTACATAATACTGGCGATGTTCATAATATTTACACTGTAGTTAGAAAACATACCAATAGAAACAATACATAATATATAATATACTGCCTAAAAGATGAAAACGTATCTCCTCTAAAATGGTCAAAAGGAAGAATCATTTACCTTTATCCCGGTTAAGTTGGAGTCATACGAGTTGCTAACGTAAAAACTCAATCCGTATAGTTTACAAGAGAGCGGTAGTGAAACTTTTTCCCTTACCTGATGAATCAACAATTTCAATACCGACGTATATTCAAGGCGGTTCGTTCTTGTTAAGAGAACTCAACATTCATTTAAAATCTTATAAATTCCAATCATCCTTTAATTTCAAAATTTATATTTATGTAATCTAATTTAATTTTGTTTAACGTGTAGCTTATTGACAATTACCCTATTTTCGCCTCATCGGCAATAAAATTAAAATTATTAAATTAAAATTCAAAATCGCGGAGTTTATCGCGGAGCTTATCAGTTATAATGTGACGTATACTCGTAGATTAAAAATTTTAATTTTTAATATATATGAAGTTAATGTTGTTACAAGATTCGAAAAATATTACCTTCAGAGAAGGAGAATTTAAAGTTCGCAAAATGAGACAGACATGTTTTCCTCAAACCTCCAAATTGATTTTTGTAAGCCGTTGTGAAAATATTACTTAAAATGAATTGAATGAAGTTCTATTTTTCAATTTAAGAACAGGAAGTAATCACTTGGTGCTACAACCAAGCGTATTAAGTATCTGTTTTATTCAAAAAAACATTAAAAAAAAGATGGTAAAAACAAAAATGCCTATTGTTTTATGACATTTTTGTCATATTTGACCTTTTATTTGTGTATCAATAGCGCAAAGTGCCACTTTGTCTGGTTTTTCTTTAATCCACCACTGGGTTGCTCCCCCAACCATTATACATTTATACAATTCTGCCTGTTTCAATTAGGAATTAAATTTAAATTTTTATTTTCCTCAGAAAATAGATAACAACTCAAACCGCTTAAAAATGGATCGTTTTGCTAGTATTATAGGAAAAATTTGCGCAAATTGAAAAAAATTCAGAATTTTCAAGGAAAATATAGCTATTATCCGAAAAATTTAATCCGGAACAGTCGAACGTGTGGCAAAATGTGGCAATTTTTCCAAAATTGTTGGCTTGCAACTCCTATAAACAGCAGATTCACAATTCAATTTAATTAAAAATAAAAAATAAATTCTTCAAAAATACACGACACTTTACTTTTACTTTGGCCAAAATAAATGTTGGCCTTATATTCAAATTAATGGGCTTAAATTCAACAAATTTTTTTTAAATATTTCCAAATTATCCTAAATATATTCAATAATTTAGATCAACTTAATTCTGAAAATTAAACACCCTCATCTCTAATCACACGAAAAATCTTGGCTAATTCCTTTCAACAACTGAGTGGCGTATTTTTTAAGGATCCCATCATTTTCACATGCATCAAATAATTCATTATTGCAGGTATGTAGAAACTGTGTAGTTTGACATATGTTATTTTCTTGCAACATATCGTCTTGGTTTGGAAGCGTACAATTAGCTAATCCGGGAGAATCCAAACAGCTAAAACCCTTATCACCAACAACTGCAACAATTATTTCTTCGGAACACAAATCATCAGCGATCCTATTAATAACTCGCATCACATTCAGTAAGCCTTGTATTTTGACATTATCATGACAAGCCACACTAATCATTGTAGCTTTTCCCATACTGCAACTAGACGCATTTTTTAGTGTAACACAATAATTCGTTATTATTCGCGAGAATTCTGTACCATTTATAGTTCGATCTCCAAATTGCTGGATGTTGTCAATAATTTCTGTCATTTGAAATTCTTCTGGTGCACATAAATCATATTCACGTTTAAGTTCCTGCGTAAAATATTGTTTTAATTAATTTATACATTTTACAATGACAAACCTGATAATTTACCCTTTGTTCAATGTCACATTGTGGGACAATTGAATCAATATTTCTTGATGATACGCATATGACACCAAGTGAAACACTGAATATTAAAAAAATAATATTGAAGCACTTCATTATTAACTTTGAAGTTTTAATTAACTAATGAACAATGTGTTCGGGTTTCAGCTTAAATAACAATAGATTAAATAACCTTTGGTAACCTTAAGATTAGAAACATTTCGCTTGAATTAAATAAAAAAATTATCAGTGGTTCGTAGCGTAAAAATCATAAATTAAATTACTATTACGTGATAGGCAAATCCTCGAAAGGGTTCTTGTGAATGCCATTTATTTGTGTGAACTGTTCTTCGCAACCATTCATATATGCAATACAATGCGATAAATAAACCAGCCATAATTTTTTGTTTCGATAACGTTAAAATTATTAAAGTCAAATATTGAATCACTAAACCAGAAACCATTAGTCTAATTTCTCTAATCTAAGAGTCAAAAAAGGTTACCTAAGTAATATCCAAGGTTGTTTAAACTGGAAGCAATAGTTAATGAGAATTTTAAAGTCACAAACAAAATGCTTTATCGTATAATTATTTGTATAATCAAAGTTTCCCATGTGATCATTAGTGTTTCATCGAGAAATATTGATTAATTTACTCCAAATTGTGACAACAACCTAGCGGTCATATAATCAGCTAACATCAGGGATTTTAAAATTTCAGAATACCACTTTCCAGGAACTCAAAACTCAAGGAGACACTTGTTTGATTGATATAAGTGTTCGACCAAGCTTTAAGCAAGATTTCCCGGATTTTTAATGGCAACTCCGAACACCTTGTTACATACAACATAAAGAGGATTTGGATAAGTTTAGTTAGTAATGATAGAAATTGAACCGGTTACAGACACCTAAGTATAGCCAATAGTTAGTAACACAATGACAACACATTTCTAATCTACTTTTATATTTTATCAAAATTAAAATTAAAACTGTTCTGTAAAATAACATTTATTAGTTTGCTGAATCAGGTTCCTGGGCATCTCCTGCTCGGTCTGATTTTCTCTTTCATAAAACAGCTCTTTTAATTAACACACCCACCTTTCCAATCTACCGGTTTTGATAATTTTCGTTAAGATACTCTCTCACTACTCGTGTATAGTGAGAAGGAGAAGCCACATATTTCGGCGTGTTTCTAGAGACACGTCATCAAGTAATCCAGCCAAAGCATTTTGTAGGCCCAACAAAGCAAATTGTGGATGTTGAATATCCATATACCTTTCTAAAGC
The DNA here is from genome assembly GCA_963556165.1 of Tipula helvola. Lineage (NCBI taxonomy): Eukaryota > Metazoa > Arthropoda > Insecta > Diptera > Tipulidae > Tipula > Tipula helvola. Next base: position 150,660,742 of record OY744481.1, on the reverse strand, counting down.
ATATTTCGTCGCTCCATAAAATGTTGTTAAAAAATTGCAGATTCTTGGTTGAAGCGTAGCATTTCTCGACAAAATTGCACTCTTTTTTCATGGTCAGCGAGTAAAAGATGTTGTACGCGTTGCGCATGATAAGGGGTGCAACTGGTTCCGGGGACCGAGGCCGTCCAGTTATTTTCGTCTATATCAAACCACCTAGATCTTTCAGCTCCCCTCGAATGACCCAGGGACTTCGCCTTTGCTCTACATTCGATGGATATTTCGAAATACTCTGTAATTAGGACAGTGTTCCAGATTGAAGTACCGTATCTGATATTCCCTTTGTGTGAAATGAAATGCTATTCTGCATATATTCACAATGGGAATAAGCAGCACTGCTTAATTAACTATGATTATGGCTCTATACTCTAGAGTTACTTTGCTCTGTCTATGGCTCTCTATTTGGAACGTAAACAATTCACTTACAAAATAAGGTAATTTATAGTGTTTTATTGTTATCATTTACAAACATATTTTTGTTTATCGGAATTCTACAATGGGCATTCTACCTGGCTGACTCAGAATCTGCCTACAATTTTCCCCATACAATCGACTCTTGGTTCGGTGGCAACTTCTCCCGATGATGATGGACCTCATGAAGTTCATTTACAAAGTAACTTTTATCCACAATATCTGCAATCAGCACTTTATGCTGGAAAAGAGTTTCCCCGACCTTTATATTCACGATCCTTTTCTCTTTCATCGTGGGATGCCCAGTAATAGGACAATGTTCGAAAACAACTGAAGAAAATATAATTCCAGTACATAAAGTAGATAACCTAAACCTAAGACCTACTATACAACTACAAGAACTAAAAGATGAAATTAATAGCAACTTAAGCTCGAAAAGTCTCCTGGTTATAACCTAATCAGTACGGCTCCGCCGTCATTTGGCATGGTCATGCAGGTATCGATTTCTACTCGGCGTATTTTCACGGACGATTTAGTAAAGGTTTGTGTAATCTCATTCGTTAACGCACAAGCTACGGTTACTGCGAATGGTGCAATAGGTGACAACATCACCACCCTACATGTCTCTGGATCTCGAATGCCGCCAACGAATGCATAATTTTTAAGCCTTTCCATGTAATCGGCCGATGTATTGAATGTACTAGATGCACAAGTGGCTCGATTGCTAATGAACATTCCTGTATCGATTCTCCTCCCATTTGATAGCGTTTTTTTCAATTCCAACCTATAGATCTCCTGCTTATGGTCTTCATAATTTCGAGATAACTGTTGCGTTCTCGTTTGGGAATGGTTTTCAAAGCCTCTGCTTCTTTGTCGCTCTATCATCTGGTTCAAAGCCGCCATTAACTGCGACAAATCGACAATTCCAGATATTATTTGTGTTGTTTTGACCAATCCTTGTGTTTCATCTTCTTTATGCTCTACACTTTCCGCATCCGTTACTTCCTTTCCAATATCATGATGTTCTGCGTCTAACCCGTCGCTCTCCATGGCCTGACGCAGCTGCGCCTGTAAAGAACCTTTACTATTATCAATGGGTAAATCCGTTCCGCAAGTTCCTTCTTTAATTTTGGAATTGTTAATTAGGAGAGAATTATTTTCTTTGTACTCACAATTATTACGTTTACCTTGTCAATCAAGGTTCCAACTCACTGGATTGTTAATAAAGCAAACCACTTCAATTTATCACAAACTAATTTGTTTATTTAACACAAAAATTAACACAACATAATTTTTAACGATAATTCACAAAATCGCTTATCTCAATATTCTTATGTTCATCACCCCATTTAATCTTTACACTATCGCGTTCCAAATATAAATAATCCTACTCGATCTCATTCTCGTTTCTATATACATACTCAATATCATGATTTTCCAGTAAAATTAGTCTAGTATAATGTAGGACAGTTTTAACAAGGAAAATACTGTTACGTTTTTGCCTTGTCAATTAAGCTCGCATCACTGGATTGTGAATAAAACACAACACTTCAATTTATCACAAACGATTTTATTTATTAACACCAAAAACTAATTTAACGCAATAATTCACAAAATCACTTTTTATTATTTTTGCACAATTGAACTGTTCACTTATAACTTTTATTTCGCACTAAAACACTTTCTAATTTCATTTTTAATATTCCCTTTATCGCTTACCAAAAACTAATCGTTCTAATTCGAATTCGATTACTCCTTACATACTCAAACCAAAATTTCTCGAAATTTCATGATTGTTCCGGTAAAAATAGTTTTTAGAGTACGGTATACTTTTCGCTATTATTTAACTTATTCTATTGTAACTTAGGTGTCACTGTAACCAAAATATACTTGAATCAACATTTAGGGGTATCAATCATCTGAAATATTTGTAAAAATTATTTTTTTGATTTTTATTTTAAGATTTAGAGGTATTAGTATTTCTAGATATTGAAGAAACTTTGTAGAATTCAAAATTAATTTTTCACATTTCTTCAAAAATTTTAAGTATTTATTTCCTCCTCGATTTCTTGAGTTCTACTTGATGCAAAGATGCTCTCCATTTAGATTTTGTGAAGCCAAATTACAATTCAATTAAAACCTTTCTGTTAGTCTGTAAATTCTAAATTAAAATATTAACCAAAAAGACAGATCTAAATAATTTATATTACAAATATTGTAATTTTGTAATGCATTAGTGCGGGAATAAGAATAATTAAAACAACAAATTACAAAATATCAAAAATATATTAATAAAATTTCGATTTAAATCATCTCAAATCTGAATATTAAACACCCTCATCTCTAATCACACGAAAAATCTTGTCTCACCCCATTCAACATCTGAGTGGTGTAATTTTTAATAATTCCGTCATTTTCACAAACATCAAATATTTCATTATTACAGCTATGTAAAAACTGTGTAGTTTGGCATACATTTGTATCTTTCAAAAATCCCCCAGCTTCTTGGTTTGACAACTTACGGTGCATACAATTACCTAATCCTAAAGTATCTAAACAATTAAAGCCTTTATCACCAGCAATTGCGAAAATAACTTCTTCGGAACACATATCTTCAGTGGCCCTGTTAATAATTCGCATGAAATTCACAAAGAATTGTATTTTGACATAATCACGACAATTTACACTAATCGTTGTGGCTTTTTCTATGCTACAGCTAGACGCATTTTTCAATGTAACACAGTAACTCGTTATTATTCGCGAAAATTCTGTGCCATTTATCGATTGATCTCTAAATTGTTTGATGTCGTCTGCAATTTGCAACATATCAAAATTGTTTGGTGCACAAGAATTAGATTGACGTTTTAGATCCTACGGAAAATATTATTTTAATTAATTTACATATTTTATAATTACAAAACTGATAATATTACCCTTTGTTCAATGTCACAATTTAGGGCAATTGAATCAACGTTTCTTGATGAAACACTAATGATCCCAAGTGAAAAACTTAATATGAAGGAAAAACTGTTGAAGCGCTTCATTGTTAATTTTGAAATTGAACTAATGAATGATGTGTACGGGTTTCAGTTTAAATAACAATAGATTAAATAATCTTTTGTGAACCTAAGATTACAAAAATTTTGCTTGCATTAAATAAAAAATTTGTTAGGGGTTCGAACCGTAAAAAATCTTAAATTGTGTTACTATTACGTGATATACGAAGTCTCGAAGAGGTTATTAGGAATGCCATTTTGTTTCGTCACAGTTCAAAATTAGTTTTATTTGAACTATTATGAAAACCTTGTATGCAATACAATATGATGAATACATCAGTCAAATTTTTTATGTTTGGTAAAACATTTAGGGTACTAGATTTGGGTTCATGTTATACACGCTGCGTTAGAATGTTATGTTAAATGTTGCGTTAAAATGTTGCATGTCATGTAAAATGTTATATTAAATAAAAATATTTCGTCTCTTTTTATTTATCACATTAAAATAGAAACAAAAACGATAAAAAACATAGCGAGAGTACTTTCTCAGTGTTCACGTTACATGTATGCTGTATTGATAATGTCATGACCATCTTTGAGGCTAAATATTTCTGTGCGTCCGACTTATGTTATATAATTGCATACCATAAATTTTCAATGATCATCATTTTCAAAATACAAAAAATAAAAAAACAAATCATGTCATTATAGCAAAAATATTGTTACGAACTGGGCTACTGAGTTCTTTCGGATTTTGAAATTAAAAACACTGTGTACTTTTTATTTTACTCTACTTTTATACACTTTGATATTTGCTTTGACTTTACTATTTAAATCTGTCCGCTTGCTACTGGTGAGGGCTATGACAACAGATTTATTTCTTTATTTAACGATTTAAAATATACCAAAAACTTTCTCTGCTTGCCATCGGTCGTGTTTATAACACTTAACCATCTGAGCTATTGCTGTTCATAACGTGAGCTTGGTGTATAATGGCCAAAATCGTCACAATATTACCTCTATTTTTAATTTTATGTTTTACCAAACATTTACGGTTCAGGTGGAGCTTGAACCCCATTCTTTTTTTTTCAATAACGCTAAAGTTATTAAATATGAATTGGACCACCAAAACAGAAACCTTTAGTAATCCAATTCTGATTTACGCGAATCGCCACACTGAAAAAATTTTTGAACATAAACTTGATGCCTCATCATTTTTACTTCAATGAATCTAACTGTTCCTTAAAATAAGTCAAAAATCTATAAATTCACATAATTTTTATGGAAAACGCCATTAAAAATATGCATCGATCAAAATTAAATTCAGTTGATAAAAACCATTCTGTGATGTATGTTATTTTCATTAAAATATGGATTAGTTTTATAAAAAAATCATTAATTATAGGATATAGACATCTAATTTAATAAAATACACCTAAAATTAAAGCAAACTTTATTTCATAGATTTTATGGTTTTTTTGCATAAATGTTAATAAAGAAAAATTGCTAAACTTGAGTAAACAAATGAGTGAAAATATAAATAAAAAAATTTAGTTAAAGCAAAACAAACGAATTGCAAGCAATACGTGACAAAAAATGGTGGGATTGAGAATATTTTTAATATATTATTGCAATAACACTTTCAATATGTACGATTTTCAACAGGCTTGTAGTACATTAGTGTTGGTTTTGGCGATCAGTACGGCTTGTGTAGACATAGACATTTGTATTGATTTTGAATCAATATAAGATTATACATAAAAGTAATGTATTTGTATTTAAATGTTAATGCATGTATTCATTGATTTTAAACCTCTAAACATCATAATAATGTAGTAATATACAAAAAATAAGGAAATACCAAAATTTAATGTTTTTTCGGCAAAAAAAATTAAAAATTTAAAACGGGATCTCTTATAAATCTAGAAATTGTTTGATGCGTGATTATTGTTTATTCAAACTGTACCTAGCAACTTGTGTAGTGCAAAAATTTTTAATGCTAATAATAGTGAGTGTGATTAATTAAAACCACATAATGTTTAATTATTGTTATACTGATGTGATGAAAGTTGCATACGCTGTTTAGAGGCATAAAAGTAAATAGTGTATAAATTAAATATGTAACGATTCGCACTTTTATTTGACTCAATTGCCTGCCTCGTGGATGCGAAGAAAAATAAAAATTGCTATATATGCTTCGAGTACTGTAATTAAGAACAAATTAAACATGCAAATCTGGAATGTTCATTGTTCAATTAACGTAATGATTAAATAGGGGAAAAGAACCGCTAAACCGGGAAATTACTTGTGGTGAGAAGAGAAAAACAAAAATGAATTGAGATGGTTCGAACAAAAAAAATTGGGACAGTCTGATATGATCGCCACGAATGGTAGATTGAAAAATATCAGGGAATAAATTTAAAAAAAATCAAAAATCAATCGGAAAATAAAACAAGAGTATCCATAAAGTTTGTGTTGATTGATCGAAAAGTTTGTAAAGAGTTTATAAGTCAAAAGTAAAATTAAAATATTTAAAATCTGAATGATTTGTGACCAGTGATGTTTTGTTAATGTGCTTAAGTTTATATAATTTATAAAAGGAAAACAAAAACAATTAATTAAGGACCACTTATTTAAGTGTGATCCATTGTATTTAACATATAAGTTACCATTTATAATATAAAATAAAAAAATATTCGAATGTAAAGTTCGAAGAAAAGCTAAGTTTTATTACTTTTGTTTCCGCTCTGTTTCTTTTTTTTTTTTTGCTGTAAACATTTACTGTGGTTCCGTGGAGAGTGAAAATAGTGTGTGGTTAATCATCGGTGTAAAGAGCCACCATAAGCTAATATGAAATAAAAACGTTAAGGTGAAACTGTTAAATTAACAAAAGCTTTACCAAGCGGTTACACCTAAAGATTCGTCATATAATAATTTTAGACAAGCAGTTAAGAACCAAATCTAATATTTTAAGTGCATGTAACAGTTGTACTGTTGTACAATAGTACAACAGTAATTATGCGTTGCCGCCCCGGTGGCACAGTGGTTAGCATGCTTGCTTTAAGCTCCGGAAGTCCCGGGTTCGATTCCCGGCGGGTGATGAAAAAATCACGGCTGGTTAATGTTGGATCAATGAATTAATCACTCATTATCTGTTAAAAAAAAAAAATGATTACGAAACTTCAAATGAAGCGGCCAAATCCCTCCATGGGATAGTGTAGTGCCAGCGAAAAAAAAAAAATGATGCGTACGTGAAATATAAGCGGAACGGGACTAAGTGAATCTCAAACCGTATTTTGTTTAAAAAAATCAGTCGATATTAAAGAAATCAACGGTACCAGATGTAACAAGGACAAGAATCCAGATCATCATCATCAGTGTAATCCGGTGACGTAAATTTTTTTTTTTTTGATTGTTTAGTATATTTATATTATTATTATTCATATTTAACTAGTGTTAGTCAAAAACATACAAAAGGGTCACGTAAATTATTTTTTTTTTGTGAATGGATATTTTTGTTTTTAAATTTTGTTCTGGTTGGATTTACAGTCGGGGAAAGAAATTTCATTTGTTTTTATCCGTGCATAGCGGATTTTTTTTTTCTTGTTTTTCATGAGTAGCTTGCTAAAAGTAATTTGAGTAAAATGATGAATTCTTACTAAAAATATCGGGATGATGGGATGATTGAGTGGGAGCGTGCTCTTAGGATGCTGCAATGAACTAGCGTTTTTTTTTGCTATTTTAAGTCTATCTTCATGCACACTTTACCGTAAATTAATGAATTTTGTACATTGGCCATCGGCACTATGTGTAATGTCAAAACCCGCCCTAACCACTGATGGCTATCCAAATTAAATAGTGTGCCATATAGTGTCTGATCGACCCAAGCCAAAAGGTTACAAATAGTGGATCAACAAATTCTTGAATATAAAAATTCGTGTGGACATAATTATGCATATTCTTGTACAGAATATATTCGTATAATCAGGCACGAAACTCAATATAACCAGTGAAAACATAAAGTAAACGTAAAGGGTTTGTCAGTGCCCGAAAATAAGCCAGGGAGGCTGAGGATCTTATACTTACGAATTCGTATCATATTCAGGAATAGCCCCCCAGTTATCAAGCCTAACTGGGAACCAATAATTTTTTTTTTAATTTGTATATTTTAATAAGTCCATTTGTTTGTTTCACAACGCCGCTCCGGTGGCACAGTTGTTAGCATGCTTGCTTTAAGCCCCGGAGGTCCCGGGTTCGATTCCCGGCGGGTGATGAAAAAATCACGGCTGGTTAATGTAGGATCAATGAATTAATCACTCATTATCCGTTAAAAAAAAATGATTACGAAACTTCAATATGAAGCGGCCAAATCCCTCTTTGGGATGTAGCGCCAGCGAAAAAAAAAAAAAAATTTGTTTGTTTCGGCTATTTTGAGATTTTTGTGCAATCCGTTAGTATTTTTTTATTTTTTTTTTTATTTTTCGAAAAAAATTAACGGTTTTATTATTATGATTTTGTTTTTTTCTCTAAGTAGTATAAGGTTTTTGGTAAATTCATTGGAGTAAATCATTCTTAAATTTTAGAAAATGTAATACGTCCTTCTTCGATGTACCTCGAGTTTTTAGATTTTTACTCGTATGTCGATTTTCGTGACGAACAATATACAGATATATAAAATGAACATAAATGGCATATTATTTATTTTACATTTGTTTTGAATAAATTTTTTATTTTTATAAGCCATAATACAATCTATTATGAGTGAATACAAAGGTAAATTAATATTTTTTTTATTTGGAAATTACGCATTAAAAATATTGCTTGATTAATATTATGTTCAAATTTATAAATATTTTTACCGTTTATTTATTATTTATAGAAACTTCTGGTATTAATTGTGAACTAGTGAGTTCGGTGAGTTTTGTGCCAATAAAAATATTGTACTAACGAAGCTAATCCCAACATGGGTTTTCAAAGGGAACAATCTCAATCACAAATTTTACATGTACCATTTGGAAACCCAGAAGAGGAATCATATAACCAGGAATCATTAAACGAACTTGAATTGATGTTACAAGAATGGAATCTTTTACATCTAAAAGATATATTTGCAGGTAATCTTATTTTACAAAATACAATAAACACATCACATATTAAAATTTATCAAATATTAAAATTTCTATTTTATAAGGGATACTATCGAGAAGCGAATGGATACCATCGAGTTACTAATTTCAAAATAATAGCAGAACCCGATTTGGATACCATGTTTCCAAATAAATCAGAATTAAGCCAGAAATCAAGATTTCAGGAGAAGCTTGCCGAATGGCGAGAAAGTAATGTATCTATCTAGATATAACAATATAGTATAACATCAATTATAATTAAATTTCATATTCCATGTATTAGGGTTTTAAAGTCGATCTTTTGTCTGGAACAACGGCATCGGTGACTACTTCCGTTAATAAATGGTTGGAAACCCAAAATAACACATCAACAATGCCTCAGTCGCCAGCCACCCTCATCCTAAATACACCTTCACGTTTTGTAAGGATAATTATTTTTTTTTTTTTAATAATGTGTATTCCAAGAAGTGTAATGTTGACCGGTTATTTTGGAAGGTGTAAGTAAATTTTTCAAAAAAATTAAGTTAATGGCAACAATAAAGATATAATTAGTATAATCTTTTTATCGGTAAAAAATTTATAGTTAAAATAACAAAAATTAAATGCCTAATACTTATGCAAAAAAAAAAAAAAATCAAAATCCCATATATGTTTTTATTTATTGATTCTCAATTCTTTCATTATTTCATATCAAGAAAATGTAGAGTTACACCACTTTCAAAATAAACCGGTACATATGTATTTCTTTGTTAACTAATATATTATTGTTCTAAGAATTATAACTTTTTAGTAACTAAGCCTCTTCTTTATATTGCAGGATTTAAAACATTGCAGAGCGTGGCCGCAAAATCGTTCAATGTTATCATAACACATGTCCACCAAAATTAAGAGAATACGAAAAAAATGTTAGTAGACAGCATTTTAGAATAGCAAACTATACTATGAATTTAAGTAGGGTATATGATGACTTTGATAGAATTGCGAATGATATCGAAGCAATATTTTTGGGAAAAAACAAGGTAGCTGGTTATTTACTCGTTGAAAACTTGATTAAATTATCATTGATTGTTTTTTCAGGATTGGTATTACCATCGCATTGATAAACAGCGTCCAGCAGATAGATTATGCAATAAGTACCGAAATCAGGCTCCTCGTTTGAATTAAATTGGGTACTACGTAACACCTAAACGGGTGAAAAATTTTACCGACAAAGAAGCAATTGGCAATGTGTTTTAAACCTTTAAGCCGACGTCAAAATTGAGTGATTTAGTTATGGTGATGTAATGTATAATGATGTAATATGCCACTCGTCGTTCGGTCTCAAAGTTTGGTGATAAAAACATACGGATTTAATAGATGTGTTAAGCCACTGATAGCTGTGCTAAATTATCTAGAATCTAATGGAATAACAATAAATGTGAATGGTTTGAAATATCAAATAATCTTTGTTTTGGGAAACATAGTTGGCGATAATTTGGCTCTGAATTCCATGTTAGGATTCTTAATCACGCATTTTCTTGTAGATTTTGCAAAATTGATAAAAATAATATTGCAAATTATAATTATGAAGATAAAACGAAGCTAGAAACATACAAAATTATTATCATGATTTGAGTATTTACGAATATCATCAATCAGGGATAAAATTTAATTCAGTTTTTAATACCTCACCAAGTTTTCACGTAACACAAAATTTTTGTGTAGATGCAAAGCAACCTTGATTATACAAGCCATAATCTAAAAAACGAAGCTTTTATAAGGGAATTAGAAACCAAGAAAAAACCAAAATTTCCATAGTAAAACACATAAAACATATGGGAAATCACTTTTTTTCCTAAGGAAAATTTGTAAATGAAAACGTTGCAAATCCTTAATTATGATTTCTGAAATATTTTCATAAATGTTTGAATTTCAACATATATAAATCTCGTTTAAGTAAATCGTTTTCATTTTCTTGTAATAATTGATTTATTTAAACCAAAATATAAAAAAAGTTCATAACAACAGCTTTCTGTTCAAATTAAAAAGAAAAGCTTACTACAAATCGTGTGCATTAAGTCAATATACATAGATGGCAGTGGGCAGTAAACATTTTGAAAAATGTACGAAAAATTGCGACCTGGGGAAATTTGAGTTCAAAAATTGTAGGAAAAGCAAAACAAATTCAGAAAATACTGAGAACGTGTCATAATTATGTGATTAAATAATTTTTTTTAGTATTTCTCTTCCAACAATTATAGACATCTAACGTACACTAGCAAAACTAAAGATAAATGTAGCAAGTATTATTTTAATTTGTCAGGGCAAACTTTGATGTATTTTTCAAAATGAAAGTTTGAAAAATATATTTTAGAAATAATTTAATTTTAAAATTTCTGCAATTAATAGTTACTTAATACCAATATACCCTTCTTGTATATTGCTGCTAACGATATGTAGAACACTTTTGTATAAACATTTTGTAAAATTTTTGCTGTTTTCATTGAAAAACCTGAAGCTAAAAAACACCGTTATTACTATGGATTCCTATGGAAATCAATGAAAAGTTATGCCACTAAAAAAGCTTCGAAAAAATACGTCATAATGATTAGGGCTCTATACTCTAGAAGGCTCTGGTAGATGTCATGCACGATTGTTTTGAATGTGTAATATCAGAGCCTACTGTATAAATAAGAGCCTCCAGTATCGACTGTATTTTTTACTAAGCTTAAAATAAGGTACAAACAATTTTTTCTTTACTATGAAACTATATGGGAAAACGCTTATTTTCATTGACAGATTTAGTTTATTAGAAATGTGAGCTTTTGTTTTGTTTTTATATGAAAATGTTCATGAAACATGAAATATTATTTGATTGAAAAATCGAGTCTTGAAAATGTTTATTTCTTGGTGAAAATCGTCATGAAAAATAAGGTACTTTTGAAATTTTAAATATTGTTGTTTTTGTAATACTATACGTCACCAATATAACTAGAAATTTATAAACAAAACAATAATCATCTCTTTCATTGCCTCCATTCCAATTTGAATTCGAATATGTTTCTATAGTTATTTTGAATTTGCAAAGCATGCTAGATTGTTTTGTTGTTTTGTTTTTTTCGCACTCATTGTATTGATTTAATTTATTCTGATTGTCTCTTTTTGATTTTTTTTAAATTTTGATTGTTGAGCGGAGACGTGTTGTCTTTTTTCGTACCATTGGTTTTAGATGTGGAGATATGATGTCGTCATTAAACTGAATTTTCTCTTTTTAATACATATTGTTGTTGTTGTAGAATGTTTTTTAATTTAGTTTCCCTTATTTTCTTTTGATTATTGCTGGAAAATAGGGAAATTTGAGAATCTGTGTTTTAAATGAGTAAGACATTGAGTTGTTTGTTAGCGATTTCTTAAAAAATTATTTAACTGGGTTTAACTTTTAATTCATATTTTATCGTCAATCGAAATCGCGTTTTTTCATATAAACACTATGAAAATAAATGAATTTTTAGTGTTTCTATATCCCTTATTTTAAGTTCATTTTTCACATGCCGGCTCTATTCATATCAAGATGGTTCTGGTAATATAATATGGTTTGTCTAATTCTTTGAATTATTTTATTTTAGGAAAAAAATTATTTACCTTAGATGAAATTAATAACGTATCCAATACTTCGAGTATGGTCAGCTGGAAAATAATAATCAAATCCCTATGTTAAAGCTCGATCACATAAAAATCGGAAACTTCATTTATCTGCCAGAGAATCCCTTAAATTATTACATTTTTTTACTCTTTTTATTGGTGCTAGGGTAGCAAGACACGATCGAGTTTGGAAATATATTTGCTTGCTTGAAGAAGTTAATAATCTTTTGTTATATGACTCTTATAATGATAAAATATTGAATGTATTGGCAAATAAAATAGCATTACATAACGAGCTTTTTAATGCTTTATTCGATGATCGCTTAAAACCGAAACACCATATTCTAATCCATTATCCCTCTGACCCTCTATCATTAGAAAATCGGGTCCCCCATTTAATATTGGTGTATGAGATTCGAATCGAAACACCGAGAGATACAATTTTACACAAATGCTACAGTTTCACGGAGAAATCCCCCAGTGTCTATAGCAAAAAAAATTTTTGACAAAATTTGCATACACAATTTTAGAAAATATTGGTTTTAAACTTTTAAGGGATCACTTGTAATAAATCAATTAGGAAACGCTTCACAAATTTCTGAAAATCCATGATGAACAACTTTGTTTAGATTCCAGCTTTTATCAGTTGGCAACCTCTATTACTTTTCGTAATACGTTATACAAAATTAATTTTTTATATTATGTATTTGACAAAATTAAGAGTAAATTAATGAAATTTAATGATATTTTAATAAAAAACAATATACCTAATCACACAATGTCGCGTGATTGAATTATACAACAAATATTTGAGAGCATTTATGGTTGAAACTTAAAATTAGAATATGATATTGTAAAATTGGGTGAAACGAGTTTAAAACTCTTTCTATTGTATACATTAGCTAACTCTAAAATGTGTTTTGAAAGTGTACATACATATATTTAAATATGGTTACCTGCAGTTTTAGTACTTAAATAAAAATATACTAAATTGAAATAAACTAAATTTTTGTTTTATGAATACTACAATATATTATATTAATGATTATCTGCTTTGACGGATAGCATTTATGTCCATATATCTAGGATTTACTGATCCATAGATTAAGGAGCTACTCTCAATTCTATACTTTTACTTGACATTATGCTTTATGTAAATCAACCTCAGGGTTTGGTTAGTTAAATTGAATTTTAATGTTTCAAATAACATACATGTATGCATGTTACCAATAAAATTGTGGATTATTGAGTATATAATCAAGGAATAAATCATTCGATTAAAGAAATTCTATCCCAAATTTAAAGCTCAAAGGACAGTGAATAATGTATTTTTTCATAAAACCAATGAATGGATATATGGTTTAAGTTACATTTCAATGTATAACCCGATTAAATTCAATGTTCATTTTATTACATTAGTTTCGTTTGACACATCATTACGTTAAGGCCAAAAAAACAAAAGTTGGAAAACAAGTCATAAAACCATTGAAATTAATTACAAAAACATCGAATATAGGCAGCATTTTTTTCAGTGCATGGTAGAATCGATAAGATTTATATGGTACGAAGCCCTCACATATTTTTTATTTAATTCTAGCAAACCTTTCCCAATCTTAGTGTCACAAAAGGTTATTTAATATCTAAAGTTGTTAAAAACAGTCGTAGAGTAATATCGTTCGTCCACACTATTATATGTAGTTACCGAAGTTTTTAATTCGCAGATTTAGGTTAGATATTAAGATCGATTATTATGTCGAATTTTTTAGCATTAGGAAGGCTAATCTAGGTAAATCTCAAAATATAATACGTCTTTATTTAAATAGCGATTCGTAATTTTCTGTGCATCTATTGTAGAATTCAGTTTTTCGAAGCATCCGACCATCACGTATGCTTCAAGCACAAAAGATTTTAAGGTCGCCATGCGTAGTGGTTTGAAAGCCCACATGGCCCTTCAGTAATTATAATCAAGCTCACCGTCATGAATTTGGTAAAATTTTTGATCCGGCACAGCAACACCTTGAAGTAAAATACTGCAATATTTTTTTCGGTTATAGTACTGAATGGAATTTTCCTTTATCTGGATATGACTTCCATCAATAGTTGCGAACACACAAGAAAATCCCTTATTTAACCTTTGATGTATAGCTTCTTGTTATATTTCTTCTTGTGGTTATTTTAGAACTCATGCTTATATCAACCAGGTTTGACATTTTCCCAAATGTATCTGTATTAGCCAAATACCACTAATCTAATATACTAGCCCCCATTTTTCCGCACCAACTTTTTCACCACTGCGTCTTTTCGATTCATCCATCGTTATTTTGTAATCTAGGCATAGATAGTTCTCTAGAGTTTAATGGACGTATGAATGCGATGACGAACACATTTTTTGGACGGTAAACTATGTTGCGTTTAGTTGTAAGTATGTTTCATATACTTCAATTATTCATAGTCAATGTTCAATTCTGGTTTAATAAATGAGATAACATTTCTAGTTAATAATAAATTAGTCGAGCTCAATTTTTCGTCCAGCTCAATAATGTTCCCCTACACAACAAGAAACATTGCTGAGAAATTGTTCAAAATTTTAGAATTTTAGGCCTTGAACAAATTTTTATTTATATCAATTTTAAACAAGTTTGTGTGGCGATGTATTAAAAATGGGTCCGGGTCAAAATGCCGCGTTTTAAAATGTCGCGTTTTAAAATATCGCGTCTTAAAATGTCGCGTTTCAAAATGCCGCGAGGTACAAAATGTCGCATGGTACAAAATGTCGCGTTTTAAAATGTCGCGTTTCAAAATGCCGCGAGGTACAAAATGTCGCGTGGTACAAAATGTCGCGTTTTAAAATGTCGCGTTTCAAAATGCCGCGAGGTACAAAATTTCGCGTGGTACAAAAAGACGCGTTTTAAAATGTCGCGTTTCACAATGCCGCGACGTACAAAATGTTCAATTTGGATTAAATTTTATATCTGATATCAACTTCCGATATATAAGGACTTAACTTTAACATTTTAGTGAAGGAATATTCTAATAAATTTCAACATTTGCGTTCTTTTTTTTAGACCCACTTTATAATTACATAAAATTACATTTATAAATAATTTCCATTCAGTGAAGGAAAATTTTACTATATGTTTAAACACAATTTGCTTGTTTCAAATAATTTTTATTAAATTATTTATTATGTCACATCATATTGTGTTGATTTATAAGGGATTTTTCAAAACGCGTCATTTTAAAACGCATTATTTTAAAACGCGTCATTTTGTACCACGCGGTTTTTTGAACCACGCGGTTTTATGAAACGCGACATTTTGTACCACGCGACATTATGTACCACGCGGCATTTTGAAACGCGACATTTTAAAACGCGACATTTTGTACCACGCGACATTTTGTACCTCGCGGCATTTTGAAACGCGACATTTTAAAACGCGACATTTTGTACCACGCGGCATTTTGAAACGCGGTATTTTAAAACGCGACATTTTAAAACGCGGCATTATGAACGGTTCCCATTAAAAATATACACTGCACAAATACATATGAATACGATAGTACAAATTGTTTAAGGCGTATTGCAGAATCGTTTGCGTAGGTTCTCAGTAGGAGAAATATAAAAAAAATATTGAATGTCGTCAATTACAGCGCCATCTATCATGAATCGAAAAAAATGTTTCAGTTAAATCCTACGTATTTTTAGCCATAGAATCCGAATCTGCAATAAAAAATAGGGGTTCCTATCTAATTTCTAAAGTTACCCGCCGCCCCACCTACAAGGAGGGCTGGGGGTACTAATTTTAACACTATCAGGTGTATCAGGTTAAAAAAAGGTTAAAGGTTTCAAGCCATTGTTAAGAGATTTCTTTATTGTGAATATTTTAATGCAAATGCGAAAACACAAATCACTGTCTACTCAAGATTTGGATGTATTTCTACCAGTAAACCATCCAGTCCAGCGTATCTACACTATGCATCACTTAACAGCGTTCCAGTCAAATTTATACCGTGAGGCTAAAAATATAAAAACATTATATAAGTATAATTATTTATGGTGCAAAACTGGACAAATATACACTGCGCCAATTAAAAAACGGAACAGAAATTTTCTTCGAAAAAATACCCAGATTTGATCGCTTGTATCTTGGTGAAATAACACATTTCAATCTTCATTTTGCAAAGGTTTCTAAATTCTCTATAAAATGGCTGATTTGGATTTTTGAATGAAATATCGAGCAAGTTCGTTTACAGTTTCAAACAGCAGCAAAATTTTTTTTTTTTTAGACATCTTTTGTTTTACTCAAAAAAGTAATAAAAAAACAAAATAAAATAAAACGGTTTCCAGTATCGAAAAGAAAACAAAATTTCCTTCAACTAGAAACAAAATTTTTTTTTTGAAAGGTGTTATTTCACCAAGATACAAGCGTTCAAGTTCAAATCTGGGTATTTTTTCGAAGAAAATTTCTGTTCCGTTTTTTAATTGGCGCAGTGTATTTACGGAAATCTGCAGGGTCTGATGTTCATCGAATTGCTTCGTTCAACGATATTTTTCGGATTAAAAACATTCACAAGAAAATTGAAGGCAATACATCTGATTGATCTATCTGGGAACCTGGAAATATATAGATTGTTAAGTATTGTGATTTATTTACCTGTACTAGCTCAGTTTTTATTTTTTCTTGTGTTTTTATTTTATTTTATGTCGATTTCATCGCCACTATCAATTGTTTTGTCTATTTACATTTCCTTAACAGATTTAATTATTCAAATTTTTTTGTGTTTAATTTCTTTTACGTTGGCACTATTGAATATTAATGCTATGAATGTAAACCACGATATATGTAAGTTATTTTTTAGTGTTTTACCAGAGCCTTCTAGAGTATAGAGCCATAATCATTATGACGTATTTTTTAGAAGCTTTTTTAGTGGTATAACTTTTCACTGATTTCCATAGGAATTCACAGTAAAAATGATGTTTTTTACCTTCAAGTTTTTCAATGAAAAAAGCAAAAATGTTACAAAATTTTTATACAAAAGTGTTCTACATATCTTTAGCAGCAATATACAGGAAGGGTATATTGGTATTAAGTAAATATTAATTGCAGAAATATTAAAATTAAATTATTTCTAAAATATATTTTTCGAACTTTCATTTTAAAAAATACATCAAAGTTGGCTCTGACGAATTAAAATAATACTTGCTAAATTTATCTTTAGTTTTACTAGTGTACGTTAGATGTCTATAAATGTTGGCAGAAAAATACGAAAAAAAATTATTTAATCACACAATTATGACACGTTCTTAATATTTTGTGAATTTGTTTTGCTTTTCCTACAATTTTTAAACTCAAATTTCCCCAGGTGGCAATTTTTGGTATGATTTTTCAAAATGTTTACTGGCCAGTGCCATCTATGTATATTGACTTAATGCATACGATTTGTAGTAAGCTTTTCTTTTTAATTTGACCAGAATGCTATTGTTATGAACTTTTTTTTATATTTTGGTTTAAATAAATCAATTATTACAAGAAAATGAAAACGATTTACTTAAACGATATTCATATATGTTGAAATTCAAACATTTATGAAAATATTTCAGAAATCATAATAGAGAATTTGTAACGTTTTCATTTACAAATTTGTCTTAGGAAAAAAAATGATTTCCCATATGTTTTATGTGTTTTACTATGGAAATTTTAGTTTTTTCCTCGTTTCTAATTCCTTTATAAAAGCTTCGTTTTTTATGGCTTGTATAATCAAGGTTGCTTTGGTTTTACTCGTTTTTTGTTTTTTTTACAATAATATTTTTAATTTTTACGTAAACATATTTTTTCTTATCATTAAGCGTATTTTAAATTTAACACGATATTTTATGATTATTGCTCTATATTATATTTTTGCTCAATTTATTATTATCATTGTTTGTAAGTTATTTTCGATTTGCATTTTTTATGAGTAGTAAATATAGTATACTGCACCAAAATATTCGAAGTTTAAGAGTAAATTTTGATATGTTTAGTACGTTTGTAGCCAGTCTGAATACTCAACCTGATTTGATTTTTGTTTCTGAAATTTGGATTTATTCGAACGAAACAACAGAATGCAATTTGCCTAATTACAGCTTTAAAGCTTGCTGTGGGTCCCGGCAAAGCAACCTTGATTATACAAGCCATAATCTAAAAAACGAAGCTTTTATAAGGGAATTAGAAACCAGGAAAAAACCAAAATTTTCATAGTAAAACACATAAAACATATGGGAAATCACTTTTTTCCCGAAGACAAATTTGTAAATGAAAACGTCACAAATTCTTAATTATGATTTCTGAAATATTTTCATAAATGTTTGAATTTCAACATATATAAATCTCGTTTAAGTAAATCGTTCTCATTTTCTTGTAATAATTGATTTATTTAAACCAAAATATAAATAAAAGTTCATAACAATAGCATTCTGGTCAAATTAAAAAGAAAAGCTTACTAGAAATCGTGTGCATTGAGCCAATATACATAGATGGCAGTGGGCAGTAAAATTTTGTAAAACCGTACCAAAAATCGCCACTTGGGGAAATTTGAGTTCAAAAATTGTAGGAAAAGCAAAACAAATTCTCAAAATATTAAGAACGTGTGATAATTTTGTGATTAAACAATTTTTTCGTATTTTTCTGTATAAATCTGAGACATCTAACGTACACTAGTAAAACTAAAGATAAATGCAGCAAGTATTATTTTAATTTGTCAAGCCAACTTTCATGTATTTTTCAAAATGAAAGTTCGAAAAATATATTTTAGAAATAATTTAATTTTAATATGACTGATCATTCACATGATTTCCTCCATACTGGTCCCTGTCGCTACTTATACATATACTTTACTTCACATTATAATACATAAGGAGTTTCAGCAAGATCAGCTACTAAATTCCATGAGTTTGATCTGTAATGGGCGCTGTCCTGTAATGAATTATAATTAAAGTTATTTAGTAACCAAATTAAAATTATAAGGCGCTATGTTACTAGATATGATTGATGGATTACCCAAGCGATCGTAATTAACCATACAATTAACGTAATCAACAATAGCCCACCTATCTTAAAAACGATATTAATATAATTCTAATCTCCTTTTATGTTTTATGGGCTCTTCTGAAAATCATAATCATAATTAATTTAGAATTGACTTAAAGCTAGTAAATACAATCGAACTCAGCTGTTTATTTACCTGATTTCCTCTATACTGTTCCCTATCGCTACTTATAACTACTATTTAGTTCCATCTATAATACATGTACATATATAATAGTTTCAGCAAAATCTGCCACTAAGATTCTAACACGGTTCCAGCCACCTAAGTAGTTGATAGTTAGTAAATAATACATCATTTCTAAACTACCTGAATGTTAACTGCTTGTTTTCCTGGAGCTTTGAGTCGGGCCTTAACTTTATACCTGAAAAGTAGGAGTGAATGTATTCCCTTTAAGAATGATTAATTCTGGAACAATCTTAAAATAAGCCCCTCCTGCATTAATCCTATACCACCTAAATGATTTAATAAATAATTTAAAAAGTCTTCTAGATTAACAATTTGTTAACTATTTCATCAAAAAGCTTACAAAATTATTGCTAACTTAGCTTAAAACAGAAACATAAACATCTACTTACACATCACTCAGAAAACACTCTACAAAATAATTTTAATACATAGGTAATACATTTTACCCAGCTTCAATTAATGATTTAAATTCCAAATTAATTCGACACAAAGTTTCTCGAAATCTGCATTGGGTTTCTCCGAATATTTCTGAAAATCAAGATCTATGTAAATTCGTTAATTGTCACCAACTTCTACTTTTAAAATAAACTAAAATTTATTAAAATCTGAAATCCTCATGGTTTAGTTGTTAAATGGCTATAGTAAAAGTAATTAATTAATTAAATTTCTCATCGCGCTCATTAATCCCTCTGAAACTTTAAATCAAACTAAACCCAATTAGTTATTTGTAATTTCTAAGGAAGTTATCATTCGAACTACATTCAAAATTTATAGAGCAATGTCTCAGATCCGGCCTACTGTAGTAATCCAATTAGTATCCTCCCATTCAAAAGATCCACCGTCACATTAGTCATAGCTGATGGAGCTGGAATAAAATGTAATAAATAAAATAATAAAATAAAACACATTTAAATAAGTATAAAGATAACACCACTTATATATATATATTTTTTTTTTTTTTTTTTTTTTTTTTTTTTTTGCTGCAGTTGTTTCATGATTTGACTACAGCTATGTATTTCCATGCCCATCACAATTTTAACTGTGAGATTATAGAATCAGAAGCAATATACCTGGTAACCAAATAGTAATTTATGTAAAATAAAATGCAATGTATGTTCAAAATAAGACCAAAAGTAATTTCTTTTACTTTTATCGGATGACCATGACATTAACATTAAATAAACCAATAAATTCCAAAATTCTTGCTGGAGTAATTCCGTACCATCAAGACTTGGTTTGAAACTATTCCAAACGGAATGACAAAAAGACGGCGTCGCTATTGCAAAAATTAACAAAGTAAGTCTGCAATATATTATCAAGCATCAGAATATCTACTAATTTATAACTATCGTAACTGAACTGGAAGGAACTACTATTAGAAATTTCAAGATTTATGTTTGGTTTTTGTGTCCGTGCACAATTTTTATAATTCTCCGTTAATTTAAATTTGCTTTGTTTAGTTTAATATGCAAGACCTCGTTTTTCCATATTTTATTATTTTGACAATCTTACCGTAGACCAACAACAGAGACATCTACTTAAGTTGTGTTTTATATCGCGTGTTACAAAGGACAAACTAGTACAGAAAAACTGGTCCATCCAAAACAAACAAAACATAACCACCAAAATTTCCTATAATCGCAAATTTTTAGCAATCAAGCATTAAATAAATTAATATATTAAAATACATTACAGGCTGAATTTTGCAAAACCATATCCGATATCCCCCAGCCAGCAGCGAATATCAACGCAAATTCTTGAAGCTATTCCTGAAAATTAGGTCAAACATCTGCGAATGCACAAAATACCAAAGTATAAGAACAGTCAAACCAAAATAAAATTATAAGCACAAATTAAATAGTAATCAGATGCGCAAACCAGAACAAATTTCTACGCTCGCTCCAATTTTCGATTATAGTGAATTAGACTTTAGTGCATCTGTTATTAAAAAAAATAAAGCTTAGTTAAAACTCAAACCAATAAAGATCGAGCGTTTCTACAAATAAAAATTTGAACTAAAATATATTAAGTAGTAGTAGACATATACATTCATACTACATATAAAAAGTAAAATCACATAAAATCGTAAAATGAATGAAATTTTTTATTGGTATGTATATACCGCAGTAGAAGCTATTGTTTTGGTAGATAATTTTTAATTTTTCTTTATTGTTTCAGTTCGGGAAGAATTTTTTAAATTGGGGAAAGTAACAATCGAGATTTTTTTAAAATTTGTATCGTAGTTGAAAATTTCATTTTATAACAATGATGAAGCGATTTTTAATTTTGGGATGTAGTATCATTCATATCGGAAAATTTTATTTATTCGCGTACCTGAAATGAATGAAATAATTTTGAATAAAGATTATAGTTGATAAATATAAAATACAATTAATTGACTATAATAATAGTATTTCCGTAAAACATTCTTAATAATTAGATATATTATTTTATTATCCTAATTTTATATACATATACACCCTGCGCCATTGAAATGTTCGATTTCGATTATTTACTATTTCATGGAATTCTCTCCTAGATTTTACCTCATTCGCTATGTTTTTTTTGTTTTTTTATTTTTCAGCATTTCACGCCTTATTAGGTTTTTAAAACCAAACTAAGGGTGAAATATTCATTCGGTTTCAATTAAGTAGTAAAAGAGTTAATTTTACAAAGTGTCGCTCTAAATTAAATGCTAACGAAAAAGCCAAAATTTTGCAAGCAAAGGCAAAAAGTACACACATTTACAAATTGCAAGAGTAATTTAGTGTAATCAAACAGCAGTTAGAAAGTTTTTAAGGCACTATTCCGAAAATCAAAGGATAATTTGGCTCTGATGCAAAGAGGAGAACTTCTGTTTCAACAAATCGAATTTAAGATATTTAGATCTTAAGCAAAGGTTTGCTACGGCTTTGGAGCTGAGAAGGTAGTTTCTAATAGCAACAACCGACACTATTTCAGTTCATACTATTAAAAGGAACTTGGTTTATATGCTTGTCGACCTGCGAGAAAATCATTACTGACAGCAAAAATGGCAGCTGCAAGCCTCAAATTCGCAATAGAATGAAAAACCTGAATGCCCAGGGACTGGCGTTGGTTCATATTCTCGGATAAATCCAAATTCAATATCTTTGGACCCGATGTAAGGACAAGGGTTCGGCGACGAAAAGGCAAACGGTATTTAACAGAATGTATTTCGCCGACAGTGAAAAATTTACCATATGTTATGGCCTGGAGAGCCATAACAGCCTTTGGAGTTTGATCACTAAGCCTTCTGGATAGTTCAGAAAGCGGAGGAAAATATAAGAAAATTATCGAAAGCTGAATCGTGACTATTGAGGACCCGACTCAATACATCGGTATTCCACTCTTCCAGGATGATTCATCTCCGCGAGTTATTGATGTTATTTGTGAAGTAAGAATGCTTAATTTTAATGTCTTTTTTGTTTAGGTAGCCGAATTTAAAAATAGCTTGGTGATTGAGTCGTTATCCTGGACAGGAAATAGTCCTAACCTCAATATTGTTGAAAATATTTGGTCCTTCATGGGAAAGAAGATTACAAATTACAAGCTGAAAAGTGCCAAAGAGCGGAAAAAACTTATAGAAAAAGTCTGGTTTGAAGAAATAACAATATATTATTTAATCAAACTTTAGAATTCAATGCTGATCGAGTTTAAGGCCACCATAAAAGCCAAGGGCTGAATTATTAATCATTGATTTTAAAAAGTTCAATTTCTCTCAAAATATTTTCGTTGAGATGAATTATTTTAGTTCTGTTAATTCTTATTTTGAATAAAAATTACCATTGTCAACAAAAAACTAATTTTCAATTGATGAAACTTTGTTAAAAACACTGTAAAGACCTACCAAATTGTTACGAGGTAGGGCGGTAATATTCCTTATCCGACGTTATGTAGGTCTAAAATGGCGGATTACCGTTCTTTTTATTTGAATATATTCGGAATAGTGTAAAAATTGTTTTGATAATCAGAATCTATCATTTTTGCCATCTACTTTTGAAGCAAACGGTGGTATTTCCAAAATTTACTTTAAAAATTCAAACCGAACATTTCAATGGCGCAGGGTGTACATACATAGATACTTAGAATTAAACAAAAAAATTTAAATACTTAATTATAAATTAAGTTTTGCCAATTATTTAGAAAAAATATTATTGTAGATAAAAAAAAAATAAAAATAACAAAAAAAAAAATATTTAGCTAGCTATTGCTGCAAAATTTGCAATCTTCGAAGTTTTGAGTTATTTCTAGTTTGTTCGGCACCTGTACTCCTTTTATTTAAACCAGCTTTATTATTTCTGTCTTTAATTTTTTGCAATTGCCAGGAACAATTTTTCCTAATGAATACAAGAATAAGAAATTTTAGAATTTTTTCTTTATGTTCCTGGCATTCACCCGTAAACCATTCCATATATTTTACGTTTTTATTAAATGCATCTACACATGTTTTGAATATTGACTGTAAAATTTGTTTTTTATGAATATTATCATTAAAATATTTTTCAAAAATTTTTATTTGTGAATATGGTAACTCAAAAAAATAATCTGTCGGATTTTTCAAATAAAGTTCCTCAGATTGATTTAAATAATTTCTACATTTTATTAAATATTCTGAAGGTAATTTCATGTTTTCATCGGACTTAACCATTAACCTCTTACAAGTCTCACATGAAAACTTTTTCATAAATTTATAAATTATATACCCAACGAAATATCTTACGGAAGGTAGGTCAATTTCATGGTGTGCATTATTATTGAATTCGTCGACAAAAGCTATTTCATTAAAATCTTCATCGGAATATTCGAAGATTAAATTGTTATTAGTTTCCATATCGAATTCTGAATTTTGATAATCTAAATTAGACACATTTTCGGATTCAAGTAGAAAGGTACAGTTATCAGGCTCATAATTCAGTGATGAAGAATTGCAAATCAGTTTAGTAGTGATAATTTTAGCAATAATAAAATTAAACTCGTAAACTGAGGGATTAAAATTATTTCCTCCTCTTGACCTAATTTGAGAAAATAAATTCTCTATGGCATCAGTTTGTAATTTTGATGTCAATATACATATATGTGACGTCTTTCATTGTTTCGAAAATTGTATTTGACATGCATAAAATGGTTTTTATTGTATGAACCAAACCTTCTACACAATATATTTTATTTTTTGTTATTATTTCAATTTTTTCTGAATAAATTACCAAATTTAATAAAATTTTATTTGGAATATTATCTACACTTAATGATAATATCCTGAACTTGCAGGATTTTTACAAAATTGGTTTTTGCTATTTAGAACATCGAAAACATCATTTATTTTTTCCAAAAACGCTGCTGTTGATATAGCACATTGTTTAGTCTTTGGATTTTTAAATTTACTTAATCTGTGAAAAGTTCTAATTCCCTCGGCGCAGCTTTTACTTAAAATTTGGGTGGCTAAATTTACTCGCATACGTTGAAACGTGTTTGGATGAATATGTGTTTCGGTTAATTTGGGGCAGACCCGCGTGACTGATTGGCTATCTAGACTATATAATTCTTTCAAAACATCCCAGCAAACTAAGCCATCTGGTGTTGAAATATCGTAGGCTAAGATTGTATTACGTATTGATTTAATTATATGCGGGATATCATATAACGCATATATAGGTTGATTATTTATATTAAAAAAACTTGTTGTGAGTCAATTCCTAATTCCTTATAGGCATTCCGATTATTTGTAGCTTGGTCACTAACTACAGCCCAGACTGTTACACCAATTACTTGAAGTTTCTGAATATTTAGTGTAATTAATTCCTTTGATTTTTTTCCTGGAATAGGATTTTCGGTAGCAACATAACTTACAATAAATTTGTCTTTTGAAAATAATCCCCTAGACATAAACAGGCAAATATGTTTTGCTGGTATTGGCTGTCTATCATTATTACCAAAATCTACTAAACCAACGACTTCATCAAGAGTTTGGTTATATTTTAAATCAGTTCTTATTTTTATTTCTTCAAATAGCAAAATATACTTGTTTTGATATATCTGGCATATTTTTAATTTTCGATGAAAGTTGCTCTAATAATTGGGTATTAAAACCTGGTTTTAATTGTTTTAAAACACACCAATTATTAATTGTGCGAATAGATGGTAATGGAAAATTTAGTGTTTCCCTTAAAAAAACATAATATGATGAATGGGACTTAAATTCAATACTTTGCGCTAAATAACGTTGATATTTTGTATACGGAGTACTTTGGCTTCGCTTTTGCAATAGCATTTTACAAAATTCCTTCGTGTCTTTATTAACGTGCCCAATCTGATTGATGTGATCAGATATTGTTTTACGTTTCAGGTTTTTATATTTATTTGTAATTTGTTGTTTCAATTTTCGGTACGAACTTAACACTCGACATTTCTTTTTTAAGGTGTGATTGTTTATTAATAACTGCTTACTTTTATTTCTTGCTTTCAGATATTGCTTTCTGTAATAGAGGATAGTTCTCTCATTTTTCACGCAATGTTCGTAACAACTACTTTCACTAGAAATCGCTGTTGCTTCTTCGGTAGAGTTATTATTGTATGAAGAAGGGTCAATATGCTTTTTACCCGGAGCTGAGGGATAAGTTTTTAATTTATTTTTAGTGGTATCGTTACTATTCGGTTCAAATTTAATAGTATTAACTGAAAGTTTAGATTTTCGGCCCGAGTATACTTTTAAATTTTCAGATTTTGTCACTTTTAAGGTATTTTCATCCAGAAGAAGAGTGGGTATTGCATCTCTTGCAATTTTTTTTTTTTAAATATTTTGGTTCAAAGGGTTTCTCGCACACAAAATTATATTTTGATATGTTATGTAAGTTTATTTGACATTTTTCTGCCCAAATTTTAAGCCGCGTCAGGTTGCTAAATGGGAATGAAAAGCGTCTGCATGTTTCATCAATACGTTTATTTCTACCGCATGACTTAATACACATTGTGCACAAGAAATTTTATTCTCACTCATTTTGAATGAACTCTCCAATATTTAACTATATTCAATTACGACGTGATCACGTGATTTGATTTGCGAACTTTATGTATGACGGCTTCTTACTACTATTTACAAAAAACCTAAGTTAATTAAAAAAAACATATTGTAGTTTATTATGATATACACTATTTTAATATCTATATAGTTATGAATGCATATTACGCAACACAGTATTTGAAACACTATTTAATAAGCTGGTTTACTAATTAAAAACAATCAAAAATTGAATAATATACCAAGATCACCCACTATTTAAAAACAAAACTGATTGATAAAACCGTTTATTTTAATCATTACAATCAAAACTGCGAAAGATATTTCATAAACTCACTTTACAAACAACAAAATAACCACAAATTATTTCATGTCCACTAGGTAGTTAATTTGTGACAATATTGAGGGAAATTAGAATAAAAAAATAAAATATTTAGTTGGTCTCAAGAAAACGGAAAACAAGGTAGTTTATTTCCGTATCTTATTTTCAAAATTGATAATGATGTTTAGCGAAACCCTTTTTACAATTTATATTTTTTGTATGGTCGAAATATTTGAAAAATCATTCCTTCGAGTATAATATTCAAGATAAACGGAAAAAGAGTAGAAAAAATTATGAATATACATACAACATAAAACAATTAAATTGTTATTACATATATGTATCAGCAATTAAATGTTTTGTATTTTTATGTTATCTACTCATAATTTTTGCCATCTATTTTCGGTTGGTACTTGGTATAGTTATAATGGTCTTAACTGACTATGATGAAATTCTAAAACGCGAATGATGATTGAAGACAGAATTCTTCTAAACATCATTATAGAATTTCATTTTCATCTATATGACGAATTTCATCATAATTTGTTAAGAAATAACCGAATTGTTTTCTGTTTAACCAACTTTTAAAAACAATTTTATAATCCCATTTCATTCGTACTTTTTGTATCATTATCGGCAAAGGAATAAGCCAGTTGCTTCCTAATTTGCCTTATTCAGGATTTTCATTCTGTTTTTTTAATCCAAAATCGATATAAAATTATCTAATTTTCTCAAATAGTCTAAAAAACTATAAATTATAAAAGATTGGAAACATTCTGTCCCTTTAAGTATTTAAGGGGCAGAATGTTGGACCGTTGAATTGAGGTTTTACAGTATTTTGTATGGATTTTTTTTGTTAAATACATAATTTAGCAATTTTAGTCAATTTTGCGTAATTCAAAAGTTTGACAATGTTTGATTTTAAATTAACCAAATTCGAATAATTGCTATCGCGCTTTGCTAGAGGAAACACGAATACTAAAACATGTCTCTTTTTTCGTTTTAAATCCAAAAGTATTGCACTATCCAGCTAAAATCAATATTAAATTGTTTAGATAGTACATACATAATTATCTTGAGTTAGCTTTTTGCAGAAACTTTTCGAATTACATAATATGGATATTGTTTTCTATTTCTCTATTTTTCCCGATACGATAAGGGCAACAACAAAAAAATTGAAAACAAAAAAAAAAGGATTGCACCGTAAAATTAAAATTCCAATCAACTACAACAAAAAATAAAATTGGTCTCTATTGAATTTACAGCCCTAATTAAGCAATCTCGTATTAAATGAAAAAATCATATTTCATTACGAGAATAAATAAAAAAATTCTCGATCGTTACGTACTCCAGTTTAAAGTACATATCTTCCCGAACCAAAACAATAAATAAATAACTTCTACTTGCGGTGCATATGGACCCAAGGTATACAGAAAAAAGAGGTAGTATATTCCCGTGTCTCATTTTCGTCTTTCTTTGCGCATCACGTCACGTGAAAACAAAAAAGCAGAAATTTATATGAAGTTTGGCGGTTTTTTGATTAATTTTTTAAATAAATCAAGAATAATCGTAATTTTTTTTAACAAACCGTATTTACAATTGAAAACGATAGTTTACCGAGATCCTTTTTATGATTTATATTTTTTTTATGGTCCAAATATTTGAGAAATAATTCTTTCGGGTGTATAATGTCTAAGATAAATGGAAAAAAGGGTAAACAAAATTATGAATACATAACATAAAACAATTAAATTATTAAATGTTTTTGGTTATTTTCGTACCAATTATTAAAACTTTTATTTTTTTACGTTATGTACTCAAATTTTTGCCATCTATTTTCGTTAGGCTTCAAATTATTGGTATCCACGTACCTATTCAAATATTATGTCCATATTCAACGTTAAATATAAATGGCAAAATATATTAACACTAGGTTTACGAAGCGCGTCAATTTGACGCATTTTCAATTTCACATAGAAAAATTTGGAAATCGGTTAGATTTATCTCTTACTACTTTTACTTACAATTATGCATTTCGCGAGACGAATATTTGGCAACATTTATTTTCTTCTACGCCTTTGAAGTTCGAAGTTTGCTATGTGGTATACCTATCTCTACGGGGATGCGTCAATTTGACACAATGGTAAGGCAGTGCAAATACTTCGTCATCTCACGTCTCCAGTGGCTGTTTCAGGGTTATTTTAGGTTCTTATGTATAGAGTAATGTATGTAGTGTAGAAAGCAGAGATAAAAAACGAAACAAAAACAAAGACTTATCCACGTCAAAATCAAAACAAACAAAATCAAAGCAAAAAGGTTTCTCACACATAAGTGCGTGGATACTGTACAAAGAATGTACCGGATCAAATATATCAAGAAAGGATTTCATTTTTCAATTAGCCGAAGAACTTGCCTGTAAGAAAGAAAATGAAATTGAGGAAAATATTGACCTTCAAGAGCCTCATACATCAGCAAATAGAAGTAAGTACAATTGTAAAAATTGTAACATTGTTTGTGGAAAACGTGCACATACAATTGAATATGTACATATGGGAAAATGCGTAAATTAAAAAAAAAATTAATTTAAAATATTTTACTCCTCACAAAAGGACCTATAATACCGTTTTCTTTTTATAGAGATACTAGCTGCGCTATTCCCTTTATAAAACGGAAAGTTTATACCAAATTTTTTTTTTTTGTCCGAACTGACCAATCAGCTTGCGAATTGTCTTTTTATTATTATGATGATTTTGATGTCAATACACCTGTATGACAAAGTTGATTTAAAAATAAATTACTTATTTTACCAAATGTTTATTTTTTTAACACGCGTCAAATTGACGCGTACCGTAGAGATAGGTATATCAGAAATTTCCGTAAACCTAGTGTTAAATAAAAATTCAGTTCACAAATTATTAAACGCCCAGTTAATAGAAAATATAAATTTGAAAAAAAAGGAAATTAACTAAAACTATAAATTAAAATTAATATAAATCAAAACACCCATTCACTGTTTAGTGTTCTATATGTGTTCTTATCAGAAATATGAACAATTGATATAACAGTTTGTTGCAATAGGAATTATTCAAATTTAGTTTATTTAAAATCGAACACTCCCAAATTTTTGAATTAAATAATTAAAATCTAATCGTTCTCTGCATTTAACAGAAAAATTATACTCATAAATTCCAAAACTTGTTATGCAATGTGCTCAAACAGTCTGCTCTAGACACGAATATTAAAACATGCCTCTTTTCGCGATTTAATTCCGAAAGTATTGCAGTATACAACTAAAATCAAAATTGAAATGTTTAATTTTAACATAAAGTCGAAAAATAATTAATGGCAAAAATAAAAAAAAATTCATTTATTTTCCATTTATTTAAAAAATTAATAAAAATATCACGAAACTCCATATAAATATCAGCATTTTTGTCTTCACGTGACGTCAAATTGTGAAAAAAGGATAGCAACAGCATGCGCAATATTATACCTTATTTTCTGTATATCTTGATATGGACCAAGAAATTTTTTTTTTCTATTTACGTTTTGCTGTTGAATGTATGTGTACATACAAAAAGTATAGGAATATTGTTTATTTTATGGTATAGTTAAAATAATCTCTCGTTGAAAATTCCTATTCCTTCATTCTCGAGTAAAACAACAATAAAAAAGGAATTTGTTGTTGTGTTTACTCGGGAATGAAAGAATAGGAATTTTCAGCGAAATATTATTTTGACTATATTACTACTTTACGATTTTAATAGTTCAGATTATATTTTGTAGAGACGCTCGATCTCTATTGGTTTGAGTTTTAACTAACATTTATTATTAATTCCGATAGGAGACCCATTCAAGAAAATCAAATGTGGTGAAAATGGTTATTACTTTGTGTTTGCGCATCTGATTACTATTTAATTTGTGTTATAAGCCAGCGCGAAGCTAGCGACACTCTATAAATATTATTTTCTGGTACTAACATTAGGTGTTTAGTAAGGGAAACAAATTCATTTAAATACGCTATGAAATTTTGTATTGAAAATGGAATATATATTCCCTTCACTGTAAAGCTTATTCTCAATTTCTCATTTCATTCGTTTTCACTTTGTTTCGTTTTTTGTATTTTTGGTTTTTATGTAAATAGCCACATCCCCATTTGGTATGAAGATGTACCTTATGTAGATATAGTTTTGTTTATGGATTATGATTTTTTATATTCATATAACTAATACAATTAAATCGAAAGGTTTTTTCTGTATCGAACTACATAATTATTTATGAATGAAAACGTAGAAAATATTTCATTCATGTTTTTATCTAAATTTGTCTACTTTTACGAAATTTTGTTTATTTTTTTTTTGCATCAAAATGGTTTGCGCAGGCTAAATTTGTATTCTACCGTAACCCTACCGTTTGTAAAGAATGAATCAATATTTTAAAAAAAAATTATTTTAAATAAATTAAATAAAATAAGCTTTTTATTTGAATACAATTTTTTTAAATTTTTATTTTAGAGAAAAGTACGGCTGAGTTAATCTGTAGAAAAGTTAAAAAATGGGAAATCGTTTATGATTGTTTTTTTTAATCCCTTTAGATGTTGGGCCATAGATTACGAAAAAAGTAAAATTTACACTCAGTTTGGTGCGAGATGGGAAAACATACTCCATTTCCACCCCTTTTTAATTATTTTACACATCAACAACTTTTTCAACATCGCATTTTTATTTAATGAGACCAAGTTTGAAATGTTCAACTTCTGGCGGAAACAACGAACTTGCCAGATTAAACATAAAAACTTACGATTTTTTTGGCTAATTTATTTATTTTATTTGTTTAAAATTCTTAATTCAATTATTGCTGTCGGTCATTTAACCACATATAACTTTCAAACAATTAACAATTTGTCCATTTTAACATTTCAAATTATGAATATTAATTTTAGAGTAATTTGAGAAATAACAAATATTATAAAATTAAATACTCAATTAAACAATTTAAATATTTTTTATATATGTACACTGTCTCAAAAATTGCAGCCAAGTTATATGTCTCAAAAATATAAAATACTCCCCCGTAGCTAATTGATTGCCCAAATTCCAGTAGACAAAGAAAATGGAGAAATCTACATCAAACCTATCGTCCTACACGGAAACCTTATAATACCTGAAGGTGTATATCAAAGTCATAACTATTACGCCACTGTAGAAGTAATTAACTACAGTAACCAAGAACATACGTTTGTAATAGAACACCCGGTAAAAACTGAGAAATTCGACAATTGGTTAAAAATTTGCAAACGTCACTGGAAAATAATGAGCGATTTAGTCTAACGTTAGATGCGTGGACTTCGATTTAAAACAGACGATATTTGAATATCAATATCCATGCAAATAATGAATTTTGGAATCTAGGCTTAGTGCGCGCTTTTGGGTCAATGCCAGCAGAAAATGTGTGAAACTTATCGAAACGAAATTTTACACTCATGGAATATCGTTCAACAACCACATCGTTACAATTACCACTGACGGAGCGTCAGTTATGACCAAATTGGGCAGATTAGTGGAGGAATTCCAAAAATTTTGGTTGGCCTATAGGGTGCAGGTAACTGTAACCAGCGTACTACATCATAACAGTGCCAGTTACGTTAATGAGGATGAAGAAACTTATCAGTTGTATGACGTCGACACAATTTCATCAAATGAAGAATCTGATGATGATGATGATGATGATGGTGATACAAACGTCTTCAATGCAATAACAAATGATGAAACCAATTTGTGCCCTCTATTTCTTATCAATATTCTTTTAATAATCACAAAAATAAGAGAAACGGTAAGAATATTTCGAAAATCGCCAACGAAAAATGATGAAATCATGAAATATGGTATTGCAAAAGTATTGCAGACAAGAATTCGGTAAGGAGATACAATTAGTTTTGGATTTACGAACTCGTTGGAGTAGTTTATTGGTCATGGTGGAACGATTTTATGAGTTAAAGAACTGCATTCAAAAAGCTTTAATCGATTTGAAAAATTTGATAAGCTTTTTCCAGGACGATTTTGAGTTTATCTCACGTACAATATCCATTTTATTTCCGTTAAAGTTGGGCGTAAATGCACTTTGTCGCCAAGATTCGACTCTATGGACCGCTGATGCCACTATTGCATTTATTGTACAATCTTTAAAGTAACAGCAATCACAGTTAGCAGACGAAATTTATGATGCTTTATAAATAAGAATGTTAGAAAGGCAAACTGATTTGGCAAGACTTTTGCAAAATTTACATAATGCTGATCAAAATGATGAGGAAGATCGAGATATTTTTAAGCCGATAAACAAAGCAACATCTGCTAAAATAATTGTAAATTTAATCCAACGACTAATAAATATTGAGGTAGATCTAGATGATAATTAAGACGATGTAGTCCTTAGTACCGTAGAAACAGCGCTTTCCATGCAAGAAAAGCTTCAATTAGCAATATAAAAAAACACGTGTGCAAAGTCAAAGTAAAAGTAACCAAATGATCGGCAACCCAAAGATCTATCAAAGATAATAAGGAAGGAGTTTCTATTTTTGAGGATGATAAAATTCGTGGGAGATACTTGAAATTAATCTAAGAATGGTTACTTACAATTCGCCCAACAAGTGTCGGAGCCGAAAGGGTATTTTCTGGATCCGGTCTCATATGCATTTATTTTGTTTGTAAAAAATAAAGCAAATTATTTTTTTTTTCATTTTTTTATTTAAAAAACAAGTTGTTTAGTTATTCCGGTATAATATCGGTGTTGCTATGGAGGTTGATAATCCTCGTGAATCCGGGATGATGCTGCTTGATAATCCGCTAAGATTATCACACTCCAATTTTATTGTGAATTTGTTGATTTTTGTATCGATTTAATATTTAATAAAATAAATTGTAAACCGCTTGAACAAAATCTTTATTTAATTTTAAATACACTTGATATTTTATTTTCGCTTGTTGTTAACTTGATGAAATCTCGCTTCGAATAGAGAGAATTTTCTTTATTTTATTTTTCAGCTTAATTAAAACCGCTAAAAAATTTTGATGGTTTTTACATATTGACATCTTGGTTTAAACATAATAACTAATTACATAATTTCTTTAATTTAATCAAATAATAAGTGACATCTATTATTGTCTAGCCTAAACTAAGTTTGTCGTGAGCTTTCATATGTGTACAAGATAATTTTATAAATTGAGCAAACTGTTATATAAATTCATTTTGAAAATGATTCTTCTGTAAAATAAAAAATGTAAATAATAAACAGTGGTGTTGTGTTGTGATTAGAACAATAATTCAAAAAAATAAGATAAGTTTCTCAAAATTAAATTTAAAATATTAAATATGTAATTCTAATGTTGTGTTTACTTTTAGGTGAAGATTGCGATGTATTCTGCTTTAACAATCGGTATCCCGGTATTGCATTGAATCAATACCGAAATACCGGTATTGGTTTTTTGCTCCGGTATTGCCAACCCTATTAGCAACCCATAAAAACTCCTATAATCAGTTATGTAACAATATATATACATTGACAAAAAATAAAAAAGAAGAATTAATAGGCAAATTTAACAAAACAAAACAACAAAAGCCACTGATAAATCCTAATCAAACGGTATTCGTACGAAAGTATAGTAGACATAAATTAGAACCTATGTATCGCAAATATAAAATAACCCAAGATAACGGCATAACATTAGACACACTTAAAGGTAAAATACACAAAGCTAAGATTAAACGTCTGTTCCAGGTTAGCAACATGCCAAGGACAATCAATCCAGTTAACATCTCTGACCAACAATAATGGCCTTATACCATTCAAAAAGGGACCCGCACGAATACAAAAATCTCATTCAAAATTACTACATATAATAGAACTTCAACCCTACGCCGATATAATCAACCAACTAGATGTCCAAACAGAACAACTAGCACAACTGACATCCACCAAAAACGTGTATACTGTAATACTAAATGACAAGAGAATCATTACCCAACAAAACCTAGCATCTCTTAAGGAAACCTGTGGCGTTTTGGCATTAGCACGACATACGTACTAATGAAATTAAGAATGACAAATTTCAAATTGGACAGCTAATGACAGAGTAGCCCCGAATTATCTGCTCCTTTTATTCACCTCAGCGGGCAACAATGCCATCTATCCGCCGGTCAGAGAAGGGTTGATTAGTGGGGAAAATATATGTACATATTAGTAGTTTCAGATTTTTGCCGCCGAATCGATTAGCCATGCCAAGAAAACAAATCGATTGGTATAAAAGCTTTTTTCACAGAGAAAAAACAACAATCATCGCACGACGTCCAGGACACGAACCACGTCGCCACTAGCCATAAGAGGGCAATTAGCGATAAGCCGTTGGTTAATCCAGTATTTATAAATTACCAACGGAAGTTTTATCAGTGTTATAACGTTTTGTTTGGGTCGACATAAATAAAGAATATTTTTAACATTAAAAACCGATCGTGTGGATTTTTTAATTATCTGTTGCCCGCAGCCCAAGCCAAATATGGTTCCTGCGTAAGCTTCGCAACTCCTACAATAAAAACTTTATGGGGCAAAACACTATTAGCCAACCCCTATAAATTGGTGACCCCGACGTGATTTGAAGTAACCAGATCCGTTAAACAGGAGCAGCCAAAGCCGTGCGAGCAAGGGCCGGCTTATTTAACTAAGAAGCAGTCCACCAGACACGAACGGTAAGTGCCACTGCAACCGCAGTCCGCACCCTGGTATCATTATACGAGTAAACGGTGGAACGAGGACCGAAGATACTAATAACGGTAAGTGCCGCTGCAACCGCAGTCCGCACAAGATTCTCACCATAGGAATACGTCTTGGGAACGAGGACCCAAGGCGTAACGGTAAGTGCCATCGCAACCGCGGTCCGCACACCAGCATCCGAGGAATCAGGCTCCATTATCATCACGCAGGAGCGTGACCAGTGGTAAGTGCAAAGATTGTTGTTACTGCTGTAATTCTATTGTTAAAAAAAGCTTCTATACCAATCGATTTTGTGGTCAGAAGCATCAAAATATATTTAAAAAAAAAAAAAAAAAAACCAAGCCCAGAGAGATTATTTGCTCCACTAATCAACTCGTTGGGGAGGCAGTCAGTTTTGTGAATTTACTGGCAGTTTTTCACCCGCCAGATATAAAACAACGTAATCAACAGGGGCGTTGTTGACCGCTGAGGTGAACGTTCGTGGGGGTTATCGTTGTGTTTTCGTGGAAATTCTGATTAATTTCCTTTTTTATTCGTTATTTCGTGTTTATTTTTGTTTTTTGTTTTCGTGTTTATTTTTGTTTTTTGTTTTCCCTTTTGCTGGGTTGCTAACGGCGTACGGTAATCACGGTTACGTTTTTAATACAATTTAAATATCAAGTGAAGTGAGTTGGTTTTTTAAAAAAAAAAAAAAGGGAAACCGTCGATCCAGATTGGGCACGAAATGGCGCCCGGCACCGGTAGCCACACGGGCCTGAGCAACGAGGGCGAGGATCCCGAGGGCGACAGCGGAACATCCAACACAGGCCGCGGCGAGACAGTTGACGAACAAGTACAACGAGGTATACGAAGGGTAATGCAGGAATACGCGGCAAGAATGGGGAACGAGCCATCTTCGAGCAATACAGGACCGCCGGTTACTCAAATGGCACCTCTATCGATTAAATTGGCCCCGCTAACTACCCAAAACACTCGATTATGGTTCCACGTGATAGAATCACAATTTGCACTGGGACGCATAACGAGCGAGTCGACCAAGTTCAATCATGTCCTGGGGGCTCTCAACGAGAGAACGTTGAATGATGTGAGCGACATTATAACGGGCACACGGTCGGCGACCCCATACACTGATCTAAAGGAAGCCATGCTGAGCAGGATGAGCGAATCCAAGTCCACGCAAATACACCGACTAGTACAGGGCATCGAGCTTGGGGACATGACGCCGTCTCAGCTACTGCGCAAGTTACAGAGTAATGGGGGCCAGACCGTCAGCGACGAGTTCATTAAAACTATCTGGTTGAAACGTTTGCCGAACAGGGCACAGGAGGTGCTGGCTACTACGGCCGACGCATTGACTGTCACCCAGCTGGCCACACTGGCCGATAGGGTTTTGGAGACCATGACACAGACGCAAGTGATGGCAATAGCTCCAATACAAGCACCAGCAAACACCCCTACACGACTCGTAGCGCACGATGCACATATGGCCCAGCAAATTAGCGAAATCATGCGCCGGTTGGAGAGCATGGACCGACAACTAGTCAGGAACCAGTCGAGAAGTAAATCTCGAAACAGACCGAGAACGAGTTGTGACCCCACGCCAGCGCGACCTACTAATAGCGGCAGTAATGACGGGCCACGACTGTGTTTTTACCACACAAAATTTCAGGAGGCTGCACGGAACTGCAAGACAACCTGTCCTAAGTGGGAGGAGTTCAAAGCAAAAAATTAAGTCCTCCGGCGCAAACAGCGGCATGCGACGGAGCGGGCGCCGATATATCCGTGTTACCCCACACCAAAGGCGACCACAGGAAGCCCAACCCGGATTTCACCTTACACGCGGCAAACGGATCCATCGTTAAAACGTTCGGCGAACAACGGCTCCATCTGGATTTGGGTCTTCGCCGACAATTTACTTGGACATTCGTTATAACCGAAGTCACGATGGCAATCATAGGAGCGGATTTCCTGAATCAGTCAGGACTCTTGGTCGATATTCAGCACAGCCGGTTACTCGACCCGTTGATGTCACTTTCCGCGTTAGCCACAAAAAGTTGTGTATCGGTACCAACCATCCGAGTGATCAACGCAGTCAATATCGATCCGCGCGTTGTCCACCTTTTAGAGAAGTATAAGGAGATTACTCACGAACGACAGTCATGGCCTGCCGCAAAACATCTGTTACAAACCATATCGTTACTCGCGGACCCCCAGTTTTCGCAAAACCCCGCAAACTCAGCACCGAGAAACTGATAATCGCAAGAAAAGAGTTCGAATACATGGTGGAGCAAGGTATCTGTCGGCGTTCAGATAGTCCGTGGGCGAGTCCGTTGCACTTGGTTCCCAAGAAAAACGGAGAATGCAGACCATGTGGGGATTATCGCGGTTTGAATAACGTGACGATACCCGACAGATACCCCATACCATTCATCCACGATTTCGCGCAGCAACTATGGGGAACAACCCATTTCACTACGATCGACCTAGTGAGGGCATACCATCAAATACCCATCGAAGACTGCGATATACCAAAAACAGCCATATCCACGCCATTCGGCCTGTATGAATTTACGCGTATGACGTTCGGATTAAGGAACGCCGGCAGTACTTTTCAAAGATTTATGCACTCGGTATTGCAGGGCCTAAATTTTTGTTTTATTTACTTAGATGACATTTTAGTAGCTTCCCAAAATATTCAACAACACTTTGAACACCTAGAAATTATTTTTTCAAAATTAAGCGACGCCGGACTAATCCTCAATATCGATAAATGTCACTTCGCCCAGACAGAGGTAAAATTTCTAGGACACGCGGTTTCGGCAGGAGGGATCCGACCCCTTCCAGAGCGAGTAGACGATATAGCCAGATTCGAGCTGCCGAAAACAATTAACCAACTACGAAGGTTTCTAGGCATGATCAATTTCTACCGACCATTCATGCCCAACGCGGCACGTAACCAGGCAATACTCAACGAGTATTTGAAGGGCAGCAAGAAAAACGACACACGGGCAGTGGAATGGTCAGAAGAGTCGAAACAAGCGTTCGAATTGTCCAAGAAACAACTTTGCGAAGCTACGTTGTTGAGGCACCCATCGTCCTCCGCGAAACTCGCCTTAATGGTCGATGCCTCCGACACGGCGATCGGAGCAGTGTTGCAGCAGCAGAGCGAAGAGAGCGGAAACGGACACGAGATCAAATGGGAACCCCTCCAATTTTTCTCCGCCAAGCTGAGCCCAACACAACAAAGGTACAGTGCGTATGACAGGGAGCTCCTAGCTGCATATTCCGCGGTAAAGAAATTCCGTCATATGGTCGAAGGGCGAAGTTTCACGCTATATACGGACCATAAACCATTGGTTTACGCGTTCACACAAAACCCGGCTAAGGCCTCGCCATGCCAGTTTCGTCATTTAGATTTCATCGCACAATTTACGACTGATATCAGACACATAGCGGGCAGCGAAAATGTGGTAGCCGATACGCTGTCACGGATCGAACCACTAGAAATCGGGGAATCCATAAATTACGCAGCAATAGCCGAGGCACAGCAATCCGACGAGGGATTTAGACAATTCAGGGAAACGGTCTCAGATTTGGAGTTCAAAGAAGTACCAGTCGCGTTCGCATCTAGTCAAACGATACTGTGCGATGTATCCACCGGGAAAATTCGCCCGTACATCCCGCCGAGCTTCAGGAAGATGGTGTTCGAGGCGGTACACAACCTGTCACATCCAGGGGTGCAAGCATCCGTCAAAGCCATCACAGAGCAATTCGTTTGGGACGGGGTAAAAAAAAGACGCGAAACGGATGGCCCAGTGCTGCCTAGCATGCCAGAAAGCAAAGGTTGCGAGGCACACAAAAAGTCCGACGGGAAATTATGCACCAGTCGCAAATCGATTCGAGGAACTGCACCTGAACATAATCGGTCCTTTACCAATATCGGAAGGGCAGCGCTACTGCGTAACCCTGGTAGATAGATTCACCCGATGGACAGAGGTCATCCCAACGCCAGACATCAGAGCAGAGACCGTCGCTGTGGCGGTATACAGTAACTGGATTGCCCGGTTTGGAGTGCCCCTAAACATAGTTACGGATCAGGGGGCGCAATTTGAATCTGAGTTATTTAATGAGTTCGCCAAGCTACTGGGTTTCGTCCACAAACGAACGTCAGCATATAATCCGAAGTGCAACGGCGCGATCGAAAGATTCCACCGAACACTCAAGGCAGCTATAATGTGTCACCAGAGACAAGAGTGGACACGTATACTGCCCACAGTGCTCCTGGGGCTTCGAACAACCTACCGGAGCGATTTTAGGACGACGTCGGCGGAATTGGTGTTTGGACAAAACATACGGGTACCAAGCCAATTGATTTCCGAAGACACTAGCACCGCTAGCCAGTCAGAATTCGTGGAGGAATTGCAAAAACATTTCGACCAAATTCGCCCACCACCACCTTCGCGGCATTGTGCCGGAAAAATATTTGTAGCGACGGAGCTTAATTCGTGCCCGAATGTTTTCGTCCGTGCGGATGCCTTACGAAGATCCCTGCAACCTCCATACGATGGTCCCTTTCCAGTGGTTAACAGAGACGAAAAAACCTTCACACTGCTGATTAAAGGTAAGCACTGTATAACATCCAATAAAACACTACTTTTATATATTTATTTAAAATTATTTATTCACTGTATACTTTGCTTTTATGACTGCTATCGCCTATGGATTATATGCTAATGTCCCAACCGAGAAGTGGTAATGATCTGTAAGACTGCAAGGGATATATTACAATATATCTCTCTCTCATTCTCTCATTGATATCAATGAGAGAATGAGAGTAACACCTAAACAGTAACATCTCTACATCCCTTCCTTTTTATATAATTTCTAAATTACATATTTTAAACTACACTTGAATAATACATTTTACATAATTACGATTTCTAAATTGTAACCTCCTTACATATTACGATTTCTAAATTGTAACCTATTTACATTTTACATTACTACATATTTTCCTTTAATTCAAACTTAAATTATAAATTTTTATTGTACTAAATTTTCATCTTTATCTACTTTATCATCATTGCTTGGTTCGGACATCTCATTTTCTGGATTACAGATTGTCCAATTTTCACCAACTTTCTTCAAATGGACAATATTTTTCCTGTATTGTTTGCCAGTTTCGTCATTTTGAACTTCGATATCTGCTCCTTTTCCATTTTTTTTTACAAGAACTTTATCTCCACAATTTAATTCATTTTCTGTTGCATGCCGTTTCTTCTCTGCATGTTGTTTTCCTTTTTGTTTCTCAATCATGTCTTTTTCTCTAACTTCGTCATGGATGTAATTCTTGGAAAAGTCCAGTTGTTGAGTGCGGTGTACTATTGTACATCATTAGATATTCCAATAAATCCTTTTTCCAATTTCTTCGGGAAGCTTGACTTATTTTCAACCGTTTCAGGATGCTGCTTTAGGTAATTCACGACGTTTCATTGGGATCGGCGGATTTGGGACTGACACTAATGTACAGCCTTTACAGTCTTTGACAATCTTTTCAGCATCACTATCTATTTTCGGCCACCACACTTTCGTGCGCAATCGACTTTTCATTCGTCCAATGCCCGGATGACCCTCGTGCGCAGCTGCTAAAATATTGCCTCTTAACTTTTCTGGAATTACTAGTTTTGTACCCCGTAGTAATATGTTTCCATAAAAACATAATTCGGATTGAAAAATTTTAAAGTTGTTAACGGTTGGATCCCAAACATCATTAAAAATTCCTTCTTTGACTTTAATGATTTCTTTGTCTTGACTTGAATACTTTTCAATGTCAGTCATTGAGGTAGCCACTGGTTTTGCATATTCTACCACTTGCCGAATATTGTCTTCCGTATCAAATGACTGGCATGTTCTGTTTACGCACAATCGAGATAACGGATCAGCTATATTTGATTTACCTGCGCGATACACTACTTTATATTTATACGCCTGGAGACGAAGCACCCATCTCTCTATTCGAGCGCACGGTTTAGATTTGGGACCAAAAATAGATTGTAAAGGTTTGTGATCAGTGACCAATTCAAACTCTTCTTTTCCATAAAGGTAAATTCTAAAATGTTCCACCGCTCAAACCAGAGCTGATTCAAACTGAATCAGAACGCATCCTAGACCGACAGGGCTCGCATCAGCAATAACTTGTGTCCGGTCATTAGAGTTATAATATCCTAAAGTTTTATCATTAGATAAAACTTCTTTTAAATTCTTAAAAGCTTCCTCCTGTTCTGTTTTCCAAAGATTTTCAATATTTGTATTTTTGGTTAACTTCAGGCGTAGTAATTTACGTAGAGGTTCGGTTAATGTGGCCAAGTTGGGAATCCATTTACCAATAAAATTGACAAGTCCCAGAAAGCTTTGAATTTCCTCGGTCGTTTTTGGTGCCCGCGAAGTTTTAATGACATTAACGTAGCTCTCCAATGGTTTTACACCTTCCGCTGATAGATTATACCCCAGAAACTGTATTTTTGTTGTTTTGAATACACATTTCGAATCATTCAAAACTACGTTATTTTCTCGAAGTACATTTAAAGTTTTCTGCAGATTGTGATTATGTTGAACTTCTGTCCCGCCGAATACGATTATATCGTCGATAAAGTTTAAAGTGCCGTCGCATGACACTAACATCCGTTCCATAATCTTTTGAAATAACTCAGGTGCACACGAAATTCCGAACATAAGTCGTTTATAACTTAGTAAACCTAATTTGCTTATAAATGTAGTGATATATCGTGAAGACGGCGCAATTTCTATTTGGTGAAATGCGTTTTTAATATCAAGTCGTGAGAAATATCTCGCTGTTCTTAATTGAGGAAGAATTGTCTCCATTGTCGGAAGCGGATGATTTTCCCGTGAGATAGCCATGTTCGCTCTCCTCATGTCCACACAAATACGCAAATCTCCATTTTCTTTAATAATAGGAACCATCGGAGAAACCCAACTCGATGGCTCGTTAACTGTTTCGATGATGTCACATTCTATCAATTCCTTTAATTTCTTATTTACTTTTTCTTCTAATGGTATAGGGATTCTCCGATAAGGCTGGATAACTGGTACCACGGATTTATCAATAGGAATTTCTAGTAATATATTTTTAAATTTTGGAAATGCAACATCTATTGAATTTATATTTGATCCAATTTTTAGAACTCCTAAATCCATAGCTGTAATTTTTCCCAACAAACTATTTTTTCCCCCTTTTATAACATAAAATGTAACAAGTTTCTTAGCATGTCCAATTTTGATATACGTTTCAAATGAACCTAAAACTTTAAGAGGCTTATTGCTTGCATATGCTAAAAATGTTTTATTTGGTGTTCTAATTTGATTTTGGATTTTTATCTTGTCTTTCTTTAAAGATTCCCAAGTTTTGTCGTCTATGATGTTGCATTTGCTACCAGAATCAACGAGCAAATTTATGGGAATTCCACCCACATTACATGAAACTAACGTGTCATCATCGATGTGGAATATATAATTTACGTCGCTATCTATTGATCGAACATTCATTTTAGTTCGTTTTACAATGGGAAATGCATTACCATTTTGAATTTTCCTTTTCGTGATACGGGTCCTACATAATTTTCCGAAGTGTCCTTTGAAACCGCATTTCCGGCAAATCTTGCTGAATGCTGGACATCTTTCATCGCTAGAAGAATGTTTTGTATCCCCACACCTAGTGCAAAAGCTAGACATTTTATTTCTAAATTGAACTTTGTTGACTTCGTACGGAATTCTTTTAGTTTCATCGAATCTGTCCATTTGCCTGGCTACCGATTCAATTGAATTAGCTTCAGCTACAATAGTTTCTAGTGAATATCATCTCCTGATGAAAGAATTTTCCTCCTCAAGTCCTTCAACCTTACTGCATGTTGGAGGTTTAGGTCTCCAAGAAATTTTTTACAATTTGCCCGGAGCCTACATAGATAGCGAATTGCCAGAAAATAAAGACGTCGATGTATTTAAAGTAGCTTTACAAAAACTCGATGAGTACTTTGCGCCCAAACAAAGTAAAGTATACGAATGCTACATTTTCCGGTTGATGAAGCAAGACGAAAATGAGAAATTTGAAAAATTTCTAGTCAGACTTCGTCATCAAGCGGACAAGTGCAAGTTTACGAATGTCAATGAACATTTAATCGACCAAATCGCAGAAAAATGTAATTCGAAGTTTTTTTTTTTTTTTTTTTTTACTGCCTTTTCTATGTTGGATGCTTCTACGAAAATAAGGAAACCACGTTTCCATTTCTCCCAACTAAGTCCTAAAGAGCACGCATCACCATTGCAATCAAAATTTTCCAGTGCTGCAAGGGTACTCATTGTTCTTTATTTTACAGCTGACATATGCCTGTTATAAAAATGTATTTGTTATTTAAATCCCTTTAGATTTTATTTATTTATTTTTATTTTTATTTTTATTTTTTTTTTTTATTACATACATATGTGTGCCTGTACATAAGCATGCGTAATCATTTAACCAATAAAATTCCATTCAAGGTAAATTATTGGAATGTACTATTTTTTTTTTTCATACTACAGAAGAATGAGAAAACAAACTTAAACATACAACATATAACGAAACATATTCATATGTAAACAAAATGTTCCCTCATTGTCCCGTTCGGCACTACTACATCCCCAATAAATTGTAAATTATAGCGGTATCCGTGTACAAAATGGAAAATGTGCACTGTATTCTGTCTATATTTAGCAGGAATACCATGCATATATACTCACACATACTATGAAATTTTGATTTATTAGCTTTTCTAATTTTGCTTTGAACATTCGCTATTTAATAACAATTAATTTTAAGCTACATATGTAAGTATACATGTACACATTCCTGCGTGAAGATAATTTAACACAACTTCTGGCACATAACATAGTGAGTTCCCGGTAGTTATTTCATAACTCCTTATAAATCCATAAACTATCATGCCGTCAATTTTCGTTCAAAATTAACCCACGCACA
Organism: Tipula helvola; assembly: GCA_963556165.1. NCBI lineage: Eukaryota > Metazoa > Arthropoda > Insecta > Diptera > Tipulidae > Tipula > Tipula helvola. The sequence continues at coordinate 150,616,130 of OY744481.1, read as the reverse complement.
CATGCACACTACACTTACCTTTCAATTGCAATTTTCAATTATGTTTATTTTTTTTTTTTATTTTTTTTATTTTATCTTTCATCAGATATATTTCTTTTCTCTTTTTAGTGACTCCGATAAAGTACAAAACGTATGATATATTTGTCCCGTTAATGTAAATTCCGTTGAACATACGATAATACATACACGAGCACTAAGAACATAATATTAATTTTCACTCAAATAGTTTTCAATTTTTTTTTTTAATTTATTTTCTTTTTATCTTACTATATTTAATATTTTCTTTATATATAATTAAATTTTTTTTTTTTTTTAATATTCTGTTTATCCTCGTCGCCAATATAACATCCAATAAAACACTACTTTTATATATTTATTTAAAATTATTTATTCACTGTATACTTTGCTTTTATGAGTTTATGACTGCTATCGCCTATGGATTATATGCTAATGTCCCAACCGAGAAGTGGTAATGATCTGTAAGACTGCAAGGGATATATTACAATATATATCTCTCTCATTCTCTCATTGATATCAATGAGAGAATGAGAGTAACACCTAAACAGTAACATCTCTACACACTGCAAAGTGTCGGTCGACCGATTGAAACCGTGCTTTACAGAAGACGAACGAGACAATTCACAACCAGACCATAGCACACCGACGGAGACGCACAACGAAACTACAACAAACACAACAACTCGCCACTTGACTACACCAACAAAACGGGCTGACGGACAAGCACAGACAAACAGAGTACGGTTCAATCTGGAAGACCAATCAGCACCGTCAACATCCAGCAGCAAGTCGAACGACAAGCCAACAACAACCGTCAAGCTGCCGAGAACGGTAACCACAAGAGCCGGCAGAAACACAAAAATACCAACACGCTACGCGTTATCACTCATCGGTGATTCGCTGGTAAGGGGGTGATGTGGCGTTTTGGCATTAGCACGACATACGTACTAACGAAATTAAGAATGACAAATTTCAAATGACAGAGTAGCCCCGAATTATCTGCTCCTTTTATTCACCTCAGCGGGCAACAATGCCATCTATCCGCCGGTCAGAGAAGGGTTGATTAGTGGGGAAAATATATGTACATTAGTAGTTTCAGATTTTTGCCGAATCGATTAGCCATGCCAAGAAAACAAATCGATTGGTATAAAAGCTTTTTTCACAGAGAAAAAACAACAATCATCGCACGACGTCCAGGACACGAACCACGTCGCCACTAGCCATAAGAGAGCAATTAGCGATAAGCCGTTGGTTAATTCAGTATTTATAAATTACCAACGGAAGTTTTATCAGTGTTATAACGTTTTGTTTGGGTCGAAATAAATAAAGAATATTTTTAACATTAAAGACCGATCGTGTGGATTTTTTAATTATCTGTTGCCCGCAGCCCAAGCCAAATATGGTTCCTGCCAACCCATATAGCCAACCCCTATAAACCTACAACTCACTAAAACCAAAACGACTTAAACGAGGACTAATCAATGGATTAGGATCCCTAATAAAAGATTTAACTGGAAATCTCGACAACCAAGACCTTATAGATATTCAGAACGCAATTAATACCGTCTCCCTCAACCAAGAATCCTTGAGCAGACAAATAAACACGCATAAATTCACATAAACGGACAAATGATTCAAAGACTAGCTGACATCCAAAACTTTACAACTACAAACATAAACAGACTACAGTACGAAGTGAACCAAACCCTAAGTAATACCCACTCAATCTCATTAGTCATGTTATATGATCAACACTTTTTCAAAATTAGTCATATAATCGATCAACTTCATATCCATTTAAGAGACATAACGGAAATAGTCCAAATGTCCAGACACCAGATAATCTCTAGACATTTACTAAACTATGACGAAATTCAATATATAATAGACATATTTCATAAAAACAATATACAAATAGAGCACGAAAGTTCCATATATGAATTAAGCACCTTAAAAGGGTACTACAATAATACTAACATTATATTTAGCATAGACATTCCATATTTCATGGCAGAATTGTTTAATTATTATGAATTTAAAGTAATACCAAACCAAAACAAAATAATATACCCTGTCCCAACTAACGGAATAGCAATCAATCAAGCAAGCAGGAAAACGAAATTTTGCTTCCGAAAACTAGGTTTGCTTATGATCTAGATTTTCCTATTATTTCGAGGGAGCGCTGAATCGAGAGCTTTCATAAGGCCTGGTTTTTCTTTAATCTACCACTGGGTTGCTCCCCCAAACATTACATTTATACAATTCTGCCTGTTTCAATTGGGAATTAAATTTCGCAAATTTTTATTTTCCTCAGAAAATATATAACAACTCAAACCGCTTAAAAATGGATCGTTTTGCTAGTATTATAGGAAACAATCGAACAATCGAACGTGTTAACATATTTTGAATAGACCTACAAAAAAATTAAATTTCGCTGAAAATGTGGCAATTTTTCCAAAATTTTTGGCTTGCAACTCCTATAAACTGCAGATTCACAATTCAATTTAATTCAAAAACCAAAAAAAAATAATTCTTCAAAAATACACGACACTTTACTTTGGCCGAAATAAATGTTGGCCTTATATTCAAATTAATAGGCTAAATATATTCAATAATTTAGATAAACTTAATTCTGAAAATTAAAGACCCTCATCTCTAATCACACGAAAAATCTTGGCTCATCCCATTCAACAACTGAGTGACGTATTTTTTAAGGATCCCGTCATTTTCACATGCATCAAATATTTCATTATTGCAGGTATGTAGAAACTGTGTAGTTTGACATATTTTATTGTCTTTCAATATATCTTGTTGGTAAGATGCCATACCATACGCACATTGAGTTAATTCGCCAGAATCCAAACAGCTATAACCCTTATCACCAGCAACTGCAAAAATTATTTCTTCGGAAATCAAATCATCAGCGATCCTATTAATAATTCGCACTAAATTCAGAAAGTCTTGTATTTTGGCATTATCACGACAAGCCACACTAATCATTGAAGCTTTTTTCACGCTGCAGCTAACCGCATTTTTTAGTGTAACAGAGTAATTCGTTATTATTCGCGAGAATTCTGTACCATTTATCGTTCCATCTCTAAATTGCTTGATGTTGTCATTAATTTCTGTCATTTGAAATTGTTCTGGTGCACAAGAAAGAGATTGAAGTTGAAGTTCCTGCGTAAAATATTGTTTTAATTAATTTATACAGTTTACAATTACAAACCTGATAATTTTACCTTAAGTTCAATATCACATGTTGAGTGAATTGAATCAATATTTCTTGATGATACGCATATGACACCAAGTGAAACACTGAATATTAAAAAAATACTATTGAAGCACTTCATTGTTAACTTTGAAGTTTTAATTAACTAATGAACAATGTGTTCGGGTTTCAGTTTAAATAACAATAGATTAAATAACCTTTGGTGACCTTAATATTAGAAATATTTCGCTTGAATTAAATAAAAAAATTATCAGTGGTTCGTAGCGTAAAAATCATAAATTAAATTACTATTACATGGTATACAAAGTCTCGTAAAGGTTATTAGGAATGCCATTTTGTTTCGTCACAGTTCAAAATTAGTTTTACTTGAACTATTATATGAAAACCTTGTATGCAATACAATACGATGAATACATCAGTCGGATTTTTTTTTTTCAATAACGCTAAAGTAATTAAATATGAATTGGACCACCAAAACAGAAACCTTTAGTAATCCAATCCTGATTTACGCGAATCGCCATGGTAAAATCGATAAGATTTATATGGTACGAAGCCCTCACATATTTTTTATTTAATTCTAGCAAAAATTTCCTAAGCTTAGTGTCACAAAAGGTTATTTAATATCTAAAGTTGTTCAAAACAGTCGTAGAGTAATATCGTTGGTCCACACTATATACATTTGTAGTTACCGAAGTTTTTAATTCGCAGATTTTGGTTAGATATTGAGATCGATTATTATGTCGAATTTTTTAGCATTAGGAAGGCTAATCTAGGTAAATCTCAAAATATAATACGTCTTTGTTTGTAGAATTCAGTTTTTGAACTGATGCTTCCAATCGAAAATGTTGAACCCTCACTCCAGGGAACACTTGTGTAACTTTACCCATTTTCCATTGATTGAGTAATGAATTTTCTTCTTTGACGAGAACGATGTCACCTAACTGCAAATTACCCGGGGCATGCTGCAGCTATCGGGGGGGTCACAGGTGGTGGATAGTGGACGGCATATCGATAGATAGGTTAGCAGTGAATTAAGTAAGCCGCCCCCAACCGCAGCCCTGCTGGAAGGAGAGTCTCAGGAAACTGGGGAGTGGTTAACCTCAGTTTAATAAATTCTGAGTGCCTATGATACCCGGTATGGAATGGCGAACTGATGGCCCCATAAAACCATCAACTAATAACCACAGGCAAACTGAGCGTCACATTTTCCGGGGTCTCCAGGTAGTGAGTGAGGGGCCCCTTTAAATGTTTTACCCTCTTGAATGGAATGGGTCCTATTGGTTTGGAATATCCATATGGATATGGGTGAATGGTTAAGTGGAAGATGAATAGGGGCGGGGGTACTAGGATGTGATGATTGGTGAGCCAATGGGCTGGATTAAGGTGTTATGCGACCCGTGCTGATGATCAGCTAGGCTGGGGGCCCATTTAACAAAACCCAGTCGTTAACGGAGCCCTCTGGATACCTGGCTACCTCCAGATGTATTTAGCCTTACCTGCGTATACCATAAAAACCGCAAAAATTGAAGGAAGAAAGTGGCTCTTACCTTAAAGGTGGAGCTACCTCATCAGTGGCAGGGGTAAGTAGTACCATGGCACCAAAGCCAGGAGTCAGCGATACCAATGCCAGGCAAGAAAGCGGGGGATTGGGAAGGATCCCTCCTGCAAAGCGACAATACAGGGAGAAACGGTCGGCGCATAAAATTCTGGATAAACTGGCTGCAACCCCTTAGGGGCAGCTTACAGTAGAACAGTGTAGTGTATGTACCACCCTTTATTTTATTAATTATTACATTGTAATACATAGGTACCAAATTAATTATAGAAACAAAAAAAAAAACATATTTGGCAAATAAGCATTCCGTCCGTTGTGCAAAAGTAATAAGAGCACATAGGGCAATAAACTTAAGTAAATTTAAATAAAATAAAAAATAAAATATGATGACTAAAAAAAAGTGAAACGCGTCAAAATTTTTGTAAGACGCGTGGATAAAATTTTGTGGTCATTAAGTTTAAGTTGGCGACGAAATAAAGAGCTGTTGAAGAGAATATAAATAACTGGTTTTTCTTAAGTGATGTGAAGTTTTGGCTGAGTGTAAAAAAGAACATTACATGGCGACCGTGACAAGTGATCGTGTATAATATAATAAAAAAGTAGTATACGATATAATGAAAAAAAAATTAATAAAAAAAAAAAAAAAAATATTATTTTGTGATTTAAAACTACACATAAGTGTAAGTAAAATCATACCCATCCCAAAGATTAGTAATCCTTCAGAGCTATCCCATTTGAGGCCAATTAGCATTTTAAGTTCTCTCTCTAAAGCTTTCGAGATAGTTGTTAAAACTCAAATTCAATCGCATCTAAATAGCAATAGTTTAATTAGTTTCTTCCAATCTGGGTTTAGAAAATTTCATAGCACTTCTACTGCGTTATTAAATGTATGAATTGACTTCTTTAACTTTGTTAGATTTTTCTAAGGCCTTTGATTCTATTAATCACAGAATTCTTTTTAACAAACTCTTATCTCAGTTTAGATTTTCGGTTTCCGCTGCCAGACTAATTTTTAACTATCTTTCTAATCGTTCTCAGGCAGTTTTTTTCGACAATTCTTTGTCTGATTTCCTTCCTGTAATTTCCGGCGTTCCTCAGGGTTCAGTGCTGGGTCCTCTATTGTTTCCTATGTACATTAATGACATAGAATCCTCTATTCACCATTGTTCATTTCACATTTTCGCTGATGACGTCCAAATTTATAAAAATAGTCGTTTAGATCAGGGTTCTATTGATAGGAATATTTCTCTGATAAATGAAGACTTAAGTAATATCGCTAGTTGGTCGGTCTCTAATAGGCTCGTTTTAAATGCGAATAAATCTCAGTCGATCATAATTTATAAAAAATCGTTAGACACCTCGTCCTTTCCTGGTATTTTTCTGCAGGGTTCGCTAATTAGGTATTCAAATACTGTTAGAGATTTAGGCTTAGTTATTAATAAAACTCTTTCTTGGGGTGACCATTTAGTTAGTATTAGTAAGAGGGTCTTTGGTATGCTTAGTTGTTTGTATAAAGTAGTAGGATTTTCTGATAGTCAGTTTAGGAAAACAATGTTTTTGTCTTATCTTTTTCCTCATTTTATTTATGGTGACGTAGTTTTATTCGGTATGCTTCAGGAAAATATGAACGTTCTCCAAAGATGTTTCAATGCATGTACTAGGTTTATTTTTGGTATTAGGAAATTCGATCATATTTCTGCCTACTCTAGCCTTGTTTTAGGATGTAGTTTATCTACCTTTTACGAATTTCGCGTTTGTCTTTTTATTTTTAAACTTCTCAAAGCTAAGAAGCCTTGTTATCTTTATAGGAAGTTACTTTTTAGCAGGTCTCATTCCTCAAACTTCCGCCTGATTCCGGCCAAAAATAGTTGTAGGTCGCTAAACAAATCCTTTTACGTTAGGGGAGTTTCTCTTTGGAATTCAATTCCATTGGAAATTAAGAGTTTAGGATCGGCCAAATTATTTAAGTCAACATTTTTGGAGTGGCGTGATTGATGGGCAATACGTAGTTTTTTTAAATTTATTTTTAATATTATTATTATTATTGTTAAATTTTAATATTATTTCACCTCTTGCTGTACATTTTATTGTAAATGAGCTATTGCTCAAAATAGAATGTGTATGCATGAGATGGAAATTGTTTGAAAAAATTTAAAAGGTTTTTCTGCCTAATGGAAGCAGCTTCATCATTTTATTTTTGTTCTTTTGTTCCGTTTACTCTGTTTCCATCTGTGCTTTTCCTTTTAATACTAAATTATTGTTAAAGTACAATAAATAAATAAATAAATAAAATAAATAACCCACACATATGTGCAAGTAAAATAAAACTAGTGGCACATAAAAAATGGTGATTGTGAAATTAAAAACGCAAAAATAAGACAAAAATATGTTTGAATGAAAAATTTTGAAACAGTAAAAAATAAATAAAAATAATAATAAAGTTAAAGAGTAAAGTTATAATTTAAAAAAAAAAAAAAAAAAAAACAATTAAGAAATAGCTACATCCGAAATGGGAAGCGGAGAAAGTAAAGAACCCGTAATAAAAGAAAATATTATACTGGACAACAACAACAACAACAGTAATGAAGACAACCAAACAAAAACGACAACGGAGATGGCAGCAATAGCACTTGCCGTATATTTAATCGGTGAGTTAGTCAAGTATATATACATATAAAAGACACCTCACTAAGGTAGAAAAATTAGCCAGAAGAACGGCAGAAACAGTATAAAAATTAATTAAAATTAGAAATAAGAAACATTTTGTCTTGAATAGATATAATATATTTAAGTACCAAATTAAAACTAAATATTTTGAAAAAAAAAAAATAATGATAATTTATCAGATAGATGATATTAGTTATTATACATTTTTTTGATAGATGCAAAAATTGAGAGAATTAATAAATATAATTAAGGCTAGGAAAGAAAGTTTTTGTAAGATTAATTAATAGATTAGATAAGGGCAAAAGTGAAGTGAAAATATTTAGTGAAGCCTACATAAAAATTTACCAAACCCTTAGGGACATATTACAAACAAGACAGACGCAAATATTGACAGAAAGTAAGGACGAAGACTTTGATTTCGAATCCGAAGATTTAACTCATACACAAAACAAAATGGCCAACTTTGATCTATACCAATCAATGAAGATTATACCGGAATTCAAAGGAAAATTCATTGAGATAGATCACTTTCTAAGTATTACAGAATTGGTATCAGAATCTCTAGCAAATGACGAAGAGAAAACGAAACTAATAAAATTTATATGGTCAATTAAAATTGAACCAAATGCTAAAATCCGATTAAATAGCCAGGCAGCTCCCAAAAACTTCATCGAATTAAAAAAGCTACTTGCAGATAGTTATCCAAACAAGGATACGGTGCAAACGCTTCATAGTCAACTTCATCGAGTCACTCAAAATGGGTCAACGCTAGAAGAATACATGACCAAAATCGAAACAATAATTTTGAAATTGAATAGATTAAATAAAGAAACGATAGTAGATGGTGATGCTGACACAATTGTAAAATTGAATGAGCAACTAGCGCTTAATGTGTTCAAAGAAGGTCTTATAGAACCCCTAAAATCATTTGTGGTGGCTGCTAGGCCAACAACCTTCGTGGATGCGACGAAGCTTGCAAAGGAAATGGAGGCAGCTAACCGAACCACTTTATCAAAACATGTCAGTTACATTAATACAGACAATAACAAGAATAAAAATTATACTAACTATCAGCATTTTCAAAAAGACGGACAATATATTAATCAAAGATCGAATTATAGGAATAATCTACACTTCCAGAATAATAGACAGTTTAGGTTCCATAGACCGAGCAATTACCAGAGTACAAGTGGATCCAACAATTATAACTATAATAGTGCTAATCACTCTAGTTATAATTTCCCACGACCAAACGACGCTAGTTACAGAAACAATTATCAGGGTCAACAGTATTCTCCACGACCAAACGATGCTAGTTATAGACAGAACTATCAGGGCCAACGATATAGAGATACCACAAGAAATAATTACCAAAGCCGGTGGTATAGCAATAACCAGGCTAATACGCGCCAACAGAACAGTAGGGTAAATTATATAGTGAATAATGATTCAAAAAACGAGTTAACCTCTCCACAAGGGAGAGAAGACGACCAACAGGAACTGGCACAGGAATTCCAGAACCTACAAATGTAAAACATAAAAATGTAAAAATATTTCAAATCTCATCTCATCTAAACAACTATATTGAAGTATACACTTCACCTAATAATTATAAAACAAAACTTAATTTTCTAATCGATACAGGATCAGATGTATCACTTGTTAAATTAAATAAATACGACGAAAACTATAGCATAGATCCAGAAAGAAAATGCAAGATAACAGGCATTACCGAATGTGAAAATTTTACACTAGGTACAGTACATTTTAACTTAAACTTAGATAATAATAACTTTGATCATGAAATACATGTCGTTATGGACAATTTCCCAATCCCAACGGATGGGATACTAGGTAGGGATTTCCTAGATAAGTTCTGCTTCATAATAGATTATGGAAATTACATATTATCGGCCAAATTAAATGAAAATTTAATAGAGGTACCACTAATAGTTCAGGGATCGATAGATAATGATATTTACATTCCGGCCAGATGTGAAGTCATCCATGCCATTAATATTATTAGAAATACAGATCTCATAATAGAAAAGCAGGAGTTAGAACCAGGAATTTTTGTAGGTAGTGGCATAATGCCAAATAAGGGTATTGCACATGCCAGATTTTTAAATACGACGGAAAAAAATGTTACAATAAAAAATTTTAAACCTCGAACTTGTATGGTATTTAATGAAAAATCACTTTTAGTTGAAGAAGACGTGATTAATCGAATTAAAAACTTAGAAAAAACATTAAAAATAGATGGGATAGATGAACGTGCTAACGATACGATATTCCGTATTTGCAAGGAGTACAATGATATATTTTGCCTAGAAGGTGATGAACTAACAGTTAACAATTTTTATACCCAAAATATTCTAACGACGGAACATGCCCCCGTTTATATAAAAAATTATATGTAGGCAACCTTATAACCAAAAAACCGAAATAAATGCACAAATATCAAAATTGATAAAAAATAAAATTATAGAACCATCTGTGAGTCCATATAATTCGCCTATTTTACTCGTACCCAAAAAAGATCAAAATAATTCAAAACAGTGGAGACTGGTGGTGGACTTCAGAAAACTAAATAATGTTGTTATATGTAAATGATAAATTTCCTTTGACCAGGTTAGAAGACATCCTAGACGAATTAGGGAGAGCGAAGTATTTTTCTACATTAGATCTATCAAACTCTTTCCGAATTGTATATAAAATTCTAGTGCATAAAGCTTCTTTTGATTGATTTTATATCAAAAGTTAAATTGTTCCAATTTAATAAACGCGGTTAAATTTAATACGCATGTCTGTTCTTGTTTCATCTAGTTCAAATACGTATACATACGTATTTTATTTTTATTTTAAATACAATTGAACAAACATATCGAAGATTAATACGTAGAATGGGCTTATTGGTAAAAGTTTTATATTTTGGTACATCGTACATGTAGTTTTAATGGCAGATTAAATACATCAGTGATCCACGGCTTGTTTGATCCATTTCTCTATTTCTCTCAAACAAAATAAGACATCGCGAGATATTTACAATTTATTAATGAAATGCAACTGGATCAAATAGGTTGTGAGTCACTGTAGAATGGGTTTGTAGTGGAATTTTTATAATTTTTGGTGTAATTTCAAAACCTTCTACAATTCTCTCTTGAGAAAGCCTGACTGCGTTGTATAGCTCTCTTACACATATTTAAAAATATATCATGGTTAGTGTATTGGTCGCTACGAAAAACCATATAAAAAAAATACAAATTACCACTACTAATTCCAATGGATATCACACACTACTTAATATCAATACCATAACCATATATATATACGATATTATTTCACAAATACATTCACCATGATATATATTTTTATAGCATTAGTATACATTCCGTTGGGCTTTCTCAAGAGAGAATTTTAGCAGGTTTTGTGTAATTTTAATAATTTAATATTGTGCATGGCATATAATGAAAACATGAAGAAGTATGCGTAATTGCGTACTAAGGATTATACATATGAAAAGATTTATTGCGCATCTGCATATGCATAAATATTGAATGCGCAGAGGAAGAGTGTATGGAAATACTTATTTATTTTGTTTATGTGGATTTTAGTGTATGTTTCTATTATCTTTTTCTGGTTTTTTGATGTGTTTATGTTCAATTTTCATTACCAATTTATATTTATAGTGTCGTTATTAACATGAGCCACATAAATTCAATACACATTTGTAAGGTTTTGCATTTGAAATTGAAATGTGCATTTAGCGAAGACACATTATAAAATAAAAAAATAAAAACTACATGCAATGTAGTTTTATGTGCATTTTTAATACATCTGTTTGATGTCAATTTATGAGTTCATCTTTTTCAGGTTTTTCCGTTCTTTTTCGCCAAAAGGGGTTGTCTGTTGCGGTAAATATTGTTGAATAATCCTTCTTGAGTACTCAAGTTTCAAGTTCTCAAAGTTTCCTTCGTATAAGGTAGATAGTTTTGTTCTACTTATATTGGTTATACACTAGTTTGTAATATAAGAGATGTTTATATCCTTATATTTAGAATTTATGTTAATTAAATAAATAACTCTGCTATATATTGTATAACAACATATTGTATTTAACAATTTTAATGAAAAATAATTTGTTTGTAATTAATTAATTCTTTTAATTACGTTTGGCTAATTTTATATTTTAAACAAGTTAATTTTATATTGTACTACTAATTGGTTTTTGATTTAAAGTTTCTGAGGGAATAATGAGCGTGATGAGAAATTTAATTAATTAATTACATTTACTATAGCCATTTTAACAACTAAACCATGAGGATTTCAGAGTTTAATAACTTTTAGTTTATTTTAGAAGTAGTAGTTGGGGACAATTAACAAATTTACATAGATCTTGATTTTCAGAAATATTCGGAGTAACCCAATGCAAATTTCGAGAAACTTTGTATCGAATTAATTTGGAATTTTATCATTAATTGAATCTGGGTAAAATGTATTACCTATGTTCTAAAACTATGCTATAGAGGGACTTTCTGAGTGGTGTATAAGTGGGTGTTTACGTTTTTGGTGACGATTGGAGGAGTTCCAGAAGGAAGCTAAGTTAGCAATAATTTTGCAAGCTTTTTGATAAAATAATAAAATAGTTAATAAATTGTTAATATTGAAGGGGTGTCACCAAGAGGACTTTTTTAAATTATTTATTTATAGGATTGCTGCAGATATAACTTTAAGTAGACTTAGATTAATAAGATCATAGGTGGTTAGAGGGCTTTATTTTAAGGATACTGATAAATAATTTAACTTGTTTCAGAATCTAAGATTGTTCCAGAATTAACCATTTTAATCCTAATTTTCAGGAATAAAGTTAAGGCCCAACTCAAAGCTCCAGGAATCATGCAGTTAATATTCATGTAGTTTAGAAATGTTGTTGTTTTATTTACTAACTATCAACTTCTTGGGTGTCTGGTGCCGGGATGATGCTTTATTACTAACATACTTTTCTCGTCCCTCGTTTTGTTATCCGTAAAAGGGTGTACGGTGGACCAGGCGTATTCCGGGAAACTTGTTGGGGGCTTGGTCGTACACATTAAAGCATCAGGATTTATTAGCGCCTTATAATTAATTTTGGTTACTGGTAACATTAATTATAATTCATTACAGGATAGCGCCCATTTCAGATCAAACGCCTAGAATCTGATTGGCAGATTTTGCTGAAACTATTATATACATGTATTATAGTTTGAACTAAATAGTAGTTATATGTAGCGACAGGGACCGGTATTGAGGGAATCATGTAAATAAACAGCTGATTTCGATTGTATTTATTAGCTTTAAGTCAATTCTAAATTAATTATGATTATGATTTGCAGAAGGGCCCAGGAACCTGATCCAGCAAACTAATAAAGGTCATTTTAGAGTGCAGTTTTAATTGTAATTTTAATAAAACATAAAAGTAGATTAGAATTATATTAATTTTCTTTCTAAGATAGGTGGGCTATTGTTGATTAGGTCAATTGTATGGTTAATTAATTTTTCAGATTATAATATAGTTACAGTATTAATCATTATTATAGAGATTAAAATTAATCCTGATTTTCAGAATTTAATTTTAAATTGGATCAACCCTACTGGATCAAAAAGTAGTGAATAAGTTGTAGTTTAGAAAGTGTGTTGTTCTGTACTAACTATGCGATTATAATTCGATTATATAATTACTAACAATTTTTACTAAATACCGTTCGCTGAGTGGCTGTATCCGGGTCGAGTCTCTCCCAACTAAGAATCCTATCTTAGCCTTAGGTTTTGTTATATGTATACGGGTGTACGGAATGGGACCCTGGAGTTTGGGAATCCTGCTATAATGATGGGCCGTACAACCTAATCCATCAATCATATCTACTAACAGCGCCTTATAATTTTCAAACTCATAGAATTTAATGGATAATCTTGCTGAAACTCCTTATGTATTATAGCGTGAACTTAAGTATATTCATAAGTAGCGACAGGGACCAGTATGGAGGAAATCATGTGAATGATCAGTCGATTTCGATTATATTTATTAGTTTTAAGTCAATTTCAAATTAATTTATGAGTATTATATATTTATTAAGTATATATTTTTAATTACGATTAGGATTTCAGAAGGGCGCAGGAATCTGATTCAGTATACTAATAAATTTTATTTCAGAGTGCAGTTTTAAGTAGATTCGAAATGTGCTGTCATTGTGTTACTAACTATTGGCTATACTTAGGTGTCTGTAACCGGGTCAATTTCTATCTAACTAACTAAACCTATCCAAATCCTCTTTATGTTTTATGTAACAAGGTGTTCGGTGAGGCCCGGCCATTAATAACTCCGGGAGATCTTGCTTAAAGCTTGGTCGAACACTTCAATCAATTAGATCTATCAAACTCTTTCCATCAAATCGAATTGGAATCTTACAGCTTTTTCAACTGACCAAGGTCATTACCAATTTAAAAGGCTCCCATTCGGATTAAAAATTTCTTCCAACTCATTCCAAAGAATGCTCTCAATCGCGCTTGCCGGATTACACGGACAAGCATTTCTATATGTAGACGATATAATAGTGCATGGATGTTCATTGGAACACCACAATAAAAATCTAGTATCAACTTTTAACAGCTTGAGAAGGTATAATCTCAAACTGAACCCGCAAAAATGTAACTTCCTCAAGAAAGAAGTCATTTATTTAGGACACTTAATAACAGAAAAAGGAATTAAAACCGATCCTTCCAAATTTGATAAAATTAAAAATTATCCCGTTCCAAGCAATGCAGACGAAGTGCACCGCTTCACAGCTTTATGCAATTATTATCGCAAATTCGTCCAAAACTTTGCAAGAATAGCAAAACCACTCTACAACCTTCAAAAGAAAAAAGTTCCTTTCAAATGGTCCTTAGATTGTGAAAATGCATTTAATGAATTAAAACAACGGTTGATAAATGCACCAATTTTACAATATCCCAACTTGGAAAAAGAATTTATTTTAACAACCGACGCGTCAAATTATGCGTACGGTGCAGTATTGTCACAAGGTGAGATTGGAAACGATCTTCCAATTGCTTATGCGAGTAAAAATCTCGATAAGCACGAATTAAATAAAGACATACTGCAGAAAGAACTACTTGCTATACATTGGGGCATTAATCATTTTAGACCATATCTGTATGGTAAAAAGTTCAAGGTCATAACATACCATAGACCGTTAATAAGCCTATTTTCAGACAATAAACCCTCGTCAAAAATGACGAGAGTGAGACAAAGCCTATGTGAATACGAATATGAGATAGTATACCGAAAAGGTTCCTTGAATGTGGTGGCGGACGCGTTATCACGTATCAAGTGGGATTCCGATATGCTCAAGGCATTAATACCGAAAGATGCTGATGTTAAAGTTATAACAAGATCGATGACAAACAAATCACGAAACAACAATCAAAGTATAAACATAAATAATGAAAAATTAGAATTGAAGCCTGATCAACTTCATATTTGGGAAAGTACATCGTATAATGATGTTAGGAAATTAAAGAAATTAAAGTTTATTATAGAAAAAGGTTTAACTAAGGTGCGATATAATAATAGTGAATTAATGATTACAATTGACGAAACTCTACCAGAACTAGATTTGGTATTTGAGAAGTTGATTGAATCTATGAATAGGAACGATGTAAAAGAATTATCCATGGATATTAATGATGACATTTTAAAGTATATAACGCGCGAAAAATTTAAAAAATTGTATGAATATGTTTGTAAAAAACAAGATAATCCAAATGATACATTAAAAATAATAATATATGAAGCACCTAAATTATTGAAAAATAAAGATGAAATAAATAAAATAATAAGTTTATACCATGATACGCCTATAGGTGGTCATATTGGGACACGACGTTTAATTAAACGATTAAAACAAAAATATACATTTAAAAATATGAATAAAATTATAAGTACATACGTAAGAAATTGTGACACTTGTGCTAGAACAAAGATTAATAAACATAACAGAGAATTGTTGATGATAACAGATACACCAAATACTAGTTTCAAAATAGTATCCATTGATACAGTAGGTCCTTTACTTCCATCAAATAGTTTTAGATACATACTAACAATTCAATGTGAATTGACAAAATATGTTATAACTGTCCCGATGAGAGATAAATCCGCGGACACAATCGCGAGAGCTCTAGTTGACTATTGTATATTAATATTTGGAAATTTTAAAAGTATAAAAACTGATTTAGGTACTGAATTTGTAAATGAAATATTTAGCAATTTATGTAAAACACTAAAAATAGAACATAGAACATCTACTCCGTATCACCACCAAACGTTAGGAACAGTAGAGCGAAATCATCGTGTTCTTAATGAATATTTGCTAGCCTTCGCTAACAGTGACAATTGGGATGAATGGATAAAATACTTTACATTTTGTTATAACACAACACCACACACAGATACAAATTACACACCTTTTGAATTAATTTTCGGAAAAACAGCGGCCTTACCGAACGACATCATATCAAAAACGAATAAACTATACAATTTTGACGACTATGTGAAGGAATTCAGTTATAGATTAGGGTTAGCGCATGAAAAGGCTAAACAACTATTAGAGATAGCAAAAATAAAAAGGCAAGAAAATTCCAAGAATAATTGCACAAATAATGAATTTAAAATTGGCCAATTAGTATTGTTACGCAATGAAAACAGACGAAAATATGAGAACCCATACAGTGGTCCATATGAAATAACTGAAATAGATAATGTAAATGTAACGTTGAAAGTAAACGATAAACATAAGATAATACACAAAGATCGATTAAAACCTTACAATTGTAGAAACAGTTAAATTCTTCTAATGTAAACGTTTATTCAAACCAATAAAATATAATACATATTAAATGAAAAATAAAATAATATAAAAACAAAATAACATTGAATAACATTAAGTATAAAAATAAATAAATAACATTTAAGAATATATTAGATTTAAGATATTAAGATTTTTGATCGATCATATATAAAAAAAAAAAAAGTAATATTTTTTTTTCCTTAAAGGCCACGGGTGTAGTGTATGTACCACCCTTTATTTTATTAATTATTACATTGTAATACATAGGTACCAAATTAATTATAGAAACAAAAAAAAAACATATTTGGCAAATAAGCATTCCGTCCGTTGTGCAAAAGTAATAAGAGCACATAGGGCAATAAACTTGTAGGGCTAGTTTTTGCTTATCTAGCAAACCAGACTACAATAATATGTATGTCGATTGCACGGAAATTACTTGGACTGAAACGCACTAATTTTATTTTATACACGCGCATACAGCGCGAGTGTTTTGTATTGTTTTTCGTGATATGTACAATTATATGTTTTGAATTCACTGATTCCCTTATATTATAATACACGAATATAAATTGGAATTTTTAAACACTTTTCACCACGGTTATTATTGTCGCAATATTTTCTAAATATTAATTTATATAAAAAAAACCGAAAAACTAATGGCGTAATGTACGCGTCACTTTTTTAATAGATTTTTTGTATATGACCTTATCAACGAGAGTCAAACGAGTATATGTGAAAGAAAAAACAATAATCGTTCGTTTTTTCGAGCGAATTTTTTTTTTTAAAGCGGATGAATAAAACGTAGACAAAAATGAATTATTCTGTTTTTGGTTTAGTGTTGCCACGTAATATAAATGAAAATGAATTATGCTTATGTTGTTCGTTGGTAAAAATAGGTGCTTTCTTTTTGTTGTGTTAAGTTCGCGTGTGAACTGGTCTGTAGCGATGAGTGAATGTAAAATGTGTGAATGAGTGTTTGTGAGTAATTAAACGAGTTGAATATTTCTTGTGAATAAGTGAATGATGAGTGAGTCGCTACAGGACTCCCCCGCGAGTGATTGCCCCCTCCCTAGGGAATGATTGTAGGATTGGAAACTATACGGACGGTTTTATGAACCCGATGGCTTGATGTTTGCTCAGCCGAACTAAGTATTCCGTAAGCTGGTTTAAGTCGATCGATTGAAATATTGGAATTTTTTCCATTAATCGATACGATGAAATGTTTCCTAAGTCTGCGTATAACTTGATACGGACCTTCATAGGGAGGAGTTAATCCCGTGCGAACCTTGTCTGTTCTTATGAAAACAAAATCGCAGTTGCTGAGCGATTTCGGAACAAATACGTCATCTTGTTTGGATTGACGTGGTGCTTTAGGTATAAGGTTGCGCATGGTTTGTCGCAGTTGGTCGATGACTTTGTCGGTAGTTGGAATTGGTGAAGGAGGATTTTCGATAAAGAATTCACCGGGTAGTTTGATGGTTTGACCGTAAACTAATTCTGCCGGTGAGCACTTAAGATCTTCCTTCACTGTTGCTCGGATACCAAGTAGTATGATTGGTACTTCCGAACTCCAGTTTATCGTGTTGCCTCTGGCCATTAATGCGGCTTTGAGTTGCCGATGGAAGCGTTCGACCATGCCATTGGCTTGCGGATGATAAGCCGTTGTGCGTATCCGATGTGAGCCAAGGAGTTTTGTTAACTCGGTGAAAAGCTTGGACTCAAATTGCGTTCCTTGATCGGTTGTGATATTAAGGGGTACGCCGAATCGTGATACGTAGTTATTGACAAAAGTGGTGGCAATGGTTGTAGCAGACATATTGGTCATGCAGTATGCTTCAGGCCAGCGAGTGAAACGATCGACACAAGTGAGAAAGTATGAGTATCCATTAGATGGTGGAAGTGGTCCTACGATGTCTATATGGATATGCTCAAATCGACCAGGTGGAATTTGAAATTGTCCATGATGTGATTTAGTGTGCCGTTGAACTTTAGCACGTTGGCAGGATAAACAAGACTGAGCCCATTGGTTTACGTCTTTGTTTATACTGGGCCAAAAGTAGCGAGCTGTGATCAATTTACGAGTTGCACGGACTTCAGGATGTGAAATGTTATGTAATGTATTGAATACAGTGCGACGGAGTGAGTCTGCGATGTATGGGCGATTCTTCCCATCTGCGATTTCGCAAACTATTTCGAGGCCAGGTAGTTTGAAAAGCTTAAGTTCCATTGATGAACTATTGTGACATTCGGAACCAGAAAGTAAATTCTGAAGTTCTAGGTCTGCTTTTTGTGCGTTTGCAATTATTTGTAAGTCGATGTGTGTGTCGACTGCGGCCATTTCATTGTCGGTTGTTCGCGATAGTGTATCTGCGACAACGTTGTCGTGTCCGTGAACATGCTGAATGTCCGTGGTAAATTGACTAATGTAATCGAGGTGGCGAGATTGCCTCGGATTACGTTCAGTTTTAGACTGAATTGCTCATGTCAAAGGCTTGTGGTCGGTGTAAATGGTGAAATCCCGACCTTCGACAAAATATCGGAAGTGTTTGACTGCCAGATAAATTGCTAGTAATTCCCTATCGAATGCAGAATATTTCTTTTCGGCATCCGAAAGTTTCTTGGAGAAAAATCCCAGTGGTTCCCAACACTCGTTATTGTACTGTTGTAGTACAGCACCGACAGCAGTATTTGACGCGTCAGTGGTTATGCTGAGCTTTGCGTCGCTCAGTGGGTGTGCCAGAAGTGTTATCTGGGCCAATTCAGCTTTAAGTGACGTGAATGCTTGTTGACATTCGTCAGGCCAAGTGAAATTCTTGGCTGTCTTGGGCTTTTTGAGTAAAGCTGCCAAGTGGCTGTGAATTGGTGCGAGTGTTTGAGCGAGTTTTGGAATAAATCGGTGGTAGTAATTTACCATACCGAGAAATCGCTGTATACTTTTGATTGAATTAGGAGCTGGGAAATCCCTAATGGCATTAATTCGTTCTTCAGACGGAAGAATACCATTAGGTGTAATCTTATGGCTGAGAAAGTCAAGAGTGGATACGCCAAAAACGCACTTTGAGCTCTTGATGTGAACGTCAAACTGTGTTAGCCTTTGAAAAGTTGTTCAAGGTGCAGTTTGTGTTGTTCCTCAGATTTAGATGCTACAAGAATGTCGTCAATGTAGACGAAAACGAAGTCTAAATCACGAATGACTTCGTTCATAAATCTCTGAAACGTTTGAGCGGCATTGCGTAAGCCGAATGGCATTCGGGTGAATTCGAATAGGCCAAACGTTGTTGTGATTGCCGTTTTATGGACGTCCTCAGGTGCGACGGGAATTAAATGGTATGCTCTGACAAGATCAATCTTGGAGAATATATTGCATCCATTTAAATGCATGGAGAAATTTTGAATGTGGGGTATCGGGTAGCGATCCGGTGTTGTCACCGTGTTTAAACGCCGATAATCCCCACATGGTCTCCAATCTTGATCTTTTTTCTTCACCATGTGAAGTGGACAAGAGACGGGAGATGCAGATGGCCTACAAATCCCTAATTCCACCATGTGCTGGAATTCTGTTTGAGCGGCTTTATGTCTCACTTGATCTAGCCGACGTGGTCTTGAAACGGGCAGATGGCCTGCTGTAACGATATGATGAACCACGTTGTGTCTAACTGGTAAGTTGTAATTTGGCTCTGCTGTAAGTGATGAGAAATTCTTAAGCAGAGTGGCATAACCGTTGTTGACTGCATAATGGATCGGAGTTGGAGTGTTATCACGAACCATTGTGGCATTGATTGACAGCTTAGTCGCTGAATCAACCAGCCTTTTGTTTTTTAGGTCAACAAGGAGGCCAAACTTACACAGGAAATCGGCGCCAATAATCGGACGATTCACATCAGCTAAAATGAATGCATGAGTGAATTTTCTCTGAAGTCCGATGTCCACCTGAAGCAATTTTGTGCCGTAGGTGTGGATTGTGGTATTATTGGCAGCCGATAAGACTAGATCTGGGTCGCGTTTCGAGAATAAAAACGCTCCCTTGAAATAATTTGCTGGAATAACCGAAAGGTCAGCGCCAGTGTCAATAAGAAATGTGAAATTGTTTATGTGGTCGTGAATAAACAATCGACCTAATTTGTGGGTGTTGGACGACGTCGTCTCTACCCGTTGGTTAACTCGTTTTTTGAATTATTATTATCGATGTCCATGCTCGATGTGGACGCCGATTGAAAATTGCACGGTTGTACACATTTTCGCGCTGCTGGACCGAATTTCCAGTGGAACCAGCATTTTTCGTATTGGCGTCTGTTGCTGCTGGGACTGCGCGTATTTGAGTTCCGCCGATATCCGTATTGAGATTGTTGTCGGCCCCTTGAACGACTGCGATTACGACTGTTGTTGGCCATATTGTTTAATCTTGCTTCAATTTGCTTGAGGCGTTCTTCGATTGTGGCCTTATTTTGTGTACTTGCAGTGGGTTGCCGACTGAAATCCGTGCGGAAGGGTGTACGAGGTTGGTGTGTTACCGCGGAAATGTTTTGATTGGTTGTCATTGCGGCGTGCAATTTGTCAGCGGTGGCAGCCAGGTCATCGAGATCCCGAGATTCAGGCTGTGCCAGCAACGCTATCCTGATTATTTCAGGCATTTTTCGCAACCATAATGACTTGATCACCTGATTTGAAAATTGTAAACCCGCTAATGTTTTAATATGGCGAAGGGCCTCGGACGGCCGTCTGTCTCCCAGATTCTGATTTGACAATAAAGCCTCTAATTTCTATTCGTCTGATGGCGTTAAACGATGTAGTAGCGCTGCTTTAATGTGTCATAGAGCTGTTCGTTTGGTGGATCCGCCATAATATCTGAGACGGTCTCACAGGCTTGCGGAGACAGAGCTGACAGAAGGCTAATGAATTTTTCCTTATCTGTTTTGATCCCGGTGACTCGGAATTGGAGCTCCGCCATATTGAACCAGTTCCTGGGATTGTCTAGCCAGAACTGTTGAAGTTTAATGGAACGAGAGGTGGCCTCAACCTCGCCTTTTATTTGTGGGTTGGCCATTTCATCGTCGCTGTCGGGCATTTTACAATTTAACAATTAAACTTGACGCACCCACAAAGAGTGAAAACTTTTGAATTAGATGAATATAATTTGATCGGAATGGATACCGTGTGTGAATTTAACAAGAAACAAAATTGATATATATATATATATATATATTATAATAGCTGTGTTTGTTAACAAGAGCCCCAAAGTACGGGATGAGCCGTCACCTTCGTCTTGGATCCTACTCCCGTCAACAAAAATAAAATATTTTGTTGACAAAAAATGTAATTTTTGGTACTTATTGACTAATGAGTTTTTTTCGAATTATTGGTTAATGAAAATTCAAAATGAAATGTAGAAACTAATGAGTGTAAATTAGCATACAATCGCTGATAAAATGTAAGTTAAATAGCGGAATATTTCAAAATAAACTGGTTGAAATGCAACCACTAAACCAAACAAAATGTAATCAAATAAATTTTTGATAAAAAAAAAAAAAATAAATGAATTAAAGTAAAATTAACCCGTGGTCGTGGTGAAAAGTTTACATATATGAATTTAAAATGTTTTTGAATAATAGAGAACCCACACAAAAAAATTTTATATAATTTAAATTGAATACTATTATGTTACGTACGTATGTTTACTAAGAAAAAAAACAATTTTGTTTTATTTGAATTATGTAAATTTTGAATAAAAAAAACTTAGCTTGCTGGAAGCGGATGACTGTTGCCGTTGCACCACGTGTGTAGGTGTTTGGTCTTCTTTATGTATATTACGGTGTATTCGTTGCACCCTGTGTTCGATAAATGATTAACTGCTGCACAAATTGACGGTTTCCCGCAAATTAAATGATTTGCTGACTGATATACTGATGTAATCAAAAAAACTTTGGTAGTATCTGCTTTATATTGATTATATTACGTGTGTTATACGTCGTTGTTGTTTTTGTAGCCGATGTTGTGTTTGTTGTTTTGTTTTTATTTCACCATATCATAAAATAATGTCCTTGTGATAAATGTTTTTACAATTTTTCCGTGCCGTTTGTATCGCGTTAATATCGTTGTTTTGTGTATTTTTATTGCGATACTCGTTGCGGTACAACCGATGATATTCCAATAAAAAGAGGATAAACAAAAAAAAAATATTTTGTTAAAGTTTGTATTTGCAATTTTGTGTGTGCAACATAAAAAAAAACTTTGATACGTACCCTGTGACTTGATACGGATTTTCCGTATCAAGCGTACTTAAATTATGCTTGTAAAACTGTTCTCCGTAAACACGGACGTCGTGGTCACCAATTGTAGGGCTAGTTTTTGCTTATCTAGCAAACCAGACTACAATAATATGTATGTCGATTGCACGGAAATTACTTGGACTGAAACGCACTAATTTTATTTTATACACGCGCATACAGCGCGAGTGTTTTGTATTGTTTTTCGTGATATGTACAATTATATGTTTTGAATTCACTGATTCCCTTATATTATAATACACGAATATAAATTGGAATTTTTAAACACTTTTCACCACGGTTATTATTGTCGCAATATTTTCTAAATATTAATTTATATAAAAAAAACCGAAAAACTAATGGCGTAATGTACGCGTCACTTTTTTAATAGATTTTTTGTATATGACCTTATCAACGAGAGTCAAACGAGTATATGTGAAAGAAAAAACAATAATCGTTCGTTTTTTCGAGCGAATGTTTTTTTTAAAGCGGATGAATAAAACGTAGACAAAAATGAATTATTCTGTTTTTGGTTTAGTGTTGCCACGTAATATAAATGAAAATGAATTATGCTTATGTTGTTCGTTGGTAAAAATAGGTACGTTCTTTTTGTTGTGTTAAGTTCGCGTGTGAACTGGTCTGTAGCGATGAGTGAATGTAAAATGTGTGAATGAGTGTTTGAATGTATTGTATGTGAGTAATTAAACGAGTTGAATATTTCTTGTGAATAAGTGAATGATGAGTGAGTCGCTACAAACTTAAGTAAATTTAAATAAAATAAAAAATAAAATATGATGACTAAAAAAAAGTGAAACGCGTCAAAATTTTTGTAAGACGCGTGGATAAAATTTTGTTGTCATTAAGTTTAAGTTGGCGACGAAATAAAGAGCTGTTGAAGAGAATATAAATAACTGGTTTTCCTTAAGTGATGTGAAGTTTTGGCTGAGTGTAAAAAAGAACATTACAACAGAAGCAATCTGTGGCTTGGGCGAGGGAGATTGCCGGCCGCGACAGCTCGGACAGGGTCCTTGTGCTTAAAAGGCAGAGGTCCCAGGATGAGCCCTAAGTGGGCGGCAACAAACGAGCCAAGACAGTCACAGGAGCGGTAAATCCTAAAGGAGAACATACTGGTGCTAGCGGTAATTGACAGAAGTCAAGAAGATGGGAGCATCACGGCAGAAAAGTGGACGGAAGTGTATAATGCACTAAACTCCATTTTTATCAAGATCCTGAGAGAAAATCCAGGACTCCCTCCGTTCTGTAGAAATGCGGGATGGCATCAAGGGCGCGTAAAGTTAACTGCGTGCTCGGATCAAAGATCGGTGGATCTTTATAAAAAGGCAATAGCCGAAGTAGGTGAGGTGTGGATAGGCGCGAGGCTTGAGGCTGTTCGCAAGGAAGAAATTCCGAGTAGACCAAGGGCACGCGTCTGGTTACCAACCAAACCAGACAAGCTAGAAGAGATCCTTGAGATTATTCAGGCAAGTAATCCAGTTCTTCCAACGAAAGATTGGAAGATTGTCAAACAGGAGGAGGCTAAAGGGGGCTTCAGAATGGCAATCATGCTGCTCAATAAGGAGTCCCTTACTCCTCTGTCAGAGACAAAAGGGGTGATCAGCTTCGGTTTCGGGTCGATCACTCTCAACGTCTTTAAAAATGATGAGGTAGGCATGCGCTCGGAGGACGGGCCGGAGGTGGACGTCGGACGGACCCACCGGCAGACAATCGAGCAAGCGCATGGGGGTACAACAGACGATGACGTGGAGCTGCTATTGGAGAGAGGCAGCCTGCTCTCGCTTGGATCCGATGGGGACAACCTGTCGGAACCTGAACGAAGAGAGGCTGGGAATTCTCAATGCAGCGAAACATTAACTATGGGGGGTGACACGGCGGATACCAGCGGCCCCCCGGAGGAAGGTAGCATTAGCCTGAAACAGGGAATGCATGAAGAGGTAAGTGAGATAATGCATGATGATTAATATTGTGCAGATTAATCTTCACCATACGAAGGCTGCATCGGCGGCTCTCTTTCTCAGACTGACTAGATCAGGAGAGGAGCTAGTGTTAATCTAGGAACCTTGGATTAACAAAAACAGGATCTGTGGCCTTAAGGTGAAAGGGTATACAACTTTGTACTCAAGTAACTCTAAGAAGATAAGATCTTGCATTTTAGTGAAAAATACTTTAAAAATTTTTCTACTTTCTCAATACAGTAGTGGTGACGTTACTGCGATCAGTATCAAAGTTGGCAGAGACAAGTTTTGGCTGGTCTCTGCTTATATGGATCGGGAGAAGGAGATTCCGTCGGATAACCTGGGGGACCTGATCCAAGAAGCAAGACAAAATAGGATTGGTGTGGTACTCGGATGTGATGCAAACGCGCATCACACAATTTGGGGGAGCACTTATATTAATGAGAGGGGTGAGTTATTTTTTGATTACTTATTAAATACTAACCTTTCAGTCTGCAATGTTGGGCAGGAACCGACATTTATCGTTAGTAATCGGCAGGAGGTTCTAGATGTGACCCTCGCCTCGGACACTACTTTTCAGTTGATTAGGGGATGGAGAGTAGCGAAGGAGCACTCACTCTCTGATCATCAATATATAACTTATAACCTTAACATTCACCCGGATACCCAGAAGCCGTTCAGGAATCCTAGAAGGACAAACTGGGAGAAATATGGGGAGGTGTTGGAGGAACTATTGCCGGAGGTCGCCGGACTTCCGAAGACAGTGGAAGAATTGAATTGCATTGTGGATGTTGTCACAAAAGCATGCAATCTTTCCTTTAATGCTTCTTGCCCCCTGATAAAGCCAAGGGGTAGGCAGAAACCGACATGATGGTCCATGGAGTTGGAAACCTTTCGGAACGCGTGTAGGACAGCCTTTAATAAAGCAAAGAGCACGAGGCATGTTCGGGACTGGGACTCTTATAAGGAGGACCTAAGAAAGTACAAGAAAGAATTGAGGAAGGCACAGAGGGGATCTTGGAGACTCTTCTGTTGTAGAATGGAGGAAGTCTCTGAGACTTTCCGTCTTAGGAAGATTCTATCTACTAACCCAACTAGTCCTAGTTACTTAATTAGACCAGACGGGTCATGGACAGCTTCAAGTGCGGAATCGTTGGAGCTTCTCATCGATACCCACTTTCCGGGAAGCTTTGATGACTCGATGGAGCCTGGAGCTGATCTAGGAACACCTCCAATAGATATGGAGGGCATAGTGGATAGGGAGCGGATCCGGTGGGCGCTGCAGGGATTTAACCCTTATAAATCGGCGGGTCCGGATCGAATTATACCAGCAGAGATCCAAGAGAACTCGGCAGCCATCATCCCCTGGCTAGAGGTTATCTTCAGGGTATGTCTGAAACTAGTCTATATTCCTAGGAATTGGACAGATGTCAAAGTAGTCTTTATCCCGAAATCGGGAAAGAGCTCACATGCTCATCCAAAGGACCTGAGGCCTATAACTCTATCATCCTTTCTGCTGAAAACCCTGGAAAGGTTGATAGATGTATTTATTCGATCAAGAATTGAACCTAGGAATTGGGCAATGTCACAGCATGCGTACTGTAAGGGAAAGTCGGTGGATACAGCTCTGCACGATCTAGTACGCACAATTGAGAAATCAATTTACTTGCAAGAATTTTGCATGGTAGCATTTCTCGATATTTACGGTGCTTTTAATAATGTAAAAACGGAGGCGATCATGGAAGGATTGTCTTTTTTGAAGGTGGACTGCTCTATAAGTAGGTTAATAAATCAGATGCTGGTAAGCAGGACTATTACCTCGGAGCTGGGAGAGTCCAAGATTAGAAGACGGGTGGTTAGAGGAACCCCACAAGGAGGTGTAATGTCCCCCATTCTCTGAAGTGCAGTGATTAATGGATTGCTGCTGGAACTAGAGAGAGAGGGGATAGGGGTTGTAGCATATGCTGATGATGTAGCGATAGCTGTCTCAGGCAAATATCTAGATACGGTTAGGGATGTTATGCAGAATGCACTCCTGATCATTACGAAATGGGCCAGCAAGTGTGGACTGGGAATTAACCCTTCCAAAAGAGAGCTGGTACTATTTACTAGGAAATATAAAATTCCGGTGGTTAGCCCTCCTATCATAAACGGCAGCGGACTAGTTTTTTCTGACCGAGCGAGATTTCTGGGTATAATCTTTGATAGTAAGCTCAGCTGGAAGCCTAACACTTTGGAAAGGGTGAATAAGGCTAATGTAGCCTTATACTCGTGTAGGAACGCTATAGGTAAGAGATGGGGCTTGAAACCGGAGCTGGTATACTGCCTCTATACCGCCGTAGTAAGATCTGTGCTAATGTATGGGGTGGGCATTTGGTGGCCAGCTCTGGATAAGGTAATATATAGAGGTATGATGGAGAAGGTCCAAAGAACGGCCTATATGCTTATAAGCGGGGGCGCTTAGGACAACACCTACACGCGCTTTAGAGGTTATGTTCCACCTTATTCCAATCGACCTTCATGGTAAACAGATGGCAGCCAACGTGGCTACGAGACTCTTGGCTGTCTCTCAGTGAAAGTGTCTTCAGGTGGGACACTCGACGATAGGTAGATTCGCTGGCGAAGAACTGGCGAATCTGGATTATATTACACCAACGTTATGCTTCGATAAAAGTTTCCAGACCATCTTTCCCTCAAGGGAATCCTGGAGAAACGGATCAATACTGGAAAACGAGGCAGTGCAATTTTTCACGGACGGCTCGAAGCTAGACGATAAGGTAGGAGCCGGAGTCTTCTGTGATAAACTTAATGTTAATATTTCTGTTCGTCTCCCTGACTACTGCAGCGTGTGCCAGGCTGAAGTGGTGGCGATTGGGGAAGTCATGACATGGTTGAAGCATAATGTGGAATCCGTGAGGGATATCGCAATTTATGTGGACAGTAACGCAGCGGTCAAGTCACTTGGGGCAGTTTGTCTGAAGTCGCGGGTGGCGCTGGATTGCCGATCATCTCTTAACGAGATGAGCGAGTATTTCAGCGTCCAGATAATCTGGGTCCCGGGTCACTCGGACGTTACGGGGAACCGCAGGGTGGACGAACAAGCTAAGTACGGTACGACGCTCCAGATGCAGCCGGAAATGGTAGGTCTGGGGAGGCCTATGGCAGTGCTAAAATAGGCGCTCAGTAAAAAGGCAATCGCCTTGACAAATGAGAGGTGGATCAACTATCTCACGTGCAGGGTAGCAAAGCAGGTTTGGCCAAAACTGGACTTGCGGCGCTCCAAGGTATTAATATCCCTGGGAAGACGAAAAATAGGAT
Organism: Tipula helvola; assembly: GCA_963556165.1. NCBI lineage: Eukaryota > Metazoa > Arthropoda > Insecta > Diptera > Tipulidae > Tipula > Tipula helvola. The sequence goes on along the minus strand of OY744481.1, from coordinate 150,588,222 downwards.
GGGTCGTAGGGATAATGATAGGTCACTGCCTTTTTGGGGAGCATGCGAGAAGGCTGGGGATACAGACGAATGACTTTTGTAGAAGTTGCATGGACGAAGAGGAGGAGGAGACTTTGGAACACTTCCTATGCTCATGTCCGGCGCTATCATACAGAAGGCATAAGTATTTGGGTGTGTACGGTATGGACAGCCTTTCGGAACTCGCGGACTGTGGAGTGCGAGATTTGTTTGATTTCAACGGGAGTAATGGGGAGTAGGACGTTTTCTTTGCTTTTTCTTTCATATTTTTTTTTTTTTCTAAATTTTAATTTAAAACGATTAAATTGTGTACACCAGCATTTGGTTGAAAGCAAACTTTCAAAAAGCGTTATATATATTTAAATCTTTCTGCATGGTGAGGTCAGATATTGTTTGCATTCGACTTTGATGTAAATTAAGAAGGATCGTGTGAAACCAACATTAAAATGGTTACCTTCCACGATTCAACGATCCAGACCAAATAGTGAAACTACCCAAAATGTTGAAGACTGGAATAGGACCGATAATGTACTTAAACCGGGTGAGATAATTTCCAAAAGAAGGCTAACGGAGCTGAAGCTGTCCCAGCGAAGAAATACACGGCTGTCAATATTATTTGTTGGCTGACAATCAATATTATATGTTGGCAAATAAATAAATTAAAAATAAATAAAAATTAAATAGATGGGACCCTGTGGTATCACAAGGGGTCACTGCCTAAGTGTGCGATAGTAGCCACTCTAACCTAACCTAACCTAACCTTACCACCGGAGTTGATTTCTGCGGCCTGGTACACATACATTATCGAATACGAGGGAAGACACCAACCAAAGCATATATTGCCATATTTAAATGTTTCACGACTCACGACACGGGCCGTTCATCTAGAGACCGTGACAGATCTTACCTCGCATGCTTTCATCGCTGTACTAATGCGGTTTGTTGGGCGACGCGGCTTATGTAAAACTATGATATATTCTGCGATAACGCCACGAACTTTGTCGGTGCAAGATCTGAGCTCCGAGAATTATGCGACATTTTCCAGTCTCAATCACATCATGGTAATCTCCAACAGTGGTATCAAGAAGAACGAATAAGATGGCAACCAATACCACCCAAAAGTCCAAATTTCGGCGGCTTATGGAAGACAGCTGTGAAGGCGGCCAAGCATCATTTAATTCGAGTAACTAGAAACTACTTGCTCACCTTCGAAGAGCTCAATACCTTTATTATTCAAATCGAAGCTGTACTGAACTCGCGTCCACTTACTCCAATATCGTCGGACCCAAATGATCTAGAGGCGTTAACACCGGATCATTTCCTAGTGGATCGACCATTATCTGCCATAATCGATCCCGATGTGAAGGATGTCAAAGTCGCATTACCAGCTAGATACGCTCATCTTCGAAAGCTACATCAGCAATTTTGGCATAGATGGTGTTCTGAGTACCTAAATCTGTTGCAACAACGACAAAAATGGTCAACAAAAAAGCGCGATTTATCAATAAACCAGCTGGTACTGCTGAAAGATGAAAACTTACCTCCTCTAAAATGGTCACTCGAAAGAATCATTCAACTATATCCCGGTAAAGATGGAGTCATACGAGTTGCTGTCGTAAAAACTCAATCCGGAGTTTACAAGAGAGCGGTAGTGAAACTTTGCGGTCCGTTTATGTTAAGACAACTCAATATACATTTAAAATCTTATAAATTCCAATCATCCTTTAATTTCAAAATTTATATTTATGTAATCTAATTTAATTTTGTTTAACGTGCAGCTTATTGACAATTACCCTATTTTCACCTCATCGGCAATAAAATTAAAATTATTAAATTAAAATTCAAAATCGCGGAGTTTATCAGTTATAATGTGAGTACAGGGTGGCTGATGAAAGCCGCTACCAAAAAAAAATTGAATAACTTTTTTTCTATTCAATGAATCTAGTTAATTTTTTTTTTATTTTGCAGATTGACTTTTACATTTAACAAAAATGGATAACTGGGACACTGAAACAAGAATTTGGATTGTCCGCCGCTATCACGCTCTGGAGTCCGTAGTTTCGGTTCAAAGAGAGTACAGGCGCACGTTTGGCGGCAATCCTCCGAGCAGATGGACCATAATGAGACTTGTAAACAATTTTGCCGAGCATGGGACAGTCAACAGAAGACCTTACCATCGAAACCCTTCAGTTCGAACGGAGGAAACAATCGCTGCTGTAGCTGCTGCCATACAAAACAATCCACGTGTTTCGACAAGAAGCTTATCTGCTCAAATGGGTATAAGCAGACAGTCATTACAGTCAATTATGCACAAAGATTTGGACTTATTCCCATATAAAATTCAATTGGCCAACAAACTGAACGCTGCAGACTTGCCGATTCGCTTGGAATTTTGCCAGAAGATGCTTCAAATGGTGGAAGAGGATGGAAACATGTTGAACTGTCTTTTCATGTCTGACGAGGCCCATTTCGATTTAAACGGCAACATAAACAAACAAAATTGTCGAATATGGAGTGCTTCCAACCCACAGTTACTCCATGAGACGGAATTGCATCCACTTCGTGTCACAGTGTGGTGTGCAGTTTCATCACGCTGCATTATCGGGCCCTACTTCTTCGAAGAAAACGGTCACACCGTTACGGTTACTGGAGACCGTTACTTGAGCATGTTGAGAGAGTTTTTCTATCCAGAATTACGCCGAAGGAGAATTTCTTTCAACTCTGTGTGGTTTCAGCAAGATGGTGCAGCTCCTCACATAGCCCAACCTGTTATGACAGAATTGCGACGAAAATTTCCCAATAAATTGATAAGCAGAAACTCCACATTCCGTTGGCCACCCAGGTCGCCTGACCTTACTGCACCTGACTTTTTCTTGTGGGGTTATTGCAAACAGGAAGTCTACAAAACAAAACCAACAAATTTGAATGAACTAAGGCAATCCATTCGAGAAATAATTGCGGCTATTCCTGTCTCAACTCTCCAAGCAGTAATGAACAACTTTTTGGTAAGATGCCGCACATGCATCAACGAGCAGGGGGGGTATTTAAATTCCATTATTTTTAAAACTAATTAAGCTATATTTAATAAAATTGAATGAGCTTTAACATGAATAAAAGAAAAATGAATTCCATACACTGAAAAAAAAATTATTTGAGTTTCTTAATGTAGCAAAATTCATCAGCCACCCTGTATATGACGTATACTCGTAGATTAAAAATTTTAATTTTTAACATATGTATATGAAGTTAATGTTGTTGCAAGATTCGAAAAATATTACCTTCAGAAAAAAATTCAAATTGATTTTTGTAAGCCGTTGTGAAAATCGAAATATCACTTAAAATGAATTGAATGAAGTTCTATTTTTCAATTTAAGAACAGGAAGTACTCACTTGGTGCCACAACCAAGCGTATTAAGTAACTGTTTTATTCTGCTGTAAAAGCAAAAATGTTTATTGTTTTATGACATTTTTGTCATCTTTGACCTTTTATTTGTGTATCAATAGCGCCAAGTGCCACTTTGGCAGCAAACTTTCAAGCTCTTTGTTTGTATTTAATCACCAGGTAGTCTCCCGTTGCCCAGACAGACCCGCGTCAATGCAGTTAGTAATGCCGACAGCAGAACTTTTGAGAATGGGAAACAGAGCAAAAAGCCTATTTTTCACGATTTTTGTAGGAAAACGAAATTTTGTTTCCGAAAACTAGGTTTGCTTCGAACAATCGAACGTGTTAACATATTTTGAATAAACCTACAAGAAAAATAAATTTCGCGGAAAATGTGGCAATTTTTCCAAAATTTTTGGCTTGCAACTCCTAACAACTGCAGATTCACAATTCAATTTAATTCAAAAACAAAAAATAAAAAAAATTCTTCAAAAATACACGACACTTTACTTTGGCCGAAATTAATTGTTGGCCTTATATTCAAATTAATGGGCTTAAATTCAACAAATATTTTTTAAATTTTTCCAAATTATCCTAAATATAATTCAATAATTTAGATCACCTTAATTCTGAAAATTAAACATACCCTCATTTCTAATCACACGAAAAATCTTGGCTCATCCCATTCAACAACTGAGTGACGTATTTTTTAAGGAGACCGCCCTTTACACATGCACCAAATAATTCATTATTGCAGGTATGTAGAAACTGTGTAGTTTGACATATTTTTTTGTCTTGCAATATATCTTCTTGGTTTGGCATCTTACTAAGCGCACATTGAGTTAATTCGCCAGAATTCAAACAGCTAGCACCCTTATCACCAGCAACTGCAAAAATAATTTCTTCGGAAACCAAATCATCAGCGACCCTATTAATAATTCGCATTAAATTCAATAAGCCTTGTATTTTGACATTATCACGACAAGCCACACTAATCATTGTAGCTTTCTCCAAGCTGCAGGTAGTCGCATTTTTTAGTATAACAGAGTAATTCATTATTTTTCGCGAGAATTCTGTACCATTTATCGTTCCATCTCTAAATTGCTTGATATTGTCATTAACTTGCCGTATTTCCAATTGTTTTGGTGCACATAAATCATATTCACGTTGAAGTTCCTGCGTAAAATATTGTTTTAATTAATTTATACATTTTACAATTACAAACCTGATAATTTTACCATTTGTTCAATGTAACATTGCGGAGCAATTAAATCAATATTTCTTGATGAGACACTAACGATCCCAAGAGAAATACAGAATATAAAAGAAAAACTGTTGAAGCACTTCATTGTTAACTTTGAAGATTTAATTAACTAATGAACAATGTGTTCGGGTTTCAGTTTAAATAACAATAGATTAAATAACCTTTGGTGACCTTAAGATTATAAACATTTCGCTTGAATTAAATACAAAAATTATCAGTGGTTCGTAGCGTAAAAATCATAAATTAAATTACTATTACGTGATAGGCAAATCCTCGAAAGGGTTCTTATGAATGCCATTTATTTGTGTTAACTGTTCTTCGCAACCATTCCATATAATACAATGCGATAAATAAACCAGCCATAATTTTTTGTTTCGATAACGTTAAAATTATTAAAGTCGAATATTGAATCATACTAAACCAGAAACCACTAGTCTAGTTTCTCTAATCTAAGAGTCAAAAAAGGTTACCTAAGTATTATCCAAGGTTGTTTAAACTGGAAACGATAGTTAATGAGAATTTCAAAGTCACAAATAAAATGCTTTATCGTATAATTATTTGTATAATCAAAGTTTCCCATGTGATCATTAGTGTTTCATCGAGAAATATTGATTAATTTACGCCAAATTGTGACAACAACCTAGCGGTCATATAATCAGCTAACATTTGTGATTTTAAAATTTCAGAATACCACTTTCCAGGAACTCAAAATTCAAGGACACACTTGTTTGATTGATATAAGTGTTCGACCAAGCTTTAAGCAAGATTTCCCGGATTTTTAATGGCAACTCCGAACACCTTGTTACATACAACATAAAGAGGATTTGGATAAGTTTAGTTAGTATTGATAGAAATTGAACCGGTTACAAACACCTAAGTATAGCCAATAGTTAGTAACACAATGACAACACATTTCTAATCTACTTTTATGTTTTATAAAAATTAAAATTAAAACTGTTCTGTAAAATAACATTTATTAGTTTGCTGAATCAGGTTCCTAGGCATCTCCTGCTCGGTCTGATTTTCTCTTTCATAAACCAGCTCTTTTAATTAACACACACACACTGAGAGAAATGATTCGCTGGCATGAGGTCGCGAGAAAATATTTTCCATTGCGATGAACGAATTGTAGTGGCTAAAACATAATTTCGATAGCACCAATTGACATGGGATTGGTACAAACAAACTACGGTAGCCACTAATGCACAGATAGTTGCAACAACTTCGTTTCCAAATCTGCAACTCCGTTGATGCTAATTTCCTAGATATTCGTTGTCAGAACCGAATGAGCCTAATAGTTTTTAAAGTACCAACCTCGTTTCAGTTGCCACAAACGTAATTTTGTTACACCAATTAAACCAGGCTTTTGTGACAACTGCGAACAAAACTAACTGACTAGTGCTGTTGCGAGAACAATATTGTAGTTCAATGTAATCATATCATTCTGTCGTTGCACCAAAATATCAAAGTGGAATTATTTATTTTGGAATTCCGTTGCTACAACTAAATATTATAATCGTATCAGTTTCATTAACTCTTAATCGGTTGTTGTGATTGCAAACTTACTGCCTAAAATGTATAATATGTTGTTGGAATATTCCTAATACAAAATGAAGAGGGTATTATATGAGGAGAGGGTAGATTCACTATTTGAAAAAATTGCAAAATGATTTGTGGTTATTTTGCAAACATGAACACCACATGAATAATATAAATTGTTTTATAATGTACGCGAAATACTGACACCTGAAAGTAAAAATAATCATGATGATTATAGAATTTGCGAGAGCTAATCTTAAAATAGCAAACAATTTGTGTAAATCAAAGTATCCTGGAAAACTTTTATTGAAATTTACAAGCAATTTAGATTTTTTGATTCCCCGAACAAACGTAATAGTTTTCTTGCGTTTCAAAAACAATTTTTTTATGACGAATTGTAAAAAAATCTAAAGGAATTTCAATGAAACTATGAATTCTCATTTTTTGTATATGTAGTTTTCGATTTATATGAAATTTTATCTTAATCTAGTTGTGATGACCGAATTGGTGTCGGGACAACTACCTTATCGATTAGTCCAAACGAATTGCGTTTGTGGCACTGGCAAACTCTACCGCAATCATGATAAACGAATTTTTTAGCTTCTTAATCATTCATGTTGGCATAAATACATACGCGAATATAATTCGCTAAGTCAGTACGTTCTGCTTGCTACTTAAGGTATTAAGCGAGAATTGTATTTTTGTAGTTTGGTCGTAGCTACTTGATGAGTAGGTTGTACTTTTGAGTACGAAACCGAACTACCAATATAATTGAACTCAAGTAAAGAAGGGTTCTCATTTTTGAGAGTCGATACATTTATATTGACTCTGGAGTAAAGTACTCTGGAGGATATTTCTACTCTTTTCTTAATAAAACTAATTTGGTTAAATGAACTGGCAACAATCCTATTCGGTTGGAGAAAACAAATGAATGCGGTTGTGTCAACTACTTCTGATTATGTAGTAACCGAAATAGGATTGCACTAACCATGCAAAGTAAGTTGCTTTAATAACCAAGTCTGTTATTATAATCGATCATTGGTCACAACAACTATAATTTGTATTATTCCTAAACCAATATTCCAAAAAAAAATAATAGTAATAATATATAGTAATACAGTAGAATCGATGGTTGTCACGCATTCTGGCCAGAGATGCTTCCAGCAGGCATTTAAAGTTGATGACCGAATTTCAGATATCGCTAAATGCACATGTTTTACACAATCCATAATTGAAAATTGTTTCCTTGCGTCAACTACGGATACATTTCGGTCAGTTTCTATATTTTATTCAATATGAACTGAAATGAATGTTTTACGTAGTAACATTTAAATGTTGCGATTATACCTTCGTCTAACGGTTGGATTAGCGATGTGATATTTGGGGGCAAAAATACAACTTTGATATTAGGGTGATCTACATTTGGGTGACCGGGAGCGTTGTCCACTATAAGAAGGATTTTAAAAATCATGCCTTTATCCTGCGCATGTACCGCCTGGCTTCGGGAACAAAGCAATTGTTAAACCAATCAGTAAAAAGTGTTGTTGTCACTCATGCTTTTTGGTTCGCCATCCAATGTACTGGAAGATTTTTAAAATTTACACCTTTCATGGCTCATGGTCAAAATGCTCTATTTATAAGTAAAGGTTTCATCATTCGGTCACCCGAGGCATTACTACACAGTAATAGTGTAACCCGACCTCTCGACGCTTTGAATCCAACAGCGTTTTTTTCGGTTTTGGCAATATATGTCTTACTTGGCATCTTTTTCCAAAAAAGCCCAATTTCATCAGCGTTAAACACTTGATCAGCATTGTATCCACCGTCTTGGATTATTTTGGCGAGTACCTCGGGGTATTATTTCGCAGCCGTCGTGTTTCCAGACGCAATTTCACCTTTTATTTTTACGTTGTGAATTGCATGTCTTACCAAAAATCCTTGCAACCACCCGTTACTTGCGGAAAATTTAGTTTTCTTTCCGTTGGATGATTGTGTCGATATGTTGATGGTTCTAGCTGTTTTATTTGTTCATACGTACGTAAAGCTTTCTGCTTAATGATATTGCCGTCCACTGCTATTCGTTTTTGGGTATTATCTTCAATAAAAGTAGTTAATGCCTTTTCAGTTTTCTCTAAAATAGTATCTCTTAAGTATGAAGAGGTTTTAGCGTTTAATTTCGAACCGGTGAGCACAGATTTCCGAATAAAAATTTCGTTTCTTTTAATAGTTCGGATCGTAGCCTCATTCAAATTAAAACGAATAACAAGTGACGTGGAACCTTTACCTTTTGCAAGCCGGTCCAATATTTGTATTTTTGTTTCTAAAGAAATCCTTTTGCGTTGCACTTTTTTATTCGTTGCATTATCTCCCATATTAGAAACGTGTAAACCTTATAAAATTTAATTTCAATATGTACGTACAATTAAAATAAAATAGTTTTGTAAGGTAAGTTATAAAAAATATTACTTACGATATCAAAAAAAATCTAATGTACAGACAGTAGCAAAAATTTAATTATGTACATTTACAAAATATGATTTTTAAAATAAACAAGCAATGTATGAATAATGTATATATAAAAAAAAAATACTAAGTGTATGGCGGGATAAACTAAATTATGTACTAAAATAAAATCTTAGCGTAAAAGCTACAGCTATTGACACCCAAAATTTTTGATATAGCTATTGACACCATCAGCTTATTTAGCATTAATCTCTTTATCATTATTATTATTCTAAAAAAAGATGAGTTGAAATGGATAATTAAGTTGTTCTCTTTCTCTTTTATATTCTGTTCTTCAAAATTTGATTTAGTCTCTCATCAAACTTTGACATGTAAACGTCGGTGTTAGGTTAAAAAAAAAATTGTGAAATTTTAGTGAAATTAAATAAGGAATGCCATAAAGGTAAGTGGTTTTACTGCAAGATTTAAGTAAACACGCACAAGTTTGTTATTGTAAATGTTAACTAATAAGCTTATATTAATAACAAACTAAATAAACTTATTGTAATTATGCGAAATAATTAAATACGCTTGGTGTCAATAACTGCAACAAAATTTCATACTGTTTTAGTTATTGACCCCCGGCTGTCAATAATTGTCACTTCCATGTATCAATTATTGACATTACGGTGTCCATAACTCTAAACTCATTGCTATAGCTATTGTCAACTATACAGTAAATGATTAAATAATTGTTAAATTTTATAGCCTCACTTCTTAATTACCAACATGCCTAAAAAAAGAGGAACATACAATGAGGACACCCTTCAGGAAGCATTACTATGTATAAAAGAAACGGGAATATCTAAAAAAAAAGCTTCAGAAAAGTACAACATACCTCGCTCTACTCTAATTTTTCGAATGGGCGAAACATTTAATAAAAAGGAACCTGGCCCACCTACTATTTTAACATCGGATGAAGAAAGAGCAATAGCTGAATGGCTAATCGTATGCCAAAGAAAAGGTTTTCCTAAACGGAAAGAAGACGTTTTGGATGCCGTCAAAGATTTTGTTGAAACAGACCAAAGGCCAAATCCATTTACAAATAATATGCCTGGCCGAGGATGGTTTAATAGTTTCTTAAAACGGAATCCAAATGTAACAATAAGAGTACCTGATCCAGTGACAGCAGCGAGTAGTAAAGTAAGTGCTACAGATATCGGACGCTGGTTTGATTCCATTACCCATTATTTAAAGAATAGTAAACATATTAATATATTAGAGTCACCAGAACGCATTTTTAACGGCGATGAAACAAATTTTTTATTGTGCCCAAAAACAAGATCTGTGCTAGCTGCTAAAGGCGCGCGTAATATATACGAAATCGACCGGGGAGCTGCAAAATCGAATTTAACGGTAATGTGCACATTTAGTGCCAGTGGTAAAACCGTTCCACCTATGGTGATTTACCCTTATAAACGGGTGCCAGAGGAGATTAGAAAATCTCTACCAGAAAATTGGGCTTTAGCTATTTCGGATAATGGATGGATGACAAAGGAAGTCTTCTACGAGTATATCTCGAAGCATTTTCATCCATATCTCGTGAATAACAACATTCAATTACCTATAGTTTATTTTGTCGATGGACATAGCACCCATATGACGCTAAAGGTGAGCGAATTATGTGTAAAATTGGGTATCATAATCATTGCATTATATCCAAATGCCACTCGCATTTTACAACCCTGTGATTATGCGGCATTTAAACCACTAAAGAATTGCTGGGCCAAAACAGTGTATCAATGGCGGAAAGAAAATCCGGGTGCGTCATTGACAAGGGAACATTTTGCTCCATTGCTGTTAAAAGCATTTGATCGATGCATTACTCCTGAGATAATTCAAAACGGATTTAAATCATGTGGTTTCTTTCCTTGGAGCTTCGCGGCAATCGATTTTTCGAAATGTCTTGGCAAATCTTGTCATCATATCCCCTTAAATAAAAACATTTCTGGGGGTTCTATAGATTTTTTACGATTTTCGGAGATTGTCGGAAACATAAAAATTAAATTATTTCAGGATATCTTAAAAAACCCACAAACATTAGAACAATATGACGATAATTTTAAAATATTATTTGAACTTTTTACGACATATAAAGCGGTTGAACAATCTGAACAGTTGAAGTTTCCAGTTTAAATGTCAAATCTGAGTGATGATCAAAATTTTGAAAATCTACGGACTGATGTGAATCCAATCTTAAATATTAATGAAATAAATGAATTTATATATCTTGATGACGACTTCGACCGTAATCCTTTAAGTGACTTCACTCCACTAAATATCGTTGAAGAAAGGGTAATTGGAGAAGAAGTAGTGGTAACAATAAGAGACGATGTTCCACTACCTAGTACTACCAGTAACGTAGTTATTGTTTCTTCTTTAATGGATTCGACTAATATACAAAATAAAACCCCAACTAAGTGTATTACAGACTACTTAGACTGGCCTGTAAACACCAATAAAAACCGGACACCAAATTGCGAAATTAAAAAAACCATTTGTAATAACTTCTCCGATATGGATTAAAGCTGAGAAAGAAAAAAAACACGAAAAAGAAAAGCTATTCTTGGAAAAAGAAAAACGAAAAGCTGATAGAATTGCAAAATGTATAAAGAAAAAAGAAGAAAGTGATTTAAAGTCTGTATCAAAGAAACAGAAAAAATCGAAGCATCTAAAGACTAAATTTAAAAAAACTACTCATCAAGGCAATGATGAATCTTCAAAAAGTTATGATATTGGTAAGCTTATCACTACTTTACAATTAAAATTTAGATAGCTATTTATAAATATTGTTCTGTTTTTTATAGAAACTCTGGCTGCAGAACCTGACGCGACTATAAACTTTTCTCAAGAAGCAGAAACAGAGAAAGAAGTAGTAGTTTATAAACGTAATAACTCACTATATATTCATATTTGATTCCCTCGTCATACAATGTTTTATTTGTTTATTTCTAGCTTTTACTCGTGAACCTACTCCAGACAAAAGTGAAGACGATAACAACAATTCTATTTTGGAAAGTTGCTTTTCTGAAATAGGAAATAATAAAATTGCAAGAGGCAAAATGTGCTATAACTGTACCTACGCCTTTTCCAAATCGCAAACACTGGAAAATATTGGAATTAAATGCAATAAGTGTACGCGAGAATATCACGTGAAATGCGTAAATGTTCTAAAATTGCAACTGTTGCCGGTGTTTTTTTGTGCCAACTGCAATACGCAAAGCGATGATCTATAAAATAGGCCCTAATTTAACATTTTTTTGTGATAACTCATATGCGATACGAGAAGCAATCAGCTTCTAAACTGAAATTGTGATAAACTTACCTGAATTAATTTTATTTGATTTACTTTTAGTATAAGAAATAGTTAATCATTCTTAACTATGGTTGAAATATGTATTTATTCTTTGATTATAGGCATATTTTAATGTGCTTTTCAATATTTTTGGTAATAAACTGAATTTTTAGTTAAAAAGGCTGAATATAGCTAGTTTCATTTTGAATTTTGTTCTAAACTAAAAACTGCCAATAGCTGTATCAGATGATATGTCAATAATTATAACAATGTGTCAATAGCTATATCAAAAAGGAAACTTTTAAAAAATCCAATTTTGTGCATATTAGGCTTTAATTAATTAGCTCTCTTTAATTAAAATTTAAAAAATAATAGAATTTTGTACAAGAAATCATTTATTTGATAAACCTCAGTGCGTATTTCGCATCGGTAGCGACCACTAAAGTTAAATTTCCCTTATAGGTGTCAATAGCTGTAGTTCTTACGCTATATAAAGAAAGTACAGCTGCGGCAAAAATAATAGTAGTGAATGAATCAAGATTATTCAATACAAACTTTTAAGGCAGTTTTTAAAAAAGCATAGTTTTTAAAAAATGTTGTTTTCCAAATTTCCATTATTTATTACATAATAAGAAAATAATATCATAATTTTGTTTAAAAGTATGAAAAATTTGAATATGTTGCAATTATGATGTAGCACTACTATTATTTTTGCCGCAACTGTATGTATGTATGTAGTACATACGTACAAATTAGCTGACACCTTGATTGGTCTACTCAGAATGAAATACAAACACAGAATGAATGCACAAAGGAAAATATTGGTACGTAAATGCAGTTTTTAAACAACGAATGGGAATCCCCTAATAATATAAAAAAGTTGAAGATAAAGTTGAACAAACTCGAAATAATAAAATTAAAATGGGGTTTTTTTTTGTTCGTGTAAAAAAATGTATCGTGTTCGTTCGAAACCACGATTCGTTTACTTTTTTCTACCGTGTTATTTCAAAACCGTGTAAAAAACACCGTGTAAAAACAGGATTGGGTGTATTTTTATTAATTTTTTAAATAAATAGAAAATAAATGAATTTTTTTTTTATTCTTGCCATTAATTGTTTTTCGTCTTTATATTAAAATTAAAAATTTCAATTTGTATTATAGTGATATACTGTAATACTTTTGAAATTAAATCACGAAAATAGGCATGTTTTAATATTCGTGTCTAGAGCAGACTGTTTGAGCACATTGCATAACAAGTTTCGAAATTTATGAGTATAACTTTTTTGTTAAATGCAGAGAACGTTTAGATTTTAATTATTTAATTGAAAAATTTGGGAGTATTCGATTTTAAATATATGTACTAAATTTGAATAATTCCTATTGCAACAAACCTATCAATTGTACTTCTGATAAGAACACATATAGAACACTAAACAGTGAATGGGTGTTTTGATTTAGTTGTAGCGAAAACCACAAGACAATAAATGAAATAAGCCAGAGATTTAATTTTAATTTATAGTTTTATTTAATTTTCTTTTTTTCAAATTTATATTTTCTATTAACTGGGCGTTTAATAATTTGTGAACTGAATTTTTATTTAATATATTTTGCCATGCATATTTAACGTTGAATATGGACATAATATTTGAATAGGTACGTAGATACCAATAATTTGAAGCCAAACGAAAATAGATGGCAAAAATTTGAGTACATAACGTAAAAAAATGGAAGAAATAGTGTTTGGTAATATACTAAAAACTTTAGATTGTCCAACAGCAATTGAAAATGTTGAAAGTGTATCTTATATGAAGTTTAACCAAAGTAGAGAAGATTCTGCCAAGAAAATGGACAATAAATTATTGGTAAAATTCAAAACTGTTGAGGCAAAATACAATCTTCAATATCTGAAAAAGAAGAAAATAATTCACGCTGGACAAGTGGGATATAAACCAGATAAGGATAACCAAATATACTTCAGGGATCATCTTACATCATTTCGTTTAAGACTTTATAGAGATGCGCAAAGGCTGAATAAAATAACGAATAAACACTACAAATTCCTCTGGATAAATCGATCTGTCATATATTTTCGGAAAATTGAGAAAGCTCCAGTTATTTCGGATTTCTTCACAAAATGAAATCAACAAACTATTGGCGGAACATGGAATCAGTTTGGATACATTTAAAGCAAATTAATTCATCAAAATATCAGGTTATAATTTCATATTATTTATTTAAAATTACAAACACTAAATTCTTATTAAGTATTAATGTTCTAGTTATTAAGAGGCACTTTTTATTTTTGTTTATATTTAACATAAATCATTTCATATTATTTTTATGCTATTTTCAGAAGTTCACATTATTTATTTATAATATTAATTATTCAAAGCCAAATTTGGAGATTTCATATGGTTCATCAAGGGTAGAATTTTTGAGAACAAAATTATTTTCTAAATGTTTGACTGATTTAGATGCATCTAAAAATATAAAAAGGATTTATCTGTTAATTAGAATATTTACCTGCAAATTATTAAATTGTCTTAGCATGTCAAAACATTTTTCTTGGTTCAATATCATAGAGAATGACAGTGAAACTGGAAATATTTTTTTTTTTTTTTTTTTTTTTTTTTTTTTGATTTAATTTATTTGTTTGGCTTGAGTGTAATCACCCATATCACCAAAGATTACTGGAAATATAAATATTTAAATTAAGAGATCTATTTTGATTTGTATTTGTGTATTTTTATTTTATTATTATTATTTTTTTTTTATTTTATAATTTCACGTATTATAATTATTATTTTATATTTATTTAGTTAGTCTTAATTATTATTAATATTTAAATATTCACTTTTATTTCTTTTAAAAATTTAACTATTTCTATTATTTCTTCTGTTTTATTATTTATTATATTATATTTTATTCTTATATCATCATATTTTGTACAATTTTGAATAATATGAGTAATATCTTCTTGCATATCACAAGTTTCACAATTATCAGTTTGAATTTTTTTTATTAATTTAAGGAATTTTTTATCGTAAGTATGATTTGTTCTAATCCTGGTGATTTTTTTTACTGTTCCTGTGTTTAATCCTTTTTTGTGAAACCAAGGTTTGTTCTTGACTTTCTCTCCTGTGTTTTCTCGATGTTTTATCCCTTTATTTTGTGTTATAATAAGGAATTTTTCATTCCAAATCTCATATAATTTATTTTTGAAAATTTTAATATTATCTTTAATAGTTGTTTTATACGTTATAATAGAGCCATTTAAACAACCTTCTTTGGCTGCCAAATCTGCTTTATCATTTGCCTCGATATTGATATGACTTGGTATCCATATTATTTTTATAAGAACTTTATTAATATTAATTAATTTTATCAATAAATTTTCTAGATATTTTCCTTCTTTATTTTTATTTATGAGAGCCTTACATGTACTTAAAGAATCTGTGAAGATGACCACATTATTTTTTTTAAGTTCCACTGCTTTTTTTATTGCTTCAATTATAGCAATGGTTTCTGTGCTTTTAATAGAAATTTCCTCAATTATTTTGAATTTAAGTGTGATATTATCAGCTTCCATAAATACACCTACTCCCCTGGTTTTATTAATAATGGCACCATCTGTGAAGATTTTATAATTGTTTCCTTGATTATTTATGATTTCCAACGCCCATTGTTTAAGAGTATTTGAATTATGTTTATTTTTTGAAATTATTTTATTATGCAAACTGCAATCCACTTCCAATAAGCTGTGTTCCACATTTTCTACTGTCTCATAAATTGGTAATTTGTCTAAGTTTTCTTTAAATTTATGATAAAAATTATTAAGAAAATTATTTCCTTTCGCACTTTTTATTTCTTTCCCTGTTATCGTGTTTTTATAAATATTTCTGGCAGCATACATATAGTTGAATAAATCAATTTTTTCTAAGATAGGAATTTCTCCTGCTTCAGTGATAATTGCTGTGACTGGAGTACTTTTAGTTAATCCTAAATAATCTAATTGCTGAGTTAATAATTTTTTGCAGTTTCGCCAAATGATAATTTTTAATAAATTGTGCTGAATATCTAATTCTACTTTCCAATATAGTTTTATAAACATTAAGTAATATGGAAGGATGAGCTCCCCCATCTTTTCTGGCTGCGATCTTTAAAATATTTAAAGCTGATGAACATGAATTACACAGTGCTTTAAAATTCTAATTAAAATTCATTTTTTTGTCCACGATAATACCCAATATTTTTAATTCATTAACTTCTTTAATTTCTATATTATTAACCTTAATTTTTATTTCACCCGTTTTATTTTTATTATTTAAATTAATAAAATTTGTTTTGTTTAAATTTAAGTTAAGATTAATTTTTTTTAATTCGTTATTAAAGATATTTAATTTATTATTAGTTTTACTATTTAGGATTTTAGGATCCTTTTCTGATATTATCAAGATGAAGTCATCCGCATATTGTAGAATATTAAAGTCATCCTCTTCAATGTTGTGAATACTTGTAGTGTAGAGATTAAAAAGATCAGGGCTTAAAGAGTCTCCTTGTGGAATACTATTGCTTGTAATAGATTCAATTTTATTTTCATCATTTTCAAAAATAATTCTTCGATTTATCAGAGACATATAAATCCAATTAATGAGTTTGTCTTCTATATTTAACTGTTGTAAATGTTTTATTAGAATATTGATGTTTACTTTGTCAAATGCTTTCTCTATATCAGTTGAAATTATTATCGAGAATTTACCATTTTCTTTATTTTTTTCAATTATATTAATTAATTTGTTTATAAAGTCTTGTGTGGAGAAACCTTTCCTAAAACCAAAGCTATTGTTTGATAATATATTGTCTTTATTCATTTGTAAGTTTAATCTTTTTTTAATTAGTTTACTCATTATTTTTGCTAAAGTAGAGTAAAGATGAATCCCTCTGAAACTGTTTATATCATTAATATTTTTTTTTGGTTTAGGAACTGTAACAATTTTTACATTTTTCCAAATCTCCGGATATTTTTGTAGTTTCCAAGTAAGATTAAAGTGATCTTTAATTTTTATTATATGTTTGATTGGTAGTGTTTTTAATAATTTATATGATATTTTATTATAACCTGGTGCTGAGTTTTTACTGTTGTTTATTATTTCTAAAATCTCCTCTAAATTAAATTCTTCCTCCTCTACCACTATTTTTGGCATTTTTAGTATATTGTTACTGTCTACCACAGAACTTATGATATTATTTGACATGAAACTTTTCATATTATCCAAATCATTAAAAACATTAAACTCATTTTCTCTTATTTTGTTGTTAAAGATTCTAATCCTTCTCCAAATTTCTTTATGATTTAATTTTTCGTCTATTTCTTCTAAAAAAATTGTCCAATGTTTCCTTTTTTCTCTGTTAATTAGCAGTTTAAGTTTAGCTGTGTATTTATTCAATTCGATTTTACAGTATATATTCCTCTTATTTCTATTAAATAATCTTAATTTTTCTTTCTTGATTAACCATGTACTTTTAATTTCTTCGTTCCACCATCTTTTACTAATAAATTTATTATTATTTGGAATTATAGTTGTATTATTATGAATAATGCTGCTAATTTGTTCTTCATATTCTTCAATATCATCTGTATGATCTGGATTCATCCTGCTTATCTCATGAACAATTTCTTTCGATTTTATTTTATTTTTCGACTTATTTTTAGTATGATAATTTAAAACTTTAATTATTATAGGAAAATGATCAGATGTACCTATTTTATGAGAATCCACATTCCAAAAAATATCTTTTGAAATATCAGTAGAAGTTAAGGTGATATCAATCGCCGAAGAAATTCCTCCTTCGTCTAATCTTGTTGCATCTCCATTATTTTCCACTATTAGATTTGATCCATTAATAATATTAATTAACATTTTACCCCTACCACATTCTTTTTCATTCCATCCCCATAATGGATGATGAGCATTAAAATCACCCATGAGAATGTTGTTATTGTCCTGATTTTCTTGAAATATTTTTTTTATTTTTGAATGAATTATATTATTATTAATATTAGGGGGAATATAAATTCCCGTAAGCGAAATCTTTTTTTTATTATTATCAAAAACATTAATTTTTATAAGTTCAATAGGATTATATTTATTATCGTTATTAATAATTGTAAAATATATATTTTTTTTTATTAAAAACCCCACACCCCCATAACCATCTATTCTATTATTAAAAATACAATTATACCCTTTAAATTTAATTTTGTCTGCATCTTTTGTCCACGTTTCGTTTAAAAATGCAATATCTATTTCATTTGTATTGAGGTAAAAATCCAATTCCTCCTTATTGCATTTAACACTTCTTATGTTTAATTGTAATATTTTTATATTATTCTTCATTTTTTTTTACTATATTTTTTTTGTCCTTTTTATTTATTATTGAATCCAAATTAATTAACTGCTCCAGAATTTCTGTTAAAACTAAATCCGAGTTTGGGTCATTTGAATTACCATTTAAATATCCTTGAGTGATTGTTTGAATTTTCCTGTTTAACATAATAATTTCATTTTTCTGTTGTTTCAAGTTCCTGATTTCTTCTTTTATTTTTTCGTTTTCATTTTTTAATTGCACTTTCATTTCCTCCATTTCTTTTCGAAGATTTGCTATTTCTTTGTTATTATTTATATTTGTTAAATATGGAAAATTTTCTTTATTGATATTAAAATTTGGTTTATTTAAAAGGTTTTTAACTTCCCCGTAAGTAATCCTTTAAGAAATCATTAAATATTTGATATTTTTTTGTCTATTATATTCTTCACAATTAACATTATTAGTGATATGGTTTAGTTCGCAATGAAAACATTTTAAATTATTATTACATTCTAATTCTTTATGATCTAATTGAGAACATTTTAAACATCTTGATTTTCCTTCGCAATATTTCCTTGCATGTCCATAAAGTAAACAATTCTTACAAAAAAGTGGCTTAGGTACATAATATTGTACTTTCCGTTTAACTTCATAAACTCTGATGTCTTCTGGTAACGTGTTTGATCTAAATGTTATCTTAATTGCATTAGTTTTTTCTTCTTTCTTTGCAATTTCGTTCCAACGATAAATTCTCTCAATTTTGGAAATTTTATCTTTTGAATTTATATTTTCTAAAATATTAACTTCATCTAAACTGGTTGGAATTTTGTTAATATATCCTATTGATTCCAAGAAAAAATTAGGTACAAAACAATAACATCCATGAATTTTTTGTAGATCAACACTTTTGATTATTTTATTCGCGGTCTCCATATCCCTGGTTTGAATCTTCAATTTATTTTTTCCATATTGATTTATTTCTAAGATTTTTCCGAAATTTAATGAGTTTAATGTAACCGCCATTGAAATATCTTCAATTCCTTTTTTTTCAATAATCACTATATATGGACCTTTATCGCCAGGTCTATAATTATTTTTTAGATTAACATTATTATTTTTTGTATTATCAATTTCTATTGTATTAATTTGATAATTAGACACTTTTTCATTATTATTATTAAGATTATTACTTTCTTCAAAACACGTGTTAATTTCCATTTCTACGGTCTCCATTTTGTTTTGTTTTAATGAGGAATTTAATCTCGCTCTTTTAATATTTTTATTACGATCTTGATTATTATTTTGATTAAAAAGATTTTTCATTTCTTTAGAAATTTGTTTTTTTATTTTTTTATTATTAAGAATTTCGCATTTAGTTGTGGACAATTGTCCAATTTTTTTTTTTCTTAGATTATATTTTTGATTTGAAATGGCGTCACTCATTAGAGCTTCACCACCCCTTATTTTTAATTTCCGATTTTACACTTTATTTATTTTTCACTTTATTAAAAATTTTGAATTTAATTTATTATTATTATAATCAATTTTAAAAATGTTTATATTTTTTTTTAATTTATACAAATCAAATAAATCTCTTACCTGTATATTTCAATTTTATATTTTTTTTTTTTTTGGTAATTCAGTGTTCACTCTTCAAAAGTTAACTTGGTTATGTGGAAATATTTGTTTGCAAAACGTCAATTATACAACAGAGAATGATCATAACAAAATTGTGGTAGGTCATGCGAAATTACGGATTCTGTATATAAATGTAAGAAGTATGCGTAATAAGCTTTATGACATAGAAATTTTTATTAATAACATTCGATGTGATATAGATGTACTGGTTTTTACTGAAATATGGGTGACCGAAGAAGAGAATAAATTTTTCAAATGCTATAATGGATTTTTTTGTAATAGAGAAGGTGGATATGGAGGGGTGGCAAAATTTTTGTGAGATCCGAGATACAGGCTGTGAAAATGTTAGTACATGACTTTGATTTTTGTCAAGTTGTTGGTGTAAAATTGGTGAATATCAACATAAACATTATTGCAGTGTATCGTTCCCAAAAAAACTCGTTTTCTAAATTCCTCGAAACGTTTAAAGGATACTTCGAAGAATACAATCGTAATATTATTTTAAGAGATTTTAATTTAAATTTATTTGATATTGAACATATTAATGTGGTTAAATATTTGGAGTTGGTTAATTCCTTTGGATATGTAATTGCAAATAAATTGTCAAATGAATTTGCTACCCGAATTAGTAATGGTATTTGTACTATGATAGATCATGTTATAACTGATCTCTACTGCTATAAATATGATTTAAATACCGCTGACACTGTACTATCCGATCACCGAGTTTTATTTGTACAGGTATCCAAAACTTGCATTCCGAGAAAATTAAGTGCAGTTTTTATGAAGGTCTTGGATTATACAAAAATATATGATGATCCTGTATGGACAAAAATTTCAGAGGCTTCAAATATCAACAATTTTGTGGCTAATATTAAACAGTTGGTCGTTAATAATACAAAAATAATTAAAAAACGACTACGGAAGCATAATCAACCTGAATGGATTACAAGTGAAATTCTCGATAATATAAATGAGCGAGAAAAATTCTACAGGTTGAAATGTTTATATCCCCGTGATGAGTACATAAAAAAAAGACACAAGATGGTAAGTTCGTTAGTGGCTGCCAAAATTAAACAAGTTAGAAGAGCACATAATTCAGACTTTGTTAGTAAAAACATAAATAAGCCCAAACAACTTTGGAATTTTCTACATGAAACAATTTTTAATAAAGCCAGATGTACTAAAGATTGGGCATTGAGCGACAACGATAATTTAATTACCAATTGTGACGAAATAGTAAACACTTTTAATAATTATTTTGCTAATATTGTTTCAATTATGAGTGATTCGTTTCAAATACCATCTCAAGATGACTTTGATTATTTAAATTATACAATTAATTGCCCCTTCCAGTTAACATATACTACCGAACAAGAAGTGCATACCGTACTTTTGAATTTAAATGTAAATGCGTCTACTGGAATAGATGGCATTTCGACTAAGTTACTACAGTATACCGTGAACATTGTAACGCCATTACTAGTTAAATATGTTAATGAGATGTTTGATACGGGGGTATTTCCAGAAATCTGTAAAATAGGCAAGATATGTCCCATACATAAGTCTGGAAGTGAAATGGATGTATCAAACTATCGTCCTATATCAATTTTGCCTACCATCTCTAAAGTGTTTGAAAAAATTTTGCTACTTAGATTAAACTATTTCTTAGAGAAAAATCAAATAATTAGTGAGCGGCAATTTGGATTCACAGCTAAGTTCAACACTACAGCACGTGTTTAAGTTTGACAGATTTGCTGAGTAAAAGCTTCGATAAGAAAATATTTTGTGCCTGTCTGTTTCTAGACATTCGTAAAGCATTTGATATGGTACATCCAGATATACTGTTAATTAAATTAAAAAATATGGGACTCACTAATTTGCAACTACGATTATTTGAAAGTTACCTTCGAAATAGGAGACAAATTGTCAAAATTAATGAGTGTATTAGTGATGAAGTATTATTGAATCGTGGAGTACCCCAAAGTTCGATTCTTGGGCCTACATTATTTATTATATTCATTATTGATATTACGCACATTGTGCTAGAAGGGAGAATTCAACTTTATGCGGATGATGCTGTTATTGCCTATGAAGCAAGCACACTAGAATCTCTACTGCACCAAATACAAAAAGATTTAAGGGTACTTAAAGAATGGTTTGATATTAATCACCTATTACTAAATAATGAAAAAACAGTATTCGAGAATAAAAATTTAGAAAATACTATTTTAGGAGCTAACACAGTTACTTATAACTCTTTTGTTATTGAAAGAGTTACTAAGTGTAACTTCCTGGGTTTAGTAATAGATGGAAAATTAAATTGGTCTAGTCACGTGGATAAAATAAAAAAATCGGTACTACCGTACATATTTGCTATAAATCGAACGAAACACATTCTTCCCAAAAAAACATTATTGCTCATTTATTTCGCATACATTCAGTCGCGTTTGGTTTATCTAAACCCGATTTGGAGTGGATGTGCGAATTATAAGATAGGTGAATTAGAGGTATTGCAGAAACGAGCTTTGAAATATATAATACGTGCACCCATCCGTTTTCCAACCCAAAAACTATTCGAACAATTTCAATCTCTTCATTTTCTAATTAACCGGGAGCTTTTAACTTTGATATACAGAATAGTAAATAATCAGATTAAGCACAGTTTTGATTTAACCAGAATCTATGACAGACATGATCATGAAACAAGAAGAAGGTCAAACTTTGTTGTTAAATTCTTTTTATCTAAGAAGGCATCTAACAATAACATATTTTATCGAGGTCTAAATCAGTATAATAAACTTCCATCCAATATTAAGCATATAGAATCTCTAAAAAAATTCAAGGCAAAACTGACAGAATATTTGAAAGGTGAAAATAAATAATGGAAATATTGTGGTTGAATAAACTTAGATAGTGTGAACTATGAAACCTCTTTTTATTTTCTCCGTTTAATTTAAGTGTACAAAATTAAAATCAATATTACATGTAATAAGATTGTTACGTAAATGAATTTTCAATTTTAAATAAGAAATTGTAAAGAAGTGATACTTATAATATTTTATGTAAAGTTGCGTTATAACCAGCAATGGTTCGAGCAACTGAATTCCAGAAGTACATACTAAGTAAAGCTAATCGTATAATAATTAATAACACAAAATGTACATTAAATCAATTAAATTGATCAGATTAGTATATATAAGTACATATATAGAGTTAATAATAAATTGTTACTGAAATTTGTTTAATAAATTTGAATAAATAAAAAAATAAAAAATAAAAATTTTAATAATTGGTACGTAAATGGGCAAAAACATTTAATAATTTAATTGTTTTATGTTATGTACTCATAATTTTGTCTACCCTTTTTTACATTTATCTTAGACATTATATACTCAAAGGAATTGTTTCTCAGATATTTGGACCACAAAAAAAATATAAATCATAAAAAGTTTTTCGGTAATCTATCATTATCAATTTAAATACGGTTTGTTAAAAAAAATTACGATTATTCTTGATTTATTTAAAAAATTAATCAAAAAACCACCAAACTTAATATAAATAATATTTAGATATTATCTGCATTTTTGTCTACACGTGAGTGATGCGCAAAGAAAGACGAAAATGAGACACGGGAATATACTACCTCTATTTTCTGTATACCTTGATTCTAAGGAAGCGTCCGATTTCTGTGAGAAATAATTTTTCTGAGGGTTGTGAAGTTTATCCTAAATTTCTCCTAAAACTACAAAAGCAACAATTGTTTGCTAGTATGTGTGAAAAGTAAAAATTTAGGCGTTTTTCAGAAAATTACGATATAATGATATGAAAATTTATATGAAAATAATATATTTTATATATTAATTTAGTTAAACTAAATAAATTTTGATCACAATTTATATTTTAATATAGGTATTATTATTTTAAGATAAACGAAAACAGAACGAACGATATGTACCGATTTCAAAATTTTCGAATGACGTAATTTGATGTATTAAACGAATTTATGGGTATTGCTCATCGGATTCCTTCATTTGGTGATAAGATGTAGGCCTAATTTAACTATTGACAAACTTTCAGAATTTTCTCATAGATTTCAGATACGCAAATAGAGATCAATATACATGTATATACGGACTACCCCAATATTTGAAGTTGATGAACTTTGACGTAATACTAAACGCATTTATAGGAATTTCTCATCGGATTCCTTTATTGGGTGATAAGATATGGGCCTAATTTAACTATTGACAAACTTTCAGAATTGTCTCATGGATTTCAGGTACGCAAATAGAGATCTATATACTTGCATATACGGATAGTAATATATTCTGGAAAAGAAAAAGTCCTTTAAAAAGGAAAGTCCATTAAAAATATTTTGGAAAAGGGGAATTTACTGCTCTTTCTAGTATTATATTCTGGAAAAGGGCGGAGACATATTCTGGAAAAAAAATTGGGAGAAGTTTTTTAAAAATATTTTGGAAAATGGAGGATTTACTGCTCTTTCTAGTATTAGATTCTGGAAAATGGCGGAGACATATTCTGGAAAAAAAATTGGGAGAAGTTTTTTAAAAATATTTTGGAAAAGAGGGAATTTACTGCTCTTTCTAGTATTAGTTAGTCCAAACAAAATAGTTTGGAAAGGGGGGAATTTACTGCTCTTTCTAGTATTATATTCTGGAAACGGGCGGAGACATATTCTGGAAAAAAATTGGGAGAAGTTTTTTAAAAATATTTTGGAAAAGGAGGAATTTACTGCTCTTTCTAGTGTTATATTCTGGAAAAGGGAGAAGACATATTCTGGGAAAAAAAATTGGGAGAAGTTTTTTAAAAATATTTTGGAAAAGGGGGAATTTACTCCTCAGAATATGTCTCCGCCCTTTTCCAGAATATAATACTAGAAAGAGCAGTAAGTTCCCCCTTTTCCAAAATATTTTTAAAAAGCTTCTTCCAATTTTTTACCAGAATATGCCTCCGCCCTTTTCCAGAATATAATACTAGAAAGAGCAGTAAATTCCTCCTTTTCCAAAATATTTTTAAAAAAATTCTCGCAATTTTTTTCCAGAATATGTCTCCGCCCTTTTCCAGAATATATTACTAGAAAAACCAGTAAATTTCCCCTTTTCCAAAATATTTTTAAAGAACTTCTCCCAATTTTTTCCAGAATATGTCTCCGCCCTTTTCCAGAATATAATACTAGAAAGAGCAGCAAATTCCTCCTTTTCCCAAATATTTTTAAAAAACTTCTCCCAATTTTTTCCACAATATGTCTCCGCCCTTTTCTAAAATATAATACTAGAAAGAGCAGTAAATTCCCATTTTTCCAAAATATTTTTAAAAAACTTCTCCCAGTTTTTTGTTCCAGAATTTGTCCCCGCCCTTTTCCAGAATCGAATACTAGAAAGAGCAGTAAATCCCCTATTTTCCAAAATATTTTTAAAAAACTTGTCCCAAGTTTTTTTCCAGAATATGTCTCCGCCCTTTTCCAGAATATAATACTAGAAAGAGCAGTAAATTTCCCTTTTCCAAAATATTTTTAAAAAACTTGTCCCAATTTTTTATCCAGAATATGTCTCCACCCTTTTCCAGAATATAATACTAGAAAGAGCAGTAAATTCCCCCTTTACCTTAATATTTTTAAAAAACTTCTCCCAATTTTTTTTTCCAGAATATGTCTCCGCCCTTTTCCAGAATATAATACTAGAAAGAGCAGTAAATTTCCCCTTTTCCAAAATATATTTAAAGAACTTCACTCAATTTTTTACTAACTCATTAATACTAACCGCCATGTTTTTTATTTAGGAGAAATTTAGGACAAACTTCACATGCATATTTTCTGTGATAAATTAATGTTGAACTGTACGCAACCAAATTATCACAGCACCAGTGTGTAATAATTTTGACATGTCCGAAATAATTCTTGTTTCTGCGTCAGCGAAGTATGTTGATTTTAGAAACAAGATTTTTGTATTGATGAAATTAAATTTACGACCAATACATTTATAATCGTTCGTAAAAGTGATCATGCGTGCCTTTATTCTGTTCTTTTTAATCATTTTGTGAGCAATTTATTCGTTTTTGTGCTGTACCAAAATTTGTGTAATATTGTATCAATAATATTATCTGCAAGCCCTAATTTTTTCTTATAAGTACATATGTACATAATTCCTAAATTCATTGCCATTACATCGTTAAGTGATGGTTTTTAGATTATTAATATACAGCAAATATTGTTGATCAACTAACAATTTTATATGTTTAAAAATGCTAAATTTTCATTTAGTGCGCCTCAAATTTCATTCATTTTTATGGTGAATATGTCGGTGATCCGTAGATTTCTTTATTGGGGTTAAAATTTAAAAAAAAATGATCTACATAGGCACTATTTTAGTGTTATATTATTATTTTCCAAGCATTATCTGTTAAATTTATTATGTCAAAATTATTTCAGTATTCGGACAGCAAATGAACTAATTTCAAATGTGGAAGAGGAAATTATTTCACTAATGTCAAATTTATCACATCAATCATTTTGAATATTTCTTTGTTTTTTTTTAGAAACTAGTTAACTGCAAAAAGACCATTTTTGGGAAATTGCATTTGAAACAAAAATGACTATAATTCCAATAATTTTGAATAATTTATTTATTTTGTTTGGATTATCAAATTAACAAGATGGCAGAAATCAATTTACATAAACATATTTTGTAAAACCAGTTTTGCTATGCTGTAAAATGGAAATATATCTGTAGTTTTTTTGAGAAACTATCATAGTTAACTGAATTTTTCTCGATTTTGAGTTATGAATGAAAATCATCCTCAAATTGTGAAAAATTTCAGATAAATTTGCCAAATTTTCCAAATTTCCTTTAATTTCCCCAAAAATAATTATTGAAAGTGAATAACTGCTTCAAAAAAATAAATATTTTTATTAAATAAAAAGATAACTCAAGTTATTACTATATTAGTTAAATTTACATAAATTTTTTTTTTCAATGAACTTGTTATAATTAATTTATATAGTTGCTATAAAACAAAAAATGTTTTTTTGAAACTATTCCATTTTATTAAATATAAATAACTTCAATTACCGACTTGTTATGAAATAAAAAACACGTAAGTTGCACATATTATATTAAAATTCTTGTGATCTAAAAAAATATTGTGTTCTTCATAACCCCACTTTTAAATTTTGTTTTATATTGTTAATAAAATACATTTGTAATTCTTGTAAATGTAGCAACGTCGGTAATAATATTATTATGGATACATAAGAATAATTTGTTTATTCGATTTTCATTGAAACTTTTTAATTTACGCAAAATTTTTTTTTTTTTTTTAACTAGTTATCTTTACTTAAATATTTACAAAGTGCCTCTTGTTTGTTAATAAAACTAGCTATCTGCAGATATCGACTTTATCTGAATTTAAATTCAGATAAATCAAAACAGGATATGTGATATATTTCCATTTTACAGCAAAGCAAAACTGGTTTTACAAAATATGTTTATGTAAATTGATTTCTGCCATCTTGTTAATTTGATAATACAAACAAAATAAATAAATTATTCAAAATTATTGGAATTATAGTCATTTTTGTTTCAAATGCAATTTCCCAAAAATGGTCTTTTTGCAGTTAACTAGAATCTCAAAAAAAACACAGATATCACATATCCTGTTTTGATTTATCTGAATTTAAATTCAGATAAAGTCGATATCTGCAGATAGCTAGTTTTATTAACAAACAAGAGGCACTTTGTAAATATTTAAGTAAAGATAACTAGTTAAAAAAAAAAAAAAAATTTTTGCGTAAATTAAAAGTTTCAATGAAAATCGAATAAACATTATTCTTATGTATCCATAATAATATTATTACCGACGTTGCTACATTTACAAGAATTACAAACGTATTTTATTAACAATATAAAACAAAATTTAAAAGTGAAGTTATGAAGAACACAATATTTTTTAAGATCACAAGAATTTTAATATAATATGTGCAACTTACGTGTTTTTTATTTCATAACATGTCGGTAATTGAAGTTATTTATATTTAATAAAATGGAATAGTTTCAAAAAAACATTTTTTTGTTTTATAGCAACTATATAACTTATTATAACAAGTTCATTGAAAAAAAAAATTTATGTATGTTTAATAAATTTAACTAATATAGTAATAACTTGAGTTATCTTTTTATTTAATAAAAATATTTATTTTTTTGAAGCAGTTATTCACTTTCAATAATTTTTTATGGGGAAATTAAAGGAAATTTGGAAAATTTGGCAAAGTTATCTGAAAATTTTCACAATTTTAGGATGATTTTCATTCATAACTCAAAATCGAGAAAAATTCAGTTAACTAGTTTCTCAAAAAAAACACAGATTTGTATTGAGAAAATTAATTTTTTATTTTTATTTCAAGATTTAGGGGTATTTGTATTTCTAGATATTGAAGAAACTTTATTCACCATTCATAAAACAGTGTTCCATCTTTTTATATTATGTATAGCCATTATTTGTGTAGAATTCAAAATTAATTTTTCACATTTCTTCAAAAATTTTAAGTATTTATTTCCTCCTCGATTTCTTGAGTTCTACTCTTGATGCAAAAATGCTGCACATTTAGATTTCGTGAAGCCAAATTCCAATTCAATTAAAACCTTTCTGTTAGTCTGTAAATTCTAAATCAAAATTTTAACTAAAAAGGCAGATCTAAATAATTTATATTACAAATATTGTGATTTTGTATTGCATTAGTGGGATTAATTATAAGTCTAATTAAAACAACAAATTACAAAATACATATCAAAAATATATTTATAAAATTTCGATTTAAATCATCTCAAATCTGAATATTAAACACCCTCATCTCTAATCACACGAAAAATCTTGTCTCACCCCATTCAACATCTGAGTGGTGTAATTTTTAAGAATTCCGTCATTTTCACAAACATCAAATATTTCATTATTACAGCTATGTAAAAACTGTGTAGTTTGGCATACGTTTTTATCTTTCAAAGATCCCCCAGCTTCTTGGTTTGACAACTTACGATGCATACAATTACCTAATCCACGAGTATCTAAACAATTAAAGCCTTTATCACCAGCAATTGCGAAAATAACTTCTTCGGAACACAAATCATCAGTGGCCCTGTTAATAATTCGCATGAAATTCACAAAGAATTGTATTGTAACATAATCACGACAATTTACACTAATCGTTGTGGCTTTTTCTATGCTACAGCTAGACGCATTTTTCAGTGTAACACAGTAACTCGTTATTATTCGCGAAAATTCTGTGCCATTTATCGATTGGTCTCTAAATTGTTTGATGTCGTCTGCAATTTGCAACATTTTAAAATTGTTTGGTGCACAAGAATCATATTGACGTTTAAGTTCCTGCGGAAAATATTATTTTAATTAATTTACACATTTTATAAATACAAACCTGATAATATTACCCTTTGTTCAATGTCACAATTTAGGGCAATTGAATCAACGTTTCTTGATGAAACACTAATGATCCCAAGTGAAACACTTAATATGAAGGAAAAACTGTTGAATCGCTTCATTGTTAACTTTGAAGTTGTATTTAATTAATGAATAATGAGTACGGGATTCAGTTTAAATAACAATAGATTAAATAATCTTTTGTGAACCTAAGATTACAAAAATTTTGCTTGCATTAAATAAAAAATTTGTTAGGGGTTCGAACCGTAAAAAATCTTAAATTGTATTACTATTACGTGATAGACGAAGCCTCGAAGGAGTTATTATGAATGCCATTTTGTTTCGTCACAGTTCAAAATTAGTTTTATTTGAACTATTGTGAAAACCTTGTATGCAATACAATATGATGAATACATCAGTCGGATTTTTTTTCAATAAAGCTAAAGTTATTAAATATGAATTGGACCACCAAAACAGAAACCTTTAGTAATCCAATCCTGATTTACGCGAATCGCCATGGTAGAATCGATAAGATTTATATGGTACGAAGCCCTCACATATTTTTTATTTAATTCTAGCAAAACTTTCCTAATCTTAGTGTCACAAAAGGTTATTTAATATCTAAAGTTGTTAAAAACAGTCGTAGAGTAATATCGATAGTACACACTATATAGTTACCGATAGTTTTAAATTCGCTGATTTATGTTAGATATTGATATCGATTATTATGTCGAATTTTTTAGCATTAGGAAGGCTAATCTGGTTAAATATCCCAATATAATACGTCTATGTTTAATTAGCGATTCGTAATTTTCTGTGCATCTCTTGTAGAATTCAGTTTTTCGAAGCATCCGACCATCACGTATGCTTCAAGCAAAAAAGATCTTTTAGGTCGCAGTGCGTGTTGGTTTGAAAGCCCACATACGATATATACCTGAATTCATACGATATACACCTGTCTCCTTTATTAGATGGTTATAATCTCATCACATGGTGTCAGAAGTAAGATTTAAAGTGCTAAAAAGGGAAGAAAAACAGTAAAATTTTACGAAAAATACCAAAATCTAATGTGTAGGAATTGTTTGCATAGTAATACATACAGAACCCACAAAGTAACAGTGAGAGAGAATAAAAATCGAGTACCTTGTTTTATTTGCCGATTGTTCCAGAATATTCTAAAGCTGTACCAAAAAGATCACTTGAAGTAAGAGTTATCAAGCAAATCGGTTAAACTTACCAGTAAAGTTTTAAAACAAGAAATTGGGGCATATACTCGATTGTCCAGCAAGCAAGTAAATTTTATATGAGAAAATAAAATATTTTCTTGATTGTCTTGGTTTGCTCAGTTTATTTGCAAGCTTCCAATTGTTTGGCAACTTGAAATAAATGACGTGAATATCTCTCTGGCTTCTTGGCGTTTTCAAGTGCTCGCAAGCCAGCGTTAACCAGTCTTCTTCTTGCTAAGCTGGATGAAATTCATTTGCCCGTTGCTCATTCAAGATCCCCTAAGTCCAAAATAGGGTATGTAGCAGCACCATCGGGAATTACCAAGACACCAATATCGAAACATACAACGGGTAACACCAATATGGAAAGGTACGACAGGTAACACAAAAACTTTTGACAGTGAGTTTTTGTCTTATATGCGTCCGCGTGATTAACCCAAAAAATATATCGACGAACAAAAAAAAGTGAATTAAATTAAAAAACAAGTATTGAATTACGAGTCTAGCACCATTGTCGACGACCATCATCATTGCTAAATTATTCCAAATAAATCATTAAACTGTGAATAATTGCATTTTTAATTATTAGTGAAATATAACTGCACGTACACACTACCGCACGATTATCGCCTTTTTTATCAACTGTGCCATAGTTATCAAGCTACACTTAGCGCACACCACAACTCATAATTGGTGAATCCTGCATAACTGCACGATAGCCATAATTGGTGATAATCGACGCATATTTTCAAGTGAAATTATCAAATAAAATTTTATTGTGAGTGATTTCGACAGTGCGCGATTTTTTCTTCGCATATTAAGTGTACACAGTAAGAGAACGGGGTAACGAAGCAAGTAACGGTAAAAACACGCGTTAGCGTCGGCAAGCGAAATCAGTTAGTTAATAAACTATTATTAATTATAAAACGTCATATACTTTTGTTGTCGGTCGACAAACACGGAACAACGCTTAATTTTTTGTCAATTTATACCGATTCGATTTATAACAAGATATGTCTGACGACGACGAAAAAAACGTCCGCAAAACAAACAACGGTGAAATAGCACGAGTGTCTATCAAAGTACCACCATTTTGGGTGGAGTGTCCCGAAATTTAGTTTGCCCAAGTAGAGGCGCAATTCGAGACATGCAAAGTGACGAGTGATTTTTTCGAAATTTAACATAATCGTGGGCGGTGTCGAAAGCCACGTATTAGCGCAGATATCGGAGGCTATATTAAATCCACCTGCTCAAGAAAAATATGCCAATTTTAAAAAATGTGTTTTGGAGGTATATAGTGTCTCCGAGCAACGAAAAATGCGAAAAGTTCCATCACAAGTACGAGCGTTTTTGTCAACGAGTTAGGTTCCACTTAAAACAATGGCGACAATAGCAGATCGAATTATGGACGCAGCTGGTTCCTCTACAGTTTTTATGGTCAATGAAGATGCGCCGCCGTCAAATGCGACGAATCAAGTGGACAAACTGACACAGATGGTAAGCAAGGACTTACATTACCGGCAACAACGGGCCAGATCACGAGGGCGATCGCAAAATCGTCAGCAATCGCGAAGTCAATCACAAACGCCGAGCCAGGATGAATTATGTTGGTACCATCGAACCTACGGAGACAAAGCAGCTAAATGACGAGAGCCTTGTTCTAAAAGACAGGCGCCTAATGTAACCATTCCAAAAAACTATTAGGCCAGCCGCCTAATACAGGCGATGCGGGTCGTACAATAGCGCGACTTATCGCTATTGATAACTTAACCAAGTCGAAATTCTTAGTTGACACAGGCGTGGATGTTTCCGTGCTTCCACCCACGATCAGCGAACGGCAAAACCCTCCAGCAGCGACAAAACTATTTGCAGCTAACGGTAGCGAAATTAAAACATATGGCACCAAACGTCTGACTCTCTCATTGACGTTACTACATCGATCATCGGAGCTGATTTTTTATGCCATTTCGAACTCTTGGTCGACATCAAAAACGGTCAGCTGATCGACAGTCTGACCAAATTGTCAGTCAAGGCAGTTCAACAAAAGACAAGTGAGCAATCTTTGAAAACCTACGATATTAATTCCGAGTTCGCAGATTTATTGCACGAATTCCGCGACGTAACTGTCTTCACGAATACTAAGAAACGTAAGGTTATACGACGACTCACCACATCACAACGACAGGTCAGCCAGTCTGTGCCAAAGCACGAAAGCTGTCGCCCGAAAAACTTAAGGCTGCTCAAAATGAATTTCAATTTCTAATGGGTCAGGGAATAATTCGTCCTTCCAAAAATAATTGGTCAAGTCCTCTGCATATGGTCCCGAAAAAGAACGGCGAATTCAGAGCTTGCGGAGATAACTACCCCATAAGTTTTATACAGGATTTTACTCATTTCCTCGATGGCACTGAATTTTTCACGGTACTTAACTTACAGCGTGCCTACCAACAAATCCCGATCGAGCCAAACGACATACTGAAAATGGCCATAATTACACCTTTCGGACTATACGAATATGCAGTTTATAGGACATCTGGTGACGTCTACTGGCATTAAGCCATTACCAGAAAAAGTACAAGCTACTGACAACTTCCCGAAACCGAAGACAGCTAAACAGCTGAAAAGATTCTTGGCCATGATACATTTTTATAGAAGATTTATACCACACGCCGTTAAGAATCAGATGACACTGCAGAAACTGATAGTTGGCAACAAAAAGAATAACAAGACCGAGGTTCCATGGACAAACGAATCAACAACCGCATTTCAGAATTTCAAAAGCGATTTACGAAACGCAACATTGCTTATCCGAAACCGAATTCCAAATTATCGTTTTACGTCGACGCATCAGATATGGCAGCAGGCGCTGTCCTTAATCAACAAGATGAAGCAGGAGTTATCCAACCGTTGGGTTTCTACTCAAAAAAGTTAACAGAGTATCAGCAGAGATATTCTACGTACGATCGTGAACTTATAGCGATGTATCAAGCAGTGAAACACTTTCAACACATGGTTGAAGGACGAGATTTCTGCATTTATACGGACCATAAACCATTGGTTTTCATGTTTCGTCAGAAACTAGAGAAGGCGCCACCGCGACAGGCCCGCCATATCGACTACATCGGGCAGTTCACTACCAAAATGTTGCACGTCGTTGGTAAAGATAATGCAATAGCGGATCTACTTTCACGAATCGAGATGATCGATAATAACGATATTATCGATTTCAACGCAATATCAAAGGAGCAAAAAGAGGATCCCGGTCCGAATTAAAAACCTTATTAGCAGGTAATAATTCTAATCTTGTTCTAAAGTATTTTACTATTCCAGGATCTAAATAAACACTGTGCTCTGATGCAACCCTCCAGTTAATCAGACCATTTGTACCCAAAAGTTCAGGACTCTGATACTAACCCGACTTCACGGTTTAGCACATGCAGGCATTAGAGCAACGAACAAATTGTTACGACAAAAGTTCTTTTGGCCTAGCATGAACAAGGATTGCAACGTATTTGTAAGAGCTTGTCTAGCGTGTCAGCGAGCTAAAGTTCATCGATACAACAAAACGCCAGAGTCCGATTTCATCGTACCGGATAGCCGATTTCAACACGTCAATATGGATATCGTTGGCCCATTACCGATCAGTTCAGACAAGCGTTACATTTTGACATGTATCGACCGTTATACGCGATGGCCAGAGGCTTTACCGATGTCTGACATGACAGCTGTATCACGTGTATCACGATTTGGTACTCCATCGCGAATCACCATAGATTTGAGTCGACAGTTTGAGTCCAAAATCTTCAGAGAGTTAACGAGACGTTTGAGAATTAACCATCTTAAGACGACGCCTTACCATCCCCAGTCGTTTTTTATCAACTGCGCCATAGTTATCAAGCTACACTTAGCGCACACCATAACTCATAATTGTTGAATCCTGCATAACTGCACGATAACAATAGGTATTTTGAATATTTTGGCACTGTTTCGATTTTTCTCCCTAAATTGCAGGTACATTTTTTTTTTAAATTAGGTTATGAATTTATTTAAAATGAAACAATAAGCCAATTGCTTTCAAAAGTTTTGTAATTTTAGCAAAAAAAAAACTTGATACTTGATTTAATTTGTAATAAAATATTGTTAGGGTGACACCTAGGGAAGAATAGAATAAGTTGTTTGATAGCCAAAAGTTTACTGTACTAAAATGGAATTTTCCATGATAAAACTGTTCTAAACGTTTCTAAACTGTTCTTACCAGAAAAGTTATGAAAATTCTAGAAGTTTTGGTTACTTTTTGGCCCGATTGTATAAACACGAATAGAAGATTAATCATCGGATTTATCTTCATTCATTTGCATTGTGTAAACGACGATAGACAAAAAATTAATCCGAGGATTTTGTTTTATTATTTTTGTTTTATGTGCAGACCCATGCCATCTAAAATAATAAACAAATATTAATGTTATGTCTCTTTCTAAAATATCGTTGATTATACCTTGCAGCCAAATCAATATTTTTTTGATCTACATCACATTCATATACCACCTGACAGTTAATGGAAAACCAGCCTTTTCTATTTCTAAATAATTCCGAATTCGATCCACTAGGAGAAACTATAGGTGTATGGATTCCATCCACCAATCCCAGTACTCTAGGAATTCCATTCATTTGGAAAAACTTTCGAGCTGTATTTTGCTGTTCGAAAACGTTGTTCATTTGCTTGACAATGCGACATACTGTTGCTGTGTCAACACCTGATAAATTCCCGATAATATTTTGGAAACTATTTGTGGCGTAGAACCTCAATATAATTAGCAATCGATTCTCAATACAGAGTGGAAGTCCTCTCAAGTCAGTCTTATGTATATCGTCTTTTATTATAGTGGCAATGTAAAAAACGGTATAGGTCTGCTGAACCGATATCTGCATCGAAATTCATTTTCTGAATAAAACTCAAGAGGACTGTTATAATCTTTGTAAATTTTGGCTCGACGGATTCTATACAGGCCCACATCTCTCTCCATAATAATATCTGAATCCGAATCCGATGAGGAAGACGTTTCATCGTCCATCTTAAAACCAAATAAAACATATTAAATACATATTTTTCCAATACTGAGAAACGTTATAATGATTAATTACCTTTTAAAAAGTATTAGAATATGTATAAAAACGAGCTATTAATTTATGCATTTATTCACACTTTTAATTATTTTTAATTTTTTTTGATGTGAAAACATCTTTAGCGGCAGGAGTAAGTAAAAAGTTGTATAGAAATCGGATTACGGAAACAAAAGTGCCGAACAAAAAATATTGCAGGTATGTGTGAATATCGACAAGAACAAAAAATAAATAAAACCAAAACCAACACAAATGTCTTATACAAGCCATATTATTTCCGTGACGCACGCATATTTTTAAATCCAAAACCTACTATTTCTATAAGTGTTAGTGAAAATTTCTACTATTTTTGATAAAAACTACAATTTAAAATCGAAACAAAAAATTACATTATGCATCGTCCGTACTACTCTAAATTATTGTATATAGCATAGTATATAGTAAAGTAAATAATAATACTAACACTCCTCTTTCTCAGTCAAATATGTAAGTCTCTGTCTGTTGATTGTCAAAATTCGTTTGTTATTTAATAAAATTTTATTGGAATGTAATATGAACGATGAAGCAGAGACATTTAAATTGGATAATTAGTAAAATAGCGATGCAGGTGAGTGACATAATCTCAACAATTTACATCCCTTATATATTATATAAAGTTTATAACATTTTAGCTGAGCCCCACCTAGGATAGTTTGTAAAACATTATGAATTGGATTAAACCATAGAACAGTTTGTAATTGTACAAGTTTCCAAATAAAATAAAATGAAAATTGGATAATTGATTTGTTTGTTGTTGCTTTTATATAATTTGGATCGTTTTCAAAAATAGCCCACAGGTTTCATTTGAGCAATAACTGTATGGATTCTGTATAGACAAAAAAAAATACTCATATGTATATTCAGAAAAGATTTTATTTAAAAAATTTCTGAATGTATCATAAAAAGGAAAAGTCTTATGGAAGCTTATGAAAGGTTTGTGCTAAGAACAAACTTTTTAGGCTCCCATTAGGCGTAAAAACCTTAAAATAATATATATACAATAATTAACGATATAAATAATAATATATGTACATACATATATATAACAATTCAAAACATAAATAATAAAATGTAACAATTCAATAATATAAATTTAATATTTAAAAAACTAGGAACATCAGTCATTGGGTCGTTGAGACCTTTTCAGGATTGTCCAGTGTTCATCTCACTTTGCTTTGTGTGTTATCCTCATCATTGTAGACAGACAGGTACATGAAAAAAGAAATAAAAGAAATGCGGCAGTAAATTCATACAAAGTTAATTTATATTATAAATAATTCATTTATAAGTCAAAATTTTTCGATTTGTGATATCGTTTAATGCATGGCGCTTATCATTAATTTTCCTTGTATAATTATTCAGAAGTATATTAGCAAAACGTTTAATAATGGTAAAATAAATATTAAAACTAACTGATCCACACTCGCATTCATAATCTAAATCAATATCTGTTACATTGTCTTTCCTTAGGCTATCGATCGTTAAATGCATCAATATGCCTTTTTGATTTTTACATTCCAAAAATTTAACTTTTAACTCCGAGTTGCGTAAAATTTCTTGAAATAAAGACGTCATATGGAAAAGGATATAGTTGGTTTCATCTGACGCAACAGATAGCCCTCCACGTTGTAGATAGTTGAAGTAGTGTGAATTGGTTAGGGCTCCTTTATCGTTCAAAAATAGATGTCGACAAGACATACAGTTTTGTGTTTTTGATGTGCTATGAGCTGCGTAGCCTGTTACATACAGTTGTGCGTCATTGTCGATTTCTACTTTTTGCAGATAAGAATCGTTGTCCATGATCTTCTCAAAATCGGTTAAATCCATTTCTTCGTATAATGAGTTTTCATTATTTGGCTGCAATAATACCTTGTAATCCTTTTTGTTGTGTGCGAACAAATCATGTAATCTTATTTTCTTCTCACATTCCATGACTTCTGTGTAAGATACTCGATAGCTGCAGCCAGCTAATGAACGGTAGAGCCTAAATCTACCTTCCAAATCGTCAGATTGTAATTTTCCGATTAAAAAATAATCTACTTTACAGTAAGAAAATGAAAATTTAATTACATCCATAATTGTTTGAGTGGTAAACTTGAGAGCATTTGAAGTACTTCTTGTTAATTTACCACTATTATTAGTACTGGTGCTCCAAACATCGAGCCAAGTTAAAAATTTTTCTAAAAACAAAAAATTTTCATCGGTTATCGATTTAATTGGCAGAGCTGATTCCAATCTTTTGAAATTACCCTTCAATTTTCCTTTGGTATTCACTATATCCCACCATTTTCTTATGATAACACAGAAGTCAGCTGTTTCTTTCATTTCGTCATATTGATATAAAGCAGCAATCGTAGATTCGTGGAATAAGTTATCTACTAAGGTAACATTTTGTCTTTCTAGACTATTAGGATGAATTGTTTTATGATTTAGTTTGTACGACTTTGTTAATATACTTAAAGGATTATCGTTTGACTTGTATAGGGAGTCAAAATTCGAAAACGATGCTTGTTTTATACAATAATCTTCAAAATCAGGAAAATAGAATGTTTTATTAACATTTAACAAATTCAGCCAATTATTTCTTATATTTTTGAATAAATGAACGCTATCATATTGGCAAAAAATGTTCATATCGGGAAAATCTGGATTAATGAAAAAATTATTTTCTGAGCAAAATCTTGAGAACATGTTCTGATTAATCCTGTTATTATCGGTAATTATTACTACTACTTTAAAATTAAGACTTTGCACAAATTGAATGACAGATTTGGTCAAGTCGTATAATGTTTCACCAGTAGGTCGTAGCACTGGAAACAACCGAACAATTTGCTTAAAATTGCCAAAAATCGATTTTATCATGAATGCCATTACAGTTCTGGCACATTCTGTAGGTTGATTTACAGCTTGACCCACAATGTTGTTACTTTTATATTGTAAGCTACTCTCAATATAAATTTCGTCTATTAAAAGAGCGACATACTTATCGTTGTCAGAAACGCTCTTTGCAATATGGGTCAAATAGTTTTCATCTTTGCTCGATGTGCTGTGATCGGGTGAAATATGAAGACGAGATGAAATATGTTTCAAGTAACTAGTGTGGGGCAATATCAAAAATTTTTTTAAAATGTTATATGTCGCTGCAGAATGGGCATAAATTAAAAATGCAAATATAATGGTATCGGAATCGTATCTTGGTCCTTTTCTGTTTAAAAGTTCGACCTGATTTATTATGACATCTAATTTGCCGAAATGGGGGAAATCTTCGTCTGTATCTCTAACCTTTACTAAATAGTTCCAAGCACGATTTAATAAATGCTCGCGATTTTCAGCAATTTCATTAGATTCCTTGCGGTACTTGGATAAGACGTATGCAATTTGAGACCATTTCGAAATTCTCATGTTTCGAGGCAACATTTCTAAATCCCCGCTGAATATTTCCGAATCTTGAAAAATAACTTTCATGCAAAGATTATTGCTGATACATATACGAGTCGAGATATTGCATCCCACGTCGTCAGAACTCGTTAATTTATAAAATACCACTTTTTCGGAATTTTGAAATGTCAAATAACTTGTAATATCTAAGTTTTCGCCGAATTGGTTGATAAAATTTTCAAAATTACCGATATAATCGGATGGTGTGAAGATTGGGGCAATTGGTTCAAATTGTTCCAATTGGATTGGAGTGGGAGGAAACAAAAACACTGAGGGTACAGCTCCCTTGTTTAACCTAACACGCTTAGGTGTGTTACTTAAATGGTAAGTAAAATCTTCATCTTTGAAGTGATTGGCACATACGCTCGAATATTTTGTAGGGGCCCAATTTGCCCTACGTATAGCATTCAGCCATTTTAATTTGGTTTCCTCGCATTCTGGAAATTTAAATGTTGGAATTTTCGGTTCTGAGCATAGGCGAGGCATAATTAAGGAATAATTCCTGTAATATAATCACTCAAGTGCACCTTATATCGACTAGATTTTTATCACAGATAGAAAAATTTCAATCCGAAAACTTATCACAAACCGTAAACAACTATCACAAACTAACAAAAATATCACAAGATCGTTAATTAAATTACGAACTATTAAACGATTCATTTACTTACCCACAAAATTTACTCCAAATTATGTTGCATATTATCTCACGAGCGGAGGAAGCTACAAAAAAAATATAATTACATTATGATATATGTAATTTTTTTTTGATATCATTTGAATATTTGTTTGATTTTAACTAATTTTGTGAATTCTGTAAATGCCACAAATTATATAATATGTATTTAATTTTCTTACCTCAATTTTAATTGCACAAATTATTATTGTTCACAAAAACTATTAATCCATGAACAAAAATTCCTTTTTTATTTTCTTTATGTCAGTTTGTTACTCACATACTGTTGTTTCATCATTCGTATTCATCTTTTTTCAATTCAAAGTAAATAACAAAAGTATATAAAGATTATACTCGTTCACGACACTAATACTTACAGAAATAGTAGGTTTTATTTTATGTTTGTACAAAACCAACACAAATGTCTTATACAAGCCATATTATTGCCATACAAACGCAAAATAAAACCTACTATTTCTGTAAGTATTAGCGTCATAATACAGTATAATCTTTACATACTTTGATTTTAAATTTTAGTTTGTATCACAAACAGTATAAAATATCATTAACACTTACAGAAAATAGTAGGTTTTGGATTTAATAATATGCGTGCGTCACGGAAATAATATGGCTTGTATAAGACATTTGTGTTGGTTTTGGGCTTGTATAAGACATTTGTGTTGGTTTTGATAAAACGTAAAATCAATGCAAACTTTACACATACACATGCAATATACAACAACATCCAACATTTCAAAAACATCGTGAGCCGAATACAAAAAAAAATCTAAAAAAAACCGCCTACTTTAAATTATTTTGTTGTGAAAATGTCTGCTATATGAGCCGTTTATTTTGAAATTAGGGCAAGTCCACATTTTGTTGAAACGAGAAAATGAAAGAATAGAGAAACAATAAATGCAAAAATATACGGGATTTTGAATTTTCTTATTTTTTGAACATGTATTAGGGATTATTTTTTTTCAATTTTGTAAATTGTTTACCGTTAGAAATATTATACTTTTATTTGTCTATTGTTATCATTAACTTAAATTTTTTGAAAAATGGACTTGCACCACTTTCAAAATTAACGGCTCATATATGGCCGCAGCAGCAAGTGTTTTTGAAAATGAAAATTACATTCGAGCGAAAGGACCACAAGCACAAAACAACAAACAAATTAAATGTAAATAGCGAGCTGTGAAAATTGCACTTATACATTGATACATAATAGAATAAGATAATTTTAAAATTGTTTCAAAACCAACAAAAATGTTTATACAAGCCGTGCCATTCGCTCTTTACACCGATCCTCTCTCAGAAATTGTGCTCTATGAGCTGGTATTGGTATGTCACAAAACCAACAAAAATGTAAACAATATTTTAGGCATTTGTGTTAGTTTTGTGTACATATATTTTCTGATTTATTTTATACATTACTAATACTAAGCCATAGGGTACAATTTTTATAGCTTAGGTGTTTGCTTGGCACGGCTTGTATAAACATTTTTGTTGGTTTTGAATTGTTTAATCGATATGCTTTCTTATTTGTATTGATCATGCTGTTGGTGAGTTTGGTTATGGGGGGTTTCGCGCTACTGTCTTTCCAATTACAATAATTTTACGGTCAACATTGCGCCCAAATAGAACCGTTCTATTTAATTTATTTTAAACTGATCAGTGATAAAGCGATGCGATTTTGCTTTGTTCAGCGAGTTTGCCGTGGCCATTTACTACTATGGAATTTTGAACAACTGCTGTGTATGAGTAATGGTATTGTATATTTTAACGCGTATATGGTAGGTTTAGGTGATTAATTTAAGAGAATTGTACTTTGCTCATAATCAATGAAAGTCAGTAAAGTTCGTCCTCCAAATTCAAAATAGAATAACTTATTGACTTTTTGAACCAAAAATGTAACTTAGTTTAAATACTGAGCGAACAACATCCGGCTTTATCGAGGTATTTCTGAGCCTTATTGAAATGGCTTGAAATAATTCAATAGATATTTATACAAAAAAGTTTTCACATAAATCTTTTGCGAGTTGAGGGTGAACTCGCTCGTTGTTTTTTTGAATTGGGTAAACTTTTTTTTCGAACGACTAAGTAGAAATAATTCTCTCATTTTCTATCAGTAAATTTTTTAAATTATTTTCTGCTTTCGTATGAAGCTTAGCATTGAAATTTCTGTAATTGTGTTTTACAACTAACGGCTGATAGGGATGACTGCAAAAATATGATAGTTGTTTTACCAAATGGATTCATACGACACTTCAAGGAGTCAGTTCTAGATTTTACAAGCTGCGCCTAACCGAGATAACGTTAAGATACAACTTACAAGTCTGCCTTTCACCTAAAAAAATTTTTTGCAATTTTGACGGAATTATATATAAATTGTATCCGTCCTAAGATGGACTGTACCCCCAGTATAGAACATATAAAGCATTAAAACCAAAAATCACGTTTTTTGAGTTGTGACACTGTTGAAGAGAGGGTGCGATATACATACATATGTATTTTTACTATGATTATAGTTATTATTTTTGTTTGATTCAAAATTAATTTGCCACATTTCTTCAAAAATTCAAAGAAATATTTCTTACCTCCTCCTACCCCCTTTTCTTGAGTTGGAACCAAAACATATTTTATCTATTATTTACAAAAATGTATAATGATAAACCCACTTACACAATCTACTTTGAGCTAAAGCTCATTCGTAGCAGATTATGCAAGATAGGGTTAATTAACATTAAAATCACATCTTTAAAGTTGAAAATGAAGCAATACCAAACAGCCCAGCTCTTATAATTCATTTGGTAAAGTGGTATTTTCCCGTTTGGAACATTGGATTTGAGATTTCCCATGTTATAGGCAAATGTATGGCATTATTTACACTAAACGCTTCGTTCAACGAATTTTGAATAGCTTCAAACAGTAAGACAGGGACCTCGACCCACCGTTGATGTATGTTCGCATTTTGGGCAAAATTGTTGATACCATGCAATTTTTCCTTTCAGCGTACACAGTAAATGAATCGCACAATTAATCGGCTTTGGTGCAAACCTCAGATAAGTAATAGAAATACAGGTATAGATGGGCCACTTCGGCATTATGCCAATTATAACTTAGTTTCAATAATAATTAAAATAATAATAAAAAATGAAAAAAATACAAAGAAATATTTTAATAAAAAA
This sequence comes from Tipula helvola, assembly GCA_963556165.1. Taxonomy (NCBI): domain Eukaryota; kingdom Metazoa; phylum Arthropoda; class Insecta; order Diptera; family Tipulidae; genus Tipula; species Tipula helvola. The sequence goes on along the minus strand of OY744481.1, from coordinate 150,545,074 downwards.
TAAAAAATAAATTCGACTATCTGACTTGAAAGTCAAAGCCCTTTGATACGTCAAAAGGACAGATCTAAATAATGAATATTACAAATATTATAATCACCCCTATTATGATTGTCGATCGACTCCTCGTAACACACGACTCTGTGTTGCCTTTTTCTTTTTCGTATTCCCAGCAAACGTGAGTTCACTAGTTTCAACTACATACAAACAGTATTACTACTACATTCCAACAATTTCCTGTACGCAACCCAAGAATGATAGATTACAAGATTATGCAACTCAAAATACGTTACTCTCTTTTTTTGTAAAAAAATAAAGCATAGGAACCAGTCGTTTTACTCTCCATCGGAGTTGGACAATCTTCTAATTTATCATTCTTGTACGCAACCAAATTTTTGCGTAAGTAGAGTGAAACAACACTAAACAGAAAAGCCAAAATATAGTCGTCCATTTTGCAGTATTTTTTACAGTTTATTTAAATTTAATAATAAAAAACTTTGGTAAACTGTTTGGCTTTTCAAAATCAAAACTTAGACTTGTTTGCGCGACCTTCCAGTTCAGAAAATTTTGTCGCTTCGAATAGTCCAGACACTCAAATAGTAACTTCTATTTCATTCGACCAAATTAATGATGGGAACGGCCAATCGGATAATTACACTATCAGCTGCTGTAATTCAAATTCTGATAACAGATCAAATATTTGTCACAGCATTAGTAGCTCAAATGATGGAGATGATCTTAAGTTTAACTTTATTTTAGAAAGAACCCTATGTTAATTGACATTGGTATTGATGGGCTACAAGTATTCAAATCTTACCGTCGTGTATTATGGCTAATAATAGTTAGTTTTTCTGAATTTCCAAATGAATCACCGTTCTTAATCGGACGTTATTCAGGCTTTGGAAACCCCACTCAATTAATGATTTTTTAAAGCCATTCGTGCAAGAAACGGAAATCCTTATTCAAAATGGCATTAAAATAGCTCATTGTGCAAAAATATAATAAATAAATTTAGTTCAATTTTCTAAGCTTTATGTTATAATAAAATAATTTTATTTGGTTTTTTAGCTTAATATTTCATTTTGTATTAATTATTTAATAAAAACCCGACGTTTCGAAGGTACATTCCATCATTCTCAGTGGCACAATTTTTACTGCAAAAATTGTACCTCTGAGAATGACGGAATGTACCGTCGAAACGTCGGGTTTTTATTAAATAATTAATACAAAATGAAATATTAAGCTAAAAAACCAAATAAAATTATTTTATTAATAAATAAATTTTAAATTATGCGCTTTAAGAAGAATTATATAGTAATTAAACATTATTATTTGAAGAACATTTTGGATTTAAGATTATTGTTAAATTATAATATAAGTTATAATTAGAATTAGAAGCCATTTCCGTTGAAAATCCCCAAAAACATACTGGAAGAAGGCAGATAATTAGTGATAATTGGTGGGTAGATGGAATAAGAATGCGGAAGCAAATATCTGTTGATTAGTTTGGGTTCGTATTTACGATATGTTGCAACGCTAAATGTTTAAAACGTTTAAGATTAGTTTCTTGGTGAACAGAAATTTTCAATACATTGTACAAAACTAAGCCTCGAAACAACACATTATTATTAGATGGGGAAGTTGTGAACTTTGGGCAACGAATGAGGAAACGACGTCGAATGTCATATTCATGAACCTCACTAGATCGGATTAATATAAAATTGTGTGCAATCATGTTCTTTATGACTTTGTAACATAATGCAAGCAATTCTAATAGATTGATCGTATATAAAGTTTGAAAATGGGTAAATACTACACTAGTAGGAGTTCTTATAGGGGCATTTAACACAAATTTTATAGCTCGTTCGTGTAAAATAAAAAGTTCCTTTAGCAATGTTTTTGTGGCACCACTCCAAATATGATTTAAATATAACAAATGACTATATAGACATATACATAATAAATGTTAGCCAGTAAAGTACGTGGTAAAAAATTACTTGATTGTTATAAAATGTAGATATAGGGTAAATTTTTTTTTCTACGATACTGCAGTACCTTTGCTTTCGATGATGAATTTTGAAGTTAAATTATACATATAAGAAAAGGATCCTTTGCACAAATCGTATGGCAATTTCATTACACAACGATTTCTCAATTGCCACACGATTTGTGAAAGCCCAACTGTTTCAATTTTTTTTATTAAGGCCCGATTGTATGAACGAGGATAAATAATTAATCCTCTGATTTAGTGTAATTTGCATTGTATGATCGATGCTAAATCAGAAAATTAATCGTTGATTTTTTTTTACCATCCGTTTTATCCTCTCTTTTTGGTGACTGAATCAAAGACTAAAAAAATTTGTTTTTATTTTTTTGACATTGTGGAGTATCATACAAACGAGACATTTTTTTAAAAGAATGTAATTAATAAAAATGGACTCAACAAGGAAGAAAATGTCAAATTCGGAAATTGAAATTTCATTTTCCTCTAAATAAACAAAACAAATATTTAATAAACATCAACAAAGTAAACGTCATAGAAAAAGTATTGCCAGTCACACAAAAAACTGCTATAAAAATGCAATAAAAGAGAGGCTAAACTTTTATTTAGCAACGTTCATACAATCGACGAAAAGTAAAATCCTTAAGTAGCGGTGTTCATACAATCGGCCCTTAGTTATGGAAATGTAGTGGTTGGAATTTTTATAGAGAAAACCGAGCAGGATGATATAGCCATAATAATTAACCCACCGACGTTTTCTTCAGTTTCGAATTCATTATTCAAAAAAAAATTATCTGGTGTAAGTAAGTTTTAATAATTGTTCATCATGTACATTTAGTGTTACAGTTAATAAAATATAATTAATGCTTTAATAAAGTTTTGTTGATCCGTACAAATTTGTTATTTTTTATGTTGCTAATTATTTATAAATATTACAGAATATTGTATCGTAGAAAATATAGCGTGTAGAACTCGTGTGAAAACGTGTAATTGCAATACTCAAGTGTTTGCAGCCTTCGCTATCGTTCAGGCTGCAAATTTCACTTTCGTATTTCAATGATGCGTTTTCTTTACTTGTACAATATATTATTCATTACTATTCAGAACTTTCATTATGAAAAATACATCAAAGTTGGCTCTGAGCTATGACTAATTAAAATAATACTTGCTGAATTTATTTTTAGTTTTACTAGTGTACGCCAGATGTCTAAGATGTTTACAGAAAAATACGAAAAAAATTATTTAATCACAAAATTGTCACACGTTCTTAATATAATGGAATTTGCCCGAGTAACCAGGCGCCACAAAAAAGCGACAAAAAGTTCGCATAAAATGGTGATTGATGAAAAAAAAAAGACAAAACGTTATCACAAAAAAGATGAAAAATGGTGGATGGGGTTGACGCCGATTGTCACGCGCAAACGAAAATTTTGAAAATCAAATTTATCGGTTTTTGGTGGAATATTTTTGAACTATTTGTTGAAAGTTTAACCACAAAATACGACAGTTTCTATGATAAAAGTACCATCAACAATTTTGTGAATAATTGTTGGTTTATTTGATGCAATTATGCGCACGAAAATTTTTTATGATCCTTCTTAAATAATTTTGTAAAAAATACTCTGTTGTATTATTTATTTCAAGTTTTTCCAAAATACATTCTAAATTCTAATCTTTTATCACATATAAATTTCAATTAATATTTTTTTTAAATTCAATGGAAATTAGTCTTTTTTCTTAATTTAATAATTATAATTAAAAATTAAACCTATTTGTGCTTTTTGCGTTAGTATTTGTAATCTTTATGAATGAAAAAGGCGTAAGCTATTGGCGAATTATTGTTATAAGCAACCATGTCCATTACACGATCAATATTAATGTCTTTACCAGTAATGTCAATACCTGCATCAGTACTACTTCAATATTTTTTAACCTTACACAAGCATTATTAATGACAGTAATTCCATCATTAACAAGCTTTCATTACTGCTAGTAGAAGCATTTTTTCTTAAAATTTACATGAATCCTAAAGAAAAAACGTGTATTGTATCTGTATCCTCTAATACATAAATTTAAAAAAATATATTTACGTAGATAACCTCAAATTATAATGTAATATCCAATAGTAATGACACACAGTAATGACGCGAACCCTACACTATCATTAATAATGACAGTATCTCCCTCCACCACACATCAATAATGATGTCTCGAAATCAAAAAATCCGGATTTCCATCATTGCCGACCATCACTCGTCATTACTTTAAGTTACACGATCAATATTAATGTCATTATCAGAAAGTAATGACATTATTATTGACCGTGTAATGGTTGCTATAGATTTATGCGAATATTTGTATAATTATTAATTACAATATATCACCGAAAGACACGTTGTCCATATTCTCCTTCCACAAGAATTTTTATAAACAAACAATAATTATTGAAATTTTTAGAATGGCCTGCCTAACCGTAGATGAAATGAAATCATACACAAATGCAATATAAGTAAAATTGTGTGTATGTGAAAATTCATTGGCGAATTTAATAGGAGATCGTATCGAAACCTCGGTTATAAAAATCTTGGTTCTACAAAATCTCTGTTTCCAAAAGCTCGTTTTTCAAAAGATCGGTTTTCTAAATCTCGTTTTAAAAATTTCGATTTTAAAAATCTTGGTTTTGCTGGCAAAACAATTATCCAGTTTTTTTTTAATATATCTAAGTTTTTATTTTTTCTATTATATGTCTAAATATTTTGCTATTAACGGTTTTTAGGTGGGAGCATCTCAAAATCTCGATTTTCAAAATCCCAGTTTTAAAAAATCTCGGTTTTTATTTATATTTATTTTAAAATTAAATTCAACTACGTCGAACGTGCTTTTGGGCAACAAAAAGTTAGATGGAGAATTATTTTTAAAAATCGCTGGAGTTGAAAATAGAAAATTGTGTTAAAACTGTGGCAGCTTGCTGTACATTTCATAATGTGTGCATTAAAACCAGAGCCAGCGTGCCACTTCGACTAACTTTGGAAGTTGAGAATCAAACCGCAGAACCGCCCGTTGAAGAAAATCGGAGCCGTAATGATCAGACTACTGCCCTTGAATATAAAGATCAAATGGTTAACCTAATTAATACCTAATTATACCTAATAATTTAAAGTTGTTGATTATAGAGTTGAATTTTAATTTTAAAGAAATAAATCCACGAGTTCATTTAAATATATTTCAGCCTTTATTTTTTTGTTTTAATATATTGTACAGTGGTGGTATTATAATTAAGCCACAATTAGTAGAACACATATTTTGACTTATAAAGTTCCAAGAAAGGTTTTATTTCAGTTTTTTTTTGTTTATTTTAAATAATTCATAGGTATATAATTAAATGAAGTTATAATTCATACGTTGACAATTATAGTTTGTCAAATAAAAATATAAAAATAGTGGTAGTGGTTTTGAGTGGCATTTTAATTAAGCCGCTTAGTTATAAAACTAAATAATTTGTTGAGGAAACCCTTTTGCTTCAAGACTAGACTTCTTCTCCTGCCTATACTATTTGTAAGAGAGGCATTTTGGGCTGGCGTTGTATTTATTCTTCCCAAACCTCCTGAATTTTGCCCCATAAGTATTCTTTGTTTGTCTTTTTCTGAGTGGGACTTACCATTTAACATTTCCCCATAGATTCTTCGTTCTTTTTGTTCGATTCTTTGTCGTTCTAAATACGCCATTTATACTTTTAGATTATCTTACATAATAAAATTCTTATTTGAATTGAATCAGATTCGTTCGTTTCTTATTTAAATCAAATAGGAATCTTATAAATCGAAGAGTCGAATACGTTCGAATCGAATTCCCAAATAGCCCCCCTGGCTTCGGATGAGATAGTCGCCAAATAAAAATGTTTGTTGAATGCTTCACTACTGAAGAAAGCAAATCACACCACAATTATCCGGCTTTTCGACGACTCAATTAAAATTTTAGGGGTTAATTTCAATAAAGCTTTAATTTTGCCCTTTATACACTGCGTCAATTAAAAAACGGAACAGAAATTTTCTTCGAAAAAATACCCAGATTTGAACGCTTGTATTGTGGTGAAATAACACCTTTCAGAAAAAAAATTTTGTTTCTAGTTGAAGGAAATTATGTTTTCAGTCGATACTGGAAACCGTTTTATTTTATTTTGTTTTTTTATGACTTTTTTGAGTAAAACAAAAGGTATCTAAAAAAAAAAAAAAATTTGCTGCTGTTTGAAACTGTAGACGTACTTGCTCGATATTTCATTCAAAAATCTAAATCGGCCTTTTTATAGAGAATTTAGAAACCTTGCGAAATGATACTAGGAAAATTTCTGTGCGGCCACTCCTTGTCGAGTTATTGAAGTTTTAGAGAAAACGTATCAAAAAGCGTAGAAGTAAATTTTTTTTTCTTGTAAACTTAGCACTCTACGATAAAATGTTAGGTCACTTTAATACTAAAACTTTAACACACTAAAACTTCAATAACTCAAATAAGAATCCAATAATCGAAGACTCGAGTGCGATCGAATCGAATTCCCAAATAGCCCCCAATATACCACTTATTGGCACTCAAAATGTATAACCTCAAAAATGAGGGGCAAGATTATACCACTTACAACGTTAGTGCCAGGATTTTGTACAATTGAGGAGTCGTGACTATCCCATTTATATACCATTTGTCAATGTTAGTACACGAATTTCTTTCATATTTTGGTTTAAAGTCGACAAAATAAAATACCATCATAGGTGAATACTGGAATTAAAACCAACTTTATATAAGGAATAATCCCTATAGGCAAATTGATTTTTTAAATATGTTAACTAATTCACTGTTAGTGGTGCTAGCAAACAGGACAATTAAACCGAAAAACTGGACAATGGAATTTAGGAAAAAATGCCAATTGTTTTCAAAATACACCAATTTTATGCCAATAATATATAAAATAAGCCAAAATATGCATTATGGGGTGGAATATGCAAAAATATGCCCTAACAAATAGGTCTTAAAATCATTAGATTTTCATGAAACTGATTAACAGTTTACTCGTTTCAGGATAAGTGTACAGAAAAAAAACATGATAATGCATATTTTTGGTTTCCCTACTAATAACTAACAGGTATTGCATAGAATGGTAAAAGGCAGTAAATTGGATCGGTTTGAGGGAATGGAAATATACAGACAGCGTAATGATCCACTACTACTTAACGATAAAATAAATACAAAAACAAATAAAATTTATGATTTAATGGCGGCAAAGAACCTCCCTTGTCGACTTCAGCATACCCGCAAATAGAGCGTGTTGGCCGCCAAAAGATCCGTTACAGTACGATCCCCTATTAAATTCGCTAATGAATTTTCACATACACACAATTTTACTTATTATGGCATTTGGGTATGATTTCATTTCATTTCAATACGAATATAAAATTTGAGCATACAGACAAAGTAAATTACTTTGTAGTTGTTTTTGTTCAGTTGTTGTTACTAGAGTACGGCCAGTTTATTCAACTATTACACATATTCATTAATGAAAAAATTAATATTTAGTTATTTAGTAAGATATACAAATGTATTTAATTAATTAATTAATTTAGATAAAAATAGGTTTTAAAAAAATGTCAATAATGATAAATAAATAAATAAAAGTAGTTGTTTGATTGCTTGGATAAGCGTTTCATTTCTATAGATTCATGAAATAATTTTTCCCCTAATTTAAATACTGTAGGAAGAAAATGTATATAGGCTTTCGTTCGAGTTCCAAACATTTCCCCTATAAAATTTGTATATTTTATTTCAGCTACATTTTGTTTCAAGGCAACTTGTTCATCTGGTTAAGGCTGTATGGTACTCATTTTACCAAAATAAGGGTATCGTAAAAATCAATTTGTGGCTACAAATATTTACCAATTGACATATTTTTTGTTTATTGATAAAGCTTAAGGTATTTTTGAGGGAATAATACAGGATTATTTAAAAATTATTTATAGTTTATCCGTAATAAAAATTCAAAGTTGACCAAATTTTGGATAAAAGTGCTTACGGAAAATTCAATTTTCTTAACTTTTTCTCACTAAACCATATATATCTTTTATATTGGCCTATGCAGAAAGATATTTTTGAGGGATTAATTCATGATTATAAAGATTAATATTAAAATAAGAAAGATATAATCAAAATACTAAGAATATCGATATATTTATCGATACGAAAAAATTGAGTATCGATAAATATATTTTTTATTGTTAAAATCTCGGCTAATTTTTGATTTCATTTTACTCTACGAGATGGCTACCATAAAAAATGGTAAATGCCCAGGATATTATCGTTTTATAATAAAAATGATGAAACAAAACATTAATTATGTTTTGTTCCATTCGTTGTTATTGTTGTAGCCAGTACAGCAAAACAAATAAATATTTTCTTAGTGTGGAAAAGACAAAAAATTTGAAATCTGAAAAATAATAGTTACATTTTGGTTATAAAGACCGTATGTAAATTTAGTTTTTAAATATTAGAAATAACGGTAGTGACAAGTTTTTATAATAACAATTTTAATAATAACATTCATAATAAAATATTAATTGATAGCCATAGTTTAATTGTTATACATTACAATAAAACATGAAACAAAAATTGAATTTTGGTACAAAGAAACGGAATTTTCGTAACAGAGCACGAATTGGGTACGTACATATATTATTTAATTACATATTATATTTTCATTATATGTACATATATTTATGTTCTGCGACAGAAAACGCTGGGGAAGAAATATTGAATTATCCAATAATGTGGGTGTTGACAATCAAAATTGTATTGATTCAGCTAGTTTAGCGGAGGTAACAGTAAATCAGGCAGATTTATTCACAACTGAAGAAGACAATAATGATGGCGGTTACGTAGATGTAATAATTATCAATGACCAAAATTCAACTGACTGTATTGACAGTAATAATAATAATGCAACTAATTCAATTGAAATAGATGACAGTGATATTTTAACCGAAGAACTAAATGTTCCTAATAGTTCCAATATGAAATTAGAAGGGAACAGAATTGTAAATATTGACTTTTTTTTTCAAAGTTTAGTAACAATAAGCGAACATAGCAATGCTTTCGGATGTGCATTGAAAAACTTGAAAATTATTGGTGAAAAAAAAATGGGGCTAGCTGCTAAGTTATATTTTCGATGTAATATGTGCAATATGAAATTAAATGTATCAACCCAAAATAATAATGACTCTAAATCACTGGACAATTTGAATTATCAGAGCATATTAGGAGGAGTGTCAACAGGAATTGGATATTCGCAAACAGAGGAGTTCTTTGGAGTGTTGAACATACCATACATGTCATCTCGGACCTACCAAAATGTTCAAAAACGTGTTCAGGAAGACATAAAAAAAATAAGTGATGCAGATATGTTTGAAGCAGCAATGGAGGCAAAGCAAATAGCTATAGAACAAGGCGATGTAGCTGAAGACGGTGTCCCACTAATCACCGTACAAGCAGATGGCTGTTACTCCAAGAGGACTTATGGAGTTGGAAGCAACTATTCTTCTCTATCTGGAGTAGGTACAATAGTAGCACACTCCACCAAAAAGGTAATTTGGAGTACGGTCCGCAATAAATATTGCTGCATTTGCCAAAACGCTAAGAATCAAAACACAGTCGTAAAAGAGCATGACTGTAATCAAAATTATTGTGGTCCATCAACCTGTATTGAAACGTCCGCAATAGTTGAGGGTTTTTGCAAAAGCGAGCAACTTTATGGAATACGCTATAACAAAGTTATTGCAGATGGCGATGCAAGCGTTTATGCTAATATATTAAAGGCCAGACCATATGCGAGTACTCATATTGAAAAAATTGAATGCCGAAATCACCTTATGCGAGTGTTTCGTAAACATGCAAGGGAACTTGCTGCAAATACTAAATTCCATCCATCTATTCGGAAGCTGTTTACAAACGGACTTTTACGGTGTTGTGTTGGAGTTCGATCTGCAATCAAATATCGAAAGGTACAAAATACTTCTACCGCAGAAAAAATTAAGTATCTCGCAAATGACATTAAAAATGTTCCGTATCATGTTTATGGAAAACATGCTGATTGTGCCACCTATTTTTGCGACCAACAAAAAAGTGAAGTTTCAGAAACTTTCAAGAAATTTGAAAAATCGGGAATGATCACTAATATAACCGATCTATTTAAAAGATTAAAATATAATTCAAGTAGTTTGATTTATGACGTAGAGTCCAATGCTGTTGAACAGTTCCACTCAATCATATGCAAAACAGTTGGTGGAAAACGCATAAACTTTTCTCGTGGACAATCGTACACTTCTCGTGCAAAATTTGCTGTATTACAGCATAATACAAAAAGTGCCCATTACTGGTATGAAAAATGTTTGCTGAAAAGAAGTCCTAAAAAACGAATTATTTCCATTGAAAGAAAAAGAAAAGGATTTGCTAAAAAAAGGCTTGACAAAGGTAATTTAAAGTATTAAATAAAATGATACAATTTTATATGATAATATATTCATTTCTAGATAGTATGCGCAAAAAACATAGAACAGCCTCTAGAGGAGAAGACGCTCACTATGGAAATGAAACATGTGAACGGCCGGACATGACTGAGGCTGAGCTTTTAGAGTCGAAACAAAATGTCATTTTGAAATTAAAATGCGAAAGGGACGATCGGCACAATATACAAATAAAAACTATCGATCAATCGCAGAGTACATTATGGCATGAGATGCGACTTAAGAGATTATCAAGTTCCAATTTTGGTGTAGTTTGTCGGTCTCGGAATGAGCAAAGTTTTCCAAATAAAGTAAAGCAAATCCTTTACAATTCGGAGTCCGCATCATTCGCGAAAGCAGTAGTTTGGGGTAGGGACCACGAAGAAGATGCTATAGCTGCATTTGAGCAGGAAACTCAGTTTAAAGTTGAAAAATGTGGTCTTTTTATATATGACAAATACCCATGTTTATCTGCCAGTCCGGATGGTATAATAGATACTGATGCGGTTGTCGAAGCAAAGTGCCCATATAATTCCCGGGAGTTGCATCCTTTAGATGCTATTAAATTAAAAAAAATTAAATACGTAAAATACGACAGTGAAAATGATACGTTTGTGATTAATAAAGCACACCCGTATTATTACCAAATGCAAGGACAAATGGAAATAACAAAAAGAAAAATTTGTTTTTTCGTTATCTGGAGTTTGAAGGGGATGATATTTTTAAAAATACCGCATGATGCTGATTTTTTTGAAAAAGAAATGCTTCCTATTCTTTTAAAGTTTTATTTTAATTCCTTACTTTTAGAAATAGTGGACAGTCGCTATAAAAGAGGAATGATGCTACGAGATTACCCTCAATGCGCAGATAATAATTTTGATTCAATTTTTGATTAATAAAGAAGATACTACTCGCTTAAATTTGTAAAATTTGTAAATTTTTTATTTAAAAGTATTTAATAAAACATACCAAGTTTCAATTTTTCTCGTTTACATTTTTTAATTATTTTAAAAAACAAATTAAAAATTGTAAATTTGTTTTAAATTTCATAAATCTAGTATAAAACATAAAACAGAGCACATTTGTAAATGAAACATGAGGAGTGTTACGGCTGCCTACTAAAAAAATAAAAATAAAATTTGTATCTTGTGGTGCAGCGCTTGTCATTTCAAATTGTTGTAGGGGTGCGCTTCTACGATCTTTTTATTTAGTATATTTCGTTTATTGTTGTTGTTGGAATGATGGTATATCGCAAATCATACTTGTATGTAATTTTCTCTTCAGTTCAATGAACTTGAGTTTTTGTGTGGATCTGCTCTTGCTATTGCTTTGAGGTTTGTATATATTACATGATGGCTATGTAGTGACACACATGGGTCCAGACACACAGACATCCAGACAGACGGACGGACATTTTTTTTTGTTTTGCATTTTCAAACTCAGGGACTTTCAAAACGTCGAGAAAAGTGGTTTTGGACCAACCAAATTTTTCGTCATTTTTGACAGGATTTCAATACTTTGGTCTTTTTAGACCGAAGTAATACCGGAGTTTAGCGATACCCTTATTTTGGTAAAATGAGTACCATAAAGCCTTAACGGGCCTTCTTATTTTTTTTGGATGGAGGCAAAATAGTACGCACAAAAATAAAACAGATTACCGAAAATTCATAAAAATCCGCTTGATGTAATGTTTTATTTGGATAAGCGTGGGATTTGGGTATTCTATAAAAAATTTAGTGTTTTTTTAGTGGATCGGTTGTGTAGTGATCTTAATAGTTTAAGAATATATTACGCCCTATATACCATACATTTTTTATATACACAATATATTATGTATGTTACATAAATTTGTATAGTAATTTTTTTGTCTGGTTAAAATTTCTTTGAGTTTCCAGTAGTTTATTAAATACTATTTAGTAAGGAAAGTTTGTAATTAATTGATAAAACAAATTGGAATTGAAATCAAATCAATTATAGTGTAACGTTAAATTGGCATTGGGAGTAAGCGAGTGTGGTAGTAGCAAACAATTTTTATTTTCAGCAACCCGCCACAAGAGCAACCTAGGATACTTTACGTGTGTGGTGTGTCTAATGCGATTTAGAGTAAATACAATTCTATTTCAATTTTCCTTATTTTTGCCTGTCTGTCATTACACGATTTTCACAAAAACCGGATTATTTCGTTTTCATAACGCGATTTTTGACAATCGGGATAAATGAAAATCGCGATTAACTTTGTGTCTGTCTACGGTAATAACCACTTGCGAAAATATAATGAAGAAAGAGATAGTACCTACATAATACGTATATATTTAAACATACTGAGTTGCCATAGAAACAATGAAAATAAATAACCGAAATAGTACCTAAGACACTACATTTATTTTGCAACAAAATAAAACAAAAAACAAAACGATATTTTTTTTAGCTGAGACACATTTTTGGACATTTAAATATCGATACAAAAACAGAAATTTTTTTTGGGTACCATACAGCCTTAAGTAATTATTTGTGCTATGACTTTGTATAATCTAGGTTGCTTTGATTACAGTCTCCGAAACCTATTGATAGAGATATCAAGCGTAGCAGTCGGAGAGCATTGGCAAATTTTATTGTTCTTTTCACGTAAATTTTGGTGGTTAATAGTATATTGTATAACAAGTGAAGAAAACGAGTCATTGCAATACGAAAGTGAAATTTGCAGCCTGAGCGATAGCGAGGGTTGCACTCACTTGAGTATTGCAATGACTCATTTTTACACGAGTTACACACGCTATTTTTTCTACGATAGAAAAAAAACTATTCGGAACAAAAAATAAAATTGAAACGTTTGGATTTTCATAAATCGTGTGGGAATATTAAAAAACCGTTATGTAATGAATATTTCCACACGATTTTAGTATTATAGACGATGCAAAGACTCCTTTTCTTATATAATTTAAATTAAAAAATCATCATCGAAAGCATAGGCTACTTACTGCACTTTCGTAGAAAAATAAAATTGTGATTTTTTTCTAAATTTTCCAGTTTATTCTGTTTAGCCCTCAGAATTTTTACATTTCAAAAACTTACACAGAATACACTTATTATAAAGTTTTGTTTTCTACTTTTATAAGACTACTAGAAAGCTCAATTCGACAGCAATTTTCTACTACATTGATTTTTACATTGAAAAATTCAAATACGTGTCATGTTGACATAAGGGTTAATTCAAACACAGGTTGTGTAATTTTCGAGTCAAAAAAATTTCCTTAATCTATAGTTAAGTAGAATTTCAAAGTCTATCATAAAAATGTTTCATTGAAAAATATTGATTCAGTTGCCCAAAATTGTGTCATACAGAATAATATGTGTGATTTATTGGCCAAATTTAAATTGTAAATAATTAAAATATTATTTTCCCGCTATTTAAATTTCAGTTTGATACTTGATTATCCGGATCCTTAACAAGCAACATCAAATATGAATTATTACGCGTTTTGCGAAAAATATACAATAATATTTGCAAAACAAATAAACTTTACAGAATCTGAGTACTTTCAATTCTTTATGTCATCATCGAGGTTACAGAGTGGTTTAGACAGTTTAGTATGCATCGGTTGACTTGATCAACTATAGCGTTCGTCCAATATGTAAGGATTCGAAAAGTTCTAAATCTAAGCTATAAGCTATTGGCTTTCACAAATAAACGAACTTTTAACCTGTGTTTAGACAAACGGGTCAGACCTTGAAGACTTGTTCTCATTTTTAAGCAAGAGAGCAATTGGTTAGTATTAGGATCTCTTTGATAATTCAGTTTAAAAAAATGTTGTTTTCGAAACGTATTTAGTTGTTTAACCTTAATAATTACGTGGTATGTTTTTTAATTTAGCAAATAGGCAACGATCCCAAATCTATTTATGATAATTAAGTTTTCAGAATTTACTTTTTCTACATCGGACACTTTCCAATACCGTGCTATATTTGTAAATTCAAGTTCAAATTTTCCATTAATCATTCAAAATAATAGACAATTATTATTAATGTATGACTACATATAAAAAATCGTCACCGTTTACGGTACGTCATAAAAATGGCATTTATTAGGCTGGGAAAATTAATACGCCCCCACAAAGAAATTTAAATGTTTTTCTGTAGAATACATGCACATATAAACATTTTCTACAACAAAGCCAAACCAAACAGCAAATACTCGTTTATATAAAGAAATTACCATATTAACAATTTCCATTCGACTGGTTTGCGTGCAACGTTATATTACATATCTCTCATATAGGGAGAATTTTTTTTTTGTTTTCTAGTTATTGCCTATACAGGTAATAATATTAAATAAAAAAATGTAAACTTTGTACAAAAAAATAATTCTCAAGTTAATTGCAAGTGATATTTTATTAAGTAAACAAGTGTTTTATAAAGAAATCAAAGCTTTTCTCATTAAGTTTATATTTTCTTTGTGCAAAGTAGTTTTTTTTTTTGTATAAATATTTGTGCGCGTGACATCGCAGCTGAATCTTAATAAAATGGTAATTAAAATTCGAATATGTTGTGATAATTTTTTTTTTTTTTAATAATTGTTGTGTTGTTTAAGATAACCGAAAAAACGTGATTTTCGAATGTAAACTCTAAAAAAAATGTTTAATTTCAGTTTTATCAAAGTTTAATCGTAATTCTAACAGTGCTTCCATTAAAATTAGTTTCATCTCAAATCCGTTCGGCGTCACCATGCTCGGCCGATATATTTACATATTTTCCAAACGATGTGACATACGATACATGGTACGGCCAATTGCATCTCTTCAAACATGTTACATTGCACGGTATATTTATCGATTTGGTATTTGATAATCGGGCGATTATGATCGATATCGATAATTATCAGGCCACAACCACTGACGGATTTGAATTTCATGCGGAAGACCGTAATTTAAAATTGCGACCAGGTGAAGTGATTAATTTAAATTTTAATGTGAAGTATTCGCCGAACGGGAAAATCCCGCAGCTAAGTAATGTACGTTTGAATGGGGTGAATATTTGTTCGAATTTTGAACCAACAGTTACCAGGTCGCCAGAAATAAAACAAGATAATAATCGAAATATTGTTAACAATAATCGGAACCATGGAACTAGTAATCGAAACAATGGGAATAATAATAATCGGAATAATGGAAATGGTAGGAATCGAAATAGCGGGAATAGTAATGGAAATAAATATAAATTTTCTACTAAAGGTACACAGCACGGGAATTCATATGCAAGACCGGATATAAATTTTCTGGACACCCGTAGCAGAGACAGGGAAGAAACCGTGTACGTTCATGAACGGTCTACAACCCAGGCATACGAAAAGGATATATCTACAATATTCGTTAAGCAGCCACCATTGGATAGTGTCGATAAAAATTCAAAATGTGGCGATATTACGACAAGAGCTAATCCTCTGGTGGTGGCCGGAGAGCAACCATATTTCGGACAATTTCCATGGCATGCAGCACTATACATTTCAATGGCGGGCAATTTAAAATATACATGCGGTGGCTCGCTCATCTCACAATTCATGATTATAAGCGCGGCTCATTGTGTTACACTGCCACACAGTCGCCATGCGATACGCGCTGACAATTTATTAATCTATTTGGGGAAATATAATTTACAGAAATGGTTGGGTCACGAGCAGGATGTTAAAGTGCTTGAGATTGTGGTACATCCAAAATATGATGCAGACATGCTACAGAATGATATATCTGCGATTAAATTAAAAACTGAGGCACGCTACAATAATTATATTCGACCGGTATGTTTATGGAATTTTGATAATGATGTGCAGCTGATCAAAGATAAAGTTGGCCTAATTCCGGGCTGGGGTTACAATGAGGATGGATTACAAGGTGAAGATTTATCGTTTGTACGAATGCCGGTTGTCAGTCATCAAACGTGTATCCTATCAAATTCGAATATATTTAGCCAAATCGTCTCAGAGACATCGTATTGTGCCGGTTTTAAAAATGGTAAGGCCAACTTACGTTCTTAAAAATTACCCAAAATAAATTTAACTATTTATTTGCTTACTTTAGGTTCGTCTGTGTGCAATGGTGATAGTGGTGGCGGTATGGTATTCGAACGTAATAATAAATGGTATTTACGCGGTGTTGTATCCGTATCCATACCGTTACGAAACCAAAATCGATGTGACCCAAACCATTATGTCGTGTTTACAGATGTCGCCAAATATATTTTTTGGATTCGGAATTTACCATAAATATTATTTGTATTTTCAAATTTTTGCAATTTCACATATTTGCACACAATAACTATAATTAAAATTTAATTGGTGGCACGTTTCTCCAATACGAGTATCGTCTACAATCTACGAGTGTAACCGGAAATACTAAAAATTACGGTTGCGTTTGCTAAATAATTTTATTTATCTTTTGCAGAAGACGCAATTCTGAATAATTTAATTACTTATATCAAAACAAGAAAATGTAATTAAATTGAATCATCGGAATGAATAAAATATTAAATTTAACAACAACATATACAATTAATATAAACTGTCTCGCTATAACTAGTATTTTATATTAAATTCTTGGAATGTATTAAGAGTCAATAAAAAATCAATGTACCAATTGACAGAAAGAGATGTTTTCCCAGAAACAACAAAAATACTTGAAAACAGCTCAATATATTTATAGTGTACAGATCATCGAGGAATGTAATTAATTATTGATTCCGTGAACAGGTTATGGTTTTATTTAGTTATACAAAACAGTAAGATGGAGTGGCAGGATATTTTGAAGCAACTTGTGTGATTCCCACTTTGAAGTGTTCATTTAATTAATTAATTGGGGTTGGTTGATCCACAGACCGTCACAGATCAAATTATTTTTATTACAATTGACTAACCGTGGTCAATTCAAAATATTAATACACAAAAGCTTTCTAAATAAAATTAAAGTTACAAACATTTCATTTGTTGACCGAATTAATCGCAAAGCGTCAACCATTTTTATGAATTCCCTAAATTTTCAGTTAATCAAATCCTATTCACATCTTGGAGAAAAAAAATCAAGGTTAATTTTTGACTTTGTGTTTGAGTTGGGTTTGTTTTTGATGTGAAAACATCTTTAGCTGGGGTAAGTAAAAAAAATCATATTAAAAATTGAACGGAAATTCCGGTAAGAGTGCAAACGATTATTATATACCAGCAAAACAAACATAAACTATTCATGTGAGTCACATTTAAAAATAAAAGTGATATCATCAATTTTGCTTTTAATCATTTATTATTTGATTGATCGATGCCGTACGCAGTTACACATATTAAAATATATAATTTGATTTAGAACGCTCTCTCTTTTACTTGTAAAAAATAAACAAAAGAAAAATAAAGTTACGAAACGGAACTGGGTAAAGGAATAGATTCAAAAACGAAAAGATTACGGGCGGTTGATAACCTGTCAAAAGAAATGCAGGAATTTGATACAAACATGTTATTAGAATGATTGCTGAAGACTCCTCTGTCACTGCAAAAGACCGTCTTTTTGTGATATTGCAAGGTACCTAGCTACAGGTAATATATAATCATTATCGTAATATAGATAATATACATAAATACTCGCGCTTATTAAAATTTGTGTTATGTTCTCACATTCGTCAAATTTACAGATGACAGCTTTAAATATCTATCTTATATGTGCCATATTCCGCAATGCACTATATCTGGATTTATCCCTGAAGTCTGCAATGCAATCTATACATGTACGACGAATATTTGCTGGTATGAAAACATATTTATTTAATTTTGTAGTGAATTTAAATTCGTCAACCACCAAATCCTACAATTAGGTAATATGAAAGAATAAATATACACATATCCCCCGCTTTACACGAAAGATAGGTCCCTGACAAAACCGTGTTAATCGAAAATTCTGATTTTATTTTTTTTTATTCTTTTCACAGTTGGTTTTACATTATGAATGTTAAGTAGAAATAAGTTCGTGTAATATCAAAAGTTGTCTTTTTGACAGTTTTTTTTTTGAAATTTTGATTTTAAAAGCCGTGTAGATCGAAAACGTGTTAAACGAACGCCGTGTAAAGCGGGGTATATGACGTGTATTTGGTATATAGTAATCCGTTTATTTAAAATTCTTCAAAACTGCGGAGCCTACTTCCTTCGGACAGTGAAGATACAGACGCTAAAAAATTGCGCAGCATTGATGCAACGATTTCCGTTCCGTTTCCACCCTTTTGGTATGAAATGCCAGGTCTTTGGTTGGTTCAAGTGGAAGCCGTATTGAGTTACTTGGTCAATCCCATAATAATAATAGAAACGAAAAGCAGGAAAACCAACAAGTCCCAAAGTTCTCGCGAAAAATGATGGGACGCATAATACTCGTCGCCTATTCATTAAATGTACCAAAACTAACATTAGTTCATCAGGGGCCGACGTCTCAGTTGTTCCTATAAGTTATTTCAAAAATATTAAATATACGCGACTCAGATAGTAAAATTTTCGCTGCAAACGGTTCTCCTATAGCAACTTATGGAGTAAGATTACTCGGTATCGATTTAGGTCTCCACCATGAATTCAAACATCCTTTTATAATTGCTTCAGTAACCAGGCCTATTATAGGTGCTGATTTATTAAGTTTGGAATCGTGGTATTACCTAGAAAACAACCGCCTACTAGACTGGAACATGTCGTTATCGGTTAATACCACGGACATACGATCCATTACCAGCAGTTCGACTGTTCATGGTCAACGAGCCATTCGGAAATCTACTTTGATTATTTCCAAGCCTAACACAGGAGCCCAGATACGATTTACCAATTAAACATGATGTTGTGCATAGAATCATAACGATAGGACAACTCCCGTTTTCACCCGCACGTATTTAGGCACAGAAAAACACAGGATAGTGAAGAGCGAGTTTGAATATATGAATTCACTAGACCTGTGTAGACAATCAAAATCATTGTCAGGCAGCTATAGATAAAACCAAAGCTGCCCTGGCTCAAGTAACACTTCTTGCTCATCCCCTGGAGCGTAGAAAATTCCAGATAACCACGGTCGCTTCCAACAAGGCGCTCGGGGCTGTATTGGAGCAGTACAACAAAGGATGTTGGGAATTATTGGGATTTTTCACACCAAAAAGCTCTCTCCACCCGAACATAAGTATTCTGCCTTCAACCGTGAGTCTCTTGCAATATATTGCGCCATCAAGCATTTCAGATGTTTTGTCGAAGGTAGAGTATTTACTATCCTTATCGACCATAAACCGCTGACTACTGCCATGTCCTCAAAGTCGGAGCGAAGTCCCCGCCTATATATAGCTCGTCTGTTAAATTATATATCTCAATTTACGTCCGATATACAGTTTATCAAAGGTGTAAGTAACGTGGTAGCAGATATGTTATCAAGAAACGACGAAAACTAACTGTCTCCTATACGTCACACTGGCTTAGATATGGAAAGACTCGTCCCACTTCAGGAATCAGACAACGAGTTAAAAACGCTTCTAAACAAGAGCAATCCAGGTTCTAAATTAAAATTCGAAAAGACTCGTCATTCTGCCCCCGAACTAAAAGTCTGATATGAGACATCGACGGGTATTAATCGTCCGTATATACCGCCAGAACTGCGTCTGGAAGTATTTCAGAAACTTCACGGGTTATCCCACCCCAGAATACGGTCGTCGTGTAAACTGGTATTAGCAAAATACTTCTAGCCTAGTATGAATTTAGACACGGGATATTGGTCCAAAACTTGCCTCGCCTGTCAGAAGTCAAAGGTCAATCGACACACGCGCAATGAATGCGGTCTTTTCGATGTTCCTTCTGGCAGGTTTGAGCACATTCATATCGACTAGGTTGGACCATTACCTCCGTCAAACGTTATACATACATACTAACCATAATTGACCAATTTACACGATGGCCGGCAGCTATTCCTCTGCTGGATATGCGAACATCAACGGTAGTGCATGCATTCGTAGACCAGTACATCTCGAGATTCGGTGTACCGTTTGAGATAACGACGAATCAAGGCAGTCAGTTTGAAAGTAATCTATTTCGGGAATTTAACCAACTGTTAGGTTCACACAGAATACGGACTACGACTTATCATCCACAGGCAAATGGAATGGTCGAGCAATTCCATCGTACCCTTTAAACCTCATTAAACGCTAGAGAAAATACCCTGAACTGGACCACTGAGCTGCCATTTATTTTCCTCGGAATTAGAACTTCAGTCAAGAATGACCTCGGATGCACTCCAGCAGATCTTGTCTAAGGACAGTCCCTAAAGGAAAGAACGTTTCTATATCCTTAGAACGACTTAAACCAGCATACATGACGGACTCCTTAAGTTAAAATAACGATCCACTTGTACCAAACTTAAAAAGAAAAGTAAATTTTAAGATATAGGCATTATTTAATTTTATAATGCTTTTACTGCGGAGTGAGTGGATGTGACGACTCAAAATATAATTAATTTGAGTCCACACAAAAATTATGTGTTCTTTGCAGACCAATCACGGTTTTCCTCATTTTACCCAACTGGACCCTATTACAAATCAAATTGTCATTGATTACCAAAATACAAAATATCCCGTTCTCATCCAAAAAAAATGCAATTCATAATATATGATCGAAGTATTGGTAAACAGATAAAGTGATTATCATCATGTCTCACGTACATCAACTAGCAGCAAGATATATTTATTTTGTATTTTAGTTTATAAATTTAATCAATGAATTATTTCTAGAAGTTTGTTGTGTTAATTATGTAGAATGTGTGCCAGTTGGAGAAAACTGACTGTTTTAAAAAACCTGGTTATATACAAACATTGTAATTTAAAAAAAATAAAATTTATCAATTAGACGAAGTACAAAGCTTGAACTCTGCGTTTCATTTTTTTCTTAAGACATATATTAAATTAATTTAAAATAAAATTAAAATCATAAGTGTCAAGTGAAATCAGAAAATAAGTGTTATAATTGCTGCGCTTAACTTCAACGAGGTCAATCCAAATAGCAACTATATCTTCAACACTTAAATTCATTTGTTCGTCTCTGAACTCTGGCAGAGACCGAAGCCTTCAACCGCTTTACCATTTCTACAATATTTTTTAAAATCATATCCTATATTCCAGTTTTAAAATCCATTTCTAAATCTGAAAATTTTTATAGTACTAGGCATAAGTTCTTTTGCCATAATTTGGCCATTTTGACAATTTAATAATAGCTACCACCATCATCAATGATTTTCCTCTTTTTACTAGAAGGTGGTTTTACTGCAGGTTGACACTTTTCATTTTTGTTATTAGATAAAACAATTTCCTGAGACATAACATTGTTTCTGCAAAAATAAATATTTATTTATTTGTTTAAGTGAAGAAATCGATTTTGCCATAAAAAAAAATGATCACCAATTATAAAAATTAAAAATTAATATAAAACAAAACCCAGATATTTAGGGCCTGCTCGAATACTGTGGTAACAATTTCCCAATTGTTGTTTTTGACGTAAAATACACCATACAACGCACTCATTCAAATTACCACAGTCTTACACGCTTAAAGCTCGATTAGAGAAGAAGGGGTTCTTCAAGCAATAATGTTTCAGGAGAGAAGACGTTTGGCTGTAAGTATACACATTTATATAATTTTTAAATTGAAACACAAATATTTCCACACTATACTTTATTATATTCCTTTCAGTGAAGTTCAAACAGCTGGGGCGATCTCCATTTATTCTTTGGAGCATTTCCGCAATAAGTGGAATTATTTATTAAAAAAAATACAAAGTAAGTAAATATTCTTTCATAAATTGATATTAGATATTATAGATAATTATAACAACTTTTTAAATAATAAACAATTGTTTTAAAAAAAAAAAATGAAAAAGCACCTTATAATTTCTATTTACAATAACATATACGGATTAGAAGTTTGTCCTAAACTTTCCTAAAACAACAACAACAAGCGCATGTGTGTGAATGTGTGGGTTTATGTATAAAAAAAGGTACATAAATCACCACATTTAGGCGAAAATAAAAATTGTTAAACATTAAAATTAATATAAATGAATATTTATAAATCTAAGTTGGTATGTGCTTTTACTTTTTTTAAGCCAAAAAACTTTAAAAAATGCTTAACAAACATGAATTGCGCTCAAAATAATCGAAATAAAATAATAAAATAATATCATTTAATAATGTAAGAAATAAAAATTAAATAGGTTGAGATATTTGATTTTCCTAAGAGGTTACCACATCTGGAATTGACATTTTCACATTGTATCAGATCCGTCCTTACCAAAATATATCACTTTTCCGGAAAATCTAGGGGAAGTGTGCGCTTTGTATTCAAAAGTTGTTACGCGTAATTTAACCACATATACAAATTTTCATCGGTTTACTTTCGATTTCGAAGTGCCCAACTCTATCGCATACATTGCAATGATTGGAGTTGTTTTTGGTCAACTTTTTCGGCATTGCACCTTTGCATATGATGCACAAGTCTTGTTCAGAATCCGATGAACTTGGAATATGACGGAGAACGGTACTGTGGGGTGTACCCCGAAAATGGGTGGCATTCACCCCCAGGGTAAAAACACACACCGCCACTATATAACTTTTGTTCCTTGAACCATTCCCCACTTACTGTCCAAATTTCACGCCAATCGGTTTTGCCCCTAAGAATTCTGAGCGAAAAACCGTCAACCACTGGATATGAGGAAATAAAAATCAAATCGAAGAGAGAAAATTATAATTTCGCGCGGAAGTATATAAAGAATTTTTTTCTCTGTTTTATTTCATTACCTAATTACCTATTCAGACTTTGTACTGTGTGTGTTTCCTTGTGTTAAATCTTTGTGATTATAATTCTTCGTTTCTGCGAACAAAGCGCACACTTCCCCTAGATTTTCCGGAAAAGTGATATATTTTGGTAAGGACGGATCTGATACAATGTGAAAATGTCAATTCCAGGTGTGGTAACCTCTTAGGAAAATCGAAAATAAACCGATGAAAATTTGTATATGTGGTTAAATTACGCGTAACAACTTTTGAATACAAAGCGCACACTTCCCCTAGATTTTCCGGAAAAGTGATATATTTTGGTAAGGACGGATCTGATACAATGTGAAAATGTCAATTCCAGGTGTGGTAACCTCTTAGGAAAATCGAAAGTAAACCGATGAAAATTTGTATATGTGGTTAAATTACGCGTAACAACTTTTGAATACAAAGCGCACACTTCCCCTAGATTTTCCGGAAAAGTGATATATTTTGGTAAGGACGGATCTGATACAATGTGAAAATGTCAATTCCAGGTGTGGTAACCTCTTAGGAAAATCGAAAGTAAACCGATGAAAATTTGTATATGTGGTTAAATTACGCGTAACAACTTTTGAATACAAAGCGCACACTTCCCCTAGATTTTCCGGAAAAGTGATATATTTTGGTAAGGACGGATCTGATACAATGTGAAAATGTCAATTCCAGGTGTGGTAACCTCTTAGGAAAATCGAAAGTAAACCGATGAAAATTTGTATATGTGGTTAACGCGTAACAACTTTTGAATACAAAGCGCACACTTCCCCTAGATTTTCCGGAAAAGTGATATATTTTGGTAAGGACGGATCTGATACAATGTGAAAATGTCAATTTCAGGTGTGGTAACCTCTTAGGAAAATCGAAAGTAAACCGATGAAAATTTGTATATGTGGTTAAATTACGCGTAACAACTTTTGAATACAAAGCGCACACTTCCCCTAGATTTTCCGGAAAAGTGATATATTTTGGTAAGGACGGATCTGATACAATGTGAAAATGTCAATTTCAGGTGTGGTAACCTCTTAGGAAAATCGAAAATAAACCGATGAAAATTTGTATATGTGGTTAAATTACTCGTAACAACTTTTGAATACTAAGCGCACACTTCCCCTAGATTTTCCGGAAAAGTGATATATTTTGGTAAGGACGGATCTGATACAATGTGAAAATGTCAATTTCAGGTGTGGTAACCTCTTAGGAAAATCGAAAATAAACCGATGAAAATTTGTATATGTGGTTAAATTACTCGTAACAACTTTTGAATACTAAGCGCACACTTCCCCTAGATTTTCCGGAAAAGTGATATATTTTGGTAAGGACGGATCTGATACAATGTGAAAATGTCAATTTCAGGTGTGGTAACCTCTTAGGAAAATCGAAAATAAACCGATGAAAATTTGTATATGTGGTTAAATTACGCGTAACAACTTTTGAATACAAAGCGCACACTTCCCCTAGATTTTCCGGAAAAGTGATATATTTTGGTAAGGACGTATCTAATACAATGTGAAAATGTCAATTCCAGGTGTGGTAACCTCTTAGGAAAATCGAAAGTAAACCGATGAAAATTTGTATATGTGGTTAAATTACGCGTAACAACTTTTGAATACAAAGCGCACACTTCCCCTAGATTTTCCGGAAAAGTGATATATTTTGGTAAGGACGGATCTGATACAATGTGAAAATGTCAATTCCAGGTGTGGTAACCTCTTAGGAAAATCGAAAATAAACCGATGAAAATTTGTATATGTGGTTAAATTACGCGTAACAACTTTTGAATACAAAGCGCACACTTCCCCTAGATTTTCCGGAAAAGTGATATATTTTGGTAAGGACGGATCTGATACAATGTGAAAATGTCAATTCCAGGTGTGGTAACCTCTTAGGAAAATCGAAAATAAACCGATGAAAATTTGTATATGTGGTTAAATTACGCGTAACAACTTTTGAATACAAAGCGCACACTTCCCCTAGATTTTCCGGAAAAGTGATATATTTTGGTAAGGACGGATCTGATACAATGTGAAAATGTCAATTCCAGGTGTGGTAACCTCTTAGGAAAATCGAAAGTAAACCGATGAAAATTTGTATATGTGGTTAAATTACGCGTAACAACTTTTGAATACAAAGCGCACACTTCCCCTAGATTTTCCGGAAAAGTGATATATTTTGGTAAGGACGGATCTGATACAATGTGAAAATGTCAATTCCAGGTGTGGTAACCTCTTAGGAAAATCGAAAGTAAACCGATGAAAATTTGTATATGTGGTTAACGCGTAACAACTTTTGAATACAAAGCGCACACTTCCCCTAGATTTTCCGGAAAAGTGATATATTTTGGTAAGGACGGATCTGATACAATGTGAAAATGTCAATTTCAGGTGTGGTAACCTCTTAGGAAAATCGAAAGTAAACCGATGAAAATTTGTATATGTGGTTAAATTACGCGTAACAACTTTTGAATACAAAGCGCACACTTCCCCTAGATTTTCCGGAAAAGTGATATATTTTGGTAAGGACGGATCTGATACAATGTGAAAATGTCAATTTCAGGTGTGGTAACCTCTTAGGAAAATCGAAAATAAACCGATGAAAATTTGTATATGTGGTTAAATTACTCGTAACAACTTTTGAATACTAAGCGCACACTTCCCCTAGATTTTCCGGAAAAGTGATATATTTTGGTAAGGACGGATCTGATACAATGTGAAAATGTCAATTTCAGGTGTGGTAACCTCTTAGGAAAATCGAAAATAAACCGATGAAAATTTGTATATGTGGTTAAATTACTCGTAACAACTTTTGAATACTAAGCGCACACTTCCCCTAGATTTTCCGGAAAAGTGATATATTTTGGTAAGGACGGATCTGATACAATGTGAAAATGTCAATTTCAGGTGTGGTAACCTCTTAGGAAAATCGAAAATAAACCGATGAAAATTTGTATATGTGGTTAAATTACGCGTAACAACTTTTGAATACAAAGCGCACACTTCCCCTAGATTTTCCGGAAAAGTGATATATTTTGGTAAGGACGTATCTAATACAATGTGAAAATGTCAATTCCAGGTGTGGTAACCTCTTAGGAAAATCGAAAGTAAACCGATGAAAATTTGTATATGTGGTTAAATTACGCGTAACAACTTTTGAATACAAAGCGCACACTTCCCCTAGATTTTCCGGAAAAGTGATATATTTTGGTAAGGACGGATCTGATACAATGTGAAAATGTCAATTCCAGGTGTGGTAACCTCTTAGGAAAATCGAAAATAAACCGATGAAAATTTGTATATGTGGTTAAATTACGCGTAACAACTTTTGAATACAAAGCGCACACTTCCCCTAGATTTTCCGGAAAAGTGATATATTTTGGTAAGGACGGATCTGATACAATGTGAAAATGTCAATTCCAGGTGTGGTAACCTCTTAGGAAAATCGAAAGTAAACCGATGAAAATTTGTATATGTGGTTAACGCGTAACAACTTTTGAATACAAAGCGCACACTTTCCCTAGATTTTCCGGAAAAGTGATATATTTTGGTAAGGACGGATCTGATACAATGTGAAAATGTCAATTTCAGGTGTGGTAACCTCTTAGGAAAATCGAAAGTAAACCGATGAAAATTTGTATATGTGGTTAAATTACGCGTAACAACTTTTGAATACAAAGCGCACACTTCCCCTAGATTTTCCGGAAAAGTGATATATTTTGGTAAGGACGGATCTGATACAATGTGAAAATGTCAATTTCAGGTGTGGTAACCTCTTAGGAAAATCGAAAATAAACCGATGAAAATTTGTATATGTGGTTAAATTACTCGTAACAACTTTTGAATACTAAGCGCACACTTCCCCTAGATTTTCCGGAAAAGTGATATATTTTGGTAAGGACGGATCTGATACAATGTGAAAATGTCAATTTCAGGTGTGGTAACCTCTTAGGAAAATCGAAAATAAACCGATGAAAATTTGTATATGTGGTTAAATTACTCGTAACAACTTTTGAATACTAAGCGCACACTTCCCCTAGATTTTCCGGAAAAGTGATATATTTTGGTAAGGACGGATCTGATACAATGTGAAAATGTCAATTTCAGGTGTGGTAACCTCTTAGGAAAATCGAAAATAAACCGATGAAAATTTGTATATGTGGTTAAATTACGCGTAACAACTTTTGAATACAAAGCGCACACTTCCCCTAGATTTTCCGGAAAAGTGATATATTTTGGTAAGGACGTATCTAATACAATGTGAAAATGCCAATTTCAGGTGTGGTAACCTCTTAGGAAAATCGAAAGTAAACCGATGAAAATTTGTATATGTGGTTAAATTACGCGTAACAACTTTTGAATACAAAGCGCACACTTCCCCTAGATTTTCCGGAAAAGTGATATATTTTGGTAGGGACGGATCTGAAAGGACGGATCTGAACCAATATGAATAGTTAATGGTTAAATTTCAACTAACACCGTTCGATAACTAAACCTTGTTTTCAGCTACATTATTATTATTATAAATTAAAACTAAGTATAATAATAAAATAAACAGATACAAGAGACTTTTAAGTTTTGAATTTCAATGAAACATACTAACGCCCCTTTAGACAAAATTCTGTGTTTTACCAGAGAAAATATTTAAAATTAATTATTAATTATACAAAATATATTAATATAAAATATTATATATGTGCATACCAACATATGTACATATATGTCGGTACAAATTAAATAAATTTAATTGCTTTTTTATGTCTTTTAATGATTGTGGAAAATTTACGAAATAGGTAGTTCTTTTTATTTGTTTCTAAACTCATTTTAAGTTATTGAGATGAATTATTTTATTATTTTCTCAAATAAATCCGCCGAAATGTTGTTATTTACGAAATTATAATATTATCACCAATACTAATAAATAATTTTAGGATCTAGAACAAACTTCACGTGATTATATAGTCGTGTGAAGTTTTTCCTAAACTTGTCCTAACTTGTTGTTTTTGCTTTTTAGGAAAGTTTAGGACAAACTTCACGCGAATTAACATATAAATAAATGAATAAAAAGTTTTCATTAGGTAAGTGATATACAAAATTTTCTATTTCAAGAATACCAGTTTCGGAAGAATTCATCCTTCTTCAGTTCTTGATCTTGACTTTTTACTACTGACGGAAAAATTTAATAATTTAACATCAAAATGAAAATTTAGAAAATTTTAAAAATTTCGTCGCGTACTGTTAATAATTAAATCATAAATTTTATTTATTTTTGTTTATTTTATCGTTAGTAGTGGATCATTACGCTGTCTGTAAATTTCCATTTCCTCAAACCGATCCAATTTACTGCCTTTTACCATTCTATGCAATACCTGCACCCTGATTCTCTAAAAAATAAGATAATGGGTAAACGTGTAAACTTCCAAAAAGCGAAGCCTACTTTAATGAATTCGCAATTTTTCGATTTGATTACTATTTCAAATAAAATCGAGAAATTGCAAACTAATAAAAGAAAGCTTTGCTTTTACCGAGTTTACACATTTACCCATTATCTTAGTTTTTAGAGAATCAGTACCCTGTAAGTTATTAGTGATGTCTGTGTATGTATGTAGTATGTCTCTCGCTGGCTGAATATTGTGCATAATTTGATTTAATATTTGCTATTACATGTGTGTTGCATAGTCCATTGGTATGTTCTTTGAATCTTTGTGAGAAAGGGCGTCCAGTTTGGCCAATATAATATTTTGAGCATTCGTTGCATAATAATTTATATACCTCGCTTTCCATTTTTGTTTTGTTTTGGTGCGGATGTAACTTTTATTGTAATTTATGGTTTGTTTTAAAAGAACTGGGAATTTTTTTTTTTTAAAACAATTGTTTATTATTTAAAAAGTTGTTATGTAAAAGCGATATAAGGCACGACATTAGTACATAATGGTCTTATTACATTATCTTAGTGTATAGATAATTGTTCTTTTAGGAATTGACAGCTCCATCAACCGGGATAAGCACGGAGGATGGACGGGACACTGCAGATACCTGGAAGTGGTACGAAATCATGCACGAGTTCGGCCACTCACAGCATATGATGAAGCCACCGCTTGGATTAAGCAGCGCACTAGTCTGCTCTATTTACAATAATTTACTGAGAATGAGGAAATACTGCAGGAATATTTATTAGAAGAAGTAAGTACAGCTACTTCAACTTCATCATCCAATCAATTATCTTCGACTTCAGTTACATCAAATCCTACCCCGCCAGTTCCAAAAAAAGTGCAATATCAGAAAGAAAAATTTGATCTCTGATTTGTTGAAAATTCAACTCTGTAATCAACAACTTTAAATTATTAGGTATCTATACATTTGGTTAACCATTTGATATCTATATTCAAGGGCAGTAGTTTGATCATTACGGCTCCGATTTTCTTCAACTGGCGGTTCTTGGGTTTGATTCTCAACTTCCAAAGTTATTCCAAGTAGCACGCTATCTCTGGTTTTAATGCAAGCTGCCACAGTTTTTACTTAGTTACTCCAGCGATTTTTTAAAAATATTTCTCCATCTAACTTTTAGTTGGCCAAAAGCACGTTCAACAGTGTTTCTGGCTTTGGAATACCTTTTGTTGAAACTTAATTGGTCTGAAGTCATGCGCTTATTCCGTTTAAATGGATTTATTATTCTTATCGGTTATAATCTACAAGCATACCCACTTGCGCCAAGAATAATAAACGGAGGATGTGGATATAATTTTTTTGTGTAAATTGGACGGATGTGAAGTTGGCCCGAAAATCCATCCCGAAAAAAAATCTTTTCAAAATGTTTCTCGGCTAAACATAAAAAATGTTTTAACTATCAGAATTTAAATAGCAAAAAGTAAAATGAAATTCCGAATTTTTAATAGGATTTTTTATTTTGTAAAATGTCAACCTTGCTGAGCTACATCCATATATATAGCTTTTTATATCAAAAATCTTGAAATGTCCAGCACTGGATCTCAGCTCACAGGGATTGGTAGATATAGTGGTGTATGGCAGATGTTAGATAGAACCCTTACTATATATTAAAATGACAACCCTTATATCAACGCGACGCATTTAAAGGTGTTTTATAGAGCTACATCAGTATATGGCTTGAATATCAGAAATCTTCAAATGTTCAAGATTAAATCTTCCTAATCCAGAATATTTTGTTGAAATATTTTGGAAATGGAGATTTCCTTTCTAATACTAAATCTCCATTAAACAGAAACGAAATTTAAATTCTGGATAAGGAAGATTTAATCTTGAACATTTGAAGATTTCTGATATTCAAGCCATATACTAATGTAGCTCTATAAAACACCTTTAAATCCATCGCGTTGATATAGGAGTTGTTATTTTAATAAGGTAAGGGTTCTATCTAACATCTGCCATGCACCACTAGGTATATCTATCAATCCCTGTGGGCTGAGACCCAGTGGTTCACAATTAAAATATTTTTATATCTCAAGCGATCTCATACTTAACCATAATTTATATTTAATATTTGTTAATAATTATATAATTTATCATGAATAACTAGAAATTGGTATATTAACAATCAAATATGTACATACAATTTTCGGGATGAAAAATGAATTTTGTTATGATAATTTTGTGAGTTTTCGAGCTGACAATTAATTTATATTCAATATTAAGCGAGCACACATTCTGAAAAGACATTTTTCGGGATGAAAGGTTTTCGGGCTAACTTCACATACATGTAAATTGGGCTATTGTAAAATACCCGGGTGTCATGAACAACCCCCGGATAACCGACAAAAATGTCCAAAAATTGCAAATTAGCATCGCAAATTGCCTGGCATTGGATGGAATAATCCAATTTCCTGTTGATATATTCATGTCAATTTACGGGACACAAAATGCTAATTTGGGTTCCATCGATTGCACCGACTACTGTTTTAAATATCGAATTTCCAGCTCTTCTACGGAACTGTAATCTAATATTGTCCAGTTCACTTGGTTTTGGTAAAACACAATTTTTTAATTATTTTCTACATTTTTATTAATTTAATAAGAACAAATTTAAATCAATTAAACGTTATATCTAAATCAAATTTTCACAATAAATGTCAAAGAAAAAAAATCTTCGGGCAGCGAAACGATAGAAAGGAGAACTACTTTAAATCTAATGTCAAAAACTACAACGAGAAATTTATTACCATTTAATACCATAGTATTCGAGCAGATCCTTAGAAAATAATAAAATTAAGTCAAAATTTAAAAATATTTAAAACGGTGTTCTTCAAAGTTGAAGCTATCAGAAAAATTAATCATAAATTTAAAAACTAGGTTTCCAAATTTTTTTGAAATGTTTTTTAATAGATTAATTCTCTACGTTATTGAATTATTTTGCTAATCTATTGGTTTGGTTGTTATCGCAAAAATTGGTGAAATGATGTTCTAGTGCCAGAAAATCTGTGATTACGCAATATCCTACTTAGAACATTTTTAAAGAGATCTTTCCAATACAAAAGCTGAATCGATGTGGCCAAGTAGGACGTTTCCGATTAAAACCAGCTGTTTGGCAAAGACAAATAAAACACACACACGTAGCTTCGAAACCTTTATTTAATATAATAATTAAACAGAAATGTTTGTTTGCGTGTAACGCGCAAAGGTTACTATGATTTTTTTCGAACTTTTTTTTTTGAATATTTGTATGTTTGTAGTGGCTCAAATCTTATATCTGAGCAGCCTAAGCGATATAGGTGTTGACATGTAACAACAAACTTCGAATAAAAATTGTTTCGGGTTCGATGCTCACCGAAGAACTTAATAATTTTTTTTAATATTATTTTTATTCCTCAACGGCATTTCATTGTTTCAATACGAATTGAAAAACATAAAATTTTGTA
Organism: Tipula helvola; assembly: GCA_963556165.1. Lineage (NCBI taxonomy): Eukaryota > Metazoa > Arthropoda > Insecta > Diptera > Tipulidae > Tipula > Tipula helvola. The sequence goes on along the minus strand of OY744481.1, from coordinate 150,512,818 downwards.
TTGTAAAACAAGGAATATCGTCGCCCTAGAATTATTCTTGTCTATATCCAATTTTTTGTCAAATTGTGTTAGTAATGTAGTTAAAGTAAATCGACTACGAGGAACCCAATTTTCCAATCAAAATTTCGCTATCTACTACCGTTTCCGATTTATTTTACTAAAAAATTGTCTATGTCCGAAAATTATTACTCTCGTTTTAAACATATTTGCCTATATCCCTCCATTTTTAATATTTTGTCTATCTACATTAGAAATCTGTGTAAAAGTTTCATTTCAATAATTCTTGATATGGGTTTGTCGAAGTCCATATTAACGTATACTGTTTTGTCTAAGTCCTTAAATTTTATCAAAGTGTTTTGTTTATGTACTACTTAAACAAAGCATAACAAATATTGGTATATTATATCGATCTCTTTCACAAATGCAACGGCAACATTTATTTTATGTGATGAAAAGCGAGGTGAACATAATGGATAATTTGCTATTTTTTGTTTTTTTGCTGTTCGATCTCGAAAACTTAACGGTTTTTAATAGTATGTCAAAATTTTTTGTTGCGCAGGTTAGATCAGCATATTTGATGTTGATTTTAATTAATTAATATTAATTAAATTGAATAAAATATGGAAATAAACAGGTAGGTAATTAGAATTATATTTCTAAAAATACGCTAATGAATATTTGATAATATTATAGATTTAAAAATTCAAGTGATTTCCTGGAACCAAGAGAATTGGTTAAAATAAATTTAAACAATATATTTATTAGTGAAGAGTAAGTATTTCTAGTGATAATGCTTTGAAATTATATAGGCAATATAATTATTTTTATTATAGTGAACAGCCCGATTAGGGCTGCCAGATTTTTAAAATTAGTTGGCGGGACAAATAATAAACTAACAATAAAAAAATTAATTGAAATATTAACTGCTACTTTGCCCGAATCTGACTTCTAATTTTCTTACGTTACTATCATTCAACAAAATTTGTTTCAAACGAATTTATTTAAAAAATAAAATAAATAACAAATTGATGAAATTTGAATTAATAATTTTTTTAATTTTTTAGTATATTTCACTTAAATCAATAAAACATTGTAGGATAAATTCAAATATTAAATTAAGATAATATCACAAAATATGACAATACAAGGTATTGCAAAAAAATGTATTTGGTGTTATAAAACATTGATTAAATTTCATTTCAATTTCACATTACTTTTTTTTTTCATAAAAACCAAATTAAAAATAATGATACATAGGTACTAATTAATATTAAATTAGATTTTTAAATTAATTTCTAAAGATTCTCTGAATTTGTCCGTTAACAAACTTAAGCAGCTGAACCATTACACTTTGCTCAAAAAATTGTAAAATTTTCCGTAACAGGTTACTCGAGGAATTCGATTTTGTGAACAATAGATTCAGCTATTGATTTTGATAGTATAGAAATTTTTCATACAGCGGCCCCCAAAATCGGAAAAATAAAATGTAGGGCGCCCAAAAATTACATTCAATAATAACGAATTTACAGCTAAGCATTTTGGGCATTCTTGGTTTTGTAATCCATATACATATTCCGCAATTTAAAAAAATGTTGTACCAACCCAAAATATTCCTTCAGCTTCATCCGATTTGTAGGATTACAAATTACGCAAAAATTGTAGAATTCCAAAAATCTATTAAACATTTTGAAAAACTTGATAACATTTGGCATAAGGAACTATTAAAAATTGGATGCTTCTGTAAAAACTCTGGTACTAAATATTTTAACTAGACATATGAGTGGGCAGAACAGATAAAGAGATGATTAACTAAGATTAAAGCTAAACATTTTTGTGCTAACTATTCTGGATACCCCGACTCGATTTACTTCGTTTTTAATTTTAGCGTCAATTGGTTTTTACTTAGGTATTTAAGACTAAATTTGGATATAATTCTTCTGAATTATCGAAATATGAAAATTCTGGAAATACTTGAAACATAAAAAAAAATTCAGTTTTTCTGCACAAAATTCAGAGTTATCAATTTTATACCCAAAATTTGAAATTTTATTTATGACGAGTTTCTTCTCAGTAAATGATAGTTGTTCAGTTGCTTTTAATTAGATCAGTTTTTTTGTTGGTTCTGGTTTTCGGTAATTTTTTAATTGTATTATCCGTTATTTACGGAGAAATTGACTTTTCTAGAAAAAAAGTAAAGAATATTCCCCTTCTCTAATAAATTCTAGTCTATTTATCACAATTTTTCCATTATTTGTATTAGTAATTTGATCACAAAGTTCGGTTCTTAATTTTTAGAAAATTGACCGACCTCATTATTTTATAAATATCTTCATTCGCTAGAAATGAAAATAAACATTTACAACTTATCAATAGTTAGTGCAGTTTTGTGCAAAAATTTCGCTTCCACGGAAGATAGTTTTATAGTTAAAAAGTGTTGACCTTATAGTAAAGGGTTTTATTTCCAAACCTAGTGCCTGTTTTTTCCATCATTGCCAACTTTTATGATAAATTGTTCGGATTAATTGAATTTTCTTTAAATTTGGTAGGTTTGGGTAAATTTGCAAATCAATCGAAAGATGTTTAGTCTAAAAATTAGAATGGCATCAATGACAAATAAGACCTTTTTATGTGTAAAACCAAGGTAAAGGTTTCGACAAATTTAAAAAACTTATTAGTAATTTGTGTTTTATAGTTACATAAATTTTTGGTAAGTATTCGAAAAATTTACCAACATTTCTGTAATCAACCGTTTTACCGAAAATTCCTATTGGATTCCCTACAATAAAATCGGCATTAGAATTCTGGAATTTTCGATTTGGAGTTCTCAACACTAAGCTGATACACAATTTATCCAAATTGAAATTGTTGCAGCCAAATTTGATAAGCTGCTTGAAATTTCAAATTAAATTAAAGTACAAGTAATTTTTTAATATTACATACTAAATACGTACATTTTCAATAGCCAATTTCGCAAATTTTTAAATTTGTTTTTACTTTAAATGTAGCTCCTAAATTTCCAAGAAATTAAACTTGATAAGCTTGGTTTTAAAACCTACGATAAGATTATAGTTACATAAGGAACTATTAAAATTTAGATATGAATACCTGTGAAAACTCTGAAACTAAATATTTTAGCCAGACATATTATGAGTGAGTGAAATTTGTCAAAATTCAATTTTTGCACGTTTCTTTAATTTGATCACAACCCGACTCGAATTTCGTTCGTTTTTAATTGTTGTGTCAAATTATCTTTACTTAGGTATTTAAAACCAAATTTGAATTTTATTCTTCTGAATTATCGAACAAATTAATTTTTTCTGTACAAAATTCAGAGTTATCCAAAGTTTGTTTTAGATTTTTTCAACTACAATTTGAAAGCTTAGCAATTTTATATCCAAAATTTGAAATTTTATTTATGACGAGTTTTTCCAAAAAAAAACGAATCGTGCCTTGCCTTAGTATAGAAAATGATAGCTCAGTAGATGAGAGTAGATCAGTTTTTTATAGGAATTTTATCTGAAGATAGTTACAAAAGTTTTCGGTGGGTATTCCAAAAATTTACCAACATTTCGGTAATCAACCGTTATAGGATTCCCTACAAAAAACTCGGCATAAAAATCCTAGAATTTACTTCGGATATCGACCTCTGATTTAAAAATGTCGTTACTACATAAAAGAACTCAATTTCAACCATGATTATTTTGTACCGCAGATAAAAGATTGCGATCTGAAATTCCTTTTCATGTCCATTTTTGAATAAGAGCTTGCCTACCAAAGTCCTCGTGATTGTGGAATTGATATATACATCACATATCTTATCAAAACCATTAACAGCACAGAAAATCGTAGCGGTCATTGATAGGAAGATTCAGAAATGTGTGTGCGAGGAAATTGTGCGATTTATTAGAGATATTAAGCCGAGGTTTTACGGCTCCCTAGGGGGCCGCCGCCCACAGTTTGAGAACCACTGGTATAGAGCATAAAAAGCTAGGGGTCCGTTTTTAGTACTAACTAACTTATCAAAATATGTGAAAACTATGAAAAAAATTTCACATTACCATTGCATCGGTGTCAATTGAAAAATATTGTGCCTTATTTATTCCGTTTAAAATAAAATTTTTTGTCTCTAGTTGAATTGTTACTCCGAAAATTAATTTGTAGATTCTTTTCGAAAAATTTGTTTATAGTGGGACATAATCCGATCTAGCGGGATGGCGGGAATGATTTTTTCATGCGGGACAATCCCGCCGAAAGCGGGACGTCTGGCAGCCCTAAGCCCGATGCTGCTGAGATAATAGTCGAAATAATCGATTTGCAAGAAAATGCCAAAATTTCAATGCAGGAAGCTGTTTGCACAGAAGTACTAGGCAAGCAAAATATTTGCAGGAAACAAAATCGCAATTCTAGTCAATGGAAACAAAACGTTCGCAAAAGGAAGCGACAAAGTGGAATGGCATATACGAATTCTATTGGCGTTCCCACAAAATCCAGAAATGTCAAAATTACTGGATGTAGAAACCCATCGGGCTGTGTTTTTAAATGTATGACTCGCATACCATACGACGCTCGCGTTCAAATGAATAGTGATTTTTGGCATTTAAATGATGATAAAAAGAATCATTACTATTCGAAATTTGTAATGAAATCTTTGAAGTCAAGAACCAGAACTATAGCACAGAACAGCAGACGAAATTTCAGTTTCTCAAATTTTTTCCCTTCAAAAAATGATCGAATTCAAGTATGCCAGGAATTCTTCATGAATACCTTAAATATAAATAAAGGGCGTGTGTATTATTTTTTCAAACATAACAAGAACCCTGCTGTGCCTAAGACACCTGTTAAAGGAAAATTCACAAAGAAACAAATTTCGAATGACAATATTAATTTAGTTCGCTCACACATCAATGAATTTCCAATAGTTGAGGCCCATTATGTTCGTAGTTCATCCAGTAGAAAATATCTAGATGCGTCTCTAAATATAAGCAAAATGTACAATTTGTTTAAAATCAAGTATCCCGACACAACGGTCAAATTGTGGAAATACTCTGAAATATTTAATAAACAATTTAATTTAGGATTCCATCTCCCTAAGAAAGATTTATGCGACAAATGCGAAATAATAAAAATGTTGACATGTCCAACTCAAGAGCAAGTGAATGAATATAATCTACACATTTTAAAAAAAAATCAAGCAAAGCTTGAGCGAGAAGCAGACATTATTGTATCGAAGCAAAATAAATTAAAATTATTCAGCTTTGATATGCAGAACGTTTTCCAGTTACCGAAGGCCAACAATTCAAATTTTTTTTATAAACGAAAATTTTGCGCATACAATTTAACCGGTAAAGTCCATGGAGATGCGGAAGTGTTTAATACAATTTGGTACGTATTTTCTGGTAGATTAATATTTATATATTTAAATTTAATTCCTAAAATTTTAAGGTATGAGTCGATTTGTGGGCGGGAGGGAACACACATCGCTAATGCATTAATAAGGATGTTAGATCGTTATGTGTATAATCACCCAGATGTAGAAACAATTATTTGCTGGTCGGATAGCTGTGTACCTCAGAACAGAAATTGTATTATGACGTTTGCCCTACAACAGTTCTTTAATTCATGTTCATCGCCGAATCTAAAATATATCGAACAAAAATTTTCAGAAGCCGGACATAGTAATATCCAAGATATTGATGCAGCTCATAGTGTAATTGAGCGATCATTTAAACATAAATTCATTTACTCACCTGTTGGACTAGTGAAAGAGTTCATTGAAATACCAGTAGGTAAACAAAAATTTACTTCAATTCAAATGAGACGATCGGATTACAAAGATTTTCACAATGCTGCCTACAAAATGAATTATAATCAAATTCATTTTACCAAAGTAAAACATTTGATTTATGAAAAGGAGTCATTTAATATTAAATATAGAAATGGATACGATCAAGATTTTTTGACTGTAAGAATCACTCATAAAAAAACGAATATTGGTGGCTTCCCTGTACTAGCTCCACTAACAACCGTTGGAAATCTTTCACAGCAAAAATTAAAGGACTTATCAGATATGTTGATTTATATGCCATCCATAGACCAAGCCTTTTATAATAATGTATTTAAGAATTGTAAGCAAAATATCCTGCCTGAACCTGTAATTCATGTAGAACCTGTTGTTCGGTCAACCAATAAGAACAGGCCACAGAGACGCAATACTAAAAATAAGCAATCAAATTCTGATTAAATCATTTATTTTTAACTATTATATTTACATTTTTTATTAAGTGAATTATTTTATATGTATGTTTTATAATTAATAAATGGATTATACGGTTTTGCTTCAATATTTATGTTTGGATTAAATAATTAAAATTTAGGTGGCTCAATTGATAAATTTAAGAATTTCACGGACATAGACAATTTTTTAAGGATATAGACAAATATGTCAATAAAAAATTATTATAAACCTGGATTTAGACAACAATCTAAAATTAAAACTTGAATAAATTAAAAACTAATGTAATTTGAAACTTTATACTTTGTTAAAGTGTTTTAGACCTAGAGTTTTATATACATATCAAATTTTGATACAATAGCTACTCGGGAACCATAGTAGTTCTCAGTTTGAACGTTTCTTGCAGTTTTCTCCAATAGATCTAAAATGGACATAGACAAGAATAATTCTAGAACGACGATATATTATGTATGTGTAATGTGTATATATCACAGATTGTCTCACATATTGACTCCGGAACGCTCGCTTTCCGGAATATTTGATTACATTTTTTTGAATTGGGGAAAACTTTTCTTCAATCGATGCGAAACTACAGAAATACGATAATTGTTTGTGCCAAATAGATTCATGCGATATACTTCAAGGGGTCAGTTCTAGATTTTACAAGCTGCGCCTAACCGAGATAACGTTAAGATACAACTTACAAATCTGTCTTTTACCTTAAAACAATTTGAATGCAATTTTGGAGGTTCCTAACAAGTAATTATATATAAATTGTACCCGTCCTAGGACGGGCTGTACCCCCTAGTTAAAAATAATTCCTTATTGATGCTCTCTGTAATATCTGAAATAAACAAAACCATTTTATTGTGTACTGCATGATACTTACATTAATATAATTTAGTATTACGTAAATTCAGTAGTAATTATGTCGCAACCTAAAAATATGAAAATATTAATTATTTAGTTTATTATTATACATTATTATCTTTTCTGCATTTAAATCACTGTAACTTTAAAAACTATTCATACACTGTATCAAAAAATTGTCCGTACACAACTCGGTTAAAGAAACTTTGATAAATCAAACAAAAATTCAGTTTTTATTTTTTTTAAACTTAAATTACATTTAAAAACATTAAAATAATAATAATCATGATATATGTAAATTAATTTACTTTTACGCTTGATATGATTTACTATTTATACTTCTTAAAACGTTGTCAAATAATTGTTAGTACACACAAAGAAATTGAGGGAATTTGGTAAAACAAATTAGGTCTAATATTGGTGTTGTAACCTATTCATGCAATGACAATTTGCAACCTTCTTTTAATTGAGAAAGCCAACTTCCGAGTTATTTCGGAGTTTATTTTTGGCCCATTCCTCTACAATAACCCTTTTTAATTGTACCTAACCGCTAATTTGGTGTTTCCCGGATCTTTCGCTCCAAATAATGACATAATGGGCTTGAAATCTGGTGGCATTAGTAGAAGATGAGGGAGTGTTGACTTTGCATTGTACAATAACCATTCCTTGACAGCCCATGCCCCATTTTCTCAGCACTGGTTAGCAAAGTACCTATCCTTCAAAATATCCAAATAATCAAATCGGTTCATTATGGTTTCAATGAAGGTCAAATGTCTTACATCCCTTCAACTAAAAGCTAACCAAACCATTATACTTTCGCCACCATGTTTTACTCAAGTTCAATGTTGGGTTTCCACCACACCATAACTCGCCGCCCATGTGAACCAAAAACATTAAATTTACTTTCGTCCGAGTAATTTTTTTTTTCCCAGAACTCTTCGAACTCATTCGAATATTCCAATGCATATTCCAAGCGCTTTTTAATATTTTTTTCGACAAATACATTTCTTGAGTGCCGCACATCCACAATACTTTTGTTTATGCAAAATATTGCATATTGTCTGAGGTTTTATCGCCACTTTTTCGCATTGGTAAACATGGGCAGTGATCGTTGGAGTACTAAGCTTTCGATTCTGTTTTATGTCCCTCTTTATTAGACGTACTTGATGTTCGTTTAGCTTTCAGTTGCGATCACCCCCAGCAACGATCTATAGGGATTTGGTTTTTTGGAAGTTCTGAATGACGTATTAAATCGAAGATCGTGGGCGATTTGTTATTTTGGGAATTTCTGATAGATTTTTACCTTTACTCTCCAGTTTAATAATAATTTTTTTAATTTCTACTAGTAAATCTTATCAAACGTAAAAGTTAATTAATTTAACATATATCATGATTATTATTATTTTTAGGCTTCTAAATGTAATTAGAGTTTTAAAAAAATAAAAACTGAATTTTTTGTTTGATTTGTAATGGTTTTTTTTTTTTATCAATGTTTCTTTAGCCGACTATGAGTCTGTTTGATAATTCGCACGTTGTGGTGCAGTGTATATACATACATATTTGTTTCTTTATTTCACCACTAGCAAATAAATCAACATAGACAAGGAAAACAGTCTGCACTGTACCGCACCGTGCGAATTATCAAACAGGCCCATTGTAAACACAAAGTGTCAACATCGATCAAATGTCAATCTTGCTCTCAATTTGTAATAGATTGTAGTCAACTAAGAAGAGTGCGATCGATGCGATTTTAGTACTATTGCCCTAATTGCGCAAATTTTAAATATTGCTATAAATTAACTTGACTTAAATTTAAGCAAAAAAGCTAACTTAAATTGGAAGAAAGCTACTAAAATCACTCTCTTCTTCTTTTAGCTTTTGATCGAGAAACAGCGTATTAAAATAAATTAAAACAAACCTTTCTGATTCCAACATTTTTACAAAATATTTTCTATTGTGCGAGAAAGTACCGCGTGGAAATTAAAGAGAAAATTTAAGTGAGAACAAACAGTTTTGTCGAAATATCGAACGATATACAATTAAAACACCACGTGCCTAAATCATAGTGCTAAATTCTACAATTAAAGTGAAGTGTGTCTAAATTTATTACAGCGACCGATAGACTAGAAAGGTTGCATGATCGGTCTCACAATCAAATGAGCTTCATTTTGCGGTTTGCTAAAGCAATACCTGAAACTACCAGTGTCAAAGATATAACCCCCCGATTACAAGTCTTAGAAGATCGATACCACACGTTCAGCGAACTCGAGCTTCAGTTATTCGAAAGCTCAACCTTTGAGCCTATAATCGAAGTTGTCGATGACATTTATTATACATAAGTCGCGTGCTTTATTAATGGAAGCTAGTGGTAAACACAGGCAACATGGAATAAAGACCACACATGATTTAAATACTACGCTAGAACAATTTATCGGTCAATAAAAAACGTTCTATGAAATGTGTGAATATGTCTCAACACGTGTGACTCCCTAAAATTAATATTGAGCAGTTTTCGGGTAACTACAAAAACTGGGCATTCTTTCATGACCTATTTCAGCCCCTAGCACATGATAACCAAAATATTAGTGATGCCCACAAATTGCAGATGCTGAAAGGTTTACTATCAGGTGAAGCGGCACCTCTTATACGACATCCATAACGGAAAACAATTATGTAGAGGCGTGGGAAAATGAATCCAATTGTCACTTCGTTGATTGAGACATTTTTTGACCAAAAGGCAAGTATACTCACAAACGGAAAAGATTTTCGTCATCTCACTAAGACGTCAGACGAAATAATACGTGGACCAAACGGTTAAACACGCGATCCGTGGATCATTCAAGTTTTATTAAATAAACTTGACGACGACACAAAACAAATGTGGGCAATTGAATTCGTTGGTAAAGATTTTCTTACATTCGAAGTTTTGTTAGAGTTCTCAAATAAAAGATGTAAAAATAAAATAAAATGTGTGCTGTTACTGCAAAGAAGTTAACGTCGAAATCATTTGTCACCTCTTATAGTCTGTAAGCAATCGCACCTATTATTTCGAGGTCCGATGTTTAAAAATCAGAATCTAGATGCTAGGTCAAAAATCGAAAACGAACAAAACTTATGTCGCAACTGTTTAAAACTAAGTCATTTGAGCGAGAAGAGTTTTTCCAAATCGTCATGTCTTATTTGTAATCAGCGGCATCATAGTTTCCAAATAAATTTCCGCTAATCTTCATGTTTCTCTGAATGAAGCCTCAGTTTTAACCTTCGATTCAAAATCCACGTTTGAATCAATATCAACTGTTAGCAATATCCAAGTTTTGCACACACTATATTCTCACCTACCACGATACTTCCAACTGCCATTGTATACGCAAAATCACGTATCGGTGAACTTCAGCCATTTCGAGCATTGCTGAAATCTACTGCACAACGCCTAGATTTACAGCGAAGTCAAGTTTCCATATCTATTTAAAGACTTGTAACAACCGCTTGTGGTTGTTATGTTTTATTTGATCTGAATCTGTAATTACGGTTGGAAATCCCGGCAAGGTTGCATGTTTATCCACTGCGCTGCCTAAAATCTCTTCCACTACACGTCATTCTTTCTTTGGCTTAATTTGTAATAGAAAATATATTTTTTTTTTGGTAGAGTGTACCATTTAGCATTTTATACTTCTCCGTATTTTGGTCGGTTACTCGATTCGTTTTATCATTTTTTGTTTGATGGTATGTAATGACGTGTAGTGGTTGGCGTGTTGCTTCATCTGTTTTGTTTTGGTTAGCGCGTGGATTTTCCATGTAAATGGAATATTCCAGAAAATTGGTTAATTAGTGTTGGTGTGTGCGAATCGATTTTGGATGATGTCGTATGTGTACGTCATCCGAAATCTATCGGTCGGGTTTTTTTATATGGGTAAATATTTTTTTGGGTGGGGGAAAAATTATGTTTGTTACGCGTCGGGAATTTTATTTTTGATAGTCTAGTTTTGAACGTTTAAGAGTCTCGTTTAAAGTAAAACGGAAAAAATGTGGTAGACTCAATCTTTGTGAAAATTAAATTTTTTTTGTTGGTTGAAAAAAAAAAAAAGTTCATTTTTTTTATATGATATAATTATTAAATAAAAAAAAAAAAAAAAAAAACGATATATATATAAAATTATTATAATGTACTAGTGATAAGTAAATATTAAGAATTAAAAATTTTTTTTTGAACAGTTTTCTTGAGTTATGTTCGTAAAATGTGTAAATAAAACGGAAAATATATCTCTATAAGAAATAATAATAAATGTAAAGTAAAAAAAAAAAAAAATTTAGTACATGGTGGAACTTTGTCGTCGGCCATATTTTTATTTATTTCTTTTTTTTTGAAATTGTGTGTTTTGCCGGGAGGCTAAAATTGATAAAATACTAGTATTAACACATATATCCTGTAAATAAAAAAAAAAATAACTATAATAATTAATATTTATGTTTAATAAAGTTTGTATTAAGAAAAAGAAAAAACTATTTAATGATTGTTAATTTCGTGGGAGAGTGAAAGCGTGGCGGTGTAGTGCATTTATCCTTGTTGTTGTTTCGTGATAAATTAAGTGAGAATATTTAAGAATTTGGGTGTTAAGATTATAATTGATATCTTTAAAACCCCAAGAGAAACAATTTCATAATTAGAAATAAAAACATCGGTAATACCTGTAGTGAGTATTCACTTGTGAGTCATTTATGCAATTAAAACTCGTATTTTGCTAATCATACGCAATTTGGTATTCTTGCTAAGAATTATCAACCCGAGAAAAAAAAAAAGGAGGAAGTAAAATCTTTAACTATAAATAAGAAAGCGGTATTTTTGAATTGGGTTTGTGGCAGCAACTCCTCCTAAAGGAGTGGGGTTCGCGCTAGAGGGGGCTGCTGCAACGGTTCCTGCGTCGGCGCTGTTATCCGGGGTCGGTCTGGCCAAAGGTGTTTTGTAATATTCAGGTAAGGTGTTTGAGTAAAAATATATAAGAAACTCAAACACCGTGTGGTTTTTTTTTCTTATTTTTGTACTCCAAAGTGGACTTTAGGGGTGTGTTTCATTCTTATATTTTTATTAAATTGTATAAAATTATTACGGTTTTCAGGTTTCGGGTGACGTCACATGCGACATCACCCCATAATCGATTCGCACCACGTTTGTTTCTGGTTAACGGTTCATTTTTCCTTTCAGGTTTTTGTTCATTTCATTTTTCCATTTCATTTACCGTTTTTATTAGATTTTCAATCACTAATTACAGATTTTTTTTGTTATATAGAATTTTCTGGTTTCATTTTGTTTTGTTTAGTTAAATTTCCGATACTCATGGGTCGTTAATAGTGTTGTGTGATCGCGTGAGGATGGGCGGCCTTATGCTGACCTAGGCCTTGAGCAGGGTCGCCGGAGTGGCACCGGCGTCCCTGTCGAACGCAAATTTTGTTTTTATGATTTTCTACCACTGTGGTCGTGGCACGGTAGAATAATTTTCTAGTCCCCTTCGTTTTATCTCTATGCGGTTTTCAAGCATAGTAATATGTCTGGTAACCCCCACGCCTAGCGGCGAGCTTTAGCCAGCGCAATACCGCAACCAGACCTCTATTGCTATGTTCTGTTTAACAAAATCCCTTTTGGGGGATTTTGTTACAGACTAGCATCTACATCAGCTGGACAAACAAGGGGAAAAATCGATATAACAATTTATTCACGAATAGATCAAAACTACAATTTAAAAATCACGGCTCATATCATCAGTAACACAACCACATTATTACCAACGAAAACAATCGCTTTTCAAAATCAAACTCCGAAAAACGCGAAGTTGATGGCTTTCCAAAATATTACAGGCATCGAAGGGCTAGTTAATCGCAGCGATATTTAACAATCAATCGTCAAACATTGTCAATCTATACACGCCACGACTGATTCAATTATTCAAGCAGCCAACGATTGACAAATTGTCCTATTTCATCGTATTGAAATGTGGCTTGATGTAATTTAAAGAGAATGCCTATATATAGTTTTCCTACTGTATTATTACGCACATTCATTTTTGTATTTTTTATATTTCATTCATTATTTGTAGAATTGAATCTAGGATAACCCACTTAAACAATTACACTCATCAAAGGAGCACCCCGTATACCATAACTATGAGAGGCAATCCAGAAAATGACTTTTAGGCGGTTTTACAATCAGCTAAACACAAAAAAAATATGTGGCAAATGTTTTTCGATTCCTTACAAATCCTCTAATTCTATTAAATTCAGAGATCACAAAAGAATTTTTTTTGTGATCGATCGGCTAACTATCGCAATTCGTGTTACAAATGATAATCTCTTACTTATGTTAATTCGGTATCACAATAATTTTGTTTTTTGTTTATTATTCTCATTAAAAATATTTATAAATATAATTTATCCGCTTAAAATTAATAAAATAAAATTAAAATAAAAATTAAACTATATTTTGTTCAATCCATGGCAAAAATTGGGCCACATCTGTGAACACGGGATATACATCGGAGTTACATTTCGTGGCCGATTTTTCTTTAATACTGACAGAAACGATACCTCGAAGACGTAAACTTGAATCGTAGGGGATCACCATTCCGCCACCACTGTCACCGTTGCACACACTTGATTTTTCTGGAAAAATAGGAATAAACAATTATTTATTTCACGTATATGCTGGCTTGACGCCGTCTTTATCTAATGTATTTACTATCATATCCTGAAACACAATACGATTTTCCGGTCAACAGCTTACTATAAAACTCTGGTTTCTTTTTAATACAATGTGACTTTGGCATCACCATCATTGTGGTAAACGTTAAATTTTCATTCATAGCACCGTAATTCAAACCCCAGCCGGGTATTAAACCAAAACGATTATATAATTGCGATATATCATTCGATTTCTGTGGTGCCCACAAGCAAATCGGTTGAACGGTTGGCGTCACTTCAACAACATTATCGAATTTAATGATAGCAATGTCACTGTAATATGTATCGCCCACATTGTATTCAGGGTGGACAATAATATTTGATAATTTTCGATACTGCTCGCCTCCAATTTCCGTGCGCAGACTATGCAAACCAAAGTAAACGACAAAATTATCGCTGGCCAATGGTATCACGGTTCCTTTATGCGTAACACAATGTGCTGCTGTTAATATTGCCTTATTCGATATTAGAGAACCGCCACATGTGTAAATATAATCATTAATGGTACCATAATAGATAGCCACGTGCCATGGGAATTGATTTCGTTCGGCGGTGTCCCCTTTTTTATTATGTGCGACCAATAAAGAGCCGTAAAATTTACAATTATCGTTCAGGTTGTTTGCGGCTTGTGGCGAAATAGGTTTATTCGGCGCTGGCGCTACTATTAACCGGTTGAAAAATTGATTCGGCTCTAATGCGTTTGGACGGGATGTTGAATGGAACTCGTCACTAGAACATAAAATTTATAAAAATCATATACACAAAACAGTTTAAACAATTAAAGCACATACTTAGTAAACACATTTTGAGTTGTGGCAAAATTCTTGAAGTCTTCAGGGCCGCATAACAAAAATTCATTTATGCGGATTTCAATTATTTTTGGCTTTGGTTCATTCCCATCAAACGTGATACTAGCATGCAATACTTGTGGTGTTTGGATATTTTTGTTAATATTATTGATCATAACAATAAAGTTTTTGCCATCAAGTGTTCGGGTCGCATATTCTGCTGTCTGAAATACACAGTGAACATGTGCAAATAATAAACGGTTTTTAATAAAATATTACCAACCCCTAAGTGATAAACCTTCCTATCAAGGGTAACAGCCACCAACGATTTACTATTTTCATCTATTTGATTGCGATTTATATGAATCTCAGCATTTATCCGATGCAACTTATCGTCTGTTTTGTAATTTTGAACAACGTTACTACTTAAGCATGAAAACACTTTTTTGGCCCTCGGCTGTCGCTCAATCTTCAGCGGATTTAGTGTGGGCGTAAAACACAGTGGTATTCCATTTATATTCACTTCGGTTATTTTTGGCAGCATTTCAAACTCGTTGTATTTCACAAAAAATTTCAATTGAAACGGACTTTTTGGTACTATTGGTGGTGGCATTAAAATTTGAAAATGATGTCCATCTAACGTTTGGCTGATGGTTTGTTTTGTAATATCTAATATGATCACCTTTTTATCGAACGCTATACTGACGATACTCTCATTTCGTAGGTGCAGCCCATAAAAATTAACCGTGGCCATAAGTCGATTTTTATCATCCTCCGCTTCTTTCAAATGTACAAATTTTTCATTCGAACAGTCTGGCACATATTTTGGTCTTTGGCTCGAAAAATTCATACTGCGTTTTATTATGTTTAAAGCATGATAGGTATCATCACATTGGGCCACATTATTTATTAAGATTTTCGATAAATTCGGATATGTCCCATTGTATCGGACAAAAAATTCAAACGATAAATTTCGTTCGTTCGTTATTGAATTTCGTTTAACGAGCCGAAATAGTGTGCTATTCAGTTTCAAAACTGTACCATAATTGGATAGGATACTATCGACGGGATTGTCGAATATTAATGAAATTGCTATCAATGGTGTTTTAATGCCAGTATTCACTGGTAGTCGTATATTCCCAAACCATGATTCATAATTGTTCGCGTTGTTTATGAATTGTGTGTCGATAAAAGTTAGCAGTTGATTACATTGTGGTACAGTTGATGTGGTAAATGCGATTTTAAAAACGATCACTATGGTGACTGTAATCAACTGAAATTAAATCAATAAACTTTTATTAGAATTTTATTTGATTGGTCAATGCATAAATTAATTAAATTTGGTATAACTCGTTTCGATTTGCAACTTATCGTATATGCTTGGGCGTTTATTATTATACCAGATGTTTTTGTTGTAAAATTTGACATAATATTTAAAACTACATTTAAATCGATTTGCATATATGTATATCTTTAAAATCAAATTTATATGCCCCGACTGATAACAAATTATTTGAGGTCGTCACGGTGATATCATCAAAACATCAACCAGAATGATAATTTAGAATTTATTATTAATGTTAATTAATACCAGAACTAGAATACAACTATTTATACGTTGACGAGAGTAAGATGACTACCTTTGGAATTTACTACATCCATACGAAATTATTGGCTATAAATCAATGCGAACAATTCAGAGACAGGTATTTTCAAAATTTTGCATAATTTTGTTTTGTTTTCTTCCCCACGGGTTATTGACATATTATACATGTGATTCTGGATTTTGTTTTGTTCTGAAAATGTAGGTCTTTCACATAAAGTAGAATGCAAAAGTGTGTTTACAGGGTGATTCAGCTTTCGGTGATCGGCAAATATATCTGAAGTTATATGGAATAATTTCTTTCTGTAAAAGTTTAATTTGCACCGGCATCCCTGAAGTTAGTTTAGGGATGCCGGTTTGTTCTACCAAGATTACACTAAATAGTTTAATTAAATTGGCTATCAATAGTTTCAGATATGCCTTTGTATAGCAAAGTCAAACTAAAGTTCCACTCCAAGCTTCTGGGTTTGGGCTTTAGAAATTCGCAGACTGTCTGTCAATTTCAGCTTTAGAAGTAAACATTAAAACTAAAGTATAATCGATTCTAAATTTGTATATTATGAAACGGTTGTGGGCACCTTAAAATGTAACCCCAAGAAATGCTACGGCAACACTAAATATAATATATATTTTCATGGCAAGTGTCAGCCCAAAAAAGTATGATGGTTTACCAACTCTTTTGCAGTTCGCTTTTAACGTCTTACACAGTATTTAGCCAATCGAGGACGTATAGCTATATACCCGTTTTTACATAAACCACCTGCACATTGCTTTGCTTCATACCAGCCTATAGTACTAGCATGAAAGATGGGTCGGCCTATGGATTCTGCACTCTTAACAAGGGTCATAGGTGTGTTCATCGTCATCACCGATCATAATCAGATAATGAAAAATTCCTTTTGCATCCCACCCTTATTGGGATTCGAACCCGGTACCTCCTGATCCAACCCCCGCAGCCTTAATCACTGCGCTGTTTGGTCGGTACAGTTTACGGTCATCTCAAAAAATACTCTCGGCTAAAACTATCGCGACAGTCATGTATTGCACTCTCACCCCCAAATGAAGAATGTCGAATTCTTAACATGTCGTTATTTAAAAGTGAACTTAAATTATTTTGGTTAATTATGCATTTACACGCACACATATCTACACAAATTGTATACAACGACAATAAATCGAATTGGAATTTAAATGCTTATTTAAAATATTTATTTGAGCAATATTCAGATTATGTAAACGTTAGCATACACCGGAACTTGCAATTTAATTTGTTTCAAAATAATTCGAGTACTGTCCGGTGTCCCTCGATTTATCATTCAATTATATTAACTTGTAATCCAGAGGAATTATGGCAGTCAAAAGCTTTTTTATTTAATTCGGAGTTCTGATTGTTTGGAGTTTCAGTTGTTTTCATACCAGTTTATATAATTGAATGACAAATCTACGGGCGGTATTTGAATTATACCGAAACTGAAACAAATTGAATTGCAATTGCAAGTTCCATTGAATGATATATGTCCGATTCTACAAAACTGTTTGATTGCCAATACTGCTCTCGATTACCAGTTAATATAATTGAATGACAAATCGAGAGGCAGCCTTCAACAGGCTTTCCGACGTTGTAACAACATCTACTGCAACCTCAACCGATTATGTACCTCTAGCAACTCCTATGCCGCTGTCTGCACTTATCGCTCAACTGGTACTGCCGATTTCTGCCAGAACTGGCAAATTATCTATTTGTTATCACAACTCTAGCGGTATTCGATCAAAGTCGCATAAATGTATTTATCGGAGTTGGAAAATGTCTATGATGTCATTTGTATCACGAAATCACTTCCCACCGGACTACCATATCTTCAGACGCAATCGTTATTCGGATCGTGAATTGACGGCAAGAGGTGGCGGATTTCTGTTAGCTTTCTCGAAAGATATACGAGTCGATATTATTGACCTGAAGAGTAACGAGTTTAAGATTTTGGCTGTTAAACTTTCTTTCAAGGAGGTATTGATATTTATTGTTTATACTCCATGTGGATCCTCATCTTATATGTACGGTAAGTTGTCTGCATGTTTCTCAAAACAACTACAGTTGTAGCTGCTGAATCCGATTCTACGATGATTTTGGGTAATTTTAATCTGCCGAAAGTAAAATGGCTTACTATTGATGATGATCAGTTTTATAAAATAATGAATTCGGCAATTGAGCAAATTATTCCTCGGTCGCCTGATGCCTGTGAAATACGTATATATTTTATGTATGTGGTAGTAACTTAACCGCCTAAATGCCTTTCCAGAAAATTTAGTTTCCAAATAATCATGTTTTAGGAGAAATCTAAGATTCGATTTAATTTAAAAGATCCCATTTAGGCAGCTTTTATTAGTCAAAATTACTAAAGCAAAAACCGTTCACTGGCTTTAGTTTTGTTTTTATTTGGCCCGTTAGTAAATATTACATACAGTAAGTTGCATCAAATTCTACATCGAAATCAGTTCAACAAAAATCAAAAGATTAACATTCGACTGTGGTTTCTGGAATCTCTATCGCATGGGCTTGTATGTAAAATATTACATGGCCAGTCCTAGGGGTCAGCGATATAAATAACAGGCAATGTATATACGGGAATGTTGCATCAAATTTTAACGGCGAAATCTGTACCATCCACCATTACCACACAGTCCACCGTCGTTCATCATCGGAATTACAAAAATTCCCGAAATTGAGCAGATCTCACAATATTTCTGTTGCGTTCACATCAATTGGAGAAAAATTCAGAGACGTCCAAGTTCCGGCCCTTATGTGTGTCATGTTGATGCACATATTTATTATGTCACGTGCCATTTTCATCCTGAAAATGGAAAAATGATGGATAGCTCGTCGTTCAGATCAAAGACACTATAACACTCTACTAATAATGATGAATACAACGGTAAATATTAGCATACTGCAGTCTAAGGCTTTTCAACTGGCCTTTAGAAATTCCTTTAATCCAATCATTAATGCCGGTCGTCTTATTCAGCAATGGATAGTAGATTTATATTTGCAAGTTAAGGCAAATAATTTCAATTCCATTCATTTCCGTCAGAAAACGTTGCAAACAGAATTATACCCAGGACTTGCAGATCATGTGGCTAACCAAAGTGCAAATTTGTAAGTTCGGGCCGGATACAATGTCAACCCTTTTGGCAAATTCGGCTTGATTGTTCTTTTCGTTACCGTTACGGCAAACCCCAAATGACCTGAAATTGTTAAGAACCTCCAAAGGGATAAACCACATCAGATAGTCCAGATTTAGTTGTTCGAGTATTTAAATTGGAAACAACGAAGCACGGAGTGCTTAGAAAGTGTATGGCATATGTATGTATACTCGAATGAATCTTAAAAGTGCAAATTTCTATATGCCCACCTAGCAATTATTACAGCCAAGAGTGCATGAGATCGCCCGCCATTGTATGATGCTATAACCATGCGGTCCCGACAATCCCATTGTTCCATTTAAAAAATATATCCTGATTTTTGTTGAACAGATTGCGTTGTTGAAATTTGGTGCAACATACCCGTATATACATTGTCTGTTATTTATATCGCTGACCCCTAGGATTGATTGGCCATGTGATATTTTACGATAGAGATTCCAGAATCGTAGAGGCCTATACGATAGAGATTCCAGAAACCACAGTCGAATGTCAATCTTTTGATTTTTCTTGAACAGATTTCGTCGTTGAAATTTGGTGCAACATGCCCTATATACATTGCTTTTTATTTTTATCGCTGACCCCTAGGATTGGCCATGTGATGCTTTACATACAAGGACTATATGATACAGATTCCAGAAACCATAGTTGAATGTCAATCTTTTGATTTTTGTTGAACCGATTTCGTCGTTGAAATTTGGTGCAACATGCCCGTATATACATTTCTTGTTATTTATATCGCTGACCCCTACCTGTTATTCATATTGATGACCCGTAGGATTGACCACGTGATCGACCTTGTGACATTTAGCTACTAGTTACTAGATGTTTACAGCTTGTGGCGTTATATTCAATATTTAATACTTCTGATTTCAAGTTAAACTTTTTTGGGATTTATATGCAACAATTATATCGCCTGAATGAATGCAATTTGTAGAAACACATACATACATATTTTTTGTTATTTGGGAAGAATTTCACTTCGGTGGTCACCTGTAGTTTTGTTGACACGCGAGCTATGTTTTACATAATTATCACCTGTCAGGCTTAGGAAATTGGAAATCTAAAGCTCATTAAATGTATAAATTGATTCCATCCGTCGTAAATTATGAAATATTTAATGCTCTTAGGCTGTTTTCCAAACGCCGACTTATTTCAGACTTATAGACTTATTTGACGCCATCTTGAATAAGTCAATGAAGTCATTCCAATTGCTTTTATCGACTTATTTTGACAACCATATAAGTTACAAAACAATAAAAGCTAAACAAAATTTTTTTTTTTTTTAAATAAATAAATTTTTCAAATGAATAAAAAAAAGGAATTTTTACTTCTAAATTATTTAGTAAATAAAAATAAGAAACTATATCTTCATATGATCAACGGCGATAAAGATTTTTTGTTGTATCTAGATAAACGTGAAATGCGAAAGGTATGTGTATGTTATTTGTCACAATAAATATTCAAAGATTATTTGCGTTTCTCTCAAATATAATTATACAAATTATAGGGGTTAAAATATTGTTCCATGAAGGCAAGCTTTATTTACGATGCTGTCATGAAACGAGATGCCATTTTAATAAAAAGCCACCTTCGAATCTCTGTAGAAGCTTTTCAGAAATTATTGGAACTTTATCCATCTAAACATCATGGGTGTGATCCACAAATAGAGCTTAGTGTAACGCTGTTCTGGTTGGCAGCAGGAACAACTTATCGTGTGGTTAGCACTGCTTTTAATGTTCCAATTACTACGGTGTTTAATATTGTCCAACGTACACTAGAAATGATGCTCAACCTGATGAAGCAAATTATTCAATTGCCTGCTGAAAATCAATTACAAGGCGAAGGTATAAAGTTTGCTAACCGCGCAGGATCAGATGTATTTAAAAAAGCAGTGGGTGCTATAGATGGGACGCATATTAAAATAAAATGTCCAATAAAGCGTCATGACGAGTACGTTAATAGAAAGTTGGACTATACAGCATTCAATTACAAGGTACCTATACTTTTTTAGTTATTGATTTATAAGATAAGACATAAAAGAATTTCGTTGATTTTGCAGCTATTTGTAATGCTGACCATAAATTTATCCATATTTGCGTTGGTTGGCCAGGATCGGTTCACGATCAAAGGGTTCTGTGAAATAGTGATATTTATCTCAGTAAGAAATACCCACCATCGGACTACTATTTACTCGGCGACAGTGGATATAAGTTAACGTTAGATCCCATAGCGATCATTACTCCGTTTACAGAAAATCGCTCATTAACTGACCAACAAAAACGATTTAACTATCTTCATAGTAAAGCTCGAATAGCTATTGAGCAGGCGTTTGGACAATTGAAGACTAGATGGAGATGTATTTTCTACGATCTCTTGAAACTAGTATTAAAAATTCAACTAAAGTCATCGCTGTTTGCTGCATACTCCACAACATTTGTTTAAACGTTGGCAATCTGATGACAATAGATAACGAATTTCAACAAGAGATTATTGTTCCACGTGTAAACGAGAATTATCAACCCCAAACTGGCGCCACAGAATTTAGAAACATATTATGTTCAGAAATATAAAATCTAATTAAATTTTGTTTTAAATATTTAATTCAAATTATTTCATTAAAATAAAGTTATCACATTTAATAAAAATTGTCACATTTTAAATTCAAAAACAGTTATAAAAATTATTTAATTACTGTCTGAAGAGAGCTCCACTTCAGGGAAGTATTTTTTGTGGACTGCTCGTATCATTTTGTTGTTTTGTTTAATTGATTGAAATATTTTGTTATCCCTCTCTTTAATGTATTCTAATATTTCGTTTTGTTTTTTCTTTGGATTCTTTCTATAATTATGTCCCTGGCTGCTTATTTCCTCAATGGCACTTTGGCTAGGCATAGTCAAATCTGTTGGTGACGTTAATTCGTATTCATCGGCCGGACCAAATTCAATTAATTCCTCTAAATTATCAGGTAGTGTTGCAGTTTTCGTTAACGCAGTACTCTCTATGATATGAGACGGATGGGTCGAATGTTTCATGCCCATCGCATCATTCATTTTATTAAAAAAGATCCAATTCGCGGCGGTTACAGCCGTCGGCGCTGTTCCAGTTTTGGGATCTTTCAACCTTTTGTAAATATCGGCCAAATTTTTCCACTTTTTGATGCATTCTGTTACTGTCCGATTTGCTAATTCCAGCACCGATGGTTGTATTGATCTAAAAATGGAGAAAAATATAATATTGACTTGTATTCTTTGTATAGGTAAAATAATTTAAATGATATAAAAACTAAAACTTACGCCCAAACTACAGGATGACGGCAGTTTTTTGTTTTAAATTCACCATCTTTTGCCGTTCTGGCTTCAATAAGAGCAAACGTTTCCTCGTCACTCCCTGTGAAACCCAAATGTAAAATTTTTTTTAAATTTAAGTTTTGTACTATTTGGAGAACATAGATAATTCAAATGTTCGTAAAATAATAAATAATTAAAATACTTACATCGCTGATTATATTGTTTTCTTTTCATTTTTATATTTTAATAATCCCGTTTATAATATCTAATTTATTTAAATATATCACAGATTTATAAATTTGGCTGTCAAACTGAAAATTTTTGACAATACACAATAATTAGACAGCATGTTTCCATGACAACAGAAATAATAAGTTTTCTATAGGAAAAAGTACTAAAGAATAAGTCACATTTCCAGCAGACTTATTTGAATAAGTTCGAATAAGTCAATAAGTCGGTGTTTGGAAAACAGCCTAAGAGCTCAATTTAAACTTGTAAATCGTTTATGTTGATTCGAAGCGGAACTGTAGAGGTATACCTGCGCAAATGTCTTTCAATTATGTGACTGTTAGTGATCCGAACAGAATCACTGACATGTTTGCAGCATTTTTTGATTATGTGTATGCTCCTTATTCGAGAGACGATATCGATTTTGATTTGAGAAAAAATTCAAACATTCAAATTGAGTTTACTACCGATGATGTTCTGCATGCTTTGCTGAATGTATTGTAAATGTGAATATGAATGGTGGCCCGCACAAAATTCACCCTATTAAAATAGTGTGCATATGTTTTAGTTCAAGGTTCAACCTCTTTAATTTGTGATTGGCGAATGGAGTATTTCCTTCAATTTGGAAATCCAGTTCCA
Organism: Tipula helvola; assembly: GCA_963556165.1. Classification (NCBI taxonomy): domain Eukaryota; kingdom Metazoa; phylum Arthropoda; class Insecta; order Diptera; family Tipulidae; genus Tipula; species Tipula helvola. Next base: position 150,489,244 of record OY744481.1, on the reverse strand, counting down.
TTAAGCGAATGTTGACGGAGAATGGATATCTAAAATTACCGTGCTGTTTCAATGTTATAGGCTATTCTTAAATTATTTTAATCGATGGCCAAGGACTATCAAGCATTGTGAGTTTTTGATTTATGCTGAAGATGTAAAAGCCTTCCGCAAGATTAAAAATGATGATGATCTGTTAAATCTGCAACAGAAATTAAATATTTTATAGCGATAGCTATTGACAAGTCTCATCAATAAAATACATCTCTAGACATAACACTCTAGAGGCTGAATTTATACAAAATTTCTAATAATTTTTGGAAAATCGAATTTTCCGAGATTTTCCACGTAAGACTCTTTCAATATTGTTTATTACAAGCCATGTATCCTATTTACTTTCGGCTGACAACCACAAATTTTTTTATTTTCGGTTAGAGTATAATGAGAAAGTAATCTGCATTATCGATTTTTTACTTTCGGCTGGAAACTTTCGGTTAACTTTAACAGGGTTGTCCTTTATAGGTTATTATAATTTATTTGGCGTCAGGTGTAAGAAGTTCGGTGCGAGGGAGAGAGACAATAAAATAGTTTGGTGCCGTATTTTGATTTTTGTTCAGTGCATTGGAATGAAGTGTGTTGCTTAAAATAAAATAATTAAAGTTTGGAAATGTTTTTGTTCTGGTTGCAAAGGCACGGATATTTATTATTTGCTTCAATGTTTTGGTAAAGTTGATTTTGTTATTAGGGATAACTTTTCTAAGGGTTGGATACGGTTCACCGTCTCATGGTTTACCGCCCATGGTTTGCCGTTTAACAGTTCACCGCGCACGGTTCACCGACAGCAAATTTCACCGCGTACGGTTTACCGACAGCATATTTCACCGCCAAGATTTACATTAATTTCATCTTACTCACCGCGGCGGTGAGTGAGATCAAATTAATGTAAATCTTGGCGGTGAAATTTGCTGTAATTAATGTTTATTGATATTTTCAGTGTTTTCAATAAAACTGTAAAATTATGAATATTTTTTTAATTTATTTCTGTTAAATAATAATTTGTAGCTAAACTATACGTAAAATCTCAAATGTTGAATATTAATTTTTTCTTTCCAAAGTTCTTTTGATTCGGCTTTCTTTATTAATTTTTGCAGCCGAACATGGTGGTTTCTCACCAATCTTGGCCTTCTCCACTATGATAGAATGTGAACATACTCCTTCTGTAGCACTTTTGCCAATTCGATAACACCAGCAGGTTTGTGGCCAATCACAACTTGCAAGCGACGATGCCAAGCTTCAATGTTATTCTGAGTTGTTGGCAATGCAAATTCACGTTGTTCTGAAATACTCCATAATGAGGGAGGGTGCGGTGATGATGTTTCTATGTAATTAATCTTTAGCCATTTTGCCAGTATCATGGAATCCTTGCACATGTATGGTATTACGCATTTGAATGCTTCTGGTATTTCATCTGGATCCATATACGCCAAACATTTGAGTATTCGGATGCGGTTGGCAAATTCTGTACCACAACCGTATCTGCGTTGCAATCCAAGTGATTGTACTTTCCTCCACAGAATTTTCCCAAAATTTTGCGTTCTTGAAAAATTCTTTGCCGGCTAATGAAATTGTTTCTTCAAAATCGGTCATGATAATTTTTGGGTTCGGATCAAGTCCATGGAAGGAACACAAATCAGAAATGGAATAAAAAAATTTTTCATACGAACTTATTTTTTTGCTCGACATTAGGCAATATATAATTGGAACAATCGTTTCATGAACCATAACGCAAATAGTGAGTAATTGCCTCATGATAATTGGAACTACAGCAAAAGTTCCATCGATAATCCAAAATTCCGCATTTATATTGCGTTCTCCGCCAAATTTGTCATCAGACAGAATGAAAGCTTCACCTTCAATATTTTTAATTTCGTCAGGAATAACGATATCAGCTAAATTTTGTGGCTCACTAAACACTCCCTAACGCTGGCGAGCGATCTTCATTTTCTGAGCAGCCTTACTTGGAGTCTGTTTACGGACATCAGCATTGCAATTTAGCTCGCTCGACAAAATTATTTTAGCCGGAATCATCGCAGTTGCCGCTGCGAATGTTCGAACTTCTGTATTTAGCATGTGCAGATGTTTTTCTCTAGCGTCAGGGTCATAAACGTGTGGTGATGGTCTTATAGAAATTGTGTGACCGTCTTCAGTCAATTTCGTTGACAGGCGCCCCTTGCATAACAGCGAACACTTTTTATCACAAATCCAGCGATAGCAATTTGGCTCCACTATTTTTTTCCATGTCATACACATAACCATCGACCACCAGCTTACCTTTACCGCGTTTCGATTTTACGACTTCTATTACTTCAATTATTTTTATTTATATTGAGCCAAATCTTTTAATTTAAACAATTATTTTATTGGTATAGGGCTCTTTATTTTTATTTTTATTTATTAGTACTTGCGCTTTCAATCCCACTTCGGGATCATTTTCAAAAGCATAATGAAAAATTATTTCCAAAATAGGTTCCTTTTATATTAAAAATTTTAACATAAAACAATCAAACATTTGTTACAAAAACCAATTTTTCATGGAAACGCACAGCCTAGACAATTTTTCGAAAAATAATTTTCTTTTCCTGGCTAAAGCGTTTTTCATGTAGAAAGGTTGTACAATTGAATAAAAATAAAATGAGTTGAGACAAAAAACTTATATGAATAAATCATACGAGAAATCAAAGTTTCTTCTGTTATATAAATCAAGAATATGGATATCGAATCACGAAGAACATGAAATCATTCATGAATGAAAACTGTCATCTGGCCAAGCAGATAAACAAACAACATTTCTTGCTAAAGTGCCGAAAAGAAAAAGTTTTTTCAAAAACCCGGAAGTTAAAAAACATTTTTAACATTAATAATGAAGTCTTCCAACGGTAGGAAAATAAATTTATTTTCGGAGTCATCAACGAAGAAATTGTAGCGACTATAAAAGACATTCAAGTCACAAAAACCAATCTGATGACCCTTCGCCGTTCTCTTCAAGATGGTCTACCTAACAATATTTATGAAGAATTTCATCGCAGAGCAGTTTCAACAATAAATTACCATTTTGATAAAATTAAGGTAAGACAAACAACAAAGTTTAATAAAATTATACGAGACAATTTAAATGAGTTAACGAATGGTTTATTTTGTACTAGTGATAAATGGCTAGTCAACATTTCCAACATCGACCTACCAACGCATGTAAAATTAATTTTAAGTTTAGGAAATACATTTTGCCCACCTACCATTGGTACTGCGGTGCCCTTTTTCAAAATTATTTCAGACGTTGAAAGTGCCATTTTTAATTTAGAAGACAACGATCGTACTCACATTCGGAACAATTTTATAAATATTTTGACAAATTACAAAAACTGCACAAACATTCAAAATTTGACACCAAAAGAAAAAAGGATTATGACATACGTAAAACAAACGAAGACGTTTTTGAGAGACAATCCAGACATTTTAGTGACAAAAGCAGACAAAGGGAACATAACAGTTTTGACATTACGGACGGACTATATTGAAAAAATGTATGACTTACTCAACGACGCCTCGACGTACGTACAAATTTTTAAAGACAGTTCTACACCGATACAGACAAAAATTAACTCAGTAGTAAAGGATTGGGAGGAATTTGGCAACATAGATTTGGCTACAAAGAAAAAACTTACAAATTACACAGCATTGATTCCAAAATTATATGGGTTACCAAAAATTCACAAACCCAATGTACCATACAGACCAATTATAAGTTCAATAAATAGCCCAACATACTCGTTATCATCATTTTTAGGAAATATTATTAAACCAAGTTTGGGAAAAACAAATTCATTCATTCTAAATTCTGAAGATTTCAAAAACAAAATTATTAACGTTACCATCCCACCAAATTCCACGTTAATTTCTTTAGATGTAAAATCCTTGTTTACGAATGTTGATAGCCAAATTGTACGAAATATTATTAGTCAAAATTGGAGAAGTATAAAGCAAAATTCTAAATCTAAATTAACAAAAATTCAATTTTTTACTGCTCTAGACATTGTGTTGAACAATTCAGAATTTTCGTTTGATAGCAAAATTTATAAACAAACTTTTGGCTCACCTATGGGTTCTCCCATAAGTCCCATATTAGCAAATTTATTAATGGAAAATTTAGAAATCTCAGTATTAAACTCTTTGGACTTTCAACCGTTATTCTACTTTAGATATGTGGACGACATAATTACTGCGGTACCGATAAATAAAATCGATTATTTTTTAGAAGCGTTTAACTCGGCAAATAATAGATTAAAATTCACTTTAGAAAAAGAAGTAGATAACAAAATTGCATTTTTGGACATTTTGTTAATTCACGAACCAAATGGCAAAATTTCTTGTGATTGGTATCATAAAGATACCTGGTCAGGCCGATATATAAATTTTCATTCCTGGCTTCCCACCACTTACAAAATTAACACTATACAAATTTTAACCCAAAAAATTATAAAGCTTTCCGATACAAAATTTCATAAACAAAATTTAAAAATTCTAAAAGACACTTTAGTGCTCAACCAATATCCCGAAAAATTAATAAAAAAGGTAATTTGGAAAACAAGAAATTTTCAGAGAAATACTATATCTAGACCACAAAATGAAATTACAAACTTTTTGGCTATTCCTTATATAAAAAATCTTTATGAGAAAATAAAACGTTTGTTCAAGAATTATAATTTCAAAATTGTGGGATGTGCAGCTACAAGCCTAAATGGAAATATTTTTTCCAAAATTAAAGACAAGGTACCTTTAAGAAAACAATCAAATGTGATATACCAAGTCCGTTGTAGTTGCAACGCCACGTATACTGGACAGACAAAACAATTTTTGGAAAAAAGAATTTATCAACACCGATATGACACCAACAAGGATCTAAATTCAAATATTAGTGCACTTACACGGCATCTGAAAAATTCCAATCAATTTAGGTAACGTCAAAATTCTCGATAAACAAACCAATTTTCGGAAAAGATCGATTTTGGAAATGTTGCATATTAAATCAAGTAAAAATTCGATTAACATTTTACAAGATTATGCTTATATTGGCAACTCGTATGATTTATTTATATAAGTTTTTTGTCTCACCTCATTTTATTTTTATTCAATTGTACAACCTTTCTACATGAAAAACGCTTTAGCCAGGAAAAGAAAATTATTTTTTGAAAAATTGTCTAGGCTGTGCGTTTCCATGAAAAATTGGTTTTTGTAACAAATGTTTGATTGTTTTATGTTAAAATTTTTAATATAAAAGGAACCTATTTTGGAAATAATTTTTCATTATGCTTTTGAAAATGATCCCGAAGTGGGATTGAAAGCTCAAGTACTAATAAATAAAAATAAAAATAAAGAGCCAATAAAATAATTGTTTAAATTTCTATTACCTCCATTTATTGGGCACTTTTTGTGTTTTTATTATTTCAAATTATATTATATTATATTTCAGACTACTAAGATGAAAACAAACATATAGGTAAAGCCTATTTATACTAAATACATATATTGGTAATTTTAAAAAAAATTATAGTGAAAGCGGCAAATCGTAAGCGGTGAACTATTATGACGGTGAATCGTAAAAACGGTGAATTAACCAGGCGGTATAACGTAAAGCGGTGAGCTTATTTTCACGGTGAACCGATTCAATCCCCTTTTCTAAGGACGTGTCATTGTTTTGCACTTTTGGTGCGGACCTGGTAAAAATAGTACCGTGTAATTTTTCCGTTCTGTTTGGAATGGTTTCAAGCAAGCTTTGTTGGTGTAGATATTTTTGGAAATTTTTGGAGATTTTTTGATGTTTTGATTAACTTTTGACGGATAATTGTTCTGGGTTTTATTTTTGAAGAGAATTGGCATTTGTTTTGTACAAGTTGCTGTTTTGATTGCCAAAGCGAAACGATCTATTTTTTTGGATTTTTAGTTATTGATAAGATGAGTTCAACTCGTTTTGGGTTTTTCTTTTGTTTTTTGCTTCTATATTTTCTCCTTTACGATTATTTATATTTATATTTATATTAAATAATCTCCAGTTGAACGGAACATTGAAAAAAGACCGGATATTTATCTGGTGATTTCTTTTCCTGAATAAAATGGACGGTTTGTTTTTGGAGGTGGTGTGGGTCTATAACTTGATGAAACAAGGAAATGAAGGAATTGAAAATTGAGAATCAATAAATGAGATATATGGGACTTTGAATTTTCTTGTTATTGTATATAAATTAAAATTAGGGATAAGTTGTTTGCCGGTATATCTCTATTGATATTATTGTCAAAGATTTTTCTTTTTTGGATGGTTGACTTGCACCACTTTCTGAAGTGAACGGTCTATATAGAGATAGGTTGCATGTTGTTTGAATGTTATTTTTTCCAAAAGTAATAACAGATAAACTTAATGATAAATAAATCCTAGATAGACTGAATGAATGATAAGGATAACTATATATGACTCTACTGTGAACTCTTACTTAACTGACTTAAACAACCATTATGCAAACGATTATGCTGTCGAGTCTTAACGGACAAATACACCCACCGCGAGAATTGGTGATGGTGGGCGATAGGGACACATTATTTTATATACAGCACGAGAAGATAAGACCCCTGGATATTAAGTATTGAGTACACATATTGATGAAACCTATAGCAATACCTATATTCACTACTAACATATACTAACAATTAACAAAATCCAAATCTATAGTGTGAGAATGGTTTTATTTAACAAATTTTTTATTTTAATAAATTAACTATGTAGTTAGAAAATAACCTTGCCGCGATTACTGCCCTAGTTATATCTGTGACTAACATCCCAAATCCTTACAAACCTTTTGTGTTGAGGATGCAGGCAGGGCCTGGGCCCGCATAATTCTGGAATATGGTGCTCCCAGGTATCTTTTCTTTATAATGGATTAGGCATACTCCAGGAATGTGCTATACATACCTAGGATCACCATTATAGTTGGCCTGTAGATCTATATCATATCATATCATATCATCAAGGGGATCGTCGTGATGTACAAATGGATCAAAAACTCCGGTAATAAATCAATTTATTCGCTTCAGAAAATTTTTTTTTGTGCTGATCATTTTGATCCGAAATACATCACTATAAGTTCATTTAAAACTAGACTTAGTTGGTTTGCTATTCCAAAACATTTTGTATGTGGTGAAAGTGACAGCATTCCAAATAATAAATTTAATACTGCTATTAAGGATAGAAGTGGTAATAATTTTGATTTAAATGAACCATTAGAAAATCTGGATTCAACAAACTTTGTTGAACAAGATACCGAAAGAGAATTACTTAAAAATAATAAAAAATGTAAGCCTAAACATATTTTAACCCATTTAAAGAGGTAACAACATCTGCTTCTAATAATTTTATAGATGAATCGCAATTTCCGCTTATCGATACCCAAAAAAAAAGGACTTCCAATTCTCAAATTACTCAATATGAAGTACCAACCGTTGAATTAATATTATCACCAAAAAAAGAAGAAAAAAAAACCGAATCAAATTTTAAAAGAAGCAAACGAAAATGTTTTGGACCAATTAATGGACGGCAAAAGCGACAGTGTAAAAACTCTCGTTAAAGTTCAAACGATACACAACCCTAATTCTAAATGGTCTGTGGGTGAAAAGACTTATTTTTAAAATTTCACTATCGTTCATCAAGCACTATTGTCCGGTGGTATAACGTCATAGAATTCACTACAGGAACTTCTGTTCAAATTCTGAAAATACTCAAAGAAAAATTTAAGGACATACCTACCCACGTTCGAAAAACGGTGTATAATTGTATTTGATGAGATGAGCATTAAAACTTAATTAGAGTACAGTATGAAAGAGGATCTTGTTTATGGTTTCACTGATCTTGGAAAATTAGATCGTAAAACGTCATTTGCTAACTATGCCCTATTATTTATGCTGGGGGGACTAAATATCTCTAGGAAATAGAACTCACAATTAACAACATGTCAACGAATTATTTTACGGGATACATATAGCACACGTTTGTCTGAAGAAGTTTATGTGTTCACGTTCCGAAATTTTTATGGTTCGTACAAACTCACAATATGCTGCAAACGATTTATTAATTTACAAACGTCAATTTGAAAAGACGGTTAATGGTGTGTTGACGGTCAATACTTTTAAACAATTTTGTTATCAACACCATTTATTAAAAAAATTATTTGGTATGTGTAGGGCGATTGAAAAATCTTGCGAAAATAATTTGCATAATGACAATATGACAATATAACTCTCACGGTACTAAAAGTACTTATTCGGGCGAAAATTAAAATTATTAATTCAAAAGCAAGAAATACAAATAACAAATTTAAAAAAATTGATATTATTAATCATCTTTAATGTTTTTTTGAAGTAAATAAAATATTTAATTTCTAATTTAATTGGTTTTAATTTTTGTGTCTGGTTACTAAATTGCCTCCTTCAGTCCCATCTCACGAAGACACCAAATCAAAATGCAATATACAGTCAGAAACATTCAGATGTATACTGCAAATTAAAATCAACGAAACACTTTTTTTTTTCTTTTCTTACTTTTTTTATTTTAAAAATACATAAATATGAAGTAGCTAAATATATGTGATAACATTATTGATAAAAAATAAAATTTTAAATATGATATCTTCTGTTTGGTTTTTAACTTTATGTTTAAATTTCCCTCTAAATATGACCCGTATACATCTGAATGTTTCTGACTGTACGTACATCAAAGCCAAATAACGTATAAAATTAACGTGAATCATTTTGTTGCATCTTTTTTTAAAATATGAAACTCATCTTAATTTTTTTATATCTTTTGATCAATTAATTATTTACGCTTCAGTCATACCACGTAACAAAAACTACGAAATAAAAACAAAATCGGAAAACAACAAAAATAATTATGTATAACAAACCTATACTAACACAAATATTATTGAGGAAAAGCAATAAAAATTAAATTTTATAGTTTGTCTGTTGCTAGAAAAGGAATTTCACTCTCAACAAATTTCTTCTCTATTTAAGTGACTAGTGGAGACATACCAATCGTGGCATTCATACTAAATTTCTCATTTCATTATAACTAAAGGAAAAAAACAAAACTTCTGATAATTCCAATGTTATCGTTGTGTTGTGTATTTTATAAGGCAATGATTTTAGAATGCGTTGCAAATATAATGGGCCCGATTCTGCAGCGTTAAAATTCATGTTATGTTATTTTATTTCCCTGCTTCCTACATATATGAATTTGTATTGAAAAAACAAAAATAACATAACATAACATAAAATTTTGAAAGGCAGAATCGGGCCTAATACCTATATGCAATACACCGATAACATTTGAATGGAAACTTTTTATTTTTATTTTTGTGTTTTTATTCAAATGAGAAATCTAATGGTAATACTATCTTATTATAGTTAATCAATGGTATTATGTATATCAACACTTATATAAACACAACAAGGTGTTTATATTTTTTTAAATTAAAGGAATCTATCCGTAAATTACATTTCATAATAACAAATATGCACGATAAACTGATTCTATAAGGTATGCTGAAGCGCATCTATTGCTATCTCTTTCACTTGAAAAATTACGTCATTCGGTTCAAATAAATATTTTACAGAGCACCATTTCATAATGAACAAACAAGCGAATAGTTTTGTATATTGCGAAAATTTAAATATAAAGTAGTTTTAATAAAGTTAGAAAGCTATAGTTATAAATAATATATTTATACATAAATAGTCCTTGCCGGACCTAGAGCATATCAGTTATTAAGGAAAAATAATCATCCTTTATCAGGTGAATCAACCTTGCGAAGATGGGCTGGTAAAATAAACATTGAGCCAGGCTTCCTAAATGCCCTTTTCAAACTGTGCGTCATTATAGCTGATGAAATGAAAATAAAAAAGCTGTATGAATGATGCAGTTTTACCACCAGCAAATTACATTCAAGTAATAATGGCCCGAGGAATTACAAAAAAATGGAAACAGCCCACATCTGCTATTGTTACGATCAACAGTTGACCAGAAATCTTGTAATAAATGCAATCAACAAATTGGAAGTAATTAGATGCTACGTTGTAGGCATAATAACTGATATGTGTGGTGGTAATCAGTACCGTTGGAGGCAACTGAACGTGACTGTTGAAAAGCCTTACTAAAAGTGTTTGTTTTCTCCGATGTTCCACACCTGATGAAACTTGTTAGGAACCATTTTATTTATTCTGGTTTTATAATAGAAGGGAAACATATCACCAAACACCTCTTGTTAAGTTGCTCCAGGAAACGTCGGCCAGTTTATGAGCCTTACATTGTCCATAAACTAAGTAGTCATTATCTGACGGTGAAGTTTGCTACACAGCTTGCAGGTGCAGTAACTCGGATGGGCACTATAGGAATATGCCACAGTGAAAATTGGGATAAATCTGCCGATTTATTAAAAAAGGTGATTAAGTTTAATTTAAGAAAGAAGTCCCTGCAATTGATTCACGAGAGCGATTAAAAGCGTAGGGCTTGTCAAAGGATATTCAAGATGGGATATTAAATGATGTCAAACATTCAGTTAATGAAATAAGAGTCGGAAACAAGACTACTCTGCTGTCGTTTCAAAAAGGAATTTTAGTAAGCAGTAATGCTCTTCCTTGACTGTTCGAAGAACTGAAAACGCAGTTAGGTACTAGTTACCTGTTAACCTATAGATTAATTCAAAATATTTTAGAATAGCTTTTGGTATTATGAGGTCAATGAAAGGGCTCCACGATCATCCAACACTTCTCGAATTCAAACATCGTAGGTATGAGGAACTTTCTTCTCAACCGAAATAAAACGATAGTGTCACAGTCAGCAAATGTAGAACAAATCGATATACCAAGTGGTGAAGTGTTTGAGTTAATTGCAATATCTTGTAACAGCGCATACGTCACCGTCACCACACTTTTATTTTTTTTATTTTATGGTTCAAATAGATACTGAAAGATATATGATAGATAATGAAAGGCGGGTAAAGTAGGGGCTGATTGATCGAAATTTACAGTTTGGTATTTTTATTTTTTTCTGATAGAGTATGCTGGTTGATTGATGAAGTTGATATTGATTTTTTTTTTGAGAGCGGGAAAAGATGATATTTTTATTGTTATTATTATTTTTTTGTTGGAACAAGGCTATAAATTGGAGTGAATTGGTGGTTCGGGATCAGTTTTTATTAAAAATTTAATCGGTTCAGTTTGATTTTAAATTTTAAGAAAATTAGAAATAAATATTGAAAAGAGTGAAGAAATAAATTTTAAAGTGACCGGTTGTGTTTTTAAGTCTCTGATTATCTCACGAGTACGCCGGTGTGAAAAAAAAGTCAAAAAAAAATCGGGATCGCTTATATTCGTGCAAAATTTATAAACGAATAAGTTTCAATTAAAAAGGGAAAAAGAAAACAAACCCAAACTAAACAATAAATAATTAAATTAAATTTGGGAATTGTAATTATTTTTTTTTTTTTTGGTGATAAAAGAACATAATTGGGAAACCAAATAGAGTTAAAACATAATTAATTACGCGTTAAGACTCTAAGAGTGAAAATTAAGTAGATCATGAACATATAAAGATTAGTGTATTGCCGAATATTAAAAGTATATTATATTGATCTTGTCAAATAAAACAAAAAAACACAATTAGCCATTTTTTTTTTTGTTTTTGTTTTTATTTGAACAAGAGAATTTTTGGTGGAGAAAGTGCACGGCAGTGTATTGTGTTTGTGTATAATCTGAATTGATTAACTGAATAATATTAATGAAGTGAAAACAAGTCTGAGAATATATATTTACCTCATATTGTTTTAGCGAATTAATAAGCCACAAAACAAATAAATTCGGTAACATAAAAAAATACATATCGTTGCCCTAGAAATAAAAAGTACATAATATATTTGTGTGGTTTTAAGTTAAGATTTTTTTGTTTTATTAAAAATTGGTTGCAACGCTGTAAAAAAACATTCTAGAATTGAGTGTTGAACCTTAAAACTGTAAAAACAATAAATAAAATAAAAGAACAAGTGATGTTAATATATGCACAACAGAAAAGTGACTTTTATGAAAAAAAAAAAAAATGTCTTCCAGGATATGGAAAAAATTCTGAATTTTGAAATTTTTGAATCATAGTTGCGGCCGCGGGTGTGGTTATGTTTTGTTAATGAAAAAAAAACAAAATCACCAGAGAAAAAAAATAACGGTTCCTCAGTGTACGGAAAAAATGGCTCATCATTCAACATGACAACAACCTCCAGTATTTCAACATGCAACACATTAGATAAGTTTTTATTGTTACTTTATTTAATTACATAATCATTTAAATTTATTGGTTTTCACATTTTTACTTTTCCCACTATAACGAAGTTATATTGGGTAAGTATTGTAATCGCGAAAAAAATTTTGTTCCAGATTTTCACATTTCTCGACGAATTAGGGTACCAGGACCCCGAAACACCGATCAGAAAAATGTCGTGTCCGTCCTTTCGTCCGTCCGTCCGTCCTTCCGTCCTTCCAGTCGCACATTTTTATTATTTTTGTTTTGCCTCCCATTCACACAAATATTGATAGTTTTGGTCGAAATTTTGTACGAAGATAGATTTCAGTAATAAGCAGTTTGTGTTAACTTTTAGGTCCATTCGAGTATAAAATAGAGGAGGTTGCAGAGGAAGAGAAAAATGTCAAACAGATTTTCTCAAAAACGGGACAGACGATTTTTTTGTTATGTTGATGATAAATTTGACAATTCATCATCTACTTGTGCAGAAAATTTGAAGTGGATTGAAGCATTGCGTGGGGGTCATTTTAACAAAAAGGAGTAATATAAATTTGTTTATTTGTTCACCGAGGTAATGTCAAACTTTCGGAAGAAATATTTTTCTACAGTTAATACACCTTGCAAATTCCAACAATTGTTCCCTAGGTGTCTTTAAGATAAAATGAGAATATTACCGTGTAATATAGAATTTAAATTTCTAAATTTGCATAAAATACTTTGCTGGTAGCAAATAATAAGCGTCTTCCATTGGCGAAAGCAAACTACTCGCAAGTACTTGTATCTACTCACAACTACCCATGCTCATACGATGGTGTAGAAAACAGAAGTAGTTACGCATAAAATTTGCGCTAGTGGATTTTAATTGCGAAAATTCCAATAGATGGCTTTTAGACCTTTTTCGATATTTTTCGAGAGTTTTTTATTACGTTCGAGTTTTTTTATTTTTTGATGATGTAAAATGTCAAAATTAATACAAAATTATTTTATTGTTGATGATACATTTTTAAGAAAAATGTGTTTAAATATCAATGCGGTAAATATCAATGCTTTCCTTTTATTACATGTCCATTTGGTTTTTGTCATATTTTGAATCTAATTTTAAATATCGCCATTACTATAATAAACAACTTTACCAAAGACAAAAAAACAACTAAACAGAAGGCTGTGTTTTACTTGTGTTCCTCAATTTCTCGTTCCATTGGGTATCTACTCGCAAGTACTTCGAAGTAGCAAATTTTGCCCATTGGAAGACGGCTAATATCGTCAATATTTAAAAATAATGATATCTAGTGAGCTTTTAAATATAGCAAGATATTCCCGTTTCTATGGCACTGACATTTCTGATATTGACATTTCTGTGACAGTTTATTGTCATTTTATGACATTTTAATGAATGAAATATCAACGACATGTTGATGGATACATTATTTGGGAATAAAATCGCCTTTAAAGGTATTATTTCTGAATAATAAATTCTCTTGGTATTCAAAGTCGTATAAACTTCTAATAGAAAATTACTATGAGAAATGAAAGGCTTTAAAATAATATCACGCCACTAGGGTGGAGCAGGTTTAGGAGAGCTGGAAGATATATAAAATGAAATGCTATATGACAAAGAGGTGGGATTCGGTAACAAATAATAATTAACGTTAATTCTGATTTTGTATTGTTTGTGTTTTATTGTTTTGTATTTTCGAATGGTCCACAGCGATGCCCCGTCCAGACTGAAGCACTGAACAAAGAATTATATTGGCAAATTCTCCCGTTGCTCACATAATATTGTAAATATAATAAATAATAAATTGTTGAACATTGTGGATACTCTCTGAATGGAGTAAATTAAATTCTTAAGGACTTTCAACGGTATACTAGAGATTTATAATTGGATCTAATTGTTAAAGGTCGAAGATGATTGCTGCTCAACACGTATCAGTTCTAAATAATCTAGCATTAGTTGTGAGTATGTGATTTGGCGGTATATAAAGCCGTGGCATATTATGAAAGCCCAAAATAACGGAAAATGTTTGTGAAATATAAATGGTTGGTCTTGTGATCTTTAACGGATGGTTTCTGGGAAAAGTGTCGTCCGAGAGTCGGATAGACCCAATTTTTTTATATAATTCTTATTATAATCTTAGTTTTGGTGTAGGTTATACCCTTGACAGATTAGATATTAGCTAAGCGCGATTAGTGATTTTTTCGAGATTAGCTGTAGTTAGTGTGTCAAGTTGTAGATTAGCTAATCTCGTTTTATTTGAGGATTAGTGACTAATCGATATTAGTGCACTAATCCTTGAAAATTTTCGAGCTTATCTCGTTGTATTGGGTTTAGTGATGGTACAAGTGGCATTACAATGTGAAATAATTATTTAAACATTGCTGAAAATGCAAGTGGCGTGAATTTTCGATAGAAGTTATAAAATCAATGATATCTTAAACAATTTGTGCTGAATAAATTTTGAGGAAAAAGAAAATCTAGTATGTTTTAATGTATAAATCTTAGAAATATTGTATTATAAAATGAGTCCAGCTGATTTACTAGCTATATTTCAGCGAATCACCATAATAATATTTAATTTCTCTGCAAGAAACTAATCCCTAGTCTGTCAACACATATGGATTTGTGGTGGATTAGCTAATCTCGTTTCACTAATCGCGCTTAGCTAATCCCTAGTCTATCAGTGGTATTAGTTAAAGTATTTTTAGTTTTAGGGAATTAAGTTTAGCTAGAAAGGTTTTTTGAGATTGTATTTTTGTTCTCTTTTCTTTTGTTTTTTTTTAAATTTATTTCACGTTTAATTGAGTAAATAAATGAGTTGTTATTTTGGTTATTCGGAATTTGTTTTGTTTTTTTTAAGTACGCCGCAAGAATGAGATAGTCAGAGAGTTCCTATACCCAAAAAATATTATAATATGGATGGTATACCCAAAGTATTGTTACCGTGGTAATATTGGTAACATAAATTAAAAACATCTTTTCGAAGCTACTCAACTAATCTAAATGCAATAAGAGTTGTAACACCACTGGATTATACTTATGTACTTCTTTATGTACAATATTAATCTACTACACCAACTTTTACTTGGCTGTATACATAGTATAATAATCTAACATCGAACATACGCAGGGGCTCCATAACAAATTATGTCATCAGTACACCCAAGCCCGTTTTCTACAAATCTACCCACACTAAGGAGAATCGACATACGGCTAAGATTCTTTTCGAGGAAATTGAAGCGGTGTTGAAAGACGTTGGGGTTTATAAATTTATTGGGATTATTATTGACAATGGAGTGAATATAAAAGCGGCCCGAAAATTGGTTAACACAAACTATTCTCATATTACTGAGTATGGGTGCGCCATGGACTCAACCTGCTCATTGTCGATATTTTCAAGATTCAGTCTATCAACACATTGAAATCTTCAATCATACGGATATCTTTTTCGGAACACATGCAAAATATGTGAGTTTTTTATTTCCGAAACTATCCGTATGAATGAAGATGCTACCTTCGAGCGCATACAAGCGACCGTAAATCACAGTATATTGCACTTAAGCTGCCTGTACAAAGGCGATGGAACTCTTTTGTAATCTCTCTCTCAAGTTTGATTGAAACAAGATATGCCCTGATGCCCTGAAGAAGTGCAGTCAGTTATAAAGGCATCTACGATATCCTCCATCCTAAGCGAAACCTTATGGAAAAAAGTCGAAATTGTTAATTGTTTGCTTTCTCCGATTGTTAAATGGACATCTTTATTTGAAAACGACAAGAAAGCAGTTTTGTCCAAAGTCGTGGACTGTTTTTTTAATATAAAACAATCTTTGTACAAACTAAATGCGCCAATTACGAAGAACTTATAAGCATTCTCGCTTCACGGGCCGATAAATGCTTGCTGACTGTCTGACTGTCTCATTATGTGGCAAATTTGCTTGAGCCAGGTAGTCGAGGAAATAATCCTTCGGAATCACGAAAACTTAAAGCAACTGAGTTTATTTTTAATATCGCAGAATTCCACCCAAAATATAATGAAGGTTCGAAGTGAAATTTTTTCACGACCGTTTGTAGCTGCAAGTGAGCAGCTTTCTGGTGATATTTGGTGGGCCGGAGTATGTTCTACATCACCTTTAAATGCATTGGCGGTTGATATATTGAATATGACCGCATCAAACGGAAAGGACGTTTAGTACCTACGATTTTATTCACAGCCAAAAACGCAATCGATTGACTGTAGATCGTGCGGGAAAACTAACATATATTTTGCACAAATTCAACCTATCAAAATCGGACACCGGGACTTTGGATAATAAAGATGAAGCTTTTCCTGCGGAATCAAATACCGATCAGTTAGTAATTGATGAAGCTGTATGTTCGTTTGAAGAAGAGAAGGTAACCTAGAGGAAACTATGAATACTTCGATTATGGGTGAGGTTGATGCTGAGAATGATAAGCGCGTCGGCGGCGATGACTTACATAATGGTTTAATTGATTGCTAAAATGTTAATTCAATAATTATAGAAAATGTATTATTTACTGATTAATGTTTTACACTGAAATACAATATTCCTTATTTTTATTTTTGAACTGAAATATTTAAATATGTTTAAATGCAGATCAAGTAAGTGTCCCTCTTTTGTCCATATGTCAAAATTTTAAAACTCTTTCTTGGTAGAAAAGGGAATCAAAATATATAATAAAAATCGTGTTACCTATTTTACCCATGTTACCGGTAATATTACCGGTAATGTTACCAAATTAAAATATATCGGTAATTTTACATCACTACGTACAAATATTATGACTAAAACTCCTTTTAAAAAGAAACTTCAGTCCAAAAATAAGGTATTTCGGTCAGAAAACAGTTTGACTGGAATGCCCTTTGTGTATTTAGACCAAACAACCTTTTTGAAAGGTGTTTTAGTCACAAATTTTTGGACTGGAATACCTTTTGTTTGGTTGATTTTTTGGACTGAAATGCCTTCGTAGACCTATATGTTGGCTTCGGCGCCCCAGTCCAAAGCATTTCAGTCAAAACCAGAAAGGAGTTTAAGCAAAGCAACCTTGATTATACAAGCCATAATCTAAAAAACGAAGCTTTTTTAAGGGAATTAGAAACGACGAAAAAAATCAAAATTTCCATAGTAAAACGCATAAAACATATGGGAAATCACTTTTTTTCTTAAGACAAATTTGTCAATGAAAACGTTACAAATTCTTAATTATGATTTCTGAAATATTTTCATAAATGTTTGAATTTCAACATATATAAATGTCGTTTAAGTAAATCGTTTTCATTTTCTTGTAATAATTGATTTATTTAAACCAAAATATAAAAAAAAGTTCATAAAAACAGCATTCTGGTCAAATTAAAAAGAAAAGCTTACTACAAATTGTGTGCATTAAGTCAATATACATAGATGGCACTGGCCAGTAAACATTTTGAAAAATCGTACCAAAAATTGCCACCCGGGGAAATTTGAGTTTAAAAATTGTAGGAAAAGCAAAACAAATTCACCAAATATTAAGAACGTGTCATAATTTTGTGATTAAACAATTTTTTTCGTATTTTTCTGTATAAATCTGAGACATCTAACGTACACTAGTAAAACTAAACATAAATGTAGCAAGTATTATTTTAATTCGTCAGAGCAAACTTTGATGTATTTTTCAAAATGAAAGTTCCAAAAATATATTTTAGAAATAATTTAATTTTAATATTTCTGCAGTTAATATTTACTTAATACCAATATACCCTTCTTGTATATTGTTGCTAAAGATATGTAGAACACTTTTGTATAAACATTTTGTAACATTTTTGCTTTTTTCAATGAAAAACTTGAAGCTAAAACACCATTTTTACTATGGATTCCTATGGAAATTAGTGAAAAGTTATACCACTAAAAAAGCTTCTAAAAAATACGTCATAATGATTATGGCTCTATACTCTAGAAGGCTCTGATTTCAGTCAAAAATTAAAAGGCAACTCAGTCAAAATAGTTTAAGACAATTATGCCTTTTATTAAAAATTAAATTTATGGGAAAAGGCATTCAAGTCAAAAAAATTTTTACTAGAATTTCTTTTGGTTTTGTGACCGATCGTTCGATATTGAAAGGCCGAATGTCGAAATGCCGAACGCCGAATGTCGAAAGGCAGAATGTTTCCTTTTGTGACTGAATTCTCGGAGATCAATTTTGCCTGGAATTCCTTTTTAATTACTTGACTGAATCACCTTCTCAAAAGGTATTTCAGTCATAAATGCGAAAGAAATTCTACTCAAAATAATTTTGACTTGAATGCCTTTTTAGTTTTTTGATTGAACTTCCTTCGTTCAGTCCAAAAACACAAAGGGCATTTCAGTCAAACTGTTTTCTGACCGAAATACCTTATTTTTGGACTGAAGTTTCTTTTTAAAAGGAGTTTTAGTCATAATATTTGTGTGGGAAATTTTATGACTGAAATGCCTTTTGTTTTTGACTGAATTCCCCGAGAACAATTTTGCCTGGAATTCCTTTTTAATAGTTTGACTGAATTACCTTTTCAAAAGGTATTTCAGTCACAAATGCAAAAGGAATTTCAGTCAAAAAAGTTTGACTTGAATGCCTTTTTAGTTTTTTGATTGAACTGCCTTCTGAAAAGGCATTTCAGTCTAAAATTATTTTGACTGAGATACCTTTTAATTTTTGACTGAAATTCCTTTCTGTTTTTGACTGAACTGCTTTGACTGGGGCCTCGGAGCCAACATATACGACACGAAAATACCCATAACCAACGAAACAAAAGGTATTTCAGTTCAATAATTTGTGGCTAAAATACCTTTCAAAAAGGTTATTCAGTCCAAAAATACAAAGGGCATTTCAGTCAAACTGTTTTCTGACCGAAATACCTTTTTTTTGGACTGATGTTCCTTTTTAAAAGAAGTTTTAGTCAAAATATTTGTATGGGAAATTTTATGATTAAAATGTCTTTTGTTTTTTGACTGAAATGTTTTTGACTAGAATTCCCGGAGCCAAAGTGTGATTTGATCCGGATAGCTTGGTTTCATGAAATGCAGCTAATATCTTAAACATCAAATTGGAATAGCTCGTTCAGTTCCAAATTTATCCTTTACTTGGTACCCCGGATCCTCCAATCTTCACTAGTATTTTTTAAATTTATGTAAGGTCAAGGATAGGCAAACTATAATAATCTTTATATTTTTATTTTATGGTATTTGAATAAATTTTCATTCCTTCTAATACATATTTTGTAACGAGGAAATATAGTAGTAGGAGAAAATATTGTACGTCACCCAGAGAACTACCCGTTTGCGACAACCGAATAAATTGCCCTACCGAACTATTCGGTCCGGTATAAATTTTAATTAAATTTCACGATAATCTATTTTACTTGTTTATCAGAACTGAGAAGGAAGTTGTGACTGTCCCTTTTTAGTTAGCCTAAAGGAATTAGCTTGTACAAAGAACGAAATATACTGCATTACATGGCCGACTATCGGTTGAGTTAATCGATTATTGGTTTAGGAATATTATAAATTATAGTTGTCGTGACCAAAGCAACTTTCTTTGCACGATAAGTGCAATCCTTTTTCGGTTACTATCATACATAATCAGAATTCAGAAGTAGTTGACACAACCGCACTCATTTGTTTTTTGCAACCGAATAGAATTGTTGCCAGTTCATTTAATGTCGATGAAATGTCAACACAAATACTCAGTATTTAATGAAATGTTAATACAAATACTTTACCACAGAGTCGACTCTCAAAACATGAGCACCCTAATTGAGTTCAATTATGTTGGTAGTTCGTAAAAGTAAGGTCTACTCATCAGGTAGCTACGACCAAACTACAAAAATACAATTCTCGCTTAATACCTTAAGTATCAAGCAGAACGTACTGACTTAGCGAATTATTTTCACTAAAATCAAAAAACCAAAGGAGAAACCTCATTTGTTTGTGTATTTAAGCCAACACGAATGATTAAGAAATAAAATGGTCATTGACAATAAAGCGCAATGTTGAATCGTTTATTATCATTGCGGTAGAGTTTGCCATAAACGTAATTCGTTTGGACTAATCGAAAAGGTAGTTGCCCTAACACCAATTCGGTAATCGACTAATCGCAACTTCGTTACAGATCGAGATAAATGTTTAATATAAAAACTATAAACAGACATGAAAAGCTGAGAATAATTCTCTCTATCATGAATTTCATCAAATATTACAGAATTATTTGCAGTTGTTTAGGTAAAACTAACATTATAAGTACATATCATTTTGTAATTTTTTCAAATAGTGAATTTACCCTTTTCTCATATAATGCCCTCTTCACTTTGTATTACGAGTATTCCAACAACATATTAAACATTTTAGGCAGTAAATTTTCAATCACAATAAACGAGTAGGAGTTAATGAAACTGAAAATAAATTAATCAACTTTGATATTTTGGTACAACGACAGAATGATATGATTACATTGGACTACAATATTGTTCTCGGAACAGCATTACTCAGTTTGGTTTGTTCGCAGTTGACACAAAAGCCACATTTAATTGGTGTAACAAAATTACATTTGTGGCAATTGAAACGAGGTTAATACTTTAAAAACGATGAGGTTTTTCGGTTCTGAAAACGAATGTCTAGGGAATTAGCACCAACGGAGTTGAAGACTTGGAAACGAATTGTTGCAACTATATGTATGTGCATTAATGCCTACCGTAGCTTGTTTGTACCAATCTCATGTCAATTGGTGCTATCGAAATTATGTTTTAGCAACTACATTTCGTTCATCGCAATGCAATGTAAAGTATTTTCTCGCCACCTCATGCCAACGAATCATTTCTCTCAGTAAAAATTGATGTTCAATTCATGTTTTATATGTATTTAATTTTTATGTTATTTAATCTTTTTATATTGTTATTGACATGTTTTGTATTATTTATTATTTTAGTTAAAAGCTTTGATAATGGTATACAATACCGACATATTGGCGAAAATTTTAAAAAAGTTTATAATTGAAGCCATTATTGAAAAATATATAAAGATATAAAACCCAAAGAGGGTAATTAAATATATTTTAATTAAATCGTATAGATATTAAAAATTGGAATATCCGTAATAAATAGTAGCGTTTAATAAATCGCAAGGTCGATGCTAAGTTTTGAATTATTCAACAGCTAATAGAAATGCTCGACTTTAAGCGGTTTAACAGAAAGTCACATTTCTATGTTAACCTTGTGGCATTTATGGTTTTTATTTGATATACAATCAATAGTGTACACTTCTTACTCCTGCTAAATACTGGTGAGGAGCGCTCGGCTAAAACTACGGTTTTATTAACCAGTGGGTTGCAAAATATTATGAGCTATTATTAGTTTATATGTGGACGGCAGCAATAAAAAAAAAAGTCAAATTCAGCCACATTTTTCATTAAGAATCGCTCAACCTATGCTTACAAACAAATTAATTAATTTGGGCAAAAAAAATGTATTCGGCCAACAGGTTTTCGATTTTAGAATCGTATAGTAAAGTCTCGGGATAACAAATTAATAAAATTGATTAATCATGAAATAAGTTGTTGTTGAAATTAACATGACATGTTTGATTAATCATCTATACATAAATACATAATATCTACATATTAATAAATATGTAAATTAACAAGCAATTATTCAAACACGTGGTCACTTTGTTTTTACTATATGCATTGGTGGTATATAATTGAAATAAATCGTAGTTTGAGGTGCTTCCAGTACAGTCGGGATTAATGAACTTCACAAACACTTTACACTTCTTATTTATATTGCATTGTAGTAATAAAACACTTTATATCCATTGTAAATATGAATCTAAAGAAGAGCAAAAAACTGCATAATAACAATAAGACATAAACAAGAAGAAAGTGAACTTTGTAAGAATGCACATTACAGTTCATTGACTTAAAGAATAATATTAAGAAAAACTTTTTTTTGCATTTTTTTGATAAATAAATAGATTGTCGATATAATTAGTCGGTTAATTAAAAACACATAAAAATCACATACATATTACCTTAAACCTTTTCATTATTAATTAATAATTATTAATTAAATTAATTTTAAACACAAATAAATATTTAAGAAGACACACTTGTTGACACAACAAATTTTAACATCAAACTGTCTCGAAATAATGAATTTCTGTTCTCTTTTCCATCCTCAATGTTTTGATTCTACGAGTATATACCCTCCACCATCTGCCATTCTCATAGCGTAAATAATATTCTTTTGGGTTTTGTTATTGTTTTGTTTTTATTTTCTTGAAATTCTGGTTTCGTTTCAAAATATTGTTTTTTAAAAGATTTTCGCTCGCGTTCGATAAAATTAATTTTAAATAAAATAACATTAAAACGAATTTATGACTATCATGTATCAATGTTGACTTTAGCAAATTATCGTTCAATCGTATTTATATGCAAATTACCATCAATTACGGTAAATTACATTTGCAGTAAACTCGGACGTTATAAGTCAACTTGAGGCGTGTTAAAAATCGCGATTTAAGGGAAGGTTCTCATTAAGCGACCAAAATATAAAGTGATTTTCTTGAAGTTTTTTTTTTTTTTGTTTATAGAAGGAAATAAATAAACAACTTAATGTTTTTGGACACTTATATTTATTGAGTTTTAAAGTAAAATTTTTTTTTTTTTTTTTTAAGATTAATAACGTCATGTGAATTGTTTATACGCATTGCAATTGCAACGTGACCATCTCAAAACTAGGTGACTTATCGGTCTCCGCTATAACTTGTAAAACTTGTAAAAATTATCGGAAATCAAAAAACCAAAAATGTTTATAAAATATATAATATTTGTTGGAGATTGCACCAGCAATATCAATAAAAAGTTGAAAATTAAAAAAAATAGCGGACAAAAAAATTAAATGAACTTCAAAATAAAAATAGTGATCCATTGAGTAGTTCTTGAGTTATCGTGATTCGTGGAGGCAGATACAAAAAAACATCGTTTTTCAGGAAATGCATTGAACGATTTTATTGAGTTGATAAGTAAAAAATGGGTCGAATTATTATGCCCTAACTTTTTTATGAAATTTTCAGTCAAACGGTTTGGGGAATATATTCACACACCTAATAGGCTATCAAAAATGAAATAAAAAAAAAAATCGAATTTTCGGATCGTGTTTCATGAGAAGCTCTCCTTAAATTAATATATAAAAATATATAAATAAGTTAGTTTGTTGCAAATATGGTGAGCGTAGGTGAATTCGGCCGAGCTTTTAAGAACTTTTAAGATTAATTTCTTATGTCTGATGGATTGTTTGTGTAATGTATTTTTTTTTAACTGCAAATATTTATTAAGATATAAGACTTGAATTTGAGTCATCGTCAAAAATTCGGATTGATTTCAAATTTTAGTTAATTTACTAGTATACAGTTCGTCACATTTTTCCAAGACTTAATATGTATTTTGAAATACCGGATATTTTGGATTGCAAATTAGAATCCGAAGTATTATTATTCATCCATAATAAGCGAAAAACGTTTATTTAAAAACGAACAAATGCTAATCAGCAAAAATGTGTGGTTATATGAATGAGGGGTCCGGGTCAAAATGCCGCGTTTTAAAATGTCGCGTTTTAAAATATCGCGTCTTAAAATGTCGCGTTTCAAAATGCCGCGAGGTACAAAATGTCGCGTGGTACAAAAAGACGCGTTTTAAAATGTCACGTTTCACAATGCCGCGACGTACAAATTGTCGCGTGGTACAAAATGCTGCGTTTGTAAAGAAGGAATAAAATAAATTTTATATTGAGGCTGCGGTCGAATTCTCGGGTAAATCATTTACTAAGGTAAATGTAGATTTTTAATGTTCGTTTTTTGGTAAATTACGCATTTTTTTCTATTTTATACTCGTTCAATTCTTATAACATTAAAGAATAAAGTATTTAAACGTGAAACATTTTCTTTTTTTTATTTCGTTTACTCTCCATAAAAAAAAGGTAAATACATTTACCGAATTTAGCGAATTTACTCGAGAATTCGACCGCAGCCTGAGATAATAAAAAAATGTGTATTATTAAACAATATAAATGATTTTACTTCCGATATATAAGAACTTAACTTTAACATTTTAGTGAAGGAATATTCTAATAAATTTCAACATTTGCTTTCTTTTTCTTAGACCCACTTTATAATTACATAAAATTACATTTATAAATAATTTCCATTCAGTGAAGGAAAATTTTACTATATGTTTAAACACAATTTGCTTGTTTCAAATAATTTTTATTAAATTATTTATTATTTCACATCATATTGTGTTGATTTATAAGGGATTTTTCAAAACGCGTCATTTTAAAACGCATCATTTTAAAACGCGTCATTTTGTACCGCGCGGTTTCTTGAACCACGCGGTTTTATGAAACGCGACATTTTGTACCACGCGACATTATGTACCACGCGGCATTTTGAAACGCGACATTTTAAAACGCGACATTTTGTACCACGCGACATTTTTTACCTCGCGGCATTTTGAAACGCGACATTTTAAAACGCGACATTTTGTACCACGCGGCATTTTGAAACGCGGTATTTTAGAACGCGACATTTTAAAACGCGGCATTATGAACGGTTCCCGTGAATGAGGCACCCAACTTAGTCAGTAAACAATTTTATTACAAAAAAGTTGTGGCTGTGTTAGTGTGATGCCATAATTATTGACAAAAAGTATCAAATGGAGTACTTTTTATTGCAACCCTCTAACACATCTACAAAAATTTTGTATTTTGCATCTGTGATTTTATATCTAAAAACGATCGATGAATGCCAATTTAGTCTCCTGGAGTTAAAACAAAAACTGAATGATTTCTTGGGATCAGTAACACGTGCATTTCAACTGAAAAAGAAAGAATTACAATTGTTAAGACAGATAAAAACGAATATTCTTCATTTGAGGACATGAAAAGGGGAGATTTTTACACATTTACAGATATCCTTTAAAAGCTATCTCAATGATCGAAACATCAGCGTCGTGCTTAATGGGAGATCATCATCGACACACTCCCCAAATGCCGGAGTCCCCCAGGGATCACCTTTGTCACCGCCCTGTTTTTGATATACATCAACGATTTGCTGGATAGCACTGTAAACCCTATCCATAGCTTTGCGGATGATGCCACATTGCATTCTTCTATTTCATTCGAGGCGGAGCCTAGCATTACAAATCTGAATAATAAACGGTCAGAAGTCGTAACTTCTCTTAATTCCGATTTAAGTACAATATTTGAGTGGGGTAACAACAACTTAGTACAATTTAACGAAAAATAGACACAAATATGCACATTTTCACGTAAAAAAAATCGCAACGACTACCCATTTGTGGTAAAAAGCCATATCATTGTGGGTTGCGACTCAATTCGGCTGCTTGGTGTTCAAATAAGTAACAAACTCAAATGGAATGAACACATTGTTGCATTGGCTAAATCAGCTTAAACAAAACTCGGGTTCCTGAATCGATGCAGAAGGTTTTTAAATCGCATCAAGTTCTCCAGATATATAAAACCTTCATTCGACCATGTATAGAGTATTGCTGTCAAGTTTGGGGAGGTGCGTCTGGTACCACCCTCTACTTCAGAATAATACAGAATCCCAGACTTACTCAAGAACTAGACAACTTACAGCATCGCAGAGATGTTGCAAAACTCTGCGTCTCTACAGATGCTTACATGGTAAATGTTCTGCAGAACTATCGGAGAAAATATCACCATTCGTTGGTTCACCATTCTCGCACATAGGTTTACGGTGAAGCTCCCGAAACCTCGAACTGAAGAAATCAAGCGCGAATTTATATACCGAACATCAAAAAAGTGGAATTCGCTAATACACTTCAAATTTCCGAAAGATTACCCATGCTCTGCACCCAATTAAAAAACTTATAAAAAAAAACGTATTGTTGCACTTTTCTAATATCGCTTGCTGACCAATATCTTTCATATCGCCACCGCAACTAGGCCTATCAGTTTATTTTTATCCCAAAATACGTTCCAGACATGCTATTGATACTTTTACTTTCGTTTACGTAAGTAAAATAAAGTATAGTAATCATGAAAATTTTCGACCTTGAGATTATTGAAGATTTATCTGTTTTGAGGTCCCCTGAGTCCGAAAAAGTGGATTTCGAAATGATGTCTGTTTGTCAGTCTGTCGGTCCGTTTGTCTGGGCGCCAGACTGTGTCCTCTTTACAGCCCAGATGGCTTAACCAATCGAACTGAAACTTCAGATATAAGCTTTTTTGATAAATTGGAAGGTCCCAGTGAATTTTACTCCAAATCGGTCAACCGGAAGTAGCCATTCCGGCAGAAAATTTGTTTTGCAAATATCTGAAAAAGTATAAGGTTTACAGACAACTACTTAATTCAAAATGTTTCCAAAAAAAAAAATTAAAAAATGTATAAAAGAAAGCTAAAATTTGATGTTTGGCCAACACAAAAATGTATGTATACTATATAATATAGCCTAATTATGCTAATTATAATTAATTTGCACACTACAGGGAGTAGGGACTTACTTCCGGTTTTTAATGCAAATATTACATAATTGAATGTACATAATTTTTTCATGTTTCTTAACTTTTTTAACGACTTATTAGAGTTTGTGGTCCTTTAGTATTTATATGAGCCGTTAATTTTGAAAGTGGTGCAAGTCCATTTTTCAAAAAATTTAAGTTAATTATAACAATAGACAAATAAAAGTATAATCTTTCTAACGGTGAACAATTTATAGTCAAAATTAAAAAAAATAATCCCTAATACTTGTTCAAAAAATAAGAAAATTCAAAATCCTGTATATTTTTGCATTTATTGTTTCTCTATTCCTTCATTTTCTCGTTAAAACAAAATGTGGACTTGCCCCATTTTCAAAATAAACGGCTCATATATTGTTTTATAACTGCAAAAATATTTCGCAACTCCCCCTCCCCCTCCCCCCCCCTCCCCCCTGCACTTTTTTAAAGGGAGTTACAGCAGTTCTTGCATTTGTCATTTTAATTATTGTGTGTATTAGCCCAATTATGCTAATTATAATTAATTTGCACACTACAGTGACGCACTTCCGGTTTTTTAGCATAAATGTTTGTATTTAGCATAAATGTATATTAAACTGCCAAATCGGTCAACCGGAAGTGGCCACTCCCTTGGGCCATAAAATGTGTTTTGCACATATCTTAAAAAGTTTATACTTTACGTTTACAAGAAATCACTAATAGAAATTCCAAAAAATTAAAAGAAAAAATTTAAATTCATAAATATCTCACCTTTTATTTCTTTTACGTGTGTAATAATAAGTCCGAAAAATTGGGTTTCGAAGTGGTGTCTGTTGGTATATATGTCTGTCAGTTTGTAGTCCAGATGGTTTAACCAATCAAACTTTCCAAACGGAAAATTTATTTTGCAAATATTTCAAAAACATACAATAAGATTCTTTCGGCTTTTTATAGACACAATAGCTATATTAATAATAATGGCACTAAAAACATTTTCGACTTGTCAATCAGAAAAATGAAGAGGCCAGTCATTTATAATGTATCTACCAAAAAAGTAGAAATATCAAATTCCCCCCCGTACTTTCACCCGAGAGTTAATACAAAATGTATTTTGACTCTTAACCCTTAAGAGACACACTGGGTTAAATTAACCCAGGTCTTTTTTTTAACGCGCGCTATTTTAAAACGCGTGGTCCTTGGACCATCGGACCAGTGGATTAGGGAAGTTTGAAATGTCCACTAATATCCCCCCTTAGGCCAGTGCGTTTATAGAAGCTGAGCAATGAACTTCGGAAAAACAGGTATGGGTAAAAATCACCCAGTGTGTCTCTTACTGAAATTCAGCATTCCCAATGGGATTGGGATTCTTTTGCATAAAGTTCTGGAATATGGCCAGTTACGAAGAAACTTGGCCATTTCTTATCCGATTTTGATGAAATTCTCAAATGATTTTCAGATAAAATTCTGGAATACGGCCATTTAGTATGGAACTTGGCCATTTCTTATCCGATCTTGATGAAATTCAGCATGTGCGATGGAAATGGGATTCTCAAACGAGTTTTAGATGAAGTTCTGAAATATGGCCAAGAAGGAAAGAACTGGGCCATTTCTCATCCAATTTTGATGAATTTCAGCATGTACGATGAAAATGGGATTCTCAAATGATTTTTAGGTAAAGTTCTGGAATATGGCCAATTAGGATGGAACTTGGCAATTTCTTATTCGATCTTGATGAAATTCAGCATGCACGACGAAATGGGACTCTCAAATGATTTTCAGGTGTAGTTCTGGAATATGGCCTATTAGGAAGGAACTTGGATGTTTCTTCTCCGATTTTGATGAAACTCAGCATGTTCGATCGAAATGGGATTCTAAAATGATTTTTAGGTAAAGTTCTGGAATATGGTCTATTATGAAGGAACTGAAATGGAAATTCTCGAACGAGTTTTAGACGAAGTGCTGGAATATGATCAATTTGGAAGGCACCTTGCCTTTTTTTACCCGATTTTGATGTAATTCAGCATGTTCTATGGAAATGGGGTTCTAAAATTATTTATAAAAAAGGTCATCAAATATATAAAATCATATTAAGTTCCTTCCTAGTCGGCCATATCCAAGAACTTTATTTAAAAATAATTTTAGTCCTATTTCGATCCTACTTCCTGAATTTCATCAAAATCGGATAAGAAATTGCTAATTTCCTTCCTAATTAGCCATATTCCAGAACTTCGTCTAAAACTCGTCTTAAAATCCCTTCCACATGCTAAATTTCAAAAAAATCAGCTAAGAAAACCTTTATAGAATCCCATTTGCATCGTACATGCGGAATTTCATCAAGATCGGATAAGAAATAGCCAAGTTCTATCCAAATTGGTCATAATCCAGAACTTCAACTGAAAATCATTTTAGAATCCCATTTCCATCATACATTCTAAATTTCATCAAGATCGCATAGGAAATTACCAAGTTCCATCCTAATTGGCCACATTCCATAACTTTATCTAAAAATCATTTAAGAATCCCATTTACATTGGGTATATGCTGAATTTTATTAAAATCGGACAAGAAATAGAATCCCAATAAAATTCTTATAAAAAAAATCACAAATCCCTAGTTCAAGCACCTCACTTGAATGGACAACTTTTTTTGGTCCCGTCGATGTCCGTTATAGTGATTGTAACGGTGTCATCAAAGGGACGTCGTTCCAAAGTGGTTGATAGCAAAATGATATTTAGGAAAAGTAGACCGGGGGAAAAATTAAAAAGGTTTGGTAGGCTAGAAGGAAAAAAAAAGGAAAGTGAGGGGAAACATTTTTTGCATCGTGACAGGATACACGATAGATTTGTTTCGGAATTTTTTTTGGTTATTGTGAATAATTAATCATCCGTGTGTCGGGGCCCATTTATATCTGGAATATATGCTCCTAGCAGTGAACCACCAACATAAAAAAAAGAATCCCTGTAAATATTGTCAGAGACAAATAATATAAGTATAGTTTACGCGTGGGGATCGCGGGTTTGTTCGTGTGTTGGTTGGGGGTGATTATAACGTGGTATTTAGTGAATTTCCACGTACCACCAAATTTCCGAGGAAAAAAAAAAAAAAAACTTATACTTATAAAATTGTTTGCAAATAAAAAAAAAAAAAAATAAAAATTTATTAAGAAGAATCCAATTGGTTTCCTTTACGTCGTGGACAAGGTGAAGAAAGGGCGGTTTAAATAACCGTGTTAACCACAGGGTGGGCATACTACACCAACATCGGTATTGAGACGTACCCACGCCTAATCCAAAAAGGAAAGAGAAAAATCCACATGGTCCCATCCATGGTGGTGGGAGCCTAGGGGCCTCCCCAGGTCTAGCGGAGGGTGTCATCAGCAGCATCGAGTGGTGGAGTATAGCAGCATTGGGAGTTGGAGTTTGGGGGACGCACTTGGCCAGTCCATAGTTTGGGGGAAGTAAACGTTATTTTGTTCAGTATTTTAAATTATATATGTGTATTGATTTCATTCATATAACCCCGTTATATTACTTAAATTAATTAACTAATTTGCATTGTCATTTAAAAATCAAAAAAAAACACAAATTTTTTTTTGCCATTATTGTGTAACCTTGGTAAATTTGGTCGTACCAGAAAATTCACAGTCTTTTTTTTTCGGACATATATTTATATATAGGTATTTTTTTTGTGGAGCTTGCGAAGGACCATATATCCGGAACGATAGGCCTAACTGGAAAAGTTACCCACTTTCCAAATAAGATGAGTGCGTGCTAAGCGAGCGGGATTAAGGCGGGATGAAATCAAATGAAAGTCCGGTTACCAGGTTTTATGTTACCGGTGGTCGAGCGAGAACGAACCCATTACCACTGAGCGGCGGGACGAAAGAAAAAAAATCAGCTCATCAGACCCCAGTAACATGATGGTTCTCTGTATACATATACATATTTTAGTTCAAACAGACAAAAATTATACTCCTATATGTTTAACACAAACACACGATATTTAACAAGAAAGGATTTTTGAAATGAACATGTTTTCTGACGTTAGAGACACACTGAGTAATTTTTACCCGTACCTGTTTTTACGACGCTCACTTCTCAGCTTCTATAAGTGCACTGTATCTGGCCTAAGGAGGGATATCGATTATTAATTTCAAAAACGTTTTTTTTTTTCACGCAAAATAGCCAACTTTTAGATTTTACCTCTATTTTGCTGTTTTCAAAAAACTCCTATTTTCGATTTGCAAAAAAAATATAGTTTTTGCAATGGATGGAAAAATCCATAGTACCACCTTAAGGTTCAACTCTTTAGCTTTTCATCGGTCACCTACAGAGTCACAAAATATTAATTTTTGATAAAAATATAAGCATTTAAAAAAAAGACGATTTTTAAAAAAAGTCCCGTTAGTTTTTTGTAAATATTTTTGCACCTATTTAATGTATCGCAACAAAATTATGTTTTTATGTTCTTGAAAAATTTTTCTATTAATTGAAAAAAAAAATTGATTGAATTTAATCAATTTAATCACGAGATATAAGCTTTCAAAGTATCGCTGGGTAAAAATCACCCAGTGTGTCTCTTACGTAACTTTTTTGTAGTGTGTCCCTTAAGGGTTAAAATGAAAACCTTTCCTTGCGTTTTCTGTGAGTAGTTTGGTTTCGTACTGATAATCTCAAAACAAAAAGTTCGATCTACTCATCAGGTAGCTACGAACCAACAACAAAAATACTCATTGTGTCTATAAAAAGCCGAAAGAATCTTATTGATTTAATACAGACAACTAAACTTCTCTTTCAAAATATACAATTTACAGAAAACATTAAAAAATAAAAACAATCATAAGTTTGCAAGGAATTTGCATTATAAAAGTTTCTCAAAATTCGCTGTTCGTAAAAGAAAGTCGTGTGTTGGCCACACCTCAATTTTTTTTTTTTTTTTATAATAAAAAACAACTTTGTTATGTGTTGTGCGTAATTCGATTTTGGATTTGTTTTCTGAATGTCACTAATATGTTCTTTGTATCTTTTTTCAAATGATCGTCCTGTCTGCCCTATGTATAATTTACTGCAGTCATTACATTTTATTTTATATGTATACTCCTGTATCCGTCGGTAGTTTATGTTTGATTGTTTTAACTTTTGCTCTAATTGGTTACTATTTTTGTATGCGGTTTTGTATCCGAGTTTTTTAAATGTTTTCTGTAATACGCTGCTAGTAGTTCTGTTAAATTCTATGCTGATATATTTTCCGTTTTCAGTGTTGCCTCCATTAGTTAGTGTAGTCATTTGTTGTTGATATTTCTTCATTTTCATTCTGTTGTTGATTTTGTCAATTAAAGTTGATTTGTATCCATTCCTGATAGCTATGTAGGTATTTGATTACGTTTAGTTCTTCCTTGTAGTCACTATTCCCCATTGGTACGTTATTTAGTCTGTTTAACATATGGTTATACGCTGATATTTTGTGTTGGTATGGATGGTGTGATTTATTATGGATCGTATGGTCAGTTTGAGTTGATTTTCTAAATATTTTGAAAGAAAGTTTAGCGTTGTTGTTTTTTATAGTGAGGTCAAGAAAATTAATTGGTTTGTCCGTTTCTTTTTCCAAGGTGAATTTAATGGTAAGTTCTTTATCATTTATGTATTGGTGTAATTTATCTAATTGTCTGTTGGTACCGTTAAATCATAAGATGACGTCGTCTACGTACCTGTACCAATAAATTATGTTTTTATGTTATGATATTAAATCTATGTTATTCCTTAATGTATAATTATTTTCTAATTTAATAAGTATATTCTGTTAATAACTTATTAATATGTTTAGCTATTATATATGTTGGTGCTGTGGTGAAATTTATTAACGGCCTCATTGGTGTGTTTTCTTTATGTACTTTTGGTAATCCTTTGATGATCGGAGGTGCACGTTTTATAGTTTTGCTATATCTGATGGTTTTATCACTTAGAATACTTGTGGATTTGCTAATAATCTGTTTTATTTTAGTGTTATATTCATTTTTTTTCTTCATTTTAATTCTCTATTTACATTATAACTACTTTATTGCCTTTATCCGCTTTAGTGACTATGGAGTTGTTGGCTTGTATTTTTTTCACTATGTTTTTAATTATTTTTGATTCAACTGTTTGGATGTTATGCACTTTTTTATTATTAACACTTTCATTTTTATTGAGTACCGTGATTATTAAAGTTCTAATTTCTTGATGATCCTGATGTTTTGCTTTTAATATGGAATTCTCAATGTTTAGTAAATGTTTATTATATTCTTTAACGTAATTGGTTGGGTTTACACAGTGTTTTAGTCCTTTTTCTAATAATTTTATTTCACAATTACTGAATTCAATATCAGTAAAGTTTTCTAATCTATTATTGAATTTAACTCCCATTTGTTGTGTTCACTTTTGTTATATTCCCTAATTTTAAGATTTTGTAACAACCGCTTGTGGTTGTTATGATCTGTTTAATTTAAATCTGTAATTACGGTTGAAAATCCCAACAAGGTTGCATGTTTATCCACTGCGCTGCATAAAATCTCTTCCACTACACGTCATTCTTTCTTTGGCTTAATTTGTAATAGAAAATATATTTTTTTTTTTTTTGGTAGAGTGTACCATTTAGCATTTTATACTTCTCCTTATTTTGGTCGGTTACTCGATTCGTTTTATCATTTTTTGTTTGATGGTATGTAATGACGTGTAGTGGTTGTCGTTTTGCTTTATCTGTTTTGTTTTGGTTAGCGCGTGGATTTTCCATGTAAATGGAATGTTCCAGTGATTAAATTAAATAGTATTGGTGTGTGCGAGTCGATTTTGGGTGATGTCGTATGTGTACGTCACCCGAAATTTATCGGTCGGGTTAATGTTTTCTTTAGTAAATAATTTTTGGGTGGGGGAATAAATTTTTTTTTGGTACGCGTCGTACGTTTTTGGATAGTCTAGTTTTGGTTTTTGATGGAAAAATATAGTGTTTTATTTGTAAGTAAGAAATGAAAAAAAATTTTAAAATAAAGTAAAAGTCAAGTTTGGTGTTAGAATTGAACATTTTTATGGATTAATAAAAACAAATTATATAAAATTTTTAAGAAAAAAAATGTTTCCAAATTATATAATTGGTTTTTTTGTAAATAATAAAATTATTAAAAATTAAATTAATTGCCGATGGCATAATTTTGTGCGATAATTCATATAAAGACTATCAAATAATATGTTGATAATGCCTAGTGGCCATGTTTCTTTTTGTAAATTTCTTTTTATAATTGATTGTTAATAAATTTCTAAAACACAAAGAAAAGAACAATAAAACATAAAATAAAATAAAATTATATCTGTAGTGATTCTAAATAAAAGATTAAATTATAAACAATAGTGTAATCCTTTGGAGTTAGTTTTTCTGTTATTGGGGGATTTTCTGGTTGTTGGATTTGCGGTGTGAAAAAATAAAAAAAATAAAACTCTTGGTGTGGTGAGCATCATAAAGTGGTAAAATCCGAAGAGGGAAAATTTTACAAGGAATACTAATCGACCTTGTGTATGAACCGTGAGGTGAAAGGTCACCAGTGCAATCGTGTTTTTGGTTGGGTTCGCAACAACTGCCTACACCAATAGAAAAGTCTTAAGGTGCCTATTGAGCATTATTTATACGTTCAGTCGTGGCCTTATAAGTGTGACGGTCATATCGTATCGAACCAAGTGCCTTTATGTGGTGTTTCTTAAGAAACCAGGCATACCACTAATCACCCTAAGGTGGCAGATTCAGTTATACTGAATCGTAATATTTTGGGTTTGTGGCAGCAACTCCTCCTAAAGGAGTGGGGTTCGTGCGAGGGATCCTGCGTCGGCGCTGATTACTGGTGGTTGTGTGGTCGGACGGGCCCATTGGTGTTGTTGTTCAGGTAAGGTGTCACCTGATAAAATATATAAGAAATCAGGTGCACCGCGTGGGTTTTTTTATTTTTTTTTTTTTGTAAAATTTATTTTGTGAGCCACACTTGACTCTTGGTTTTATTATTATATTTTTTTTTTTATTATATATATATATATAAATTTTTACGGTTTTCAGATTTCGGGTGACGTCACGTACGACGCACCCCAAAATAATCGATTCGCACCACGTTTTCTTTTGTAATTTTTGATAACGGTTCATTTTTCTTTTAAATTTCTTTTCATTTCATTTTTTTTTTCTTTTGTCTGATTTGATCTTCATCCGGTAATTACAGATTTTTTTTATGAGTTTATGGTTACATTTGATTTAAAAGTGATGTGTGTGTAAATAGTTATGTGTGATCGCGTGAGGATGGGCGGCCTTATGCTGACCTAGGCCTTGAGCAGGGTCGCCGGAGTGGCACCGGCGTCCCTGTCGAACGCAAATTTTGTTTTTATGATTTTCTACCACTGTGGTCGTGGCACAGTAGAATAATTTTCTTGTCCCCTTCGTTTTATCTCTATGCGGTTTTCAAGCATAGCGATATGTCTGGTAACCCCCACGCCTAGCGGCGAGCTTCAGCCAGTGCAATACCGCAACCAGACCTCTATTGCTATGTTCTGTTAACAAAATCCCTTTTGGGGGATTTTGTTACAGTGGCGCCCAAACCTCGGCTAATTTTTTTTTTGCATTTTCGTCTTTAATGTCACAATTTTTTTTCAGCTTACTTGTTGTGAGTACCACGTGCAAAGTCCAACGCTTGCGTTGTTTGAGCTTGCACGGGTGCTCACATCAACGTTTTCTGCCCGATCAACATTCAAATCTGCATTGCAACCAGCGTAAGCTGTTTGATTGCATGCAGATGAGAATGTTGATCCCTATTCTCAGCTCGTCTGATGAATGGGCTTACCATTTCTGCCATGTGGCATTGATTGTGGTTAAGCTCATTCTTCTTTCGTTCTGAGTTTAGTCTTTTTAAATTTTTAAAGTCTTCGTACCCTATAATTAAATTAAATTTTTCTATTTCAGTCCGACTACCTACATGGGGAGGGATCCAAGCATGTTCTAACCTTTGGTTATTTGATCTTGCTGGATCGTTCGTCATGTTGGTGCCATGTGTCATGGGTGTTGGGATCGCGAACTTGTTGTTTCCACCAATGTGGTGTTGATTGGACAGTTCGTGATCGCAGTACTCATTGGCACATCTTTAGTCAATTTCTACTTTCAGGTAAAATTTTATTTTTCAAATTTTTTTGTTCAATTCTAATTAAACTACTGGGACCACAGTGGTAATTTTTATTTTTTTTATTATTATAGCGTTCACGCCTAGCTCAGCGTGGGGCCGTGCTCACTTCTCACGTGATCACATTTTTTGTTATTTTTTGATACAAGTAATACATTTTACTTATTTTTCCTTTTGCTTTTTCATTTTTGTGAAATTTTGTTTTTTGATTATTGGTTGTTTTTCAGTTGGTTAATGGAGCAGCTAAAATACTATTAATAATTTTGGTCAGTTCATTTTTTTTATAATTCTATTTCGGTATTTTGATTTTTTTGTTTTTGGTTATATTTTGCGTGCGAATGAATTCAGGCAATAATAATCTACCGTGGGATAGACCGGCAAGTGCGGTTGTTCATACAGTGTTTGAGTCGAGTGATAGTAGTGCTTTACCGCGGATAAGTCCTTGGGATAACCATAGTAATTTTCCAGCTCCTCAATCCTTCCGACTTGTTGATATCTACGTGATTATTATAGTTATAATTTAAAAAGTTCATTCTAATTTTCATTATTTTGTCAAATTATTTTCATTAATTTTTTTTTCGGTTTTGGGATATTGATATTTAAATTAATTTTTTTCTTTCGGTAATTTTTTTGTGTATATACATATATATATATATATATAAATATAATTCATTTTCTTTATTTTATTTTTTTTTTTGTCTCTCACATTCAGTTCAATAGTAAACTCAGTAAACATAAATTCTTTTGTCCTTTAAATTATATTGAGGTATTAAGCAACACTTTAGATTCCAACACATTACCTTGGGATAGACTGGCGAGTACGGATGAGAAAAAGGTTTTGAGTTGAGCGCTAGTTCAGTATTGACGCGAGTGGTCCAGTGGATAGTAATTTGTGCTCGCAGCTCCTCAAACAGCCCGGCTTGTGGATATCTACTTGGTCATAGTGAGTCTAATTTGAGATTGGTGCTTCAATATATGTTTTCAATAAATTTCTTTAAATAATTAATTAATAATTTAAAAAAAAATTTTTTTTTCTGCTTTAAATTAAGTAATTCTATCTTGTCTTTTCATATATATATATATATATATTCAAATATTTTTATAGTTAATTTTTTTTTGATGGGTAAAATTTATTTTTTTTCAGTAATTGCTTCAATTAAATAATTTGTTTGATTTTTTTTTTGTGGAATTGCCAGTATCGCTGGTCTTCATTTGGTATTCAGTTGTAGCTTTAAATTTTACTAACTTTTGGTTTAGGTAACTTTAATTATAACTATAATTTATTCAGTTTTCTATAAAGTAAATATAAGTTAGAAATTTTTTAAAATAATATTGTTAATTTACATTTGTCGAAAATTAACTCTCATTACGTTTAAAATCACGTTTAAATTCAATTTTGGTTAAATTTTTTTTTGTAGCTTTAAATTTTTTTTTTTTTCTCTTCTCTGTTTCACTCAATCTTTTCATAATGGACGAATTAATTAAGGCATTTAATGTGGATCCTAATTCAATTGATCAGGCGGAAATGATGAGAGTATTGACGGCTCAAGTTCAACTGCTGACCAACGAAGTGAGAATACAGCTGGATGCGGAACAAGCAGCCGGTGTGCATAGTCAGTTAAATCCAATGTTAAAAATTCCTGTTCCGGAGGTGTCTTTTGGGCCACCTCCTCACCCTGATTTTGCTGGTCCTGCAAGAGATCCACTTGTTTCCACGGCGATAAACCCGCAGGACAATAATTTGCCTGAATTAACTCATTCTTTCATGGAACCTGTCTCTAAAGAGCGTTCATCTCCGGAGCAGGCTACCCAACGTTCCAATTTTCAGTCAGCACCAGATGCTAGAGATCTTCATAATAGTATTTTGAATCCCGTGCCTTCAGCAATTCATAATCCACCTGTTCAGTTCAACTCCGATTTCAATAGACGTTCCTTATCTCGATGTGGGATTTCCTACACAGGTTCACCTTCTGGCATAACTGTGGACATGTTCCTTTTTCAGCTGGACTCTGTAGTGAAATCCAACAATCTATCACCTTCCTCTGTACTTCTGGATCTGCATCTTGTCCTGAAAGATGTGGCACTGCAGTGGTACTGGACCTACCGCAGGTATAATCCTTCAGCACCTTGGGATAGCCTCCGATTAGCCTTCCAAGAAAGATTTAAAGATAGGCGTACTCCCTACGAAATTCGTCGTATGGTTGAGTCTCGTAAACAGTTACCTAACGAATCATTCTTGGAGTTTTATCATCACATGTGGAATTTGGCCCTGCAGTGTCATACCCCTTACAGCGACGATGAATTCATACAACTACTGATGAACAATATGAAGCCTGTCCTTCAGTATCAACTTACTGATCGACACTTCTCACATATCAATGAGCTCATCAAAAGTTGTACTTCATGGGAAGATTCGTTAAAACGTTTTCGTTCTCCACCTGATTACTCGATGCACCCTCGTCGTAGTATCAATGAACTCGGTGTTGAGAGTATGTATGATTCAGAACCAGTCGTTCCAACTTCTAATCCGTCAGTTTTATCCGCAGATACGTCAGAAACCGCATATCGCGTGCCATCTGGTGTTTTTGTTCCGACGTCCGAATCTGTGCAACATATTTCTGCGATTAGCCCAAGTCACTCTTACCGTGTCCCAATGGGAACATCGGCTACAACTTCTACGTCATTTAAATTCCCTTCTACTTCAACTACACCTAATGTAAACAATACCTCCAGATCTGGCCGCAATTACATTTGCTATAATTGTTCTGATATAGGGCATGGTTTTCGAGACTGTCCTCGTCCTCACTTGGGTGCCTTTTGCTATCGTTGTGGTCTCAAAGGCACCATTTCAACAAATTGTGTTCGTTGTGCGGGAAACCAGATCAGTGGTTCATGGAGATCGGGGAACCAGGAACCACCGACCATCTCAACCCCCAACCATAATTACCAAAGTAGATGCAGTCAGCAATACCGACCCAGAGTTTCGGAAGAGACTGATGCCAGATGGAAAGAATCAGTCGAACCAGTGAAAGTTCGCGTTGAGTCCTTTGACTCCGCAATCTCTTCTGGATCTGGTTCAGCTGGTTCCGACCTAATGGTATCGGACTCTTGCTTGCCTGTTTCTCCACCTGAATGTCGAGTAAATTCCTTTTCCAAATTGGAACACTCCATTCCTTCAACTTCTTCATTTAACAATAGTTCTAATTTTTCTGATTCCGTTCCGTCTCTCCCCAACACTTTTGGGAAACTCATCTCAGCTCAGTTACTTCGCTCAAAAAAATACTGGGAGCAACGTCGGATTTTGCGATCCTTTGTTGTTTCTTCAGTACTCGGTTCTG
Source organism: Tipula helvola (assembly GCA_963556165.1). Taxonomy (NCBI): domain Eukaryota; kingdom Metazoa; phylum Arthropoda; class Insecta; order Diptera; family Tipulidae; genus Tipula; species Tipula helvola. The sequence goes on along the minus strand of OY744481.1, from coordinate 150,449,827 downwards.
AGACAAGCGATAAACGGCCTTATGCCGATATTCTTGTCAATGATGTTCCATACCGAGGTCTATTAGATAGTGGAGCGAGTGTAAGTGTGTTGGGTTGTGGTTCTGAAAAGTTGTTGGCGGACAATAATCTTCATATTCATAATTTTCCTACTTCTATTCAGACTGCGAGTGGTCAATCTCAGAACGTCATTGGGTATATAAATGTTCAGGTTAGCTTTAACTCCCAATCTCATTACATGCGATTCTTTTTAGTACCTTCTCTAAAGCAATCTCTTTATTTAGGGATTGACTTTTGGAATAAATTCGGCATTACTTTGCAATTACCTGCGTTGAGTGAATTATCGGACTCCGCAGAAATATCTTGTTCTCCTAAATTCCATTCTCTCTCTCCAGATGATAACTTAAAGCTCTCTACAATAGTTAAAAAATTTCCGTCAAGTGCTAAAATGGGTCTTGGACGAACTACATTAATCTCTCATGAGATTGATGTTGGTGAATCCAAGCCTGTTAAGCAACGTTTTTACTCTGTTTCTCCTGCTAAGCAAAAACTAATGTACGATGAGCTAGATAGGATGTTATCACTGGATGTGATTGAAGAAAGCCACAGTTCATGGTGTTCTCCTGTCACCATGGTGCATAAGGCTAATGGCCAAGTACGCTTGTGTTTGGATGCCCGTGAGGTGAACAAGGTGACGGTCAGGGATGCGTATCCGCTTCCCCTTATCAACGGATTGTTGGGTCGATTGGATCAAACACGGTATATTTCTACCATCGATCTGAAAGATGCCTTTTGGCAGATCCCTCTTGACCCGCAATCCCGAGATAAGACGGCGTTTACTGTCCCTGGTCGTCCCTTGTACCACTTCAAGGTCATGCCCTTTGGGTTGTGCAACGCTCCCCAAACACTGTGTCGCCTTATGCATCGGGTGATTCCTTATCAACTGCACGACAAAGTATTCGTCTACCTTGATGATTTATTGGTTACTTCGTCCACTTTTGATGAACACTTGGAACTTTTGGAAGTTGTGGCTTCGTTGCTAGTAAAGGCTGGTTTAACCATAAATTTAGAAAAGAGTCAGTTTGTTTTGAAGGAGGTTAAATACCTGGGTTATTTAGTGGGTGATGGTTGCCTTCGCACCAACCCAGAAAAATGTAAGGCAATTAGAGAATTTCCTCGACCAAAAACAACTAAACAAATACGTAGTTTCTTGGGTTTATGTGGGTGGTATAGGCGTTTTATTAAAAACTTCGCGTCTTTAGCTGCTCCACTAACCGATCTGACAGGGAAAAAGTCTAAGTCTAAATGGAATCTTCACGCTGAGGAATCCTTCCAATCTCTTAAAGTATCTTTATCGTCTGCTCCTGTTTTAGCTAATCCTGACTATGGGCGCCCTTTCTTCATCCAATGCGACGCAAGTGCTGTTGGCGTGGGTAGTGTACTTTTTCAGCTTGATCCTGATGGCGCTGAACACCCCATTGAATTCTTTTCGCACAAACTTAATGCCGCTCAGAGGAATTATTCTGTAACTGAGTTGGAGTGCTACGCAGCAGTACTTAGCGTCCAAAAATTTCGGCCCTATATCGAGGGATACCCGTTCACGATTTATACTGATCACGCTAGTCTCCGCTGGTTGATGTCCCAAAAAGATCTATCTGGTAGACTCGCCCGCTGGAGTTTAAAACTGCAAGCGTACAAATTTGATATCGGATATCGTAAAGGAACGGTGAATGTTGTACCTGATGCCCTCTCCAGAGCTTTTTATAGTGAGCCCACAGACGATGTAAGTAATGATCAACCTTTTCCTCCTGTTGAAACTACTTTGAATGATGATTCCTCCTTACCTTGTAATTCTCCTGTTATACAAGAAAATGTGTCCAGTTTAAATTCTTCAAGTGACAATTCGGTTCTACACATTGATCTTAACTCTTCAGCTTTTCAGGACGATGAATATGTACAACAGATCAATCGAGTACAACTATTAAAAGATTGCGATCACAACTTCAAAATCCGTGATAATAAACTCTTGATCTTACCTTCCTACGCTTCTCGTTATACGTCCACTGATTTGTCTGAATGGAAGTTAGTAGTTCCGTTGTCCTTGACTGCAAACTTAATTGAACTGGCTCATTCTTCTCCTACTTCTGCTCATATGGGTATTAAAAAAACTGTGGAACGACTTCAACGGCAATTTTTCTGGTTTGGTATGACTAAACAAATCAAACTTTTCATCTCTAATTGTTTACAATGCAAGATGAATAAGCCTGTAAATTTTAGCACTCAACCTTTGATGGGTTCTCAAACTGAGTCTACCAGACCTTTTGAAAAATTGTTCGTTGATTTCCTTGGACCATATCCTCGCTCCAAACGAGGTAATACCTGTATCGCTATAGTGTTGGATCATTATTCAAAGTTTGTTCTAGTCAAACCATTGCGTGAAGCTTCCGCCTCTTCTCTGTGTAACTTTTTGGAAAATGATGTGTTTTTACTTTTCTCTGTACCTGCAGTGATTACTTCTGATAATGGCAAACAATTCATATCTAACTTATTTAAAGATCTCTTGAAAAAATATAATGTTGATCATATACGTACTCCTATTTACTCTCCTCAAAGCAACGCTTCTGAGAGAGTTAATCGGACGTTACTGTCTAGTATTCGTTCTTATCTTGATGATCATGCACATAATGAATGGGATTGCCATCTGTCTGAAATCACTGCGGCATTGCGAAATGTTAAACACGACGTCACGAATTTTTCTCCTCACTATTTGGTCTTTGGTCAACACATGTCCTTAAACGGTTCAGATTATGCTTTACGTAAACTTTTATCTCCTCAGGATGATAACGAAATACATGTGTTGTCCAAGTCTAATAGATTAAATCTTATTCGTGATCAAATAACTCATTACCTGAAAGTTGCACATGAGAAATCCGCTGCTCGTTATAATTTACGAAGTACCAATAGGAATTTCCTGCCTGATCAACCTGTGTTTGTCCGATCCTTCGCACAAAGTAGTGCTCCTGATAGATTTTCTGCAAAGTTAGCTGCTAAGTTTATTCCTGCTTTTATCACTGATAAAATCGGAACAGTCTCGTATAATATCAGAAATCTTGATGGAAAACCTTTGGGAGTTTATCATGCCAAGGATATACGATTGTGACAAATTATTAGTGAAATTTTTTTTCTCCTTCCCTCTTACTTTCATGCCTGGCTTTGAGATCTTTTCTCGGGTGTGAGTCGTCCCCACGCTGTAACAACCGCTTGTGGTTGTTATGATCTGTTTAATTTAAATCTGTAATTACGGTTGAAAATCCCAACAAGGTTGCATGTTTATCCACTGCGCTGCATAAAATCTCTTCCACTACACGTCATTCTTTCTTTGGCTTAATTTGTAATAGAAAATATATTTTTTTTTTTTTTGGTAGAGTGTACCATTTAGCATTTTATACTTCTCCTTATTTTGGTCGGTTACTCGATTCGTTTTATCATTTTTTGTTTGATGGTATGTAATGACGTGTAGTGGTTGTCGTTTTGCTTTATCTGTTTTGTTTTGGTTAGCGCGTGGATTTTCCATGTAAATGGAATGTTCCAGTGATTAAATTAAATAGTATTGGTGTGTGCGAGTCGATTTTGGGTGATGTCGTATGTGTACGTCACCCGAAATTTATCGGTCGGGTTAATGTTTTCTTTAGTAAATAATTTTTGGGTGGGGGAATAAATTTTTTTTTGGTACGCGTCGTACGTTTTTGGATAGTCTAGTTTTGGTTTTTGATGGAAAAATATAGTGTTTTATTTGTAAGTAAGAAATGAAAAAAAATTTTAAAATAAAGTAAAAGTCAAGTTTGGTGTTAGAATTGAACATTTTTATGGATTAATAAAAACAAATTATATAAAATTTTTAAGAAAAAAAATGTTTCCAAATTATATAATTGGTTTTTTTGTAAATAATAAAATTATTAAAAATTAAATTAATTGCCGATGGCATAATTTTGTGCGATAATTCATATAAAGACTATCAAATAATATGTTGATAATGCCTAGTGGCCATGTTTCTTTTTGTAAATTTCTTTTTATAATTGATTGTTAATAAATTTCTAAAACACAAAGAAAAGAACAATAAAACATAAAATAAAATAAAATTATATCTGTAGTGATTCTAAATAAAAGATTAAATTATAAACAATAGTGTAATCCTTTGGAGTTAGTTTTTCTGTTATTGGGGGATTTTCTGGTTGTTGGATTTGCGGTGTGAAAAAATAAAAAAAATAAAACTCTTGGTGTGGTGAGCATCATAAAGTGGTAAAATCCGAAGAGGGAAAATTTTACAAGGAATACTAATCGACCTTGTGTATGAACCGTGAGGTGAAAGGTCACCAGTGCAATCGTGTTTTTGGTTGGGTTCGCAACAACTGCCTACACCAATAGAAAAGTCTTAAGGTGCCTATTGAGCATTATTTATACGTTCAGTCGTGGCCTTATAAGTGTGACGGTCATATCGTATCGAACCAAGTGCCTTTATGTGGTGTTTCTTAAGAAACCAGGCATACCACTAATCACCCTAAGGTGGCAGATTCAGTTATACTGAATCGTAATATTTTGGGTTTGTGGCAGCAACTCCTCCTAAAGGAGTGGGGTTCGTGCGAGGGATCCTGCGTCGGCGCTGATTACTGGTGGTTGTGTGGTCGGACGGGCCCATTGGTGTTGTTGTTCAGGTAAGGTGTCACCTGATAAAATATATAAGAAATCAGGTGCACCGCGTGGGTTTTTTTATTTTTTTTTTTTTGTAAAATTTATTTTGTGAGCCACACTTGACTCTTGGTTTTATTATTATATTTTTTTTTTTATTATATATATATATATAAATTTTTACGGTTTTCAGATTTCGGGTGACGTCACGTACGACGCACCCCAAAATAATCGATTCGCACCACGTTTTCTTTTGTAATTTTTGATAACGGTTCATTTTTCTTTTAAATTTCTTTTCATTTCATTTTTTTTTTCTTTTGTCTGATTTGATCTTCATCCGGTAATTACAGATTTTTTTTATGAGTTTATGGTTACATTTGATTTAAAAGTGATGTGTGTGTAAATAGTTATGTGTGATCGCGTGAGGATGGGCGGCCTTATGCTGACCTAGGCCTTGAGCAGGGTCGCCGGAGTGGCACCGGCGTCCCTGTCGAACGCAAATTTTGTTTTTATGATTTTCTACCACTGTGGTCGTGGCACAGTAGAATAATTTTCTTGTCCCCTTCGTTTTATCTCTATGCGGTTTTCAAGCATAGCGATATGTCTGGTAACCCCCACGCCTAGCGGCGAGCTTCAGCCAGTGCAATACCGCAACCAGACCTCTATTGCTATGTTCTGTTAACAAAATCCCTTTTGGGGGATTTTGTTACAATTTTTAACTTATTTTTCAATGTGTTCCAGATAACAATAGTGAAACACAATAAATGGACTACACTAACTAATGGAGACAACACTGAAAACGGAAAATATATCAGCATAGAATTTAACAAAACTACTAGCAACGAATTACAAAAACATTTAAAAGACTCGGACACAAAACCGCATACAAAAATAGTAACAAATTAGAGCAAAAGTTAAAACACAAAAAAACATAAACTACCGACGGATACAGGAGTATATAAAATAAAATGTAATGATTGAAGTAAATTTTACATAGGGCAGACAGGACGATCATTATACAAGCCGTGCGTAATAAACACTTAAGCTATAGAAATGGTACTCTATATGGCTTGGTATTAGTATGTATAAAATAAATCAGAAAATATATATACACAAAACTAACACAAATGCCTAAAATATTGTTTACATTTGTGTTGGTTTTGATACGTACTAATACCAACTCATAGATCACATTTCTTTTATAGAATCTGTGTAAAGAGCGAACGTCACGGCTTATATAAACATTTTTGTTGGTTTTAACCAAAACCAACATTAATGTATTACAAGCCTGACTATCCCAACTGATTTTTCGCTTATACATGAAAGTATTGGTGATCGCATACACTATATAAATTGTAGACAAAACAAAACATACGAAGTTTCCCACCAATACTTCCAAGTATAAGCGATTTAATGTAAGAAGGTATCTGTGTACCTCATTACGGAATCAGGCTTGTAGTACATTAGTGTTGGTTTTGGTTTTAACACAACATATAAAATCTGAAAAACATACATACACAGACTTCAATTCAAACTTAATAATATTACACGAAATCAGCAAAGGACCAACACTAAATAGGCTAGAGGAGTTAGAAATATACAAAAACAAGGACAACAATAACATACTAAATGATAAAATCAATACTAAGACAAAAAAAATATATGATCCTATACAAAACCAACAAAAATGTTTATACAAGCCGTGCCAAGCAAACACTTAAGCTATAAAAATTGTACCCTATGGCTTAGTATTAGTAATGTATAAAATAAATCAGAAATAGTTATTTACGTCACAAGGGCGGTAAATGAGTTGTTACAGTACGAGTTCGACGTTTATTCCAGAATTTTGAACGAGTACTGTAACGATCATTTAACGTACGTGTAACGTACAACGTTTTATTTCATACTATATGGGACATTAATTCGATTTTTTCATTTAAAATTAAATTTTAAAGTAAAAACATGAGTTTGAAATTTAGAGAAAATCAATCCAAATGATTTTCAAATTATCAAGTTACACTAGTTATTTTTTTTTTGTTTGGTTTTACAGTCTACTCTACTGTTAAGCAGCCCATACATTATTCAACCTGTTGAACAACTTGGTTGAGTCTACGGAAAAGTTTGATCGTGTATGGTGTAGTTTATAGACCAATTTGACAGTAAATGTTGTCTAATCGGTTGAAGTAAAATCAAATCGTTTTGATTTTATGGAGGCGGAGCTAGTGGTTGATAAACATGTTGAACTGTGTATGGCAATGTTGTATCAACTAACAAAGGAAACATTGTCAAATGTGTGCCTTGAATTAATTTACAAATAAAATTGACGTTTAATTGTTGTAAGAAAATTATTGCGATTGGTACCCGATTTTTTTACCAACATTTTTAAACCAAATCAAGAAAATCAAAATATGACGGTGCCAAATAATGAAGAATGGCGAGATTTTTTAAATACTGTTAAAGAAAAGCCGATTGTTTGTGGCGAAACTGCAAAGACAAACTTCAAATATTCGAATGCATTCCCTGTTGCTAAAAACCTTAATGTAATGGAAAGTCTTGTCTCTATTGGAATTGAATCACGCATAAAGGTGCCCTATTTCTTTATAAATGGTGATATCTTTTCCAAAAGATCCATGGAATATTTTTTGTTCATTTTCATATAATTTCTGTAGTCAAGATCGAAATATTTAATTTGTTTTAACAATTTTGCAATTTGAAAATCCTTCCGTATCTGCTAGCCACTCTTTTCGCCATTCTCTTTTCTTGAGATTACATTTCTTTTTCATTTTCATCACACAGTTCCGCAATCACAGTTAAAGCGATAACTTGTCCATATTTTTAACCAGTTTATCACAAAAATGTCAAAAAAAATTCAGTTGATCAACTTGGGTTGAATAGTGTGTGGCAATGTTTATTAAACTTGTTGAACAGTGTGTGGCAAACATTCAACTAAATTTGTCAACCAAGTTGATCAACATGTTGAATAATGTATGGGCCGCTTTATACTCGTTTTCCGGACACTTTTGTTCTCTGACGTAATGATTCATTTCCCGGACTGAAATCAATCACGTAAACATTGATTTTCAATATAGTATGAAATAATAGTATATTGTATAACAAGTGAAGAAAACGAGTCATTGCAATACGAAAGTGAAATTTGCAGCCTGAGCGACAGCGAGGGCTGCAATCACTTGAGTATTGCAATGACTCATTTTCACACGAGTTATACACGCTATTTTTTCTACGATACAATAGCCCTGTAACATTTATAAATAAGTAGAAACATAAAAAATTACAAACTTGTACGGATCAACACAAATTTATTAAACCATTAAAACATTTGGGTTTTCACAAATCGTGTAGCAATATTAAGAAATCGTTGTGTAATGAGAATATTTCCACACGATTTTAGTATACGACGCAAAGGCTCCTTTTCTTATATAATTTAAATTCAAAAATCATCATCGAAAGTATAGGTTACTGCACTACCGTAGAAAAATATATATACACAAAACTAACACAAATGCCTAAAATATTGTTTACAATATTTTACGTGTATTTTACGTTTATAGAGTACAATTTCTGTGAGAGGATCGTTGTAAAGAGCGAATTTGTATAAACATTTTTGTTGGTTTTGCTCTATAACTATAATAAACAATATTAACAACAACAAATAGGTGGGGCCTAACAATACAGCATAATACCCTGACAGACTGCGATTTATTAAATCGGATTTAGCTAAACTCGTTTTAAATTACAGGTAATACATTTAAACTGTTATTGTTGTCATAAAATTTGTCAAACTAATTTACTCTGATTACATCGTTTTTGCCACTAAACTCAAAATAACACACAAATACCGTAAATCTAACTACGGCAAATTTCGAAAATTCACTAAATCGGATTTATTAAACCATAGTCTGTCTAGGGCTTAAGAAACGTACATATATAAATAAGTTAATTTTAAGGATTTTTATTAGTTGTTAAAATAGAACCGAAGAAGGAGCAATTCCGAAATCGATATTCTAAATAAAATTTAAATATTGTTACTATAAGGAAACATTTTTTACCATTTAAAAAATAAAAAGTTAAAAATAACAAAGTTGTTTTTTATTATAAAATTTATAAGTGACAAAATATACACAAAAAAACAAATGGATACACACCATTATGACTGCTATTGATATATTAAATACAATTGGTATATGTGCATCGCTTAATGAGGCTAATAATTACATTAGATTCGCAACGGAATTTACTGAAATGGAGATCGATGTAAACGGAATAAACACATTTAATGCTCTAGGAGGAATAGAATAGTGTACCCGCTGCGTTTGTTAAATTATATCAAAAGATACTTCGACAAGGGATTCAAGAAATAATAAAGAAAAGGATATACCCATAAATAGTGCTGTAAAATTACCAATATTTTTAAATTTGGTAATGTTGCCGGTAATGTTACGGTAACACGGGTTAAATAAGCAACATCTTTGTATTTAATATTTTGATTCCAAATTGTACCAAAGAACAGTAGTACAATTTTGACATCTGGACAATCATCAAGTAGTTGTCCTTAATCTGCATTTAAACATATTACAGTAAATAATAAATTATACATAAATATGAATTTTTGATCAATTAAGCTATTTAATCAAAGTACGGGTCATCCCCACATCATCTATAAGCGAAAATGAATATGCAGCTTCATCAATTATAATAACTAATCTGTATTTGATTCCGCAGGAATCACACTTCTTTTGTTCGATCTCGACAGGTTGAAGTTTTGCAAAATGTACGCTAGTTTTCCGGCATGTTCTATAGTCAATCGATTACGTTTTGAGCTATGTATAAGACCATAGACACTGAATGTCCTTTCCATTGCAGTTATCGATGCGGGCATGCTCAACATATCAACGCACTTAAAGTTAAAGTATGTAGAACACACTCCCGCCCACCAAATCTCACCAAACAGCTACACACTTGCAACCACAAATGGTCGTGAAAAAAGTTCAACGAATCCATATTTGTTGCCGTCCTTATATTTTGGGTGAAGTTCTGCGACATTAAAAATAAACTCATTCGCTTCAAGTTTTTTAGATTCCGAAAGCCTTCTCCGAATAGCTGAGGATACTTATCCTATCGTGATTTGAGGATACTTATAAGCTCATCGCAATTGGCTCATTTATTTTGTTCAAAAGTTTGTTTTATGTTAAGAAAACAGTCCACCACTTTAATTAAAACTACTTTCTTGTCATTCTCAAAAAAAGATGTCCATTTAACAATCAGAGACAGGTAAGGAGAAGATTGTAGTTTTCTTCATAACTGACTGCACTTAGTCTTTGACAGCCAGCGCCTTCAAGGCATTGCTTATTTCAATCAAACTTGAAAGAGAGATTATAAAAGAATTCCATGGTGTTTCTACAGGCAGCTTAAGCTTAATATATGCACTCGAAGGTGTAGCAAGCAAAATGTTCGAGTTTTTTATTTCTGAAACCATCCATACGACTGAAGATTTTATTCTGTTGATAGACTGCATCTTGAAGATATCGACAATAAGCAAGTTAAATACATGGCAGATGCAACCTTGCAGTAATATAGGGAGGGATAGCTTTGGATAACAATTTTTCGAGTTGCTTTTTTGTTCACTGCATTGTCAGTAAAATGTCCAATAAATTTAAAAATTCCGACGTCTTTCTTAACCTAATGACGATTTTCCTTAATGTGAGTAAATTTATAGAAAACGGGCTTGGGTGCGTCCGTCTGCAACGTCAGTTCAGTTGCGCCAATAATTTATGCTAAGACACTCCAGGACGGTCGCAATTTCTGGAACAAATCAATCCAAGCCAAGTTTGTGGTTAAGCTTTATAGATCACAGGAAATGAAAATTGCTCGAGCTATGGCTCACCGGCAATCAGTTGTCAACATAGTTTAGCATACTAGAGTTTTTCATCGATGAAGACGTTGCAGCCGCTTTTCTAGTTTTGTGGTTGGTATTTTTTCCAAACAGAGCGATGCATTATATTCAGGGTAAGATTTCAACTTTATTACGTGCTTGTCAAATGAATCTGTAAATGGAATAGGAATAATGGCCAATTCATTGAGGACACCGTCTATTGATATAACCACATCTCTGTGAATATTTAATGATGCCAATCCATTTAGTCGCTCCTCGTAGATTGTGTTTCGTAGTTAATGCTTAAAGCGCCTGAGCGTAATGAAACATAACCCCTTAATTATATACAGTTGCAGTGGTCAGGGGCACGCCAAGGATACTAGCCGCCGGGGTGCAAACAATTTTTGCCGCCCCCTATATATTTGCTTAAAAAATTATTATTTTAAATTATTCAATATACGACGCGACGGCGTAAGTCTAAGAAAGTAAGGAACTGTAGCGGCCAAACACAACATTACTATGCAAAACAAAACATTAACGTCGGTCGTAGCAGAAATATTTATATCGCGCCGCTTAATCGAGAAATTGCTCGTTGCTAAATAAAATATTTCGCACATATATATATATATATCGACAATATCGATTATCGATATATATGGCGACTGCTGAAGGCAACCCAAAAAAATATTTTATTATAAAAGCCGTCTGCAATCTATAATCGAGTCAGTCAAAATTTCAAAATTAATACTTAAGCAATCTCTTAACGCCAAATACAAAACGTGTTATTACCATTACAAGTTTGGTGATAAGGCTCAAAAGTGCGTCGACGGATGTATTTTTACGTCTGAAAACAATAATGGTAATAACCAAGACCAAGCCCATGCAAAAAAGGATTTTTAAAGTGTCATCAAACGTTGACGACAGTCAATGATGACACCATTTCCAGTCGCCTTATTATTTTCGATTCGTCAAACAACCTCAGGTTTCTAATCGATACCGGTGCGGATTTATCTATCATCCCTTGCAAAAATTTCAGAACAACAAATGTTACCTCAACTTTAAACCTATACGCGGCCAACGGCACACCTGTGTTAGCGTATGGTACCAAAATGTTAAAAATCGACATTGGTTTACGTCGTGAATTTCGATTGGAATTTATCATCGCGGACGTTTCGACGCCTATACTTGGCGCAGACTTTTTACGACATACGGGTATAATAGTGGACATTAGCAAACGGAAGATCATTGATCCGGTAACTTCACTGTCCGTTACAGGTCTGATTACACATAGGGCAACGCAAAGTTTGTCGTATATTAACCAGACAGCAGTCCCATCAAAAGTTCACGATCTGTTTAAGCAATTCCCAGAGATAACAAGTCGCTCATTAAGCAGCTCGGCTAATAAAACGTAGCGTCACGCATCGATTAGAAACAACTGGACAACCTATTTTCTTGGGGAAAATCGTCGTTTAGCACCGGATAAACTCCTTATCGCAAAAGCTGAATTCGATAACATGTTGGCACAAGGTATTTGTCGTCCTAGCAAAAGTCCGTGGGCAAGCCCTCTTCACCTTGTTTTGAAAAAGAATGGAGACTGGAGACCATGCGGTGATTACATGTTCCCAAAACAGCAATCTCAACTCCTTTTTTTTTTTAATTTACCAAAATGACCTTTGGGCTAAGGAATGCAGCACAGTCTTTTCAGAGGCTAATGCATTCTGTTTTATTCGGCCTCAAGTTCTGTTTTGTCTACTTAGATGATATTCTTATCGCATCCAAGTCTTTCGAAGAACATCTTGAACACCTCAAGATATTTATTTATTTTTCAAAAATTATCAGAACATGGTTTGATCATTAATTCCGACAAATGCGTCTTTGTATTACCCGAAATTAAATTTCTCGGTCATCTAATCAACGAACAAGGCATTCTTCCACTTCCAGACAAAGTTCACGTAATTAAAAACTTCGAACGGCCTGTAACGGTTAATCAACTCAAGCGATTCTTGGGAATGATTAATTTTTACAGACGTTTTATTCCCAGCGCTGCCGAAGACCAAGCTTTACTTAATAACGTCTTGAAAGGTTACAAGAAGAACAGCAAAATTCCAATCGAATGGACTTCAGCATCTATTGACGCTTTTAACCATTGCAAGGAGAAACTATGTCAAGCGACACTACTTGCACACCCAATCCCTGACGCTCGGTTAGCAGTTATGGTTGACGCATCCGATCACGCAATCGGAGTACTGGTACAGCAGTTTGTCTCGAATACATGGCAACCGCTCAGTTTTTTCTCGGTACGTCTTAGCGAGACGCAACAGCGTTACAGCGCTTATGATAGAGAGCTGCTTGCAGCTTACTCTAGCATTAAGCACTTTCGGCACCTACTCGAAGGTCGTAGTTTCACTCTGTTCACCGACCACAGACCCCTAGTATACGCATTTTATCAGAACTCGGATAACGCATCTCCGCGGCAATTTCGACACCTGGACTTCATCGGTCACTCCACAACCGATATCCAACACATTTCCGGCGTTAACAACGTCGTTGCAGATACGTTATCTCGTATAGATCAAATTTCTATTCCTGAAAGCATTGACTATACAATAATCGCGGATGCACAAACCAACGATGCAGAATTGCGAGAGCTCTTGCATAGTAACAACATGTCACTAAATTTCAAGCAAGTTCCAATAACGTTTAATTTCAATAAACAAATTTATTGCGATATTTCGACTGGCATAGCTCGTCCATTCATTCCGTTAAACTTCCAGAAACAAATTTTCGAATCATTTCACAACCTTTCGCACCCTGGAATACAAGCCACAACAAATATTTTAACTAAACATGTTATCTGGCCCTCGTTACGAAAAGATTCGAAAGTTTTCACTCAACAATGTGCTCACTGCCAAAAGTCGAAAGTTTCAAGGCACACCAAGTCACCTCTCAGCAATTTCACTTTAGCTTCGCAACGTTTTGCAGAATTACATCTAGACATCATTGGTCCTTTACCGATTTCTGATAACCAACGTTATTGCGTCACGCGTTGGCCTGAAGCGGTTCCTGTACCGGACATATCAGCTGCCACTGTAGCGTTCGCCGTTTATTCAACATGGATATCCCGTTTTGGCGTTCCAGTTTCCATTCTCACAGATCAAGGAACTCAGTTCGAATCCGAACTTTTCAACGAGTTATCTAAATTGCTAGGGTTCAAACAAATCCGAACTACGGCTTATAATCCTAAGTGCAATGGCATGGTTGAGAGATGGCACCGCACTCTCAAGGCTGCCATTATGTGCCACGAGCGAGCCGACTGGACCAACATACTTCCGACAGTCATGTTAGGACTACGATCGTCTTTCAGCGAGGAATTATTACAAGCTTCATGCGCGGAAATAGTTTACGGGACAACAATCCGGTTACCAGGACAATTCCTGGATACCTCAAATACTGTTCCACAAAGCGATTTTGTGAAACAAATAAAGGGACACTTCTCTGAATTAAAACCTACGCCAGCATCGCGGCATTGCGCCGAAAAAACATTTGTGATCAAACGTACACCCAGTTAGAAACTAAGTCGGCGAAAAAACACGTAACGTTTAGCGAGCCCGAAAAAATCGAAGTCGCCTCTACGCTCTGCCAGCAGTCGTCAGTTAAAGACACCGGCGCGGTTTTTGGACTCGTTGTTTCACTCAGGCTACGCCTTCGCTGGGGAGGGAGTATTGTAGCGTACCGAATTCCGAATTCGGTTGCTCAAAGAGTAAAATGTCAAAATACAGAAAACTACTTCATATAGGGTAATTTTATTTTATTATTTTCCTATTCACTTTTGTAAAAACAAAAAATAATTTTGTTTGTTCGCTTTTATAAAAAGAATACATAAAAAGATTGCGATTGTAAACACTCGACAGAGAAGACTGAAAAAAGAAATAAACACCATTTTGGGCAAGCGCATTTTTAGCATTAATCGCATTACAAAAAATAACTTTTGTAATTTTAAATTAATTAATTTTATTAAAAGACTGTATTTGAAATTAACGTAAATATTAATAAAGTTTTGTCAATAATAAAATACCGTGTCTGTGATTATTCATGTTGGAAAAATTGGTGAAATACGCGTTCACATATAAACGTTTATCGGCATCTACGTAAGCCACAAGTTTCGATATAGATATAACGCATAGCCGTTGGTACGATTGCTTGATAATCAAAGCAACGGAGATTACTAATCGCCACCACGCGTCCGATTAAATCTCTGAAGTCAGAATAAACCTAAGGAACGGAGCAGCATCACGCTACGCAGTAGACTTTTTTGGTAGCATCACCAACCATAAAGTGGACACGACCATTCCGTCTATTCAGTGGATACAGCAACCATAGATTCAACAACATAACCCATTTCGTAACCGGTGTGGTGATATTGTTAGTTTGTTTACTAGCATTGTTACTGAATCTAACTGAAAAAGGAGAATTATTGATTTGGGGAACTTTAAGGAAAACTTTTAGAGGTTGTTTACACTAGAAAAAACAAAGAGATTGCTACAGCAGCTCAAATGCGTAATATTAAATATAATAACGAAATAATTATTATAAACCCGCAGTAGTTATTCCATCGGATCGTCTAAAATCATATTTGAAGTATGAATTGGCATCATTATTTAATGAAAGGTATACTTCTTAAAGGGAAAAAATCAAGCATCAAAGTTATATTTGAAACCGCAGAGTTAACGAGAGAAAGTTTTCCATCAAATTCAAAATATGTGGTAGATGCTGGTAATTTATTACACTCAGTAGTATAGTCGAAGCCAGCAACTTACCATGATATATTGGAAATATGTGTATGAAAAACATGTTTTGAAGCGTTATGGAAGAAACACAATTGTAATATTTGATGGCTACCCGGATTACAAAACAACGAAAATAGAAGAACCAAAAAGGGGATCAGTGGCTAAAATGTGCTTAAATATACAAATAGAAAAGCATATGACGTGTGCTACCACACAGGCACAATATTTATCTAATTAACAATAAGTAGCTTGAAACAGTATTTAAGTGACATCAATATTGCAACCCACCAAGCGGAAGCTGATGCAGATTTTTCAATCGCGAGTTTTGCTGTAGAGTTTGCAAAGCAAAGAGAGCCGATAGTAGTCGCAGCAGAATATTCTGATATTCTGGTTTCACTTACTTATTTGTGCTGACCAGAAATTGAGAAACTGTGGCTTTTTTGTCCCAGGTCCAAAAGTGCTGTATACGACATAGTAGTGGATAGAAAACGACTTGCTGTTGTAAGTGACTAATTCTGAATTTTATACAGAACAATTTAAATTTTTTTAATTTTTTTGATTTACAAAGCTTTCATCGAAGTCCAAGATCCGCGTAACTCTCTAACAGAAAAAAAGTGACATTTACGAAACGAAGATAAAGTCATTCGAAATTAATGGGTGTAAACGGTATTACACATACCAGTTAAAAAGTCAAAACGTACTAAATGTTATCATATAAGGAATTGAGAGATCCGTAGATGTAGGCGAAAGAGTTCGGCCAAGAATGCACGAAGTTTGTGTTATACGAGTATGCAGGGAACTTCGCGATTCGACACAGTACACCAAGGTGAAAAAGGATTCTACAGTAAAATGATGTGTACTGACTGCAGCAAAAATCCCCACTCAGTGTACTTGGATTTGAAGCGTAAAATCAATTCAAAATTACGATATAAGCCAAGAATACTCAAGACAAATTATAACCAAAAAACTATGACGCCAATAACTTTAATTGTTTAACAAACCGAAATTTTGGGGACAAAAGACAGCTCTTTTGCGCAACCTAGGCTCTCCTACGCAAACATTCTGGAAGGTGCCGCTCCGAAAGCAAAAATTAATTTTATTGAAGAAGAAGTATCAACTCATGCAACCCTAAACAAACTAACCGAAACGATCCAATGTTACTAGTAGATTTTCTTTTCTGCTTTCGTAAATTTTGGCCAATAATCTGATTCAGGAACTCTGGCCCATTCTACCAGAGCAGATGTGTTTTTAGTTCCGTCGGACCTAAACCTCTTGTTGCACAATCTGCCGGGTTCAGCTTCGAGGAAATATGCCGCCATTTGCGCCTTTGACGTCTCGCTCGTTCGATTTGCCACGTAGGTCTTCCATTTACGTGGCGGCTCTGAGAACCAATCGAGAACGATGGCCGAATCAGTCCATCCGAACAATTGGTGATCTTGTATATTTAACAGCTGCTGTAAGTGGGTTATAAATCTGGTAAACAGCAATGCACCATTTAATTCTAAGCGAGGTAGTGATACATTTTTGGTGGGTGCCACCTTTGTTTTGCGGCTATCAAATTAGTCACGTACCTGCCATTGTGACGCGTGCGAAAATATACGGCAGCTGCAAATGCAACCTCACCTGGAGTCACAAAATCCACGTATAGATGATGGCATTCTTCCTTGTTAACGGATCAAAAAATGCGACTATGTAGCTTCTGATAATATTTCCCGTTTTTTTCGTTGGGATAGCTTGCTCTAAGCTGACATGATAGGTAAATTGGTCTGCAGCCGTATACTTTAATCTGGTCTGGATCTTCTGAGAGCGATGTACTTGGTTCAGTAACCTTAAATTGCATTAAGAACTCAGAAGAATTGGATGCCTATTTTCGGAGATTAAATCCAGATTCTGCCATTATGTTGGAAATTTGCTTTACCAAATTAATTGCTTCTAGTAATGAGTGCGCCCCAGTCAATAAATCGTCAACGTACATGTCACGTAATAATGTCTATGACGCTTTCGGATAGTTAGTTGAATTAACTTCAGCTATGTGTTTGATAATTCTGGTGGCCAAGTATGGTGCTGAAGACATTCCATACGGAAGGGTTCTTAACTCATAATGCTTAATATTTCAATGCAGGTTTCTGCGCCACACTATTCTCTGATAACGAAGATCACTAGCATCCCAATGGATCGCCTAAAAAAATCGAAAAATACTTCGCGAAAAATACCAATGCAAAAGGCCAAATACCAATTGGCTATCGATATAGGTACCCACTACTAAAACAGCCTCATGAACGCGAATGAACAGTTTAAAATAAACCGACGGTAGTAGCTACTCAAAAGCATACATTCAGGGGTGTTTCATCAAGAAATAGAATTATCAAATTTAATTTTGCAAATTTAAACTTTAATACTGATAATTTTTGAAGATATTGCTCTATGACAACGCTGGTCCACATACAGCAAAATCAACCCAGGAAATCATCTTATCTTCTCCTTAGGCTGGGAAGTTGTACAGCTAGCGACTTATTCTTCAGACTTGGCTCCCTCTGATTACCACTATTCAGATCGATGTCATCATTTTGAAAGACCAGCGAGCGGTTCACGAAAGTGGTAGATGTGCGAAAATGGCTAGATGCCTCTTTTGATTCGCAACCACCAAGTTTCTATCGCAAAAGCATTCATCACCTACCCGATAAATAGCAAAAGGCCATAGATAGTCCAACACCGCATATAAACATTCTTGCATTGCTGCTTACTAAATAAAACCTTCTCGACATTAGCGTTGCCTGTCATGATTATTCAAAATGTTGATTAATGTTGGATTTATAGACAGATCTGTGTACTTTTTAATTCGCCACTATCTAGTTCGACATACATATTTTTAGTAGGTACTGGATTCTTCTAATTTGACGTGCAAGAGAGTGTAGTAAGCGCATATCTTTAAACTAAAACTTTCATTATTATCTTACGTTGCCGAGACACCTTCATGTTGAATCCCTCGCCATATATGAACACTATTTCGCGCCAGATTTTTAAAAGAACGAATTTTCTTTTAGTCAGGATTTTGTTGAATCGGGATTTTATTAAATCAGGATTTTACTGTGGTTCACCGTCAATGATATCGTTAAATCATCGAAACCCAATCAGCCCATTTGTAAGACTAAATTTATAAAGCCGTTGCACTGTTCACGTGCCTGATGGTTGTTTTACTGCCACCTAAAAAGGTCTCTGAAAAAGGGGGGGTCGACAAAACAAATGGTAGTCATGAGTTATTCAAAAGGCCATTCAGATATGGCCATAAACAAACAATAATGAAAAAGGCCAAACATTTAATTTCAATTCTAGATTTAAACTCTTTATTACACAAATATTCAATAAGCCCTCTCAGACTCGCGCAACGCTTTTCGCTCATAGTATCGTGCTATAGCGTCTTCATAAACTTCACCAATCGTTCGCTTCTTCCAAATATCAATTTTTGGTTTCTGTTCCACGGGCGGTTTTTCAAGTTTTTCCTCTTTTGGTTTGATTGCATCGTCTACTTCACCGGTTGATTTGTTGTCGTTATCTAGATTTTCTGCTTTAGTTTCAGTACTAGTACTAATGACAGTAGGTTCTAATTTATTTTCTGGTTCAATAGCCTCCACTGGAATTGCGTCATTTTTCAATAAGTCCTGTTGTTGTTTTTCACTATTTTCATCACCCTCCTCGTCCGATGACGAATCTATACTAAAATCAGAATCCGCATCAAGATTTGACTGTATATGAGCTTTTTTCGCTTCTTCGGCCTGACGAGTTTCTTCTTCTGCCTCCTCTTTTTCATCCTGCGATGATTTTCGCTTACGATAACTCCGTTCTTTTGCTTTTTCAACCACTTTAATCGATTTGGGCTCAGGTTTTTCGTCGTCCGAATTATCGCCCGTATCATCGGCAACACCCATCCGCTGCTCATATAAATGCCGATAAAAACCACCCAAATCTTTTTGTTTTGTCACATCACCAATTGATTCGAGGTACGCTTCACGTTTCTCCTCCTCCTCAGCCAGTCGCATTTCTTCGAGTTTGGCACGATATGCCGATGTCACAAACGATTCTTTATCTTTAAACATTTCACCTTCAGCCTCACGTTCTTTTTGTACCTGCCGTTCAATTCGTCGTTCCTGCTCTTTTTTACGTTTTTCAGCCGTCTCCAGTAATTTACCAATGTACTTTGGTTTCTTAATCTCACTCGACTTGGCACTTTTTATTTCATTCCGCTGCTGTTCCATTTCATCGTACAATTCATCGTATTGAAAGATAGTGGGGTCTTGTTCAAGTGCTTTGGCCTGAATTTTTTTCGCCTGACGTTTTTGATTAAGGCCAGGACCTTTGGTGATTGCTTTTGGTGTGGCATCTTCGTCTGAATCACTTTCACCGAAAATTGAGGGGCGAGCAAAATTTGCAGTTGGTGTTGGTTTTATTGGTGTTTTGCCGGGCGGAACAATTAGTCCGAATCTATAAAATAGTTTGTTGCGTTATTTCATTTTAGCAAAATTTAATTTATTTAACTTACGCTTTTGACATTTTTTGTTTGTTTACTATTGTGGATTTTGACGTTTAGTATATACCGAAAAAAAATCGGAATTACTTAGTACAAGGTGGTTAATTAGAGATGGCGGGTTAATTTCGGAATCGTATCATAGACACACGGCCACACATACCATAATATTCCTCTAGATGTCAGCGTGTAAACTCCGAATTTGAGAACTTAAATGATTTGTTCAATAGGTGGCAGAATTTATTGTTTATCTTAGACACGAATAATTAGATTTCAGCTTTACCGTATAGATGTCAGGGTGTACACAAAATTGAATTATGTATTTAATATGTGTGCTGTTGTATTTTTAGTTTTACTCCTACAAAATATCGGCTAAATCTTATCAAAGCACACAACAACTTTGGTAATTAAAACCGAACAACTTTTAATGTAAAATTACGTCAAAATATCTCTTGCTGAAGGAATCGAAGTGAAGCTATATGCCAAAATAACAAAATATACACGGTTGTCTAAAAGTATTCCTCACTCAACAAATTTTTACTGTTGGACTATAAAATATAACCTTTTCAATTTCGACTCAAAGAAAATGTTGAAAAAATTTTAAAAATTAAATTAGAAAATTATTTTGAGTAAAAAAAAAAAATTGAGTGGTATTTAATATTAAATTTGTCGTAATTCGTACGGGCCGCACTGATCCGGTTGAACTGGTTTGAATACGTACTTGGAATAGAGAAAACACCCCTAACATTCTTTGAAATATTGTAGGTTGTTGTTTCTAGTAGCTTGAATTCCAGGATGTGAAAGATTGTGAAATGATTCGAAAACCTGTTTCCGGAAGTTCAACGGAATAAAATGTCTGGGTGTACCACTCGAAACGTCACAATAAATTTGTGTATCAGAATTAAACATTATTAGAACTTGCTTGAAAAATCGACATGTTATCATCATGCAAAAGTTCTCGTAGTTCTGCATTATTGTTCATCCATATATACGTTTCTCCTTGCAATTATTGAAGGCGTCTGTAGATCCCGAAGTCCAATTAATTGGTGTTTTGCTTTTATTCTTGTAGCCTTTCAAGAACTCATTTAACGAAGCTTGGTCAGCAGCAGCGCCTGAGATAAAACGTCTATAAAAATTGATCATGCTCAAAAAACGCTTAAGTTAAGATGATCATCAGTTACACAGGCTCTTCGAAATTTGTAATGTAATTGACCTTGTCCGGAAGAGGAGGAATGCCTTGTTCTTTGATTAGTTAACCTAGGAATTCGATTTCGGGTAATGCGAAGATGCATTTGTCCGAATTGATGATCAAACCATGCTCAGATAATATTTGAAAGATAATCTTTACATTTGGTGCTTATGCGGAGACCGGTGTACCGTTAGCTGCGTAATTTTAATGTAGAAATAGGTTTGGCAGGCTTAAATAATTTTATAGGCACTATTGATAAGTCCGCGCCCGTATCAACAAGGAATTTTAGACGACTCACATAGTCGAAAATTATCATGCGACTAGAAATCGCGTCATCGTTGACGGTCGTCAGTGTTTGATGACTGCTTAAAAATTTGTTTTTGGCTGAGACGGACTGCCAAAGGACTGCCTGTGCTTGAGCCTTGCAAGGCAGTGCTCGCTTTACTCTGGAAGAGTTTGCAACATTCGGCTGTCACCGAATTTCTCGTGATAGTAACATGCATCCGGCTACCTCTTCTGTGATCAATTACTTCACTTCATTTACTAAACTTATACGGAACCCAGCCAATATCTTCTGGAAATTTTGTGGGCCGCGAGCTTGTGGATTGAGCCTGAATCGAAATACTCCCGATTGTATTTAATCGAGTATGCGAAATTGTTTCCATAAAGGCATCTGCCCGTTTGGCTAACATCTTGAGGTCCAGATCATTCTTGAACGGTGTAAAAACCATCTGGACCTGTTGGGGTAGATGCGACATCCACAACTATTGTAATATTTTCTGACTGAACTCACTGTCGGCGTTTAAATTGAATTCGCTCAACAGTCAATCTAGGGACAATCCGTGTAGGACGTTGTTCATTTTTGTTGTCTTGACCCGCCGAGCACGCGCACTACCTCCTCACGAACGTAGTATATCGGGTATCTCCCTTGTTTCGGAGGATCAGGTCCGCAAACGAATTGGGCAAGCGCAATTCTAGCGCGCTAATTCTAGCAACATTGAATATTTGGTCCAAAATACAGAATCAGTTCTATGATGACATTTAGTTTAAAAAATTAAAATCGGCCGTCGATTTATTCCTAAGCTGTCCTAACTACTTCTAAAAGCATTAATAAGCATTGCCAATGGTGCCTCGCAATGAAGTGGGACCAAATGATGATATGCAATTTTTTTCCAGAAATTCTCTTGAGGCTAACAGGGTGTTCTATGATGACATTTAGTTTAAAAAATTAAAATCGGCCGTCGATTTGTTCCTAAGCTGTCCTAACTACTTCTAAAAGCATTAATAAGCATTGCCAATGGTGCCTCGCAATGAAGTGGGACCAAATGATGATATGCAATTTTTTTCCAGAAATTCTCTTGAGGCTAACAGGGTGTTCTATGATGACATTTAGTTTAAAAAATTAAAATCGGCCGTCGATTTGTTCCTAAGCTGTCCTAACTACTTCTAAAAGCATTAATAAGCATTGCCAATGGTGCCTCGCAATGAAGTGGGACCAAATGATGATATGCAATTTTTTTCCAGAAATTCTCTTGAGGCTAACAGGGTGTTCTATGATGACATTTAGTTTAAAAAATTAAAATCGGCCGTCGATTTGTTCCTAAGCTGTCCTAACTACTTCTAAAAGCATTAATAAGCATTGCCAATGGTGCCTCGCAATGAAGTGGGACCAAATGATGATATGCAATTTTTTTCCAGAAATTCTCTTGAGGCTAACAGGGTGTTCTATGATGACATTTAGTTTAAAAAATTAAAATCGGCCGTCGATTTGTTCCTAAGCTGTCCTAACTATGTCTGAAAGCATTAATAAGCATTGCCAATGGTGCCTCGCAATGAAGTGGGACCAAATGATGATATGCAATTTTTTTCCAGAAATTCTCTTGAGGCTAACAGGGTGTTCTATGATGACATTTAGTTTAAAAAATTAAAATCGGCCGCCGATTCGTTCCTAAGCTGTCCTAACTATTTCTAAAAGCATTAATAAGCATCGCCAATGGTGCCTCGCAATGAAGTGGGAACAAACGATGATATGTAATTTTTTTCCAGAAATTCTCTTGAGGCTAACAGGGCGTTCTATGATGACATTTAGTTTAAAAAATTAAAATCGGCCGTCGATTTGTTCCTAAGCTGTCCTAACTATGTCTAAAAGCATTAATAAGCATTGCCAATGGTGCCTCGCAATGAAGTGGGACCAAATGATGATATGCAATTTTTTTCCAGAAAATCTCTTGAGGCTAACAGGGTGTTCTATGATGACATTTAGTTTGAAAAATTAAAATCGGCCGTCGATTTGTTCCTAAGCTGTCCTAACTACTTCTAAAAGCATTAATAAGCATCGCCAATGGTGCCTCGCAATGAAGTGGGACCAAATGATGATATGTAATTTTTTTCAAGAAAATCTCTTGAGGCTAACAGGGTGTTCTATGATGACATTTAGTTTAAAAAATTAAAATCGGCCGCCGATTCGTTCCTAAGCTGTCCTAACTATTTCTAAAAGCATTAATAAGCATCGCCAATGGTGCCTCGCAATGAAGTGGGAACAAACGATGATATGCAATTTTTTTCCAGAAATTCTCTTGAGGCTAACAGGGCGTTCTATGATGACATTTAGTTTAAAAAATTAAAATCGGCCGTCGATTTGTTCCTAAGCTGTCCTAACTACTTCTAAAAGCATTAATAAGCATCGCCAATGGTGCCTCGCAATGAAGTGGGACCAAATGATGATATGTAATTTTTTTCAAGAAAATCTCTTGAGGCTAACAGGGTGTTCTATGATGACATTTAGTTTAAAAAATTAAAATCGGCCGCCGATTCGTTCCTAAGCTGTCCTAACTATTTCTAAAAGCATTAATAAGCATTGCCAATGGTGCCTTGCAATAAAGTGGGAACAAACGATGATATGTAATTTTTTTCCAGAAATTCTCTTGAGGCTAACAGGGCGTTCTATGATGACATTTAGTTTAAAAAATTAAAATCGGCCGTCGATTTGTTCCTAAGCTGTCCTAACTATGTCTAAAAGCATTAATAAGCATTGCCAATGGTGCCTCGCAATGAAGTGGGACCAAATGATGATATGTAATTTTTTTCCAGAAAATCTCTTGAGGCTAACAGGGTGTTCAATGATGACATTTAGTTTAAAAAATTAAAATCGGCCGTCGATTCGTTCCTAAGCTGTCCTAACTATTTCTAAAAGCATTAATAAGCATTGCCAATGGTGCCTTGCAATAAAGTGGGAACAAACGATGATATGTAATTTTTTTCAAGAAAATCTCTTGAGGCTAACAGGGTGTTCTATGATGACATTTAGTTTAAAAAATTAAAATCGGCCGTCGATTTGTTCCTAAGCTGTCCTAACTATGTCTAAAAGCATTAATAAGCATTGCCAATGGTGCCTCGCAATGAAGTACCACCAAATGATGATATTTAATTTTTTTAAAGAAAATCTCTTGAGGCTAACAGGGTGTTCAATGATGACATTCAGTTTAAAAAATTAAAATCGGCCGTCGATTTGTTCCTAAGCTGTCCTAACTATGTCTAAAAGCATTAATAAGCATTGCCAATGGTGCCTCGCAATGAAGTGGGACCAAATGATGATATGTAATTTTTTTCAAGAAAATCTCTTGAGGCTAACAGGGTGTTCTATGATCACATTACGTTTAAAAAATTAAAATCGGCCGTCGATTTGTTCCTAAGCTGTCCTAACTATGTCTAAAAGCATTAATAAGCATTGCCAATGGTGCCTCGCAATGAAGTGGGACCAAATGATGATATGTAATTTTTTTCAAGAAAATCTCTTGAGGCTAACAGGGTGTTCTATGATCACATTACGTTTAAAAAATTAAAATCGGCCGTCGATTTATTCCTAAGCTGTCCTAACTATGTCTAAAAGCATTAATAAGCATTGCCAATGGTGCCTCGCAATGAAGTGGGAACAAATGATGATATGTAATTTTTTTCAAGAAAATCTCTTGAGGCTAACAGGGTGTTCTATGATGACATTTAGTTTTAAAAATTAAAATCGGCCGTCGATTTGTTCCTAAGCTGTCCTAACTATGTCTAAAAGCATTAATAAGCATTGCCAATGGTGCCTCGCAATGAAGTGGGATTAAATGATGATATGTAATTTTTTTCAAGAAAATCTCTTGAGGCTAACAGGGTGTTCAATGATGACATTTAGTTTGAAAAATTAAAATCGGCCGTCGATTTGTTCCTAAGCTGTCCTAACTATGTCTAAAAGCATTAATAAGCATTGCCAATGGTGCCTCGCAATGAAGTGGGATTAAATGATGATATGTAATTTTTTTCAAGAAAATCTCTTGAGGCTAACAGGGTGTTCAATGATGACATTCAGTTTAAAAAATTAAAATCGGCCGTCGATTTGTTCCTAAGCTGTCCTAACTATTTCTAAAAGCATTAATAAGCATTGCCAATGGTGCCTCGCAATAAAGTGGGACCAAACGATGATATGTAATTTTTTTCCAGAAATTCTCTTGAGGCTAACAGGGTGTTCTATGATGACATTTAGTTTGAAAAATTAAAATCGGCCGTCGATTTGTTCCTAAGCTGCCCTAACTATGTCTAAAAGCATTAATAAGCATTGCCAATGGTGCCTCGCAATGAAGTGGGACCAAATGATGATATTTAATTTTTTTCAAGAAAATCTCTTGAGGCTAACAGGGTGTTCAATGATGACATTTAGTTTAAAAAATTAAAATCGGCCGTCGATTTGTTCCTAAGCTGTCCTAATTATTTCTAAAAGCATAATTAAGCATTGCCAATGGTGCTTTGCAATGAAGTGGGACCAAATGATGATATCTAACTTAATTCCAGAAATTCTCTTGAGGCTAACAGGGCGTTCTATGATGACATTTAGTTTAAAAAATTAAAATCGGCCGTCGATTTGTTCCTAAGCTGTCCTAACTACTTCTAAAACCATTAATAAGCATTGCAAATGGTGCCTTGCAATGAAGTGGGACCAAATGATGATATGTAATTTTTTTCAAGAAAATCCCTTGAGGCTAACAGGGTGTTCAATGATGACATTTAGTTTAAAAAATTAAAATCGGCCGTCGATTTATTCCTAAGCTGTCCTAATTATTTCTAAAAGCATTAATAAGCATTGCCAATGGTGCTTTACAATGAAGTGGGACCAAATGATGATATGTAATTTTTTTGCAGAAATTCTCTTGAGGCTAACAGGGTGTTCTATGATGACATTTAGTTTTAAAAATTAAAATCGGCCTTCGATTTGTTCCTAAGCTGTCCTAACTACTTCTAAAAGCATTAATAAGCATTGCCAATGGTGCCTCGCAATGAAGTGGGACCAAATGATGATATGTAATTTTTTTCAAGAAAATCTCTTGAGGCTAACAGGGTGTTCTATGATCACATTACGTTTAAAAAATTAAAATCGGCCGTCGATTTGTTCCTAAGCTGTCCTAATTATTTCTAAAAGCATAATTAAGCATTGCCAATGGTGCTTTGCAATGAAGTGGGACCAAATGATGATATGTAATTTTTTTCCAGAAATTCTCTTGAGGCTAACAGGGTGTCCTATGATGACATTTAGTTTAAAAAATTAAAATCGGCCGTCGATTTGTTCCTAAGCTGTCCTAACTATTTCTAAAAGCATTAATAAGCATTGCCAATGGTGCCTTGCAATAAAGTGGGACCAAACGATGATATGTAATTTTTTTCCAGAAATTCTCTTGAGGCTAACAGGGTGTTCTATGATGACATTTAGTTTGAAAAATTAAAATCGGCCGTCGATTTGTTCCTAAGCTGTCCTAACTATGTCTAAAAGCATTAATAAGCATTGCCAATGGTGCCTCGCAATGAAGTGGGACCAAATGATGATATTTAATTTTTTTCAAGAAAATCTCTTGAGGCTAACAGGGTGTTCTATGATCACATTACGTTTAAAAAATTAAAATCGGCCGTCGATTTGTTCCTAAGCTGTCCTAACTATGTCTAAAAGCATTAATAAGCATTGCCAATGGTGCCTCGCAATGAAGTGGGACCAAATGATGATATGTAATTTTTTTCAAGAAAATCTCTTGAGGCTAACAGGGTGTTCTATGATCACATTACGTTTAAAAAATTAAAATCGGCCGTCGATTTATTCCTAAGCTGTCCTAACTATGTCTAAAAGCATTAATAAGCATTGCCAATGGTGCCTCGCAATGAAGTGGGAACAAATGATGATATGTAATTTTTTTCAAGAAAATCTCTTGAGGCTAACAGGGTGTTCTATGATGACATTTAGTTTTAAAAATTAAAATCGGCCGTCGATTTGTTCCTAAGCTGTCCTAACTATGTCTAAAAGCATTAATAAGCATTGCCAATGGTGCCTCGCAATGAAGTGGGATTAAATGATGATATGTAATTTTTTTCAAGAAAATCTCTTGAGGCTAACAGGGTGTTCAATGATGACATTTAGTTTAAAAAATTAAAATCGGCCGTCGATTTGTTCCTAAGCTGTCCTAACTATTTCTAAAAGCATTAATAAGCATTGCCAATGGTGCCTCGCAATAAAGTGGGACCAAACGATGATATGTAATTTTTTTCCAGAAATTCTCTTGAGGCTAACAGGGTGTTCTATGATGACATTTAGTTTGAAAAATTAAAATCGGCCGTCGATTTGTTCCTAAGCTGCCCTAACTATGTCTAAAAGCATTAATAAGCATTGCCAATGGTGCCTCGCAATGAAGTGGGACCAAATGATGATATTTAATTTTTTTCAAGAAAATCTCTTGAGGCTAACAGGGTGTTCAATGATGACATTTAGTTTAAAAAATTAAAATCGGCCGTCGATTTGTTCCTAAGCTGTCCTAATTATTTCTAAAAGCATAATTAAGCATTGCCAATGGTGCTTTGCAATGAAGTGGGACCAAATGATGATATCTAACTTTATTCCAGAAATTCTCTTGAGGCTAACAGGGCGTTCTATGATGACATTTAGTTTAAAAAATTAAAATCGGCCGTCGATTTGTTCCTAAGCTGTCCTAACTACTTCTAAAACCATTAATAAGCATTGCAAATGGTGCCTTGCAATGAAGTGGGACCAAATGATGATATGTAATTTTTTTCAAGAAAATCCCTTGAGGCTAACAGGGTGTTCAATGATGACATTTAGTTTAAAAAATTAAAATCGGCCGTCGATTTATTCCTAAGCTGTCCTAATTATTTCTAAAAGCATTAATAAGCATTGCCAATGGTGCTTTACAATGAAGTGGGACCAAATGATGATATGTAATTTTTTTGCAGAAATTCTCTTGAGGCTAACAGGGTGTTCTATGATGACATTTAGTTTTAAAAATTAAAATCGGCCTTCGATTTGTTCCTAAGCTGTCCTAACTACTTCTAAAAGCATTAATAAGCATTGCCAATGGTGCCTCGCAATGAAGTGGGACCAAATGATGATATGTAATTTTTTTCAAGAAAATCTCTTGAGGCTAACAGGGTGTTCTATGATCACATTACGTTTAAAAAATTAAAATCGGCCGTCGATTTGTTCCTAAGCTGTCCTAATTATTTCTAAAAGCATAATTAAGCATTGCCAATGGTGCTTTGCAATGAAGTGGGACCAAATGATGATATGTAATTTTTTTCCAGAAATTCTCTTGAGGCTAACAGGGTGTCCTATGATGACATTTAGTTTAAAAAATTAAAATCGGCCGTCGATTTGTTCCTAAGCTGTCCTAACTATTTCTAAAAGCATTAATAAGCATTGCCAATGGTGCCTTGCAATAAAGTGGGACCAAACGATGATATGTAATTTTTTTCCAGAAATTCTCTTGAGGCTAACAGGGTGTTCTATGATGACATTTAGTTTTAAAAATTAAAATCGGCCTTCGATTTGTTCCTAAGCTGTCCTAACTACTTCTAAAAGCATTAATAAGCATTGCCAATGGTGCCTCGCAATGAAGTGGGACCAAATGATGATATGTAATTTTTTTCAAGAAAATCTCTTGAGGCTAACAGGGTGTTCTATGATCACATTACGTTTAAAAAATTAAAATCGGCCGTCGATTTGTTCCTAAGCTGTCCTAATTATTTCTAAAAGCATAATTAAGCATTGCCAATGGTGCTTTGCAATGAAGTGGGACCAAATGATGATATGTAATTTTTTTCCAGAAATTCTCTTGAGGCTAACAGGGTGTCCTATGATGACATTTAGTTTAAAAAATTAAAATCGGCCGTCGATTTGTTCCTAAGCTGTCCTAACTATTTCTAAAAGCATTAATAAGCATTGCCAATGGTGCCTTGCAATAAAGTGGGACCAAACGATGATATGTAATTTTTTTCCAGAAATTCTCTTGAGGCTAACAGGGTGTTCTATGATGACATTTAGTTTGAAAAATTAAAATCGGCCGTCGATTTGTTCCTAAGCTGTCCTAACTATGTCTAAAAGCATTAATAAGCATTGCCAATGGTGCCTCGCAATGAAGTGGGACCAAATGATGATATTTAATTTTTTTCAAGAAAATCTCTTGAGGCTAACAGGGTGTTCTATGATCACATTACGTTTAAAAAATTAAAATCGGCCGTCGATTTGTTCCTAAGCTGTCCTAATTATTTCTAAAAGCATAATTAAGCATTGCCAATGGTGCTTTGCAATGAAGTGGGACCAAATGATGATATGTAATTTTTTTCCAGAAATTCTCTTGAGGCTAACAGAATGTGTTCTATGATGACATTTAGTTTGAAAAATTAAAATCGGCCGTCGATTTGTTCCTAAGCTGTCCTAACTATGTCTAAAAGCATTAATAAGCATTGCCAATGGTGCCTCGCAATGAAGTGGGACCAAATGATGATATTTAATTTTTTTCAAGAAAATCTCTTGAGGCTAACAGGGTGTTCTATGATGACATTTAGTTTGAAAAATTAAAATCGGCCGTCGATTTGTTCCTAAGCTGTCCTAACTATGTCTAAAAGCATTAATAAGCATTGCCAATGGTGCCTCGCAATGAAGTGGGACCAAATGATGATATTTAATTTTTTTCAAGAAAATCTCTTGAGGCTAACAGGGTGTTCAATGATGACATTTAGTTTAAAAAATTAAAATCGGCCGTCGATTTGTTCCTAAGCTGTCCTAATTATTTCTAAAAGCATAATTATGCATTGCCAATGGTGCTTTGCAATGAAGTGGGACCAAATGATGATATCTAACTTTTTTCCAGAAATTCTCTTGAGGCTAACAGGGTGTTCAATGATGACATTTAGTTTAAAAAATTAAAATCGGCCGTCGATTTGTTCCTAAGCTGTCCTAACTACTTCTAAAACCATTAATAAGCATTGCAAATGGTGCCTTGCAATGAAGTGGGACCAAATGATGATATGTAATTTTTTTCCAGAAATTCTCTTGAGGCTAACAGGGTGTTCTATGATGACATTACGTTTGAAAAATTAAAATCGGCCGTCGATTTGTTCCTAAGCTGTCCTAATTATTTCTAAAAGCATTAATAAGCATTGCCAATGGTGCTTTACAATGAAGTGGGACCAAATGATGATATGCAATTTTTTTCCAGAAATTCTCTTGAGGCTAACAGGGTGTTCTATGATGACATTTAGTTTTAAAAATTAAAATCGGCCGTCGATTTGTTCCTAAGCTGTCCTAACTATGTCTAAAAGCATTAATAAGCATTGCCAATGGTGCCTCGCAATGAAGTACCACCAAATGATGATATTTAATTTTTTTCAAGAAAATCTCTTGAGGCTAACAGGGTGTTCTATGATGACATTTAGTTTAAAAAATTAAAATCGGCCGCCGATTTGTTCCTAAGCTGTCCTAACTATTTCTAAAAGCATTAATAAGCATTGCCAATGGTGCCTTGCAATGAAGTGGGACCAAATGATGATATTTAATTTTTTTCAAGAAAATCTCTTGAGGCTAACAGGGTGTTCTATGATGACATTTAGTTTAAAAAATTAAAATCGGCCGTCGATTTGTTCCTAAGCTGTCCTAACTATGTCTAAAAGCATTAATAAGCATTGCCAATGGTGTCTCGCAATGAAGTACCACCAAATGATGATATTTAAGTTTTTTCAAGAAAATCTCTTGAGGCTAACAGGGTGTTCAATGATGACATTTAGTTTAAAAAATTAAAATCGGCCGTCGATTTGTTCCTAAGCTGTCCTAACTATTTCTAAAAGCATTAATAAGCATTGCCAATGGTGCCTTGCAATAAAGTGGGACCAAACGATGATATGTAATTTTTTTCCAGAAATTCTCTTGAGGCTAACAGGGTGTTCTATGATGACATTTAGTTTAAAAAATTAAAATCGGCCGTCGATTTGTTCCTAAGCTGTCCTAACTATGTCTAAAAGCATTAATAAGCATTGCCAATGGTGCCTCGCAATTAAGTGGGACCAAATGATGATATGCAATTTTTTTCAAGAAAATCTCTTGAGGCTAACAGGGTGTTCTATGATCACATTACGTTTAAAAAATTAAAATCGGCCGTCGATTTGTTCCTAAGCTGTCCTAACTATGTCTAAAAGCATTAATAAGCATTGCCAATGGTGCCTCGCAATGAAGTGGGACCAAATGATGATATGTAATTTTTTTCCAGAAATTCTCTTGAGGCTAACAGGGTGTTCTATGATGACATTTAGTTTAAAAAATTAAAATCGGCCGTCGATTTGTTGCTAAGCTGTCCTAACTATGTCTAAAAGCATTAATAAGCATTGCCAATGGTGCCTCGCAATGAAGTGGGATCAAATGATGGTATCTAATTTTTTTCAAGAAAATCTCTTGAGGCTAACAGGGTGTTCTATGATGACATTTAGTTTAAAAAATTAAAATCGGCCGTCGATTTGTTCCTAAGCTGTCCTAACTATGTCTAAAAGCATTAATAAGCATTGCCAATGGTGCCTCGCAATGAAGTGGGATTAAATGATGATATGTAATTTTTTTCAAGAAAATCTCTTGAGGCTAACAGGGTGTTCAATGATGACATTTAGTTTAAAAAATTAAAATCGGCCGTCGATTTGTTCCTAAGCTGTCCTAACTATTTCTAAAAGCATTAATAAGCATTGCCAATGGTGCCTTGCAATAAAGTGGGACCAAACGATGATATGTAATTTTTTTCCAGAAATTCTCTTGAGGCTAACAGGGTGTTCTATGATGACATTTAGTTTGAAAAATTAAAATCGGCCGTCGATTTGTTCCTAAGCTGTCCTAACTATGTCTAAAAGCATTAATAAGCATTGCCAATGGTGCCTCGCAATGAAGTGGGACCAAATGATGATATGTAATTTTTTTCAAGAAAATCTCTTGAGGCTAACAGGGTGTTCAATGATGACATTTAGTTTAAAAAATTAAAATCGGCCGTCGATTTGTTCCTAAGCTGTCCTAATTATTTCTAAAAGCATAATTAAGCATTGCCAATGGTGCTTTGCAATGAAGTGGGACCAAACGATGATATGTAATTTTTTTCCAGAAATTCTCTTGAGGCTAACAGGGTGTTCTATGATGACATTTAGTTTGAAAAATTAAAATCGGCCGTCGATTTGTTCCTAAGCTGTCCTAACTATTTCTAAAAGCATTAATAAGCATTGCCAATGGTGCCTCGCAATGAAGTGGGACCAAATGATGATATGTAATTTTTTTCAAGAAAATCTCTTGAGGCTAACAGGGTGTTCTATGATGACATTACGTTTAAAAAATTAAAATCGGCCGTCGATTTATACCTAAGCTGTCCTAACTATGTCTAAAAGCATTAATAAGCATTGCCAATGGTGCCTTGCAATGAAGTGGGGCCAAATGATGATATTTAATTTTTTTCAAGAAAATCTCTTGAGGCTAACAGGGTGTTCTATGATGACATTACGTTTAAAAAATTAAAATCGGCCGTCGATTTGTTCCTAAGCTGTCCTAACTATTTCTAAAAGCATTAATAAGCATTGCCAATGGTGCCTTGCAATAAAGTGGGACCAAACGATGATATGTAATTTTTTTCAAGAAAATCTCTTGAGGCTAACAGGGTGTTCTATGATGACATTTAGTTTAAAAAATTAAAATCGGCCGTCGATTTGTTCCTAAGCTGTCCTAACTATTTCTAAAAGCATTAATAAGCATTGCCAATGGTGCCTCGCAATGAAGTGGGACCAAATGATGATATGTAATTTTTTTCAAGAAAATCTCTTGAGGCTAACAGGGTGTTCTATGATGACATTACGTTTAAAAAATTAAAATCGGCCGTCGATTTGTTCCTAAGCTGTCCTAACTATGTCTAAAAGCATTAATAAGCATTGCCAATGGTGCCTTGCAATGAAGTGGGACCAATTGATGATATGTAATTTTTTTCCAGAAATTCTCTTGAGGCTAACAGGGTGTTCAATGATGACATTTAGTTTAAAAAATTAAAATCGGCCGTCGATTTGTTCCTAAGCTGTCCTAACTATTTCTAAAAGCATTAATAAGCATTGCCAATGGTGCCTTGCAATGAAGTGGGACCAATTGATGATATGTAATTTTTTTCAAGAAAATCTCTTGAAGCTAACAGGGTGTTCAATGATGACATTTAGTTTAAAAAATTAAAATCGGCCGTCGATTTGTTCCTAAGCTGTCCTAACTATGTCTAAAAGCATTAATAAGCATTGCCAATGGTGCCTTGCAATGAAGTGGGACCAATTGATGATATGTAATTTTTTTCCAGAAATTCTCTTGAGGCTAACAGGGTGTTCTATGATGACATTTAGTTTAAAAAATTAAAATCGGCCGTCGATTTGTTGCTAAGCTGTCCTAACTATGTCTAAAAGCATTAATAAGCATTGCCAATGGTGCCTCGCAATGAAGTGGGATCAAATGATGGTATCTAATTTTTTTCCAGAAAATCTCTTGAGGCTAACAGGGTGTTCAATGATGACATTTAGTTTAAAAAATTAAAATCGGCCGTCGATTTGTTCCTAAGCTGTCCTAACTATGTTTAAAAGCTTTAATAAGCATTGCCAATGGTGCCTCGCAATGAAGTGGGATCAAATGATGGTATCTAATTTTTTTCAAGAAAATCTCTTGAGGCTAACAGGGTGTTCTATGATGACATTTAGTTTAAAAAATTAAAATCGGCCGTCGATTCGTTCCTAAGCTGTCCTAACTATTTCTAAAAGCATTAATAAGCATTGCCAATGGTGCCTTGCAATAAAGTGGGACCAAATGATGATATGTAATTTTTTTCCAGAAATTCTCTTGAGGCTATCAGTGTGTTCTATGATCACATTTCGTTTAAAAAATTAAAATCGGCCGTCGATTTGTTCCTAAGCTGTCCTAACTATGTCTAAAAGCATTAATAAGCATTGCCAATGGTGCCTCGCAATGAAGTGGGATCAAATTATGGTATGTAATTTTTTTCCAGAAATTCTCTTGAGGCTAACAGGGTGTTCTATGATGACATTTCGTTTAAAAAATTAAAATCGGCCGTCGATTTGTTCCTAAGCTGTCCTAACTATGTCTAAAAGCATTAATAAGCATTGCCAATGGTGCCTCGCAATGAAGTGGGACCAATTGATGATATGTAATTTTTTTCCAGAAATTCTCTTGAGGCTAACAGGGTGTTCTATGATGACATTTAGTTTAAAAAATTAAAATCGGCCGTCGATTTGTTGCTAAGCTGTCCTAACTATGTCTAAAAGCATTAATAAGCATTGCCAATGGTGCCTCGCAATGAAGTGGGATCAAATGATGGTATCTAATTTTTTTCAAGAAAATCTCTTGAGGCTAACAGGGTGTTCAATGATGACATTTAGTTTAAAAAATTAAAATCGGCCGTCGATTTGTTCCTAAGCTGTCCTAACTATGTTTAAAAGCTTTAATAAGCATTGCCAATGGTGCCTCGCAATGAAGTGGGATCAAATGATGGTATCTAATTTTTTTCAAGAAAATCTCTTGAGGCTAACAGGGTGTTCAATGATGACATTTAGTTTAAAAAATTAAAATCGGCCGTCGATTCGTTCCTAAGCTGTCCTAACTATGTTTAAAAGCTTTAATAAGCATTGCCAATGGTGCCTTGCAATAAAGTGGGACCAAACGATGATATGTAATTTTTTTCCAGAAATTCTCTTGAGGCTAACAGGGTGTTCTATGATGACATTTCGTTTAAAAAATTAAAATCGGCCGTCGATTTGTTCCGAAGCTGTCCTAACTATGTCTAAAAGCATTAATAAGCATTGCCAATGGTGCCTCGCAATGAAGTGGGATCAAATTATGGTATCTAATTTTTTTCCAGAAATTCTCTTGAGGCTAACAGGGTGTTCAATGATGACATTTAGTTTAAAAAATTAAAATCGGCCGTCGATTTGTTCCTAAGCTGTCCTAACTATGTTTAAAAGCTTTAATAAGCATTGCCAATGGTGCCTCGCAATGAAGTGGGATCAAATTATGGTATCTAATTTTTTTCAAGAAAATCTCTTGAGGCTAACAGGGTGTTCAATGATGACATTTAGTTTAAAAAATTAAAATCGGCCGTCGATTTGTTCCTAAGCTGTCCTAACTATTTCTAAAAGCATTAATAAGCATTGCCAATGGTGCCTTGCAATAAAGTGGGACCAAACGATGTATGTAATTTTTTTCCAGAAATTCTCTTCAGGCTAACAGGGTGTTCAATGATGACATTTAGTTTAAAAAATTAAAATCGGCCGTCGATTTGTTCCTAAGCTGTCCTAACTATGTCTAAAAGCATTAATAAGCATTGCCAATGGTGCCTCGCAATGAAGTGGGATCAAATTATGGTATGTAATTTTTTTCCAGAAATTCTCTTCAGGCTAACAGGGTGTTCAATGATGACATTTAGTTTAAAAAATTAAAATCGGCCGTCGATTTGTTCCTAAGCTGTCCTAACTATGTCTAAAAGCATTAATAAGCATTGCCAATGGTGCCTCGCAATGAAGTGGGATCAAATTATGGTATGTAATTTTTTTCCAGAAATTCTCTTGAGGCTAACAGGGTGTTCTATGATGACATTTCGTTTAAAAAATTAAAATCGGCCGTCGATTTGTTCCTAAGCTGTCCTAACTATGTCTAAAAGCATTAATAAGCATTGCCAATGGTGCCTCGCAATGAAGTGGGATCAAATTATGGTATCTAATTTTTTTCAAGAAAATCTCTTCAGGCTAACAAGGTGTTCAATGA
The DNA here is from genome assembly GCA_963556165.1 of Tipula helvola. NCBI lineage: Eukaryota > Metazoa > Arthropoda > Insecta > Diptera > Tipulidae > Tipula > Tipula helvola. The sequence continues at coordinate 150,413,625 of OY744481.1, read as the reverse complement.
TGACATTTAGTTTAAAAAATTAAAATCGGCCGTCGATTTGTTCCTAAGCTGTCCTAACTATGTTTAAAAGCTTTAATAAGCATTGCCAATGGTGCCTCGCAATGAAGTGGGATCAAATGATGGTATCTAATTTTTTTCAAGAAAATCTCTTGAGGCTAACAGGGTGTTCAATGATGACATTTAGTTTAAAAAATTAAAATCGGCCGTCGATTTGTTGCTAAGCTGTCCTAACTATGTCTAAAAGCATTAATAAGCATTGCCAATGGTGCCTCGCAATGAAGTGGGATCAAATGATGGTATCTAATTTTTTTCAAGAAAATCTCTTCAGGCTAACAGGGTGTTCAATGATGACATTTAGTTTAAAAAATTAAAATCGGCCGTCGATTTGTTCCTAAGCTGTCCTAACTATGTTTAAAAGCTTTAATAAGCATTGCCAATGGTGCCTCGCAATGAAGTGGGATCAAATGATGGTATCTAATTTTTTTCAAGAAAATCTCTTGAGGCTAACAGGGTGTTCAATGATGACATTTAGTTTAAAAAATTAAAATCGGCCGTCGATTTGTTCCTAAGCTGTCCTAACTATGTTTAAAAGCTTTAATAAGCATTGCCAATGGTGCCTTGCAATAAAGTGGGACCAAACGATGATATGTAATTTTTTTCCAGAAATTCTCTTGAGGCTAACAGGGTGTTCTATGATGACATTTCGTTTAAAAAATTAAAATCGGCCGTCGATTTGTTCCGAAGCTGTCCTAACTATGTCTAAAAGCATTAATAAGCATTGCCAATGGTGCCTCGCAATGAAGTGGGATCAAATTATGGTATCTAATTTTTTTCCAGAAATTCTCTTGAGGCTAACAGGGTGTTCAATGATGACATTTAGTTTAAAAAATTAAAATCGGCCGTCGATTTGTTCCTAAGCTGTCCTAACTATGTTTAAAAGCTTTAATAAGCATTGCCAATGGTGCCTCGCAATGAAGTGGGATCAAATTATGGTATCTAATTTTTTTCAAGAAAATCTCTTGAGGCTAACAGGGTGTTCAATGATGACATTTAGTTTAAAAAATTAAAATCGGCCGTCGATTTGTTCCTAAGCTGTCCTAACTATTTCTAAAAGCATAATAAGCATTGCCAATGGTGCCTTGCAATAAAGTGGGACCAAACGATGTATGTAATTTTTTTCCAGAAATTCTCTTCAGGCTAACAGGGTGTTCAATGATGACATTTAGTTTAAAAAATTAAAATCGGCCGTCGATTTGTTCCTAAGCTGTCCTAACTATGTCTAAAAGCATTAATAAGCATTGCCAATGGTGCCTCGCAATGAAGTGGGATCAAATTATGGTATGTAATTTTTTTCCAGAAATTCTCTTCAGGCTAACAGGGTGTTCAATGATGACATTTAGTTTAAAAAATTAAAATCGGCCGTCGATTTGTTCCTAAGCTGTCCTAACTATGTCTAAAAGCATTAATAAGCATTGCCAATGGTGCCTCGCAATGAAGTGGGATCAAATTATGGTATGTAATTTTTTTCCAGAAATTCTCTTGAGGCTAACAGGGTGTTCTATGATGACATTTCGTTTAAAAAATTAAAATCGGCCGTCGATTTGTTCCTAAGCTGTCCTAACTATGTCTAAAAGCATTAATAAGCATTGCCAATGGTGCCTCGCAATGAAGTGGGATCAAATTATGGTATCTAATTTTTTTCAAGAAAATCTCTTGAGTCTAACAGGGTGTTCAATGATGACATTTAGTTTAAAAAATTAAAATCGGCCGTCGATTTGTTCCTAAGCTGTCCTAACTATTTCTAAAAGCATTAATAAGCATTGCCAATGGTGCCTCGCAATGAAGTGGGGCCAAATGATGATATGTAATTTTTTTCCAGAAATTCTCTTGAGGCTATCAGTGTGTTCTATGATCACATTTCGTTTAAAAAATTAAAATCGGCCGTCGATTTGTTCCTAAGCTGTCCTAACTATGTCTAAAAGCATTAATAAGCATTGCCAATGGTGCCTCGCAATGAAGTGGGATCAAATGATGATATCTAATTTTTTTCAAGAAATTCTCTTGAGGCTATCAGTGTGTTCTATGATCACATTTCGTTTAAAAAATTAAAATCGGCCGTCGATTTGTTCCTAAGCTGTCCTAATTATTTCTAAAAGCATTAATAAGCATTGCCAATGGTGCTTTGCAATGAAGTGGGACCAAATGACGATATGTAATTTTTTTCCAGAAAATCTCTTGAGGCTAACAGGGTGTTCTATGATGACATTTAGTTTAAAAAATTAAAATCGGCCGTCGATTTGTTCCTAAGCAGTCCTAACTATGTCTAAAAGCATTAATAAGCATTGCCAATGGTGCCTCGCAATGAAGTGGGACCAAATGATGATATGTAATTTTTTTCAAGAAAATCTCTTGAGGCTAACAGGGTGTTCAATGATGACCTTTCGTTTAAAAAATTAAAATCGGCCGCCGATTTGTTCCTAAGCTGTTCTAACTATGTCTAAAAGCATTAATAAGCATTGCCAATGGTGCCTTGCAATGAAGTGGGATCAAATGATGGTATGTAATTTTTTTCAAGAAAATCTCTTGAGGCTAACAGGGTGTTCAATGATGACATTTAGTTTAAAAAATTAAAATCGGCCGTCGATTTGTTCCTAAGCAGTCCTAACTATGTCTAAAAGCATTAATAAGCATTGCCAATGGTGCCTCGCAATGAAGTGGGACCAAATGATGATATGTAATTTTTTTCAAGAAAATCTCTTGAGGCTAACAGGGTGTTCTATGATGACATTTAGTTTAAAAAATTAAAATCGACCCCCGATTCGTTCCTAAGCTGTCCTAACTATTTCTAAAAGCGTTAATAAGCATTGCCAATGGTGCTTTGCAATGAAGTGGGACCAAATGATGATATATAATTTTTTCAAGAAAATCTCTTGAGGCTAACAGGGTGTTCTATGATGACATTTAGTTTAAAAAATTAAAATCGGCCGCCGATTTGTTCCTAAGCTGTCCTAACTATTTCTAAAAGCATTAATAAGCATTGCCAATGGTGCCTCGCAATGAAGTGGGACCAAATGATGATATGTAATTTTTTTCAAGAAAATCTCTTGAGGCTAACAGGGTGTTCAATGATGACATTTCGTTTAAAAAATTAAAATCGGCCGTCGATTTGTTCCTAAGCTGTCCTAACTACTTCTAAAAGCATTAATAATCATTGCCAATGGTGCCTCGCAATGAAGTGGGACCAAATGATGATATGTAATTTTTTTCAAGAAAATCTCTTGAGGCTAACAGGGTGTTCAATGATGACATTTAGTTTAAAAAATTAAAATCGACCGCCGATTCGTTCCTAAGCTGTCCTAACTATTTCTAAAAGCATTAATAAGCATTGCCAATGGTGCCTTGCAATAAAGTGGGACCAAAGGATGATATGAAATTTTTTTCAAGAAAATCTCTTGAGGCTAACAGGGTGTTCTATGATGACATTTAGTTTAAAAAGTTAAAATCGGCCGTCGATTTGTTCCTAAGCTGTCCTAACTACTTCTAAAAGCATTAATAAGCATTGCCAATGGTGCCTTGCAATGAAGTGGGACCAAATGATGATATGTAATTTTTTTCAAGAAAATCTCTTGAGGCTAACAGGGTGTTCAATGATGACATTTAGTTTAAAAAGTTAAAATCAGCCGTCGATTTGTTCCTAAGCTGTCCTAATTATTTCTAAAAGCATTAATAAGCATTGCCAATGGTGCTTTGCAATGAAGTGGGACCAAATGATGATATGTAATTTTTTTCAAGAAAATCTCTTGAGGCTAACAGGGTGTGACATCTTACTTTATTTAATTTTTTACATAGTTTTTACATTTTACAATTTTTTACGATTATTTACGAAAAATGAGTAAAAAATTATTAAATAACGCGATGATGCACAACACTGTGTAGCCTTTCAAGAAGTCATCTGACCAAACTTGGTCAAAAACGTCTATAAAAATGTTAATGCCCAAAAAACGCTTGAGTTGATCAACAGGTACATACCGTTCGAAATTTTTAATGGAACTGACTTTGTCTGGAAGAGGAATAATGCCTTGTTTTTTGATTAGATGACCTAGGAATTCGATTTCGGGTAATGCGAAGATGCATTTGTCCCAATTGATGATGAAATCATGCTCGGATAATTTTTAAAAGATGCATTCCTTAGGCCGAATGTAATTTTTGTGAATTCAAAAAGACCAAAGGAGTGGAGATGGCTGTCTTAGAAATATCTGAATATCTGATGGTTCGATCGGGATGTGATGGAACGCTTGAACAAGGTCGATAGTCGAAAATATTGTACAACTTGTACCTAAATCGTGACTCGATTTAGTGCGCGGTAATCACCGCATGGTCTACATTCTCCATTCTTTTTTAACACCAAGTGAAGGGGCCTGCCAAACGGACTATTACTCGAATGACAAACAAACGGTGCCATCATGTGTTCTAACTCTGTTCTCGCTATTTTGAACTTGTTAGGTGCCAAACGACGCGCTTTTGCTTAAATTGGCTGATCTGTTGTTTCCAAACGGTGCGTAACGTTGTGTTTAATTGTAGTGCTACTTAATGAACGGCTTATGATCTCCGGAAACATTCTGATTAAATCCTGGATTTGTGTGGGTACTGTAACATTATTGATAAATGATAGACTTGATGTCTGCATATGTGTTGGTATGCCCGTAACAGATCGTGAAGTCACCAGATGGATGATCTTTCGTCCCCGCATGTACACGATGAGCCCCGTGAAATTCAAAAAATCGGCGCCCAAAATTGGGGTCGCGATGTCCGCAATGACAAATTCCAACCAACTTTAATAATTTGGTGCCATACGTTAGCAGCGTAAAGTTTTAATGTAGACATAGGTTTGGCAGGCTTAAATAATTTTAGAAGGACTATTGATAAGCCCGTGCCCATAAAAACAAGGAATTTTAGATGACTCACAGTCGAAAATTATCAGGCGACTAGAAATCGCGTCATCGTTGACGGTCTCCAGTGTCTGATGACTGCTTAAAAATTTGTTTTTGGCTTCTGCGTTCACTGTCACCGAATTTCTCGTGATAGTAACATGGATCCGAACCTAGTTTGAACAATCGATACTAATTATGAATCGCACTTTGAGATTTTCATCTTTGTGGAATTTCCGTTCCATTGCAAGATGTTGGGTTTCTTTATGATTGCAATCATTCTGGATCTCGTTTGTTTCAAAGTGCTCCCGAACTGCTTAAAATTTTCCTTGAAAGGTAATTCAACTATGTAATGACCATTTGCATATTGATGTGTCCTAGAGAAGTGTTCTTCACATTCATCCTCTTTAACAAGTATTTGAAGTGAATTTTCTTCAATTTCCCAGAATCGCCGTAAAAGTTGACATATGTACATCCTCCGAACTTGTCTGAATCATATGACACCCCGTTTCGGAATTGGTAATTAAATCAGCATATCCTGCAACTACTCAACCGAATAAACTATCTAGTAAATAGAAATTAGGTTTTATTGGTATTCATCTCTCCTTTACTATATCGTAGAACACGATGATACCAAGAATCATTTCTATGGGATTTGGATCGTGAAAAAAGGGTCAGCAAGATAAAATTCGTTAAATCGATTGGTATCCTTCTGATCTAGTATAATTGCATGTGATGGTAAATATATGTCGGTGGGCTGTTTAATATCAGTGCATCGACTACCACAAAAAGTGTATGATCGTATCTGGAGGATAATTTAATATTTATTAGCCCTCTGGTCTTCAATAAAAATTTGTTAAATTTGGAATACTTTTAGGTCACAGTGTAATATCCTGATATTATTCGCATGTGTGATTCAAACCCATAAATGCCAGACATAATTTTGTTTGGGTTTTCCATAATTTTCAACAATCATTGTTTACCCTCTATTATACCTTGCTCTCGTTACAAAAACATATCACTGAGGTTTTTTTATTTTTATCTAGAGTAATTGATCCTTTACGATTTCCCCTCATTTGGACGTATTGTACCGTACAGTATAATTTGAATTTTGTGTGTGCTTGTTATTTCAAAAGGGGATTAAAATTTCAGAACTCTGTTTTTTTTTGTTTTGAAAGGAGATACATGTTTTTGTGTTTATAACTGATCTTTTGGTGATATGTTTTGATAGGTGATAAAAAAAAAATTGTTTGATGAAATTTGATCGGGCTTAAATAATTTATATGTAAACAATATCCCTTTCTTGTATTTGCGGTGGGTAAGTCATAAATGAGATACGAAAGTCTCGATTTATTTCGCAAAATTTTATTATTTGCGGATTACATTTTATGTGTTTAATCCTTGTGAAATGAATACAAAATGTCAATGTGCCAAATGTGACAACACGATGCAACAGGAATTATTCGGTGACAAAATGTATCGTATGGTAGCTGGTTGTTTGAATCTTCCTTAAATAACTTGAAGCGATTACTATCATATGCCACTGGATGTAAAACCTATCAAATGTCAACTTTGACAAATAGACGAGAGCTTTTAAAGTGTTCGTTTGTTGAAAATATTTTACTTGATCAAATCCTTCAGTATGGAAAATCCTTCAATTAAAATAAAGGCACCGAGTAGGAATTTAAGAGATCATGAGTTCCTTCATCTGAATAAACACAGAACAAACTATGGCGACAATACACCGGTAAACATAGGTTGAAGCAACATTATGCTCCAACCTTAAAATATTTTTGTGTCAATTTTAATTTTTTGATTTTAATTTAATTTTTATTCTACCCTGTTCAAATTATATTGTTATAAATTCAAGTCAAATTTGTGGACTTTTCTCTTGTATAAATAAATAAATACATCCGCGGCTGCGTTCACAAAGAGAACAGAAATTAACTGCTAGTTATATCAACCCAATGATATATTAGGTAACCAAGCTACCACCTTTCAATAAATGATGTTAGAAATCGACATATCATATCAAAATTCGCAGTATTCGCAGTATTCGCAGTGCCATACCAGAATTAGAATCTTTGCTCTGATGTCAGAATTTCATACTTCATATCAGAATTAGGTAGATATACAATATCAGAATTTACATTTATGATGTCAGAATTCTATATCTTATGTCAAAATTCGATATAAATATAACGCCAGAATTCACCATGTCACATATTCGAGATATTATGCCAGAAACGAGATATTATATCAGAATTTGAATTTTTGATGCCAGAATTCGAATTATCGTGTCAGAATCCGATAAATGATGTAAGAATTAGATTTGCAATATCAGAATTTGTATTTATGATGTCAGAACTAGATATACATAATATGTCTGAATTTGATATGTCATATCCGAATTTGAGTTTTTGATGTTAGAATTCAGTACATCAACGATATGAAATTTCAGAGTTTAAAATTGCAATATCAGAATTCGAGACTTCATATCAGCATTCGATAAATCATAAGCGAATTCGATATGTCTTATCAAAATTTTAATCTTTGATGTCAAAATTCGATATCTCATTATCAGAATTTGAATTTTTAATGACATGTAGAATTCCATACTTTATGTCAGAATTAGATATGCAATATCAGAAATGGCATTTATAATTTCATATTTATATATATTATGCCAGAATTCGATATGTCATGCCAGAAATCAACATATCACATATTCGAGGTATTATGCCAGAATCCGATAAATTATGCCAGAATTTGTTACTTTATGTCAGAATTCGATACGACATCTACGAAATTAGTATAAATATCAGATGTCAAAATTCGATATTTATCATGATATCAAGCCAGAATTCGATATGTCATATCAGAATTCGAATTTATGTTAAGTCTGAATTTGAATTGTCCCGTCAAAATTAGGGTTAATGCTGTCTAAATTCGATACATTTGAAGTCAGAATTTGAATTTTTGGTATCAGAATTCAATATATGATATGACAGAATATGCATTTTTAATGTCAGCATTGTATATCTTATATCAAAATTAGATAAATGATGACAGAATTCGATATATCAAGCCAGAATTTGAGTTATTTATGTCCAAATTCAATGCATCAAAATTTGTTATGTCACAATTTGATAAATCTGTCATGAAACCTTCAGAATTCCGTAAATCATCTTACAATTCGATATGTTATGTCAGAATTCGACGTCACAAATCAAATTTTATATGTCACGTCGTTATTTTTGTATATTTTTCCGTTTTCTTGTCAGAATTCGAAAGGTTTTATCAGAATTTGATATATCATCTCATAACTTCAGAATTCAAGATGTAATATCAGAATTGGATATACCATCCCAGAATGTAGCACAATTTATTGAATTTTGGTACGGTATATCGAATTCTGGCATAACATCTCGAATTTTGGGATGACATCGAATTCTGAAATCTTGATGCGATACAGCAAAGAATTCCATATGTATGCATATCTCATGTCAGAATTCGATAAATTGCTTCGATAATCATACCCGTATTCGATAAAACATATCAGAATTCGATAAGTCGTGGCAGAAATTAATTTTGTGATATCAGAATTTGAGTTATTGATGTCAAAATTCGCTATATTTTGTCTGATTTTCATATATATTTCAGAATTTTTATTTTTATGACAGAATTCTACATGATAAATCATATCCGAATTTGAACTTATGATGTCAGAATTCGATATCTCGATAAATAATTTGGGTTCTTTTGGGGTAAAGACCGATGTTTAAGAAAATACCTAATATAGCCACCGATTTTAGAAAAACTTTTCGTTAACTATCTTCTAACTTGGTTTATATGTCCTTTATGCCACTTTTTATCGAAACCTTGCGCAATGGTTAAAAACGCTTCAGATAGACTCTATGAACTTGTTCTATAGTGCCGCGTTGTTCTCTAAATCCGAATTGATGATCAGGAATAACTTTCTTCTCATGCATTGAGAGTCATAGAGTATAATAGAGAGCCTTTACCATGTTTTGGAATCATTATATGATTTGTGAAATTTTCCAGGTTTCATGAAAGTAGCCTGTTCTCATTATAGCATTGAAAATGTAAGTTTGATACATTTTTCCGAAAGATTTTCAACTATTTTGCCACTTTTTAGATTATGCCCTGGTGATTTTCTTGGATCAATGTTTTCCTTCTTTTCTACTTGGTGCCACTTGCATTTAATTGGCTGGATTTCCTCAACTTCTGCATGACCAGGTATCAATTCGGGGAGCAAATACTTTGGCTTTATCTGCATCACTTCTTGCCCAGTTTCCGTTAGGGAGACGAATCGGAGAACATGAAAGTGTTGGTCGTTCTGTTGGAAAAATTCCCCGGGTGTTTTCTTTGTCCAACGAGTTATGGCGGGAAGTGTTTTTTTTATAGAATATCTAGCAAGCGGCGAATTTCTTGAAAAAAAGAGGAAGAAGAAAAAGGAAGTCAGTTTTGAGTTTTTTTTTGTTTGGGTTACGTGCAAACCAGTAGAGCGAAAAAGAAAAAAAAATGTTTCTTTGAATATTGAGTTCGCCATATTGTAGTGAATAAAAACTAAGAAAAAAAAACCATTTGATCGTGCGTACCCGAAATTCAAAGATTAGGGCCCATATCGAATGACCAGAACCGTAGTGTGCCTCAATTAGGTCACGGGCCGGAGAAAATAAGGTACGAGGACCGTCGGGCTCCTAAACAACTAACAAATAATAACCAAAAATAAAAAAGGGCGAAAAAAAACACCAAAACATCACCCAACGTTATATAACATAAACCACGGGAATACTCAAGGTGACCGGGGGCGCGGTCGTAGAATTTCGGGATAACTAGGGAGATACCCGTAGAGCCGGAAACCGTCATCCAGACCCAGGAGGGGCAACAAAAACAAAATCAACCCCCACAAATACAACATTGGAGTGGTTGGATTGTGCGCGGGAGTAATTGTCGTAGGGAGGAGGTGGTTGAAAGGGGTGGCCCATACTTCAACTCCTTATCGAGTCCCAATTCGTTGTAAGGGAACCTTACCACAAAAATTCGAGCCTAAGGGGATACGTACCATAGATTTTTTTCGTTCTTTTGTTTTCATACAGGTGCCAGGACCTATCAAAGCTTTTGGAGGATCCGGAACCAATCGGTAAGTGTTGGTGTTTTTGTTGGGGATTTCCATTTAAATTGTTATATGTTCCATTTAAGTTGTTGTTGTCCCCTTGGTTTCAACTCACAATGTGTTCTGCTAATTTATTGGTCCGGCTACATCAGGGAGGGGATCAGCGGGTGCGCTGGACCGTTCCTCCTCGGTGTTTCGTGTACGCTGAATGTGGAGACGGAGATCCTAGCCATTTCCACCCAGTGGTGTTGATTGTGGCGATTCCTCGTCTCGACGGGGATTCAATTCAACTTCCGTTTGTTTTGTTTCTGTCGAGATCGCCCCATGGTTGGCCGGAAAGTATCTTTGTTTGTTCTCCGGCTAAGACATGGGCGGTGCAAGCTTTGTCCTTCGCTAGTCCTTGTCCTAAGTGCGGTATAATCTATAACGAATTTATGTCCGGAACCCCCACACCCTAACCCTGAGCTTAGCCTGCCAGAAATACCGCAGCACCGGACCTCTAAATTCGTGTATTCTGCTAACGTAATCCCGGCCCCTTATCTTCAGAGGATAAGTCGACATGGGGGTAAATTAATTTTCGTTACAGTTTTAGCTTACGTGTGGCTTTCCACAAAGACTAATCTGTTGTTTCTGTCGCTGTGAGTTCACTGAGATAATGTTGAACCCCCTCATCAAGTTCTTTTAATAATTCAATTTTCAGGTTTTTGATCCCTTAATTTAAATTTGATTTAAGCAATCTGTGTGGTTACTACTGGTTATCATTAACAGCTGCGGAATATTCTGAGGGGGTTATTATTATTATTATTATTAGTTGAGGGCCATGTGGGCGTTCAAGCCACCCCGCACTGCGACCTAAAAGATCTTTTGTGCATGGACCCTACTTAATGAGCCGTCCAGTCAATATTCAGGCTCTTAATGAACCTGACAATACTGCCGGCCGGTATATGATGCATACCATCCGGGCTCATTACTCTCCCTCCTAGATGCTGTAACCTTTTGCAGAAAATGGCTGGGCAATGGCACAGAACATGTTCCGCTGATTCCGCTTCCATGTCACAGAAGCGACATCTATCCGTCGAACTTAGGCCCATTTTCTTTAGGTGATACCTTAATGGGATGTGACCTGTGAGGAAGCCGGTAAGCAGCCTCAACTCAGGTTTCCTAAGTACAAGACATTCCTTGGCCCTGGCCGACGAAGGTGAAATAAATTCCTTCGCCTGTCGCAAACCTGGAATTCCGCGCCAGTAAGAGGACTTTTGCACATCCTCCCAGCGTTTAACTGCTGCCCTAAGGTGCCCCTTAGAGACGCCGCAGAAGGGCTCTGGTCCAATTAATGGAAAGGCAGATCCCTCGCGGGCGAGGACATCAGCTGCCTCGTTTCCCACAATTCCAGTGTGACCTGGCACCCAAACAAGTGTTACCTTATTTGAGCTAGCCAGCAATTTAATAACCTTCAGACAATCCCATACCAGCCTTGATTCAATGGTAAAAGACCTAAGAGCCTTTAAGGCCGATTGGTTGTCTGATACGATATAAACCTTTGCGTCGTTTAGGCCTTTAGATATGCCTATCCTAGCACAAAGTTCTATAGCATGCAATTCTGCTTGAAAGACGGTTGCATTGGTACCCAAGGACTTCGAGAGTGATACTCCACTCCCATGTATTCCTACCCCCGCCCCATCTTCCGTTTTTGATCCATCTGTAAACCACACCAATGACCCTCGCTCAAAGGATGGTCCCCCGGTACTCCACTCCTCCCGGTCAGGTAATCTAACACAAAAGGGTTTGTGGAAATCCAGTTTGGCTGGCATACAGTCGGAAGGCATTCCTATAGTGGGATCTGTCTGAAACTCCTTAAGGATCTCCAGATGGCCCACCATATTGCCTGGTTTGATGTTACCCTCCGCCTGCATCTTAAGGGCCATAGTAGCAGCATCCTTTTTTATATGCAGATGCAATGGAGTTAGTCCTAGGAGTGTCTCCATTGCTGCGGTCGGACATGTTTTCATTGAGCCCGTAACCCCAATGCAGGCCATACGCTGAACCTTATTTAATAAAGTTTGCGCTGTCCTTTGTTGAGTTTTAGGCCACCACACTAGCGATGCGTAAGTGATCATAGGCCTAATAATTGTTAGAAATGACCAGTAGATCATTTTTGGTTGTAGTCCCCAAGTACGTCCATAGAGTCTCTGACAGGCCCAAAAAGCCTTTGTGGCTCTATTTTGAATTTTTTGTATATGTTGTTCCCAGTTCAGTTTATGATCCAGGATAACCCCTAGATATTTAACCTCTTTGGAAAAGGCAACAATAGTACCGTTTAACGAGGGAGCTACAAGCGAGAGCTTTCTCCTCCTCGTAAAAGGGACAATGACAGTTTTGTTTGGATTGACACTAAGTCCTTCCTTGTCACACCACTGCCATATCAAGTTGAGTGCATTTTGCATGAGATCAGAGATGATCTCATCAAACCTGCCTCTAATCACGATAGCCACGTCATCCGCATAGCCCTGGACATCAAACCCATGGCTATTCAGGAGGACAAGTAGTCTATCAATAACCAATGACCATAAAAGAGGAGACAGTACACCTCCTTGGGGACAGCCCTTTACGGCCCTGATGGTTACTGACTCGCCACCTAATGTGGCTGTAATATCGCGATATTTCAGCATGGAGCGGATCCACCTAGTTGTAGACGGCGGAACCCCCTTCTCCATGGCTGCCCTCTCTATTGAACCATAGGAGGTATTGTCAAATGCCCCCTCAATGTCCACAAAGGCACACAGGGCAATTTCCTTAAAAGCCACCGCTCTTTCAATCTTCGTGACTAGACCACTAAGAGCCATCACAGTTGATTTGCCAGCTTGATAAGCAAACTGGTTCCGATGCAGTGGGTTATTTACAAGGATTTCATTTCTTATTTGATTATCCAGGATTTTTTCCATCGTCTTCAATAGAAACGATGTCAGGCTAATTGGCCGATAAGCCTTGGGCTGGGTGTCCAGACGACCCCCTCCCTTTGGTATAAAGACCACATTTACTTTCCTCCATAGTTTCGGAATATAGTTAAAAGCATAACTTGCCCGAAACAACTGGACCAAGCTGGGGAGTATTTCCTCAATACCTTTTTGAAGTAAAGCCGGAAAGATACCATCCCGTCCAGCAGATTTGAACGGTTTGAAAGAGCCAATAGCCCATCTCACCTTGCTGGGTGTGAACATTTTTCCAGAGAGGCTCCAGATCCTACTGTGGGGTGAATAGTCTACCTCACTTGAAGGGTCATGCGGGTCCTCCTGGGTACCTACCACTATTGAGTCCGGAAAGTGGGTACCTAATAGTAACTCCAGGGTTTCCTTCCGGTTTTCAGTGAACATCCCGTTTTGCTTCTGAAGAAGCCCCAAACCCTTTGAGTGATCCCTAGCAAGGACTTTCTGGAGACGAGCTGCAGAGGGTAATTCAATGATTCCCTCACAGAAGTTTCTCCAGGTAGCCCTTTTGGATCTTCTTAATTCCAGATTATATTCCGTTAAGGCCATCCTATACTCGCCCCATTCCCCGGTGCGTTTAGCCTTATTGAATAACCTTCTAGATTTTTTCCTCAGCTTACTCAGCGCCCCGTTCCACCAAGGGACCAACTTAATGGACTCTCTTCGCTTAACTGGGCAGCTGTTTTCGTAAGCCGAGTGTATAGAATTATGCAGCTGGTTTGAACAGAATTCCAAGCCCTCTGGAGACTCTATGTTCCGCATTACCGAGGGCATTTCTGATTCGAGTGAAACTCTATAGGAGTCCCAATCGGTCAGTTTTGGAATTCTTATCTCCTGCCGCTGCATGGCCTCGGCCGCCAAATCGAATCTGATGTGCAAGTGATCCGATAAGGAGGCCTCTTCAGACACATGCCAATTTTTAACAAAATGACTAAAATGCGGACTAGCGAGGGTCAAATCTAGGACCTCCTGCATAATCGCATTTATGAAAGTAGGTTTCCTTCCCCTATTGACAATATCTACATTGTTAGTAATTATATACTCAAAAAGGTACTCACCCCTATTATTGATGTTCGTGCTGCCCCACACCGTGTGGTGCGCATTTGCATCGCATCCTATTAGGTAAGCCAGCCCATTGCGCTGGCAATGAGCTATGAGCCGCCTAACTTCGAGAGGAGGTATCATTTCCGAGTCTCCAGGAAAGTAGGCGGAGGCCATTATAGCCTCCTGTTTCCCTCTTTCACCCAGAACCTCCACCATTACGTTATTTAAGTACCATTACATTATTTAAGTTCCTGGAGATGAACTCTGAAATGGGAATAAAATTAATTTGCGAGCTGGCCAAAATGGCCGCCCTTGGACTCTCAGTTCCATTACAATAAATCAACTTACCCATTTGTTTTGGTATACCTTTAATTTGGTTACCTATTACCCATGGCTCCTGTATTAGAGCCATGCCAATTTTCTGGCAGATAAACCTACGACAAAGGACGTCCGAAGACGCCTTTGCATGATGCAGGTTTATCTGTAGGCAGGTTATGTGTGCCATCACTGCAGCGACGTCTGCTGAAGGCCTGGATTAGCCTCCTTGCTCGCACTGCCATTGCCGGATGGCGAATCCGTGTCCTCTATCTTACTGCTGCTGTCCACAGCTGACTGAGAGCCACCAGGCTTCACCAGTGGTTTGCGCGAGGTGACCCCTCGCGGGGCCATTCTCCGTACAACCGCTGACGCCTTCCTCTCTCTTTCTCTCCTTCTCCTCGCCTGTCTCCTGGAAAGGGCCGCCACACCAGTGGTTTTAACCACAGGTGTGGCCCCGATAGCCGCCACAGGTGCGGCCCCGATAGCCGCCACAGGTGCGGCCACGATCGCCTTCACAGGTGCAGCCACGATATCCTCCACAGGCTTGACCACTTGGGGCCCGCCCCTGGAACCTGACTTTCCACCACCCTGGCCCCCCTTGGGGTGCAGTTGGACAATCCCAAACTTAAAATTAACTTTGAAATCAATTTGTTTGAGCTTCTCAACCGAAGAGTGGTCCATGGAGAACGTGCAAAAAGCTGAAGTGCCTTTCGCCTCTCTCCTGACCACTCTCCAGTTGATCGCCTGCATGCCCTCGTTTTGGCTTCTGATAAAACCCAGAAGCTTATCCGTGGGCAATTCGGCACTGTTTGGGAAGGTACCAAACACGATTCTAGCTCGAGGCAGATTTCCCGCCTCAGCTACAATCAGCTCTGCACCATCCCATGGCTTAATAGTGCCTATGGTCTCCCTGAGCCACTGTACAGTGGCCCGGTCGGCACAGGTCACTACCAGCCAACCAAGCCGAAGCTGACTGCCAAGGAACTTGGGTTTAAGCTCCTTGACCTCCTGCTCCAGCACCTTATCCAAGATTCCCTCCTGGACAGCTTTAAGCTGCTCTCCAGTGAGGGAAACCTCAGGAAAGCCAGAGGGTAAGATCCCAATGATCTCTGATTCCGCAGCCTGCCTGAAGGTAACTCCAGACCGGACCGCAGAACCCGAGGCCACCAGGACATGTTCTTCCCCCCTGGCCTTTTTTTGTGCCGGTGAAGTCTCGTCATCCGAGCGGTCCCTCTTTGGCGGTTGGGCCGTCGTAGGAGCGCAAGTCTCCTTCCGTGGCCGCACCGCCAGAAGCCTTGTTTCACTACCGGGCGCTTTGCCCTCAGCTAGAAGCTTCCTGTACCGCTTTTTCGCAGCCCCACTCATTTTCACATGAGGAGCCGCAGCAGGTTTGTTGAAGTCAACCTCACCCTTCCGACACTCCCCGACGTCCGCACTTTCCCCTGTTTTCACAGAGGAGATCCCCCCACTTACGGGGGCCTGTTCCTCATCTCCTGAGGTTTCCATATCGGAATTGAGAAGTAAGTTCTCAAACTCCGAACGGATTTCCCCATCCGATGTGCCACCCATTGGGGCTTCCACAGCGGAAAGAGGACCTGAGCCCTCGAAAGCCACCGCAGAATCCTCGCTGGTTCGTGACGCTTTAGGAGCGTTACCATCCTTATCATTATTTTTTTGTTTTTTTAGGCATTTTATTCCCACGAGTATTTGGGAAATGAAGGTCACCTGTGGGACACCCAGCTACCACAGGAAGGCTAAATAAAACTGGAGGGCGCCTGGTATCCAGAGTCCGCATATTTGGGACTGATTAACCTATCAGTCATTCATCCATCGGCATATGCTGTTCCACCTTAGATTAGGGTTTTTTGTTAAGGTTTTCTCCTTTAGCGCCGTACTTTGGCCTGAGTCAACTAGAACAAAACTGTAATAGACGACATCAGTTACCGACGATTGCCACGTGGAGGCAGTACGTACACCTGCGAATTGTGGCAAGGTTACCCCTACCACAATCGTACTCATCCCGCCAGCTGCCTGAAACATGACCAGAACAGCTCACGTGAAGAGCACCCTACTGAAGGTTACGGAGCTGATCTAATCAGCTGATCCCCCCACCAGCAGACGCCAAATCGCCTTCTGAGGGGGTTAGTCCAACTTTAATTGAACTGAGCTGCTGATGGGTTCCGAATCCGCTGCAGCTTGTTTTAATACATCCGTTAGGTTTTGTACTGCTGCATCAGTTTCATGTGTGTTTTTAGCGGGATGTTTAAAGAAAATTCTTTAGCTACGTTGATTGTTGATTCGCTAGGAATAATGATGATATTAGTTTTAGAACTGGCATTTTCAGTTTTATTAAAACCGATCACTCACCGATTCTGATCACTCAGAAGGTAGATACCCTTCGTTACACAAAATTCTAATAAATTGGGAATTTTCGTCCCTCAGTTGGCGAATAAGTTGCGGATGGCCAGTAGACATGTGATGTAATTTTTCATCTTGCACACATTCCCAGTGAACCCCATTGGATATGTTTGGCGTTGTAGTTAACTGCCGCAAGAAACTTATCTGCCAGAGTTTTGAAGTAATTTGCAAGTCGTCTTTTAACTGAATGTTTCGTTGGACAATAAACTGCAGATATGTTCCAATTCCTTGTCCATTCCTCTAGACAGATGCTGGTGGTCTGTGATACTCACCATATTTTTAGAGTTAATAATGTCTTATTCTGTTCTTGATAAGGATAGCAATTCCCCCATTAGATTTTCCTTTGATTTTGAGATGGCTCTTAGTTGTAAAATGTGTTTCAAAAATCAGCATAATATCGATGTTGTGTTCAATAAGGAAATTATATACCTCATACCAGTTTACGTTGCACTAGCCCTTTAGCGTAGCCATAGTCTAGTTTGGATGTAAAATCGATGTGCTAAGCAATAAAATTAAAATAATTGGGTCCATCCGACTCTCGGACGACACTTTTCCCAGAAATCATCCTTTAAAGATCACCAAACCAACCATTTATATTTTACAAACATTTTCCGTTATTTTGGCAATGCAAGGCCTTTAAAATATGTCACGGATTCTCTTAAATTTTGGAGACCTCTTCCCCAATAACACAATTGGTCACGACATTATAAATCTTCTACTCTCATACCGCTAAGTCACAGACTCACAAATAATAATAGATTATTTAGAATTGACACTTGTTGAGCAGCAATCAAAGTGCATTCGATTTTTTTTCATCTTTGGTCTTTCACAATTAGATCCAGTTATACATCTCTTGTCTACCACTGTAAGACATTAAGAATTTAATTTACTTCATTCAGAGAGCATCCACAATGTTCAAAAATTTATTTTCTGAAAATTTGTGCCATTTGTTCAGATCAAAATATTATGTGAACAACGTGAGAATTGGACGATATATTTCTTTCTCAGCCCTTCAGTCTTAGCGGGACATCGCTGTGGACCATTCGAAAATACAAAATAATAGAACACAAACAATAAAAATTCAGAATTAACGTTAATTATCATTTGTTACCGAATCCCACCTCCTTGTCATATAGCATTTCATTTTATATATCTCCCAGCTCTCCCAAGCCGGCTCCACCCTAATGGCGTGATATTATTTTTAAGCCTCACATAGTAATTTGCTATTAAGAGTTATATGCGACTTTGAATACCAAGAGAATTTATTGCTCAGAAATAATACCTTTAAGGGCGATTTTATTAAAGCAATTCACAAAAATGTATCGATCAACATGTCGTTGAAATTTCAATCATTAAAATGTCAAATAAAACGTCACAGAAATGTCAATGTCATAGAAACGGGAATATCTTGCTATATTTAAAAGCTCACTAGATATAATTATTTTTAAATGTTGACGATATTATTTGCTGAGCAAAACTCCGTTTCTGTGGACATTTCATCGAGGATCGCAGCAGGCTACCGAGCATTTTACGCCAATATCAAAATTTTCAAGTCTCCTCATATATCGCGCAAAATAAAATTGGACATATACAAGGCGCTGATAAGACCAGTTGTCACCTTCGGTTGCGAGTCTTGGACACTAACAGCGCAAAACATCCAGAAAATCGCTGTAACTGAGCGTAACATGATAAGAAGAATTCTCGATCCCATTAAAGAGGGAGCCACGTACAGAATGCGAATGAATCACGAGATCAGAAATGATCTCGATAAAGTCAACATCATAGGATTCATAAAATCGTCAAGGCTGAGATGGCTTGGGCATGTACTACGTTCTCAAAATTGGACCACTAAACAGGCCTTGGAGTCGGCACCAGCGAAAGTAGGACCTCGTGGGAGACCACCTACCCGATGGATGGACGACGTTGAGAGGGACCTATACACACTCGGTCACCGTGCCTGGCGTTCTCTTGTGGCGGATCGGATTATTTGGAGGAGCATCGTTGAGGCGGCCAAATCCCTTCATGGGATGTAGCGCCAGCGGAAGAAGAAGAAGATATTATTTGCCATCAGCAAAGTATTTTAGGTAAATTTAGAAATTTAAATTCCATATTACACGGTAATCTATTCATTTTATCTTAAAGACACCTAGGGAACAATTGTTGAATTTGCAAGGTGTATTAACTGTAGAATAATATTTCTTCCGAAAGTTTGAAATTACCTCGGTGAACAGATAAACAAATTTATTTTACTCCTTTTTGTTAAAATGACCCCACGCAATGCTTCAATCGACTTCAAATTTTGTGAACAAGTAGATGAAGAATTGTCAAATTTATCATCAACATAACAAAAAAATCGTCGGTCCCGTTTTTGAGAAAATCTGTTTGGCAGTTTTCTCTTCCACTGCAACCCCCTCTATTCTATACTCGAATGGACCTAAAAGTTAACACAAACTGCTTATTACTAAAATCTATCTTTGTACAAAATTTTGGCAAAACTATCAATATTTGTGAGAATGAGAGGCAACACAAAAATAATAAAAATGTGCGACTGGAAGGACGGACGGACGGACACGACATTTTTCTGATCGGTGTTTCGGGGTCCTAGTAACCTAATTCGTCGAGAAATGTGAAAATCTGGAACAAAATTTTTTTCGCGATTACAATACTTACCCAATATAACTTCGTTATAGTCGGAAAAGTAAAAATAAAATAATGAAATAGTGTTAGTTATTTTTATTTACTTATTTTTACGGGTGTGAACTTAAAAATATTCCAGCGGATCATCAATCACAGTCAATATCAAACATGAACATAACAAGTTAACGCTAATGTGAATACCAAGAAGAACAACCTATAATCATAAAAGCAATGCAGTGTGCAGGACAAATTTGATTGAAACCCAAAAATTCTAGCCAAAAAGAGGTAGCTCATCAAACATTGACCAAGTTGTTAGCGAGGTGTGAACATGGAAGATTATTACATCAATCATTATTGTATTGTGTATGCGCTTGAAATATTGGATCATAGGTGGGCGGAATTTATCTTAATATTTGCATTAAATATTTTATAGTTCGACCAAATATTAAAGCACACAATATGGGTGACTTTGCCGAATTCTCGTGCTAATCCATCGAGATCATTTGGCAGCATAGGCGTTGATTTCTGTGGACCGTTTAATATTTGTAAAATATTATTGTGTGAAATAAATGTTTAGTTGTTCCGTCTTTTTGTTTCGTTTGTTGTTAATCTCATTCGTTCTGTGTAGTTCGCTGTAATGAGGCAAACAATGAAGAAACAGTACCACACACATTTTCCTGAAATCGTTATGCGATTTGGTTACGGACAATGGCGAACGAAACGTGACCTTGGTGATACGCGAACAGTTGCATTCACTGGTTCAAGAACAAGGTGCCTACCGCTCAATCCATAGGAGCCCATATTTCAGCGCCGTCTTCCAGTAGCGATATGCACGGTGACGCAAGCTTGATAAAAAACCTAATACGACCATTAATATACATATACATACATATTATGTAGTATAGTATTTCAACAAACAATTAGGTTGCTCATATTGCTTTTAAACCACCACGGCCGTTTTATACACAAAATCCAGTGGAATGGTTTGCAATTTTAGAGCAAAGTTCCAATACATATTCACTTTTTAAACAAGAAGTAATTAGGGTATCAGAAAAGTATAAAACTATGTATCAACGATTATCGCAGCAAATGCAGTTAGTACTAGTACCGATTATGATAGTTCACAGGCGGCATCCAAAAAGCAACTAACAACAAAGACTACAGACGATGTACAAGATTATGAAAAAAATACTCGTGATGAAATAGTAACTGAAGTCTCGGCGTTGTAAGGTACAAATTTTTACCACTTTGGAA
Organism: Tipula helvola; assembly: GCA_963556165.1. Lineage (NCBI taxonomy): Eukaryota > Metazoa > Arthropoda > Insecta > Diptera > Tipulidae > Tipula > Tipula helvola. The sequence continues at coordinate 150,392,902 of OY744481.1, read as the reverse complement.
TTAGTATGGGCGTATCACTAAATTCCAATAGAACCACAAGACGAATCGAAGCCAGCGATAGTTATTCAAATGCAACCGAAAGGCGTCTGGCGTTCCAAATGCGGCACAGTGGTTCCAACGAATGATGTGTTCAGGGGCCCTATTACGATACGAATTTGTATACGAAACGAAAATGCTATTCGATACGAAAATTAATTGGTATTTCTGAATACGAACGTATGGCCTATTTTAATTTTTGTACTGTACGTAAAAGGAAATTTGGTTTACGCGAAACTGCCTTAAAATGACAGTATAAAACTGACAAAGACACGGAAAATGTAAAAAAAATTTATGTCAATCTATGTCGTATTTCCATGAGAAAAATGAATTCAAATTATTTTTGAGTTATTTTTTCTCATGGAAACAAGTCGCGAATTATTTTTTCGAATTGAAATAAAACAACAAGTAGAAAGACCAAGTTGGCGTCTGGTGTCGGGTGGTATAAATAAAATTAGGAATGAATTAAATAATTCAAACTTTTGGTTTGAATTATTTAATTCGTATCGCGAGCAATTGTTGTTGTAAAATTCTCATGGAAATACGACTTAGTTTCTATGTGAATGAAATCGAATACGTATTATTAAAAGCCGTGTTATTTTGGTTTTATTTATCTAGTGATTGCTGATGACGAAAAGATTCGGTTTTAGTAAAAAATATGGCAGTTAAATTCGGGCTAAAAAGTAATAATGAGGAATTTTGCTAAACAAATAATATTTTCAAATAAAAAAATATCTTTTAGTTTTTAAAAATATTTACATATTATTTAAAAAATAAAAAATTGTAAAAATTCAAATTTCATGTGTATATCTTCTTTTATTATTTATTCATTTTTGGTGTCGTTAACTAATACATATGGGATTGAACACAATTAATCCGTTCATGAACGTACAAAAACTGCTCGAATTCGTATTGTAAAGGCGGCTCAGATAGTCAACGTGTGCGCCATGCTCCGCAAGATGTGCCTATATTACAATATTACATATGATTTAGAAAATGAGACATCAGCAGATTAAGATTCGCATGGTAAAAATTCTCAAGAATTATATGTATGAACCTGATAATATTATAGCAAGAAGGTAAATTTTTATTTAAATTCATTCCATGTTCAGACTTCAATTTCAAAATAAAATTATTTAAAATATATAACTATTGGTTGCGTATTTACATTTAAATGAAAAATGTTATTTATTTACTCTAATTTTAGAAACCCGTTTGCAGCCTCTTCAAATAATAAATTCTTGAATAACTAATTTACACTTTTTAACTTCAAGATCATCTGATTTAAATATAGGTTTATCTAAATTTTCTTTCCTTTTAATTTAATCTTCTTTTTTTTTAATTCCATTTCTCGTTCTTTCAATTTAATTTCCCGTTCCCTTAATTCTATGGATTTTTCTTTTAATTGAACTTGTCGCTTCAATGACTTGCTCGAGTCAGTCACGATATTGGTGAGAGACTCTAATTTGATGATAACATTTCGGTGAAGCGCCTCTTGCATTTTGATTTGTGCCTTTGTCCCTAGATTTTCTTAATGTTCTGGGAGTAGGAGCCTCTACATTGCTGACAATAACGTAGACGTTTTTATTTTGACCATTATCCGTTTATTGGTAAAGTTGGAGGTGAATTGATGGAAATATAACAAAGTTGCTTCACAAGTTGCTCTCACTAAGTTCCCGAGTGCCGGCGGGTACTTCAATTGCTCTATTTAAATCAATCAGTCAACTCACAGCTTCTTCTATAAGCGAAAACGTAAAGATTTTTGACTTGCCTCTCCTCTGTTATAGATTTATCGATGTTATGTTCGATACATCTATTTTAATCTTAACCTAAACTATTAATTTGTTGTCTAACTGAATATTTCAATTTATAGATGGTGAGTGGTTTCTATGGTTAGTTATAGATAACCGACTCACAGGAGATTTTTTATGTTAGTTGGAGAAAGATAAAATAATAATATGTTAACTAACAGATTACTAAAGCTCGTACCTAGGTATAGCTATTGTTCTGTCTATTCTTCCAGGGGAAGTTATTAGTTTGAATTGTTAGTTTATACTTACCGAATTTTCTCGTATATTGTATGTTGTGCAGGAATGTCCATGGAAGATTTTCGAAACACTTGTTTAATTATTACTTTTTAGTTTTATTTATTTATTTTATACTTTATTTGAGTTACAATTATTATTGAGGAGAGTGACAGTGTCTCCTTGAATACAAAATTAATAATGAGATTTATAAATGTTGAATTACGAATTACGAATAATCTATTTTTGGTTACAATTTCTGTTCTTATATACTAATTTTCATACAGTATAATAAACACTCTTATGTTGTAAACATGAATTAATTAATTAATTAATTTTCTCATTACACATTTAGGTCTCTTCCGTATTTTATTTTTGTATTTTCATATTTCGTCAATATACAATATTCAGACTTATTTATGTAAACAAATTTATGACAATTCCGTATTTTATTATTACCAGACTTTATTATATAATTTTATGCATCGATTGCGTTTTACCTTGTTTTATTGTTTTGTTACTTTGTATGATACATATGTTTCACAACACCTCATCTCGGACAAACTTATTTAATGTTACTATGGGCCAAATCGACAAACGCAACTGCAACTTTTAGTTATAGTCGGTGATTTTTCGAAATCGATGTTCGAATTCTGTATTTTTAAACCACACTTCAACTGCAAATTTATTTATGAATTTATTGTAATTTTTAAACGAAACTAAAAGTAACAATTTTTCGATAACCAGCTACCAACAAAAAAAAAAAAAAATCAAATTTGAAAAATGACATATAGCAAAAAATTTAAATTAAAAGTCCGTTTTGCGTAGTTTGCGCGTCCATCTTTTCATAGTTTTAATTTATTAAAAAAAATAAAATGAGCCGCCTAAACGATGAAGATAAAGAGAATTTATTAAGAATTATTACAAAACGTAAATTAATAATAGAAAATAAAAAAACAGATGCCGTGTCCAATAGAGAGAAAAAAAGTTGTTGGGCTACAGTATGCTTAGAATACAATGTCCAGTGTACTACTGGAGCAAAAAATTGGCGCCAGCTTAGAATTACATATATGAATATGAAAGGAAAATTTCGAAAAGCACTTTCCAACAATAAAGGATACATATTAGGTACAGGTGGCGGCCCCCCTGTAACCCCTGAAGTTGAAACAAGCGGCCTTTTATATAGTTTATTGAAGCCCACCATAAAATCTCATCCTAATCGATACGATGACGATGGCAGCGACGATGTAAGTAAATAAGATATTTTATATAAATTTAACACAAAATTGTTAATTTATTTTAGCAAATTGACGTGAAAGGGGACGTTGAGTATTTGGACGACGATGATACCCTTTATACACCTTATAATTATTTCGAAGAACCATCCAAGGATTTAACATCAATAAATATTCCAACCACATCGCAGAATTTAGCTAAAACACAAAACATTCCCTCTAAATCACAAAATCCATCTACTACACGTATACACAATACTATTCCGGTATATAATCCATCCAGCAATAGCAACCGCCCAAATTTGCCGAGAGCAAGAAATCGAGGAATTAAATCCTTGAATAATTTGATAAAACAAAGACAACTAGAGGCATTGGACGAGAAGGTAAAGTTGACTAAATTACAGCAGAAGGCAGTACAGGTACTATAAGAATAAGGGTCCAAGCAATGTTGAAACCAGTGAAAGCAGCGATAACTAATGAACTTATTATTTTTAATAAAAAACTTGAAATACTTTTAATACTGTTTCTAATTAATTCAATTAAATATCGGTTTTATTTTATACAACACATATTTTAAAATGCTTCAGTGATTTGCCTCCGCACATCTCCATTCAATTGAAATTCAGCTGAATTAGGTGGTCCAGGTGGTACATTTTCATTGACTAGTACGTAGTCTTCGTCATCTTCCAATACATCTCCTAAATCTACAGCAATATTGTGTAATACTGCTGTGGCGACGATTACGGTTAATAAATTATCTAGCCGGATTTGCGATGCTGAAAATCAAAGTACGAATAAATCAATAAAACTTTTATATTTACTTCGTTTGGTTAATTTTACCTTTGGCTAAAACAGAAAACCGCCGCTTCCACATTCCAAACGTCCGTTCGATGCAATATCGCGTAGAGCACAATGCTTTGTTGTAAGACATTTGTTGACCATTTTCTGGATTTCGGTAAGGCGTAATTAAATAACTATTACATCCATACCCACCATCTCCGACCAATAAGGCATTTCCAAATTCTCCAGCTTCAAAGCGTCTCCTTAATTTTGAAAAATTTAATATTGTCTGGTCGTGCGCTGATCCGTGCCACCTAAACTTTGTAAATTATGTTAGCATCAAATGAAACAGTTGATATACGTACTTTTATTTCGATTTACCTAGCAACTAAGTTTAAAAATGTACAGTCTGTGTCACATACAGCTTGCACATTCACTGAGAAATACCCTTTCTGATTGCGGTAAATCTCTGAATTTTCACCTCCAGTGGCACTATTCTGGTTTTCCCAGGGAATTGGGAATTGGAATTTTATTATTGTGATTTGTTTAGTGTATTTTGGTATTATTTTTTCCAAAGCATACTGTGGTGATTTGAATTTTTTTCAAGTTTTGGGAAAAAATAGTTCCATTTTAACATTACTGCCTACTAAACACTTCCCAACAAAATGTTTAGGGAAAAATAAACAAAAAATTGCTATGAAGTGGAATTATTTTTTCCCAAAATTTAAAAAAAATTCAAATCACCACAGTATGCTTTGGAAAAAATAATACCAAAATACACTAAACAAATCACAATAATAAAATTCCAATTCCCAATTCCCTGGGCAAACCAGAATAGTGCCACAGGTGAATTGATTGGAATATGACATCCGTCGATACACCCTATACATCGAGGGATCCTTTTTACATTATAAAATGCCTGTTGAAGTTTTGATATATCTTCTTGAGTGGCAGGCATTTTAATAAATTGCCTTGACAAGCTTGCGAAAGCTCTCGAAACTTCGTGTATTGTAACACAAGCAGTTGATTGCGTTATACCAACTAGATCTCCAGTGACGGTCTGAAAGCATCCTGTCGCATAGTACCGTAATGCAACCATAATTTTTTGTTTGACCGTCAAAGGAAATCCTCGATTATCGACATTATTGTGTTAAATCTTTTTCAACGAGCTTTTCAAGATAGTTCAAGTTTGTTTTAGAAAAACGAAATCGCTTCTTAAACTCCTCATCTGAGTAATAGATTTCATCAGTGCGTTCTTGAAAACTGCGCTCAGCTTTTGGTTTAATTTGTTCCAAAAAATAATCGGAATCACTAGACGAAAACGATGTATCAAATATGTTCATAATTAATTAAATTTAATATTATAATACGATGTAGTCGAATCGGCAAAAAGTCAATGAACTTTTAAACTCTATTTGACTATATTTACTTTTTTAACGCAATAAAATAAAATAATTATCGCTTACATTCATGTACATAGAAATGTTGACGTTTATTAGTAAATAAAATCTTTTTTCGAAATTCGAAGTGGAAAATTCGAAATTATACGTCAGTTGAATTGCCGATTGTAGTCGCCGATATCCACGACTACAACTTTAATCTATACTTTAAACTGTCAATTTATTATGATTTAAAAATACCAAAACAGGCAATATAGTCATATTTGCGAATTAATTGTCGTCTGTCGATTTGGCCCTAAGTCTCTTTTTTATATTAAATTTGAAGTCCGACCACCCTTTTTTCTAGAAGTCCGAATTTCGAATTAACAGTCGGTGGGAGTTTACCCGATTGCTAATTCCAAACCTTTGATTAATTGGGTCCTTGGCTGTCATATTATACCGCTTAACTAATAGGGATGTTCCTCCATAAACGCCACCAATATTTCGAACTGTTTAACAGTAGTAATCTTTGCCCTAAAATACATGCACAATAATAATAAAAAGTAAATACGTATGTATATTGAACTGAACGTGTAAATTAATAAATTAAAATATGAATGTGACAATAATTATATGTATTACATAATTTAATCATTAAAAATCTATTTTTTTTTTGTTGGTATCGTTTTAAATTACTTTCCACTAACATGCAAAATATTCTATTGGTTTCTATTAAATACTATGGCTGCGGTCGAATTCTCGGGTAAATCATTTACTGCGGTAAATTTACATTTTTAATGTTCGTTTTCTGTTAAATTACGCATTTTTTTCTATTTTTTACTCGTTCAATTCTAATATGATAACAATAAAGAATAAAGTATCTAAACGTAAAAGATTTACCTTTTTTTATTTCCCTTACTCTCCAGCAAAAAAAGGTAAATGCATTTACCGAATTTTGCAGATTTACCCGAGAATTCGACCGCAGCCTATGTATAAGAATCTGTGTACGAAACGAAAGTGCAATTCGATCCGTAAATGCTTTGGTATTCCTGAATACGAACGTACAGTATATTTTAATTTTTGTAGTGTAGGCAAAGGGAAATTTTGTTGACAGTGTAAAACGGAAAATAAACGTAAATATGTCAAAATTTTGAAATCAATTTAAGGGCGCTACACACCATCCAATTTGGTTGGATGGTTGGTCCAATTTGGTTGGGTCGGATGTAAAATTGGATCGTGTGTATGCATGTCGGTCCGATAAAATAATAATAATAATAAGTTGGATGTGTTGGATGGAAATTCCATTCAACCGACCAACCAACCAACCAAGTTGGATGGTGTGTAGATTTGTCGGACGATATTTCATCATTTATGTTATGAATTTCATAGGGTAAACAACAAAACAACAGAAAAGAAATGAAAAAATTTTAAATTTTTTTTATAGAAAAAGAGCAAGATATACAAAAAATAAGGTATAATATTGCGCATGCTGTTGCTATCCTTTTTTCACAATTTGACGTCACGTGAAGACAAAAATTCTGATATTTATATGGAATTTCGTGTTATTTTTATTAATTTTTTAAATAAATGGAAAATAAATGATTTTTTTTTTATTTTTGCCATTAATTATTTTTCGACTTTATGTTAAAATTAAACATTTCAATTTTGATTTTAGTTATATACTGCAATACTTTCGGAATTAAATCGCGAAAAGAGGCATGTTTTAATATCGTGTCTAGAGCAGACTGTTTGAGCACATTGCATAACAAGTTTTGGAATTTATGAGTATAATTTTTCTGTTAAATGCAGAGAACAATTTGATTTTAATTATTTAATTCAAAAATTTGGGAGTGTTCGATTTTAAATATACTAAATTTGAATAATTCCTATTGCAACAAAACTGTCAATTGTTCATATTTCTGATAAGAACACATATAGAACACTAAACAGTGAATGGGTGTTTTGATTTATATTAATTTTAATTTATAGTTTTATTTAATTTCCTTTTTTTCAAATTTATATTTTCTATTAACTGGGCGTTTAATAATTTGTGAACTGAATTTTTATTTAATATATTTTGCCATTTATATTTAACGTTGAATATGGACATAATATTTGAATAGGTACGTGGATACCAATAATTTGAAGCCTAACGAAAATAGATGGCAAAAATTTGAGTACATAACGTAAAAAATTAAAATTTTAATAATTGGTACGTAAATGATCAAAAACACTTAATAATTTAATTGTTTTATGTTATGTATTCATAATTTTGTTTACCCTTTTTTCCATTTATCTTAGACATTATACACCCGAAAGAATTATTTCTCAAATATTTGGACCATAAAAAATATATAAATCATAAAAAGGGTCTCGGTAAACTATCATTATCAATTGTAAATACGGTTTGTTAAAAAAAATTACGATTATTCTTGATTTATTTAAAAAATTAATCAAAAAACCGCCAAACTTCATATAAATGTCTGCTTTTTTGTCTTCAAGTGACGTGATGCGCAAAGAAAGACGAAAATGAGACACGGGAATATACTACCTCTTTTTTCTGTATACCTTGGAAAAAGAGGATATTTATGTATTCTCTCTTTATGTACGTATTACGTTTTTTTTAATGCATTTACGAGTAAATACGAGTATGTACAGCTATTTTGTAGAAGTAAAAATAAATTTATTTTAATTGTGTATTTGATAGTGTTACAATTACGATCTTATCAAAAATTATCTAAAAAAGTATTAATAATGACGGAAAGGGAAATATTAATTGAAATCTTAGATTTATATAAAGAATTTAGTTGTTTGTGGGATAATTCGAGTAGTTTGCATAGTAATCGAGACGCTCGAAACAAAGCACTTCAAACTCTCACTGATAAATATAAGAAAATAGATAGTGAAGCAACGGTCGCCACAGTGAAGAGGCTGGATAATATGAGAACCGCTTACAAAAGAGAGTCAAAAAAAGTAACAAACATTACATTTTTATTGTATTTTATTTAAATAATTCAAGTTTACGTTTTTATTTGTAGGTGCAAGAAAGCAAAACATCAGGCGCGAGTCCCAGCGAAATTTATGTACCAAGTTTATAGTATTTTGAGTTCCTGACATTTTTAGATGAAAAATCAAATATTGATAGAAGCGGTATCGACACATTGGTTGATTTTGATGATGAGGTAAATTGTTTTAATTATTGCCATACAGTACATTAACCATTTTTTCTTGGAAATTCACCCTACCCTGGTTGTTAAAATATTCAGTGAACACATTCCTTATATGCTTGCCATCTTCACTATTTTGCCTTTGGCTATTTTGGGTAGGGGTAATAATTGATTTTCTTGTCGCCAGTCACCCGCTCTAAATTGTTCATTTTCGGTGTCTTCATAATCGAGAGTATTATGATTAATATAATTTTTTGATTTTTTTCTCAAATAATTGTGAAGAACACAACGCGCGAGTATTATCCAATCAACGTTTTCAACGTTTATCAAAATTGGTTTTTGGAAAATACGGAACCGGGATGATAAAATTCCAAACACGTTTTCTGTTACACGTCTTGCTCTCGATAACCGATAATTGAAAATCCTTTTTTCATGTGTTATGTTTTTTTGCGAAAACGGTTTCAGTAGATGATTGCTTAAAGCGAAGGCGCTGTCTCCAAGAAATACATATGGCACGGATTTATTAGTTCCAGGCAATATTGAAGAGTTTGGTAAATGTAATTCGCCCGAAGACAATTTTTTGTAAAAATTTGTTTGTTTCCAAACTCCTCCGTCAGAATTACAGCCATTTATTCCGGTGTGGACATACATAAATTCGTAATTGGCGTTTACTAGCGCAAACAATACGACGCTGAATGTCCCTTTATAATTAAAAAATAATGAACCGCTACCCGGTGGTTTATTTATTAAAATGTGCTTGCCGTCCATGGCACCGACACAATTGTTAAACTGCCACATACTTTCAAACTGTCTTGCGTTATTAAGCCATTCCATTTCACTTGCAGGTATCTGAAATACAAACCAAAACTAATGAGAATCAAAAAAGTAAAAGACGACTTACAACTATACAAAAGCAACAACAAAAATTACTAGCCAGCGCAGAAAGTTTATTTAAAAATGAAGACACCGCTGCTGAAGCTTATGGTCGAAGTATTGGTCTTCAATTAAAGGAAATGTCAAGCTACCAGAGATGTTTGGCAGAAAAATTAATTTCGGAAATAATATTTTACGGGAAATTAGACAAACTAACTCTAGAATCAACATTGAATTTAAATAATAATCAGATTTACGATTCAACATCAGAAACCTCATCAAATGTTTTTTGCTACTCTCCAGTTTTACAATATGTTTTACTTACTTTTATGTAGCTTCTGAGAACTTGGTATATCGCTCGACAAGTCTCAGGGATAACTGCCGACAATAATTGCGGTGATATGGCTGCACTGAACTTTAAATCAGAGTATTCTCTCCCTGTCGCTAAGAACCTTAAAGTGGCAACCAAACGTTCCTCAGCGCTCACGGCTTCCCTCATTACTGTATCTTGCCGAGCAACTAAAGGTTTCACTAAATGAAGAAGTTCGTTGAAACTTTCGTAGTCCATCCTTAAATAATTACGAAAGTCGTCCCTATTTAATTGTTTTAACAGCAACATATGGCTATATTTTTTTCTATCTTTCAACTACTTTTTGGCCCATAATTTCCTTTTGTTTGTATTAACTGTTAGTGACGTTACTAAAAGTGCCACCCCAACTTTTTGTTTTCTCGTCAAAACCATTATAATGATTAAATATGTATGTATTTTATATAAATCTAATTTCAAATAAAATATTAAATAATTAAAACTTCCACAACGCACCACAACTCAAGGAAAGACGCACAAATAAAAAAACGAAACAACAACAAAATTCAAAAAATCGGATGGTAAGTTGGATCGTCTGTAGACAACATCCAGTTTGGTCGGGCCGACCGTCTGTCCAACCAAATTGGATGGTGTAATATTATTTTACATCAAACTAAAATAATTTTATTAAATAAAACCAAATACAAATCTGTACCTAGATAGAAATAACAAATATATAGAATACATATTTCGTAAAATTTTAGTTTTATTTAGTTTATTGTGATTGTGGTGTTGAGGGCCGGTATTTACGCAACAAATTGGGCTATATAAGTACATAAATTATGTGAAATTTTGCTAATTAAAAAATATGTTCAGTTAAAAAAAATTGGGTTTTAGTTTTTAACAATATATTGTATTTCTTTTAAAAATAAAAAAAAATTAAAAATATAAATTTCTTGTGTACATCTTGCATTTATTGCTTGTTTATTTTTGGTGTCGGTAACTATTATGTGATCGAACCAAAATCCGTTCATGAACGTACAAAAACTGCACGAATTCGAATTGCGAAATAAGGGAAATTTTGTCACGAATCATGCTTACACGAATTCGTACAAGAAATAAACGTATTCGTATTCAAAAATACCAATGGCACGAATTCGTACAATTTTTGTTCGTATCCGTATTCGTAATGCCTAATAAGAAAAATTTTGTAACGTAGCAGTCTTACTTGAATTCGTATACAAATTACACGTATTCGTATTCAAAAATACCAATGACACGAATTCGTACCATTTTTGTTCGTATTCGTATTCAGGAATAGGGGCCCAGTATTGAGGGAATTAACGTATCGCTTCGTTTATATCGATGATATACTGATGCAGTTCGTTAGACGAACATGTGTCGTATATAGTGCAAATATTTAAACGGTTATCTGAAGCTTAAGCTAATTAATTATTAATTCAGACAAGTGCGTATTTGCACAGATTTATACATACTTTCTTTGGTAAACCGGAATGGATTTTACCATCGCAAGCTCGAGTACAAACTATTCGTCAGTATACGCAAACAGACAATGTTCACGATTTTTAGATGATATATTTTTATAGAAGGTTTATACCAGCCGCAGCACATGTTCAGGAGAGAAATAAAGTGCGAAACTGTTAGCAGATTATTTAAGAGTAAAATACTTCCGAATCTAGAAGTAATTTCACGCTCAACACACAGCACACTGAGAATTTGGACAAGGCATCACCCAGATAAAGACGTCAACTGACTTTACCAGACAATTTACTACAGACTTACAACATGTAGCGGATGCTGATAACGTGGTGGCCGACGAGTTATTAATGGAAAAGCCCATAAATATATAAAAATGCATTGACTACAAGAAACTTGCCGACAATCAGTTACTGGACGCAGAACTTGACAAAATACTTCAATATGAGAACTCGGAACTGACGTTTGTACATCGACCGTTCACTTCGAATGCAAACAAAATCATTTACTGTGACATCAACGGAAAAGAATGTTAAGACCATTAATCCGAATAGATTGGTGGTGGAGGATATTTGAGTCGACAATTCGTCAAAAAAAAGGTTATGATTGACCTACAGTTGAATATCATAAAAATATTTTTTATTTTAAATACATATATACAATGAACCTAAAATAAGAGTATATTTGTACTGATTTATTTGGTTACAGCATGCATTGCTTCAGCCAAATATGCAACATTCTTTGATGTAACTCCTACCATTGCGATCCGTCCATCCTTCACTAAATAAATGCTGAACTCTTTTTGAATGCGTTCAACTTGTTGCGATGTTAGACCACTGTAACAGAACATACCACATTGTTCGGTAATGTGTTGCCAATTTTTAGATGAGCCCGTTTTCTTAAGATTATCGCGTAGTAATGTTCGCATCGAAATAATACGATCGGCCATTTGTTTAACGTCACACAACCATTCCTCTTTCAATGATGGATCGTTTAAAATTTCAGTTACTAATTGAGCACCATGAATTGGTGGATTTAAATACTTTAGAGAAATTATATTTTTCAATTGTGATAGAATACGATCAGCTTCATCTTTATTGGTTCCAATTAATGTGAGTGCTCCAACACGACACCCATATAATCCCATATTCTTGGAATAACATTGAGCCAACACTATTTTATGTCCATCATCGATGAAATGTCGTACCGCAAATGCATCTACATTTGGGTCACCACTAACAAATCCTTGATAAGCCATATCGAATATTGGTAATATTCGTCTTTTTTTAATTAACGATGAGAGTTCAGCCCATTGTTCAGGTTTTGGATCGACACCGGTCGGATTATGAGCACAGGCATGTAATAAAATAATGGATTTTTCTGGGATTTTACTAATATCATCCAAAGCCCCTTTAAAATCAAAGCCACATGTTTTTGGGTCGTAATATTTATATTCCTTTACACAAAGCCCACTGTCTGCAGGTATGGTGTTATGGTAGGGCCATGTTGGTGATGGTACATAAATTTGTTTGCACCCTGGATAACACCTAGCTAAAAAATCACATCCAATTCTTAAGGAACCAGTACCACCGAGGCCTTGAACGGTAGCGTTTAGCCTCTTGTCGATGAGTGGGTTACACCCTAAGGCCAATAGGACACTAAGGCGGCAAAAATTACCTTCACCAGCTGTTGGGGCATATTCGTGATTCAATTTACGATCAAAAATATTCTGTTCAGCCTTTCTTATGCTTGGAAGAATAAATGGCAAGCCGTTATCATCTCGATATGCGCCTACGCCCAAATCTAGTTTCTTTGGATTGGAGTCTTGCTTGCATTTTTCTGTAATATTTAGAATTTCGTCTGGTGGCCCCATTTCTATTCCACACCAAAATGATCCATTTCGGGCAGCATGTTGCAATAATCGTTTGGAATAAAATAAACTTTTTGGACAACGTACCATTTTTCAAATAATAATTTTATAATTAGAAATTTTTCAAAACTAGCTTCTTAATTTTGGTTTTAGTATAGTGACAAATAAAATAAATTAAAAAATATACATTGGTTATTCAAACTTATAATGTACTACAAACATGTATAGGCTTAACGGTATTTAATACAAAATTTTGGCATTTTTGTTGTGCTACTAGTTTGGCTCCGGGAATACTATTGAAAACATTTTAATCAAAACAATAGAAAATAAGTTCCGGTCAAAAATTAGACGGTAACTCAGTCAAAATAATTTTAGACCGATATGCGTTTCATTCAAAAAACTAACAACTAAAGCCGCATCCACACGAGGTGTGAAATGTACTCTTATGTGCGCGTATTCCCTTATTTAGCGAATGTAAGCGGTTAAGCGTGCAAGACATTCGTCATGTGAAAACCATCCACACGACCTTTAATGCGCGCATAAGTGTACATTTGACACCCCGTGTGGATCCGGCTTAATGGGCTTGTTATATATACGAAACGAAACGATTTGATTTCCATTACACCGCATACCGCATCCCCAATGAAATACTTTTTGCTTTTGCCTTACACGATTGACGATTGGACTGTCATGATTTGGCATGCAGATCTTAGGATTTAATTTATTCCGATAGTTATCGTATTTACTTGAGACATTTACAATAGCAATTGCACTAAATAATCCCTGAGAGGGATTAAATAATCCCAAATTTTGTTTGGGTTTATTTAATTCTTGTCCCATTTTTTAGTTTTCGTACTTAGCGATAGACGTATGGGGTGGGTGTGTGAATATGTAGAGCAGCGCCGGGGCTGGCGTGATATCTCTACTTATCGTATATCCCCAATGTTTTTATTTTAGCGCTCCGCGTCTCCGAACGAAATTATGGTTCGATATAATGGCGGACAGAAATAAAATGCGTGGAAATAATATTATGTTTTCAACTTTTATTTAATTCACTTGATATTCACTACATTAGTTGAATTTATTTATAATGTAAGTATTCCACTTGGATGTTTTCTATTGCCACCAAATTTATATAAAAACTACTTTTAAATTGCTTGTACAAAATTACAAATTATTTTTTACTTTACGTTTTTATTACGACTTGTCGATCATGACGCTGGCTAAAAACTGTACTGTAGTGTATGTGTATTGAAAAAACGTTTTTTTTCCCTTTGTTACTTTGTGGAAAAATTTTCGAGTGGCGATTGCTATAAGTTATTCCAAAATGACACGAGAGCCGTGCACCGGTTTTAGTTTACGTGAATTTTTAGAGCTGTGAACCGGTTTTAATTTCATTGCTCGTGCATGCTATGTTTTGTGTTTATTTATGCCGCCACAGTCTTACTTTACTACAATTTTCAGGGATAATATTTCTACTTTGATTGATAGATATATTATAAGTGATTGGTCTCTGTTATTTTTCTGATTTACCAAAACGAAAATTCAGTGAATGTCATTTACAAGTAATATATTGTCTATAAAAAAGCCGAAACATTTTTCATCATCACAAGGAGATTTTTGGAGACTATCTGATAGTATCGAATATATGGAAGTTGATCAACCTTATGGGGTTATTTCCATGATTGAGTAAGGTCAGTCTGCGTTGGATACGTCAACATTTGATAAAAGTGATGATCTTCAGTTTGGCTATGGTCAGGGAATACCAATTGATACTGCATGTTCGGAACTTGCAGCCGATATTCGGCAATATATTAAGTTTATATTTAGGTTAATAATAAAATGGGAGAATTACTGACTACCGAGGGCAATTAAACATGCACGATGCGGATAAAGTTGATGCTGTACTAGAAACAGCCGCTATGTTACGAAATGTTGGCTTGGCATTAACAAATATGATGATGCCAAATTCAGTAAAGCGAGGAGAATAACAAAATTTTAAGTAAACCAATCGTTAATGTAAAAGGTTTTCCAATTCTTTTACACGACTCATTTTATAAATTTCAAATAAAACCTAAAGTGAAAGCGATTGATTTGGATAATACAACTAACGGTAACGGTATTATGCACACAGAAAAATTTTGATGTAGATCAAATCAAGAAATTCGTTTTATAACAAAATAAAGCGATATTTTGAAAATTAAAACAAAAATTCTGCCACCAAGGCATTTTCTTTTAATTCAAGACGCACTAATTCTTAATTTATTGCAATTAATTTCAAATTAATCATGAATCGCTTCAATTTTATAATCAAGAAAAGCCAAATCTTGTTCCAATACGTTTAGTTTAAAAATATTACGAATGTCGCTTTAAGTTAAAATATCGAAACGATATCGCTTTCTATTGAAACATAACAATATAGAGAATTTTCGTAAATCAAGAATATAAATTTTGATTCAAGTTCATTTTGTTTTACAACAAACATATTTGACTTAAAAATAAACGTTTTGTCCTGCATCCGGATTCCCGTTATATTACAAATGAGAGTGAAAATGATTTGGTTTTTTATTTCACCTACTCTAAATAAAAACCTAATGAACTAGTCGCACTCGCAATAATAAATGTAGTAATTTTTCACTCTCAATTTTTTTGATCTTCTCTTTCGTTTTGCCTTGTTTCGAGAAAACGTTGAATGTTAGTATTAATAAAGTGTTTAATATAATCAGTTCGTAATTTCGTATACAAGAGTGGTTTTTTAGTGCAGTGTGCAAAAATCTCGTGGTTTTTAACCTAAAGCAGTTATTAAATAAATTTTGGGTAAAATATTTCAATTTAATTTACCACCGGAGCAGAAAAACTATGATTTCAACTCAACGTTAAACACACCGAGCAAAGTTCATGTACATAGTTATATACCGCCATCTTCTTCAGTGTCTTACCTGACCAATTCGAATGTTGAGTGTGACGATACAAGTAAACAAGAAGACGAATTGAGGAACCTAATATTTAGTTTTAATTTAACCAACCCAGAATATATTTATAATATTCTGAAAGGTATGTATATAAATATATAAGTGTTTCTATATTATATAATACAATAAATATAAATATTATATACATACATAACACTGATCACATTAAATTATTAAAAAATTAATAAATGGGGCACAATAGGTTTAAGGGCTTCCTTGAAAACTGCCAAGACAAAATGTTCAAAACGTTTTGGTAATTTCTGAATCCTATAAAGTTTTCTGTTAAAAATTTAGTAATAATTACGATATTTAATGTTAAAATTCGTGTTAAATGGTGGCTGTTGACGAAAGGCCGGAAAATATCAATGGTTAAAACGCAACTTTGTGCAAGTTGAACTGTGAAAGTGGAGGGATCAGTCATATAATTATGTTATACTTATGTACCTATTATACAGCATTGATAAAAAATATCACATATTTTTGGAATTTTACATTTTAACCATTCTACAACTTTTGTTTTGGTTATGTTTCTGGAAAACTCAGAAAAATCCTTCACAAAACAAATTAGTTAAAGTAGAATTTATTGGCCTTTAATTTGCTTGTTCGCACCGTGGTTCAAAAGATGGTTAAAATCAAAAATTGGTAAATTTTTTAGCACACATTATTATATTCGTAGTATACAATTAAATACTAAAGTCTATTGAATAATAAATAATATTTTCTGAATTTAAACAGAGAAAGGGCTGGAAATAAAACATTTAAAGATGCTTCAAAAACATCATGTGGATGATATATTTACGAATACAAAATTAATCGACCGCATCGAATTTGATGATGCCATTACAATTTGGAAAAAAAGTAATTATTCAAGTTCAATGCACAGTATTCAATCAGAGAGTACCCTGTCGACGAATTCTTATGTTACCAAAGAATTTTTTTCCGATAGCGATGAGCCGAATTTTGAAGTAAGTTAAAACATGCCCAATAATTCAATAATTATTTTAAACAATTTAATGCTACATAGATATGTAACAAGATAGTTTTTTAAATTTTATTTGGTGTATAATTTACTTTACAAATTAGTTCAAATGTTATGACAATTTACTACAACTCATTTATTTCGCATTATAACCATTGCCACATGCAAAACGGCCGATCAAATTTTTAAACCGACATTTCCAATTTTTCACAAAATTGTTATTTTTACCATGACAAAATTTTTAATAATAGTTCGAATATCTGAAATCTATCATAAAATTAAAAAACATTTATTATGAGAAAACACATTTTTCTTTTTTCGGACAAATTTCGATTTGTCGGTCGAGAAAAGATGCAAATGCATTTTCTTTAATTTTGTCATTGTAGAAATAACAATTTTGTCAAAAATTGGAAATTCCCGTTTAAAAATTCGGTCGGTTGTTTTGCATGGTGGCAATATGCCTTAGTGTATTTTACTTTTGTATCTGGTTAAAATACAAATTGTCAGAGCAGTTGATGCAATTTTAATTTATGTGATACTGGTTTAAGTTTTCTTTTATTTATAAGTAAATTTTTTTTTTAATAGAAATTAGATGATATTTAAAAAAAAACTAAATTTGGAAAGCTTTCAATCGATCTTAATAAGAAAAATGTTGTTAAATTAAACGAACTCCAACAGAAGATGATTTGCGATGCAATACTAGATTATTATTCAAATAACAATAAAAAAATGTCTCATCGCGAAATGCAATACTATGCGGAAGAAAATCATCGACTTTTTGATGGCGAAGCTGTAGTAAATTTTGAAATAAATAAAAAAAAATTCAAGATCTGGGTGATATTCGATATAAGACGGAACGGTTACAATAATTCAATATATTTTTCTCGCTATTTACATTTTCTTTCGGCTTTTTATAGACACAATATACTAATAATAATGGCATTCACAACATTTTCGACTTGTTAATCAGAAAAATGAAGAGGCCAGTCATTTATAATATATCTACCAAAAAAGTAGAAATAATATATTTGCACAAAAGTTGGCAAATATCGAAGATTAACCAAAATTTTTGGAGATTTTTCATTTTCGATTTTTTCGTTTGGACAATTGTTTATTTACTTTTTCAGTGATTATCCATAATGCATAATCGCCCAACATTTTTGGGCCTTTCTTAAATTCAGTTACTTTAGGCAGTTTGGCTTAGTGAACAATTGCCCAATTACAGCACGGTTGTTCATTGCCCAAACCTAAAATGAAGAATCGTTTAACAACTTTTGATCAAATTTTTGGCTATTTTCCATTTTTGGTTTTTTAACGATTAGGTTTAGGGTGATTATTTGCAGCGCCATAAATATAATATGTGGAAAGTTATTTTTTGAATATTTAAATCAAATTCGTTTTCAGATGAACGAACGCGGTAATCAAACCGACAGCAAGAATTCGTTGTGGGACTAAAATATGGAAACCAAGTATTAAGGATTCCCAAGATGGCCAATTGCAAATTGTAGACGCTCTAAACAATCTAGAAAATGTTATTGAACAAAGAGCTACAAAATACACAAGTAAAGGTTTGAAAATGCAACCATTTATTTGCGGTATTAAAAATTGCCAAAAAACTAATTTTTATGTGTATGTGGATCGCAATATATATTATAAAGCGGAAAATTTACTAAACGCTATTGATCTTTGCTTTAAAATATACGTACCTCTAAATCTCCAGTATAGTAAAGACTGTGAGCAAATTTGGGAGTTTATCCAGAATAAATATCCCCATGCATCAAATTTTACCAAATTTTTTGAATGACAAAATTTAACTAACAATTGTTATCAGTGTGGTCATACTTTTTCGACCGTGATTTTGCTTACGCAACATATTTCAAATCAACATAAATACTCAAATTATTTTATTTGTAAACAAAATAATTGTTTACAAGCATTTTCGACCATGGCCAAATTTAAGAGGCATTTAAATCAAATTCATAAGGACGAAATCGACTTAACGCTGAAGAGTGACTCCAATAAGCAGCCGAATGTACATATTACATAATAAGTTAACTGAAGTTTTAGATTCAATATTTGTAAGTGATTTCACATGTCAACAAAGTTACTCATTAGTACCTTGTAAAAATATGGACGTTCCTGAAATTATGCATGACTGGAGCACAAAATTTCATAGAAATTTATTATCTGCTAACATTGAGTTGCATAATAGAGATAATTTTAATAGAAAAGATATTCTTTTTGTTCAGAATATCATTTCGCAGTCTGTTAAATCGTCTTTAACTGAGGTTAGTCAAATTTTAAAAACTGTTGTAGTACCTAATGAAAATAATCTTCAAAATCAAATTTCTAAATTAGAAAATACATTTACCGAAATACTGTCAAATTTTAAAACAGAGCATAAATTCTTCAAACACTTAATTGACATAGATTTATTTAATTTCCCCTATTCATTTACAATAAATAACCAAATTAGTGAAATTACTCTAAAAAGCATACCTGTATTAGCTGAAGAGAAAATATCCGGTATCTTAATGCCATTAAAATTTCAACTACGCAAATATTTCGAAAGTCCTAAAATGCTAGAACAAACAATAACCCGATTACTGTTTTTTGCGAAATCGGACCAATTAATTAATATTGTCAATGATGTTGTGAAAATCAATAATGTTCTGGGTCCACATGCAAAGTCAATGTGCGCTTTATATTATTCGATTCCTGTTATCTCAGAGCAATGTATTTCGAAATTGGATCACATATTCCTAGCATCAATTTTTAAATCGGAAGATTTTCATAATTTTGGTAATCAAAGATGCGTTTTTCCGTTGGTAGAGGAATTAAATTCTTTATATGAAAAAGGAATTATTATAACGGTGGAAAGCACAGAAATTCGATTAAAATTTAGAGTTCCTGTTATTTTAGGAGACAATTTAGGATTAAATGGAATTCTAGGAATGATTAAGTCTTTTAATTCTGGTTTTTACTGTCGATGTTGCTTGAGGAGCAGTGAACAAATGAAAACAGACATTGTTGAGTATTGTTCCTTTTTAAGAACTGAAGAAGATTATAACAGGAAAATGTTAACCCAAACCAAAATAGAATTACAAAAAACCGCAGGTATTAAAGAAAATTCCATACTCAATCAAATTAAACACTTTCATGTTACTAATAATTTTACTTTCGATATTAGTAAAAAGTACTTTTCAATTGATTTCTTAAATTATCGCAAGCAGCATTTTGTATATGGAATTTCCGAAATTAATAACAAAGGGGTGCCTATAGAATTAGACCATTTAAAAAATAAACATTTAAAAATGACCGCTCGAGAAATGCAGGCTTTCGTATTTTATTTACCTTTAATGATCGATGATAAAGTACCACCTAAAAATCCAGTTTGGTTGTTTTTGTGTATTTTATTAGATTTAATTGATACACCCCTTTCTCCTTATTTTAACTCCGAACTATTGATTCAATTAGAAAATTTAATTTCTGAACACAATAGACAATATCAAATTCTATTTTTAGACGCATTAAAACCCAAATTTCACTTTATGACTCAATATGTAGGGTCAATTAGAAAATTTGGACCGCTAAAATATCTATCATCTATGAGATTTGAGGCAAAACATCAGCAGCTAAAAACGTATGCTGCTGCTACGAAATCAAGAAAAAACATATCCCTCAGCTTAGCTTTGAAATGTGCATTAAAATTTATGAAACCAGTATTTAATCATTCTTTTGCTTATTCAGAAATATATTTTGATGCTAAAAAACATAAAAAACTTATTTTAGAAGATGCCTATTATTTTCAATTTATAAAATTAAATAAATTAAGAATATCTTCACCACATTATAGTCTTCCCTACTGTTCTTATGAATGAAGTTTTCATACGTGAGGCTGACTATTTTCGGAGCCCACCGATTCATTTACATGTTTTAGAAAATAAGAGATACTTTAGAGTTAAAAAACATTTTGAATTTGATGTTTAATTATTTACATATATCCATATATTGATTTAAAAATATAATTGCTGTAACTTACTAGTAATAATTAAATTCGTTTAATGTAAACTTTAAAAAATGAATAAATTAAATTTTGTATTTTTTTATAACAATTAATAATGTTTTAATAAATATTTCATTGATTGGATACTATAGATTAAACCAACGAACTTTCGCCTAGTGGTAAGACGATTATGGTAACGCGATGAAGTTTGACCATAAGATTAATATGACTACTTTTGATCCGAATTTGTTTTAATATATTTGAAAATGAAAAGCTTCAAATTCTAAATATTTCGCTTTGTGATAAAAATAATAAACTTTGGTTTAAGCTGACATAGTTTTACGGTAAAGCAGTGTGTGTTTCTGATAAAATTGTCATTATTCTAGGTGTAAATCGGTTGCTGATTAATAGAAGAAGAGAATTCTTATCGCAATGCTAAACATATATTAAGTATGAATCGCCTTGATTAAAACTTAAGGGATTCTTGCTGGGTAATATAAGGCTAATAATCTTGTTATAAAAACCCTGTCGTTTGGGGTCAAAAATATGCCTAGAAAAATTTATCTTAAAGCTAAAAATACTTAAATATTTTCTGTGTGTGGAGGATGGAACAATGTTAAATACTAACAATTTAGTAATTATGTGTAACAAATGTGTAAAGCAAAAACATAAATAAATTATAAAATATTGTCAAAATCGGATGGTGATGGTAAGTTGGATCGTCTGTAGACAACGACCAATTTGGTCGGACCGATGGTCGGCCCGACCAAATCGGATCGTCTGTAGATGTAGCGATATTAAATATGTTTGGTTATATTTATTGGATATATCTGCAATTGTACGAGTGGTTCTTCAAAAATGATCTATAAACTACAACAACAAAAATCACACCCGTTGACCCGTCGTACCAGTGCTCGTACCCAGTGATGTCGTTTTACTACAATCGGAGTATTTGTACTACTTTTTGAAAAATTATACTACTGTACTACTCTTTAAAAAATAATACTCCTCTGTTGTTGATTATGTTACGATTTTTTGAAAAATACTCCGTTTTTATCTTTTAAGCAAAGAACTACCTATTCAACGAACAGTTAAATCAATTCAATTCAACGTATGAGCGCGGTTAAAAATTGTAAATAGAGTGAAGTGAATTTTGTTTTACCATGTTTACTTTGTTTTTCATCGCTTCCCAATATGCAAGTCACACGGATTTCCGTGTACTTTTCTGTACGAAAAGCACGCTGTATCTATGGAAATAAACATGAAAAGTACACGGAAAAACGTACTACTCGCCAAAGAAAAGTGTCTCAAAAATTCCAGTGTCTTTGAATGTGTTAGTAAATATAGAGAGAAAGAGAGAAAAAAACAAATTTGGAAATTGTACGGAATATTGTGAGAAAATTGGTATTATTGGGCGCATTCAGGCAAGCCAACTGTTGGCAACATGTTGAGTAAAATCAACACGTTAAGACCTGAACGCACATGATACATTCAAAATTTCATGGCAATGTGATAATTAAAATGTCATTTTTCCCATCGGTAGATTTTTGATACCAACATGTTGGGAGACCTGAATGCGCCCATTGTCGTACTCATTTCCGTCTAATTTAATGTAGTTTACCAATTGAAAATTAGACACTTTTCTTTATGATTTTTGCTTGGAATTTTGAGTGAATACGAACAAAATTTAAGTCGATTACGTGCAAATTACGAATTCTTTTCCGGGTGATTTTTTATGACCATTCTTTGTGAATAAACGATACTTACGGACAAGTTCCAAATCAAATATATGTCGAAAAAATTAAAAGAATACATATGCTTTTAGTATTCATGTATGCTTGTATTTTAATATAATATATATAAGGTAATTATATTATCACAATAATTCAATTCAAAATCACATTGTAAACATTAATTCAACATTTGATTAATTCATTTTTAAAAAATAAATTATAAAGAAAAAAAATAATATGTACATAATATTTTTAAATTATTTTAATCGACGGCTTTTTCTGAGACGATCTCGCGCGAGCTGCAACCATTTCTTTATAATGGCTACGACCTCTTCATCACAGCAGTTCGGGTATTTTTTTAGTGCCGCATCTGGAAATTTAAAACAATATTTTTTTAGTATTTTATATATTTTCATTAATTTTTTTTTAATAATTATGTACCTTTCAAAATTTTAAAGATTAAAAATCCCTTAACAGGTATATTGCCTTGGAGACCGTGCCAAGAAAATTTAGTGGCACATTCATCCGTCATTAATTTGGACATAGCAGCTTTAATGAACTTAGATAAATCATTTATTCGTTGTCCCATAAATTGTTTTTCCTGAAAAAATAATGTTAAAAAATATTCATTAGTCACATAAATATTAATAATTAATATTTAGGAAAACAAATAAACGTTTAATAAAAGATTAATAAATAAGTCGCTGTAGAAGTGTAGATAGCCAAATTAGATCGATTGGAAGTAAAACTTGTATTTGGTCAATTTGGTTGGATGTGTGTACATAATTTTCTTTAACAAAATAAAATTTTCATTTAATTTGATTGTTTATTCGTTTTTCGTATAGGGGCAAGTAACGATTAATTAGAGAGACAAGAATTTTTCTACTGTTTCGTCATAATAGGTCGTATGGACAGAGTATGAAAATAAAGATGCGCGTTTGGATCGGAAGGTACCGAGTTCGAATCCCGATAGGGTCGGATGCAATTCCTATAGCATATAGCCGCACGTCCTCGATTTGGCTACTTACTGCATACGATTGCATAGATAAAAACAAATATTGATGGCAATTTTATGCTTCGTTTATCAATACTAACCAAATATTCCTCGAGTTTTTTTTCATTTTTTACTTTTGCTTCCAAATTTTTAAATTCGTCTGTCGTCTCTGTAGGCAGTTTTACATTCGGGAGGTTTTCTGGAGAATCATAGTTTTTTCCCTTCTGCATTGTAGTTCTAATTAGAATTAGTTCCCTTAGCATTGATCTAATGTTTTTTTGATTGCTTTCCAAAATCGTTTCCATTTTTATTTGGCGACGTTCTAATTCGCATATTTTTTGCAGTACTGTAATTAAAAAATTATATAAAATATTAATTTTAAAAATTTTACAAACTTAATGTTATTATTATTATATAAGTTATTAAAAATTGTATTTTAGGGTTTTTGAACATGAAACTATTCTCCGATTCAAACGCGACAACCCTGTGAAATTTGATCGGTAATAAAAGTTTTTAAATAAAAAAAAAATTTAAATAAGCAACCTTATCGTGAAATGTAAGAGTATTTGTTTTGCAAATAAACGTTTAAAAGTAAATAATAGTGTTAAATAAATTTTTATTAACTAAGAAAATATTTCTATTTATGTAAAAAACTAATATTCTGATAAAGAAATAGCTAGTACTCACAAATTTGGTCTTCTGGAATTTCCGTATCAAAATCGTCATGATCGTTTTGCGTTGAAGTTTCTGGGAATTTATCTTTAATTTTTAAAAAATTTTGAAACCCGAGATCATCATTAGACCATGTTGGACTTTCTGCTAAATAAGATAATTTAAACGAAATTATTTAATAGGATGGTTAATTTACTATGAGGAATTATTTTTGAAGTAAACTAATAAAACTTACCAGTTGTTTTGAAAATAAACTGCTCGTCATTTGTGGAACTGTCCATTTAAAATCTATAATAATTTGGAATATAAACAACCATCATTAGTTTCTAATTTCATTATTTTAGATTGAATTAAATTTATTTTAAATTGATCGATTTTTGAATCCAGCTGCTCTTTGGTGCAAGAAAAAATATTTAAATTGGAAGATGCTAAAGGCGTCGTGAAAAATTGCTGGATGCTATTTAAGAAATTCCCTCTCAAGTTAACATCAAGATCATTTGATTTAATAATTTCCGAAATTTTAAAAATTTTATCATTGATCAAGCAGTAATTATTTGGGCATTTTATAGAATATTTGAATTTGTTATAGCTTATATCTCTGAATGAGCTTCCACCCATATTATAATCTAATACCACATATGGTATAATATCATTAACTGAAGTTTTTATAATACTATTCATTTCTTCAATCCTGTTACTAAGTTGCTGCAAAGGTTGGGAGTGCTTCTTGATTTTCCTTTTCAGGTGTTGCATAGCATTTTCAAATTTGAACGCGCTGTAATTGTCCAAGCTACCAAAGTTCCTTACATCTGCAGCCAAATGGATAAGATTATGAATATTATATCCAACAGAACTAGCTCCATATAGTTCTGAAAAGTTTTTAACATATTTTGTTAACATGTTTGTGGCACATTGATTATTTAATATGCACTGTTTCTCATCGCATAATATTCTAATGGCACACACTAATAATAGAAAATGTTCATAATATTTCGCAGACAAAATATTTTTCATTATTATAGGTCCAGTATATAAAAGAAAAAGACGAAATTCAGTAGCTTTCCATCTGTCGATTTCACAAATTGGTCGTGGTTTCCGTGTAAATTCTGTTGTTATTCCAAATTTCACTAGTTGCAACCTTTCATCAATAATATTTATTTGTTGTTTATTTAAGGAATATGGTCTTTTTTTGTTGAATATCCAATATTTTAGGCTTTGTCGCATAACTCCCAGAAGAACGCAGTGCATATAATCAATCGGCATCTGTGACACACATTTAAAGTTAATTTTCTCCAGAGCAATTTTGGTTTGTTTTAAATGATGTTCAGGCTGCTCCCTATTAAAAAATGTCTCGTCAGTCCGCAAAGGCTCAGCTACATTTAAAAATACAACACGCTTGTCAATGTACTCTCCTTTCACTTTGCATTTCGTGCAACCATAATACCCTGAATGTCCCTTAACACCTAATATCATCGATTTAGCTGGTGCATCACACACAATAGCTCGAATATTTATCCTATATGATGTGTTGTGGTGTACGATGCCATTTATTTTAATAAATTGAATGTCTTCTACAAATTTATCTAAGTACGCATCGGGGCAGAATGGTTTTCTGTAACCGTGATATGCTCCGATCATAAAAACTTCATTAGTGCCAGTTATATTTCCTAAAATAGGCCATAATTGGCTATTAGAACTTTTTGCTAAAGGCAGACCATCGATACCTATATCAATGTTCAAAATATTTGGCAGTTTTGGATATATGTGCAATATATTTTGTATGCTTCTCTTAAGTCCGAAATGAAAGTAAGATCCACTACCCATTGGTGATATATTGGTAAATTTTGGAGTGCGCTTCAAAGTTCGCACATCTTTGGGCAGAGTAGGGTGATATTCTCTGAGAATAGCCAGCAAAGCATTTGCTGATTCGTACGATGGAGTATATTTAATACACCAATCAGACAAATTGCTCTCTAAATTCTGGGATAGATAATTATCATCAAAATCGATGTTGTCGTCGTCACTCAAGGAGGAATCTGACGAAATATCTGATTCGATATTATGCATGTCTGTTTCAGTTGAATCATTAAAATGTCCAAGTGATGGAGATTTTGTTGGAATATTGGTAGTTGCTATTAAGTTAGTTACAGCCGCAGAATTTAATCTTGGTTGAATTTGATTATCGGCAGTGTTATGAGTTTGGCCAAATGACAGCAAAAGAGCCAACTCGTTCTTGATTTTTCGGTCAAACTTTCGTTTGGACATCTTAAAATATAAACAGAAAGCATACAATTTTTAATGTATGCTTATTTATTACAATAACACAACAATAATAATAGATTTTTTTACAATTTGGCTCATCAAAGGAAAACACGATAAATACTATCTGATGCATTAGTAATTGTGATGAGGAAAATTTAAGGTAACGTTTATGTTTGTTGCAATGTATAAAATCAATGAAAATTACTTTTTTGAATTTTTTTTCTTATTTAATTCAATTATAAATAACGTTTCATTTGATGTATATATTTCATAAAAAAATTCATATCTGTAATGCAAATAATTTCAATTAAACTTGATGCAAAAGTATTTGTGATTCATATTTTTGATTAAGTATTTCTGATTTGCAGAAAAATTTTGAAATCATTAGTAAATCAATTAAATTTAAAATTATTCTTGACTAATTGAGACTTAATAAAAATGTTCCAATGGTCCACAAATTATAAGTGATTAAATCACTATTTACTTTGTCATGAATAATTTTAAATTTAATTGATTTACTAATGATTTCAAAATTTTTCTGCAAATCAGAAATACTTAATCAACAATATGAATCACAAATACTTTTGCATCAAGTTTAATTGAAATTATTTGCATTACAGATATGAATTTTTTTATGAAATTTATGTCAAATGAAACGTTATTTATAATTCAATTAAATAAGAGAAAAAAAATTCCAAAAATATAATTTTCGTTGGTTTTACATGGCAACAAACATAATCGTTACCTTAAATTTTCCGCATTACAATTACGCATCGGATAGTATAATAAAAAATAAAAATGAGAAAATGTCGCCATTTTTAATATAATAAAAAAAAACAGTAGAGCTATTTTTACATTATTTAGATTATACTTACACTTTTATATTGTTTGACAAAATGTTTTAATTATTATTTTTTAACAATGGATTTCTTGCACTTTGATTAAAACATAAATTGAATAAAATAAATTGAAAAATATAAAATTCAGAAGGAACACAGAACAACTCTTTTTGATCACTATGAACTGAGAACTGACTAAATGATGTGAAAGAAAAAGGAATAAAAAGAGATGAAAAATTGGTGTAGAGTAGTGTATAATATACTTAATACGTAACTGTATAGGTTTAGCTCTTATTTTTAGCACGGAAAATAGTACGGAAAAACCGCTCTCTTGTCGCACTTGCGACAAATTGCATATTGGGTTATTCCGTCATTCGCCATGTTAAACGTTAAACATTCATTTTGTTTTTGAATACTTGTGTTTTGTGTAGTCATTTCAATATTTCGTAGATAAAGGTAAGTCTAGTCAATAAGCATAACATTTAAAAAACTCCTTAATAATTTTTTTTATTTAGAATGTTGCCCAAACTTAAACAAATTAGTTATATTTATGTAAAGTTTACATTTGATTTTTAGATTTGTGACAAAATTGCCACAGCAATGCAATCGTAAATGCGTTATATTATAAGTTAATGCGAGAGTTTATATAAATTTCAAATATTTTAACGTGCCATTTTGCCAAAACAATACTCTGTCAAGTTTCCCAAACTTGTTCTGTGGTATTAATATAAAACCGATAGCTGCAAAGTAGTTATTTTGTGCGTGACAGTGTTTATCTTAATGTTTTTTGAACAAATTTAATCGTCAACAATAGCACCTTAACCCAACCTTTGGGTTTTAAAATGAATAAACGAGTGTAGCTTATGGCTTTATACAAATAAATTTTGTTACTTTACTTCATTTATTCCATTTGTTTTATAGGTTCGTGATAAAATTTCTGCGTGAAAAATCCCATCATAAACAAGCCTTAATGTCCACTACAGCTTCTAAAAAAAAACACCCACAATCGGCAGCCGTTAATACGGACGAGATCCAAATTCCACAAAGGGAGGCAAATAAAAATCAATTTCAATGTCAGCAAATATAATGGATATCCAGACCCAGAGAATGAACAGAGAAACGAAAATCAAATTGTAACTATACACAAATGATTATTTTTAATATAGAAGTTTATATTTCTATTTTCAATGTTTGCTCTAGTCGGTTCTAAATATTCTGGTTTTCCCAGGGAATTGGGAATTCAAATTAGTTTAATGTGAATTATTTAGTAGTCATGATTTCTTGCTAAGTGTAGTGTGGCGATTTGAGTTCCATGTATATTAATTCAAAGTTTACTGCGGTAATTTTGTCAAATAGGAAAAAATGAATTACATTTTATAGACATTTCGACGGTTGTTTTTCCCTAAACATTTTTTTGGGAATTAGATCACACAGATAGAACAAAAGCTATAAAAGGAATTCAATAAATGTGTTTTTCATAATTATTTCTAAATTGTATTAGGTATATGACCGAAATGGGTCCCATTTGAAACGCGATATTTTAAAATGCGATTTCCTAGTTCTGATCGTACATATTCATTTCATCATTTTTGGTGAAGGAAAATTTTATTAAATGAAGAAAGATTAATAATTATTATTATTTTAATTTTTATTATTATTTTAATTTTTATTATTATTTTAAAATTTTAATTTTAAAATATCGGGTTTTGTACCATATTTTTGAAATATCGCATTTTGTACTATATCGCGTTTTGTACCATATCGCGTTTTGAAATATCGCGTTTTGTACCATATCGCATTTTGAACCATATCGCGTTTCGTCATATCGCGTTTTGAAATATTGCGTTTTAAAATATCGCGTTTCGAGCGAATCCCGACCGAAATGGCGGGCGGAGGCTGAATTTTTCAGTTCGGATGATAAACTCTTTAAATATTTAAATAAAATAACTCGAATTAAAAATTCCCCGTGAAACCCAGAATATTGCCACCGCTCTTTAAATTAAATTACTATTCATGTAAACTTACGTTCAAATTTACAATTTATAGATCAATAACCATGCCGCGTCCACTACTACTACAGGTTATCCAAAGCAACTTAATCAATAGGCAGACGTTAATATGATGTAAGCATGTACTATAATATTTAATTGAGTTTGTTAGTATTGAAATTTTTATTAGTTAGTGTACATTTATTAGTAGGCCAATGAAACGAGTTCAAAATCATCAGCCAAAAATAAAATAGGGTTCAACAATATCGTGCTGGGTGGCAAGAAAAATTTAGCTAGAATATTCCGTTAGATAAGAACCCATTTTGCAAAGTTTGCAATAAAATGTTAACCAACAATATAAATCATATTGAGAGGCACAAGAACTCTTCATTACATGTAAAAAAATTAAATGCTTTAAAAAATCAGCCAGCATTGACAGGAACAGGAGATAATAACAATTATGGAACAGTAATGAAATAACCCAAAGCTACTGAGCTTAAATTAAATATGTTCACAATGGAACATAATTTACCATTTTCATTGGTTGATGATTTAATAAAATTAGTGAAAGAAACCGTAACGTCATTATTTCACATCGAAGGAATTGCTGATTTATCTAAGATATTAAGGGAGCAACCATTTTCCTTTAATTATAGATGATAAAACTGATAAGCTCATCAAAATGACTATAGCGATTGTTGTAAGGCAAAGTGTACATGCAATGCATGCCAAGCATACATGAAAATTATTTTAAGCAATTTTATCAAACAAGATGCTATCATGGTTATGGATGATGATTTTAACAATATAGATTTTTCTCGAAGAGAAATTTTCTTAGAAATGGGAAATGTTTATTTAGGGGGCAATCCAGAAATTTTGATGCGATCTGGTACTGGTTCTCTATAAGACTCTGAAATTAAAAGCGTTTAAGCAAGTTGTGGTTAATATTACATCAAATTAAGCCAATAAATTTTTAACAGAATTAACTTTAAAGATCAGACGTTAAATACTTTAAAGGGGTTAAATCCAGAATGCCTTGCAAAATCTGTTACAACATTAATTGCATGTTTCCCTAATCTAATTTCATCGGAAAAAACCGCTGAAATTGAAAATCTAGATACAAAATGGAGAAACTTACTTAATTATTCAGCCATCGGCAGAAATTTAGATTTGGAAGAGTTATGGCAATGTGTATTTAACACGAAAAATGGTTTAAAAGAGAAAATGTTCCAGAATTTGAAAAACTTTATCGTAGCGATTTTATGTTTGCCACATAGTAGTGGAACAGCTGAAGGTGTTTTTTCTCAACTTTTGATTACAGAAAAAGCACAATCGTCTGCTTGTATCAAAAATTAATGCTATCATGATAGCAAAGGATATGTTAAATGTTTTGCCTACTCTAGATTGGGTTCCATCCAATCTATATATCTATATCTATATTCTATATTCTATTTCTATATAATAATGTTATAAAGTAGTTCGTTTGTATGTAAGTGAGCGCAAATCTCAAAAACTACTGGACCAATTTTCACCAAATTTTCACTGTTGGCTTCCTTCTAGCATCGGAATAGTTTTAGGCTATTGATCGGGCTTTTTTAAGAGCGAGATAAGCAATCAGCAAAAACGAGTTTTTCTTAACGTTCTACGCATCAATTTATTTTATTTTGTTGTTGGTTTATACGTTTTATAAACTTTATTGTAATGGCTTTTGACTTATTTTTATACGAATGAAATACAACGTAAATTGAAAATATTTTGGTATAATTTGAATTTTCAATAGTTTTACTATATACTATTTGAAAATCGTAGAAGAAAAGTTGTTTCAATCTTCATTAAGTACGAGAAAAGAAAATCATTTCAATTTAGAAACTAATACAATCAAACAATTAAAATAAGTCTATAGAATTTTTTTCATTAAACAAAACAAAAGAATACGTGAAATAAGAAGGCAGATCCCATGATTTAATAAATCCCAGGTTAGCTCGATTTTTCAAACCACGTGTTCGTGACGTCATGCAATTCCGATAAATATGTAAGTTATTCTTTTTTCACTTTTCGTTTTTTTATTTGTTGTTGTAATTTATATGTAAAAGAATTGGGTGACGTCAAAAAAAAAAAAGATGGCCATTTGTTTACATATTTCGAGCTAACCTGGGTTTTTGTTGAATCATGGGCAGATCCCGTTAAATCCAAGCTGGACTGTGTTCATAAACTCTACATTGTAACAATATTGTTAACAATGACAGTTCTAAAGCGTTCATAAACCTTGGTTGTAACCACAGTCCCGTAAAACACTTTTCGTCTCTCGGGGCAATTTCGACTCTATTAGAGTCAAATTATTTAACGAAAATGGCGAAGAGTCGAAATTGCCTTGAGCATACAAAAATAAAATAATATTTACGTAATAACAGTCGTAACCGTCTTTGAATTGGTGTACACAAAATACAATCTTAGCCAAAATTGACCTTATTTCGGATACTGGAGCCAGAGTAAAGTCATTTCTGTCAGCCAGATAAAACTTATTATTGAACGTGTCGAAACACAAATTTAGGTAAGATTTAGTTGAAATTGAAACTTATATAATAAAATAAGTAATAGTAAATAAACGTTTTTCCTATAGGACAAGTGTTTCGTTGCAATGCAACTATCGGGGGAGCTGAATCACCAAGCGATGCTCCTGATACAAATAATACTCCTACCAGGGTATTAACAGAAATTCAACATTTAAGCGAGGAAGTTGATGTAATGGAGAAAACGATGAGAACTATTGCAAAAATCCTACCAGATTTGATCAAGAACATCAGAAAAACCTCAAATAGCACCATAGAAAAAGATGTGTCATTTATTATCCCTACTCTACAATACCAATGCAGACGGTGTCTTCGGGTGCGGTCAACAATTCAGCCGCTGCGCAGTTTAAGCTGCATAAAAAAATTGAAAAGCAGGCGAAATGCAAAAAATATTGGCTGCATTTTTATACGATCGGCAGCCTGACTGCAAGTTTGTA
This sequence comes from Tipula helvola, assembly GCA_963556165.1. NCBI lineage: Eukaryota > Metazoa > Arthropoda > Insecta > Diptera > Tipulidae > Tipula > Tipula helvola. The sequence goes on along the minus strand of OY744481.1, from coordinate 150,360,282 downwards.
AGACATTTGTCATTTAGCTACTTTTATAATTCCTCGTGGTTACGAATAATGCAGAGAAATCGTGTTTTTTTATTTTATTTCAACAACAATAATGCATAAAATTGAATTTTTTAAAAAAATTGGCATTTTTGAGATTTTGCATCCGCTTTGATATGACTGCATAAACTGCGCAGGCTGCATTTTAATCCGCCGGAATGCGTCGCTTTGGCTGGAAATTTTAATTTTTGACCGACTTGCTCTATAAATTGCGCAGCGGCTGAATTCTTGATCGCACAGTTCTATCGGAGCTTTTGAAGTAAAGCTGCAAAATAGAACGTTTGCAGAACAAATGGTATGGGATCGGTGTTATTTAAATGAAATGTGCATGTCTATTGAATTATATACACACATCGATATACCTATATTTTCTTTGTATATATCATTTTTTATATATTTTTTATTAAATTATTTATAATCACATAAATACACATATATTGTATATGTTTCTTTAAATAAATCGACAATTTTAAATCGGTTTAACTTAATCTTATCAGTATTGTTTTTTATAAAAGCACAGCGGAAAATATAAGTCGGGTATGTGCCTTAATTGAGTGATTTATTTGCCTTACAAATGACCCTCTAATTCGTTCTACTATATTACTACATTAATGACTTACGTATGGCCCTCTGAAAAGGTGTATATCTGCTTGTCAAAGTAGACTTTCAAATGTCAGTCGATAAAATTGCAGTTCGGCTCTAGCGTACAGATGTAGTTCGATTAGTTCAGATAATGTTGGTCAAAGGTGACGAACAAATTACGGTCGAATACGCCTGGGCGGAATTGACTATCATTTTTGTCTCATATCCGGCAAGGATTTGATATACAATTGACTGAACAATTGGTGGTCACCCGTCCTATTATTGCCTTTAAGAGTCAAGAGTCAACTTTTAGTCATTTTTCGGACGTGATCATTAAAATTGTTTTACGGGGTGCTTTGTATTGTTCATAAACCTAAACCAAAATTTCCCCTTATTGTTACAAACGTCATTTACAACTCTACTCAATACTGCCTTTCCAGCTGTCATTAAAAGAAACAATTATGGATTCTGATCGTATTGATCAATTTACGGATGAAAATAATTTATTCGATACAAATGAATACGTGAAATGAATATTGGTTCTTGTTAATTAAATAATTATTTTTTTTATTATATGTACATATTTATGATAACGAGGAAACAAAATTTTGCTAAACAAAGTTTGTTTTGGTAGCAAATTTGACGTTTGTAACAATATCGTTGTTAACTGCTATGTCATTTGTACAATGACAGTTGTAACAATTTATTACAATGTAGAGTTCGTGAACGCACTCGTATGTAGTGATGTTTAATATGTATGCTAATACATAAATTACGATGTGCTAAAATACATATATGGCACATAGGTTAGTAAATTCGTTAACTTTTAAACAATTTCATTATAAATTTATATCTAATTGCAAATATTAATTAAAATAAAAACACAATTTTAATTACCTAATATTACAACGCATTTTTATTTTACCTGCTAACGCCTAAATGTCAAACATGTTGGGAATTTAATATTTCATTTTAAAGCCATCTTATGTTCAATAGCGAAAACAAAAGTGGCAAATAACAATGTGGTTTCAAACGCACTCAGAGAAATGCATATGACATTTCAACTTTTTGAAATTCAATCGTTTTTTGTTCATCAATTCGAAAATTATGGTATTTTTGATTGATTGATTCAGTTTTTATATAATCATTTACTAAATTTGATTTTTTAATATTTAATCTGCAGTGTTGTTCATCAAAATACATTGTGACGTTACTAAAATTTGAATTAACATTTTATTTGAGTTTTCTATAAAAAACCACAACACAAATTCTAAAACTTTTTAACTAAATTTATTTAAAAAAATGTATGGTTTCCAATCCCATCTATGAATTCGATGAATTCATCTATTTTTCGTCAACGTGTTTGGATTCAGGTCTGCGTTCTCGTACCAACCAGTAATGGATTATGTAAATAAGAATGATGTACAAATTGGTAAGATGGATACAATTTGTAACCATTGCCATGCTAAAAAATGGGCTAAGGAGGCACCTGAACTTTGTTGTGTACACCAGTGATGGAAAATGGATTTTTTGAATTGTACTGAAATTTGAACTCATATTGTATTAAATTGACTTGATTAAGCTACAAAACTCACAAATCAATTAATTAATGAAATACTATTAGAAATTTGAAGATTTATGTTTAATTTTTGTGTCGTACGCAATTTTTTTGATTTTCAGTTAATTAAATTGGTCTTTTTTTTTAATTTAATAAGGCAATCGTAGATCATATTTTCCGGATATCCAATATTGTTGGCGATATATTGTATCGTATTGTATTCATTTTTATAATCACTAGCAGTCATCGTGATATGGTTGAGACGATGAAGCATATGACGATAAGCTGCGATTTTATGTTGAAACGGATGATGTGATGTGTTGTGAATAGTGTGATCCGTTTGAGTTTCTTTTCTGAATGTTTTGAATGCGTGTCTATGGTCTATGTTTTGGATGGTTAAATCTAAAAAAAATTAATGAATTTCACTGACTCTACTTTCAGCGTGAATTTTATGTTTGTGTAAGCGTTGTTAATACATCGGTGTAAATGATCCAATTGCCTGATGGAAACATATCTGTGCCAGTAAATTATATTATTTAGAAGTTTGTTCTTCGTGTTTAAAATGTATTCGTTCTCAATGTGGTTTAAATATATATTAATGTTCTGGCTGTAAATAATATTCACTGTCATGTTCGAAGTAATTTTGTTTTGTGATGACTTTTAATAAATTAGTAACCTCATCTACGGTTTTTGTTCCAACATTGCTATTTCGTAATAAATTTGACGTTATTTGTATCGCTTCATAAACTGGAATATTCGAATACATGCTTACGAAATCAAAGGAAACAAATTTAGCATCATTTGGGAGCCGTCAACCATTTGTTCAAGTGTTTGGCAATTTTGTAAGATGGCGATGTTGTGAAATTTATTAACGATTTGATAGGTTTGTTTGGTTTATGTAATTTTGGAATTCCGGTTATTGCAGGTGCTTTAGGTTTGATCATTTTGTTGTGACGAATTTGATATCTATTCTGAATTAAGACAGATTTCTTGATAGCTGCATTGATTTCGTTCAGGTATGAGTTTGTAGGATCGTTTTGTAACTTTTGAATATTATTTTTATCAATATGTATATTCCTTAACTTTTTAGTTGTGTTATGAAATGTACATTATTAGCGCGGTATTACCTTTGTCCGCTTTTGTAATGAATACTTTGTTTTAAACTATTTTCTTCTTGAAAATGTCGATGGTTTTCGAATCGGGAGCATTATGCTTATCTGCATTACGTTTGATGTCACTTTTGTTGAGTTTGAACATTTTACAAAAATATGAATACAACATCGCGTTCAAAACCAGCAATAAAATTGAACAAAAAATTAAAATACAGCAAAAAACACAACCACAAGATACCGATATACAAATTAATTTGTAATGATTGTTCAAAATTTTATATCGGCCAAACTGGACGTTCATTCGTAATAACAAGATTTAAAGAACACAGAGGAGCTTAAACACACTCGACCAAATGATATTTTTAAATCTAATTATATTATGCACAACACTTAACGGATGAAAAACAGTCATTCACTGATATTCACACCAATTTAATCATACTACACAGCACGGGCTACAAAAGGGAAATATAATGGACCGGTACGAAGAGTTGGAAATTTATAAACATCGCAACACACTGATTTTAAACAAAAAACTATAAATACAAAAACAAATAAATTGTACGACGGTTATTGTTAAATAGAACAACAAAAGCAGTTTGCAAAAAATTGACAAAGAGCGAAGGTCGAACGAAACTAGTACATATTTTTGAAATAAAATACATAAAAATTAAAAATATCACAATCACATCACATTCACAACACAATAAACAAATTAAAAACTATTTTAATTATTAAACAAAATTTAAAATTAAATTAAATAAATTAAGTGTTGTTGTGAGCCACCCCCACGCACCACAGAATAATAATGTATTTTAATTTAACATTATTACGGAATTTATAAAATTAATGAGGAACACTCAATAAGCTTCGAAAAACCTAAAGGGTCCCGTTGCGACAAAATATTAAAAAAAGAATAATTTATTATCTAGTTGGCATCGCATTGAATTTGTTTTTATGATTCAGAAAAACAAATTGTCTTAGCGAATTTCATAAAAAGAAACAAAAAAATATGAGGGGAAATTTCTTTTTATATTTTTTTAAACGTAATGGTAGAATTACACGCAATATTTATTTCTGTCTTTTGCTACCTACCATGATCGTTTCGTTACTACAATAAACATGAAACACGTTTTTTTTTTATTTTTAAATTGACTTTTAAACGATGCTATCAAAATTATTTCCTACCAAAAATTCAAATCAAACAAACTCCCCTCATCATGAATATAATCTTTGTGTATTATGTTTTTGCGACGGATATTCATAAACTTCCCAGCACAAATAACTAACAAACATTTCTGCTTACAAATTCAACAAATAAACCAAAAAAAAAAAGTCGTCAACATTAGGGTGAGAAATGGAATTTTTTTTGTGTGTGGTATTCGAAGGGATGGCATTTTAAAAGAATACATTTTATAAGATGTAATAATGAGTGAAATATTTATGGAATGCAATTGAAATACTTTATTTTGTTCGTTAGTTTCTTATCTCCGAAAAATTGGGTTGGCTTATTAGATATTTTTATGAAATTTTGCGAATTTTTTATTTATTATTTTTGATTATGAGATTATGTTGGATTTTAAGTTATTATTTTGTCTTCTTTTATAAGTTTTGTATACGTCACATTGCGCACTCTTCTTCGTCATATTATTTATAAAATATTTGTGGCATGTGGTTTGATTTGATAAGAAACTTTAAGATAACTTATTAATTGGGGTCTAGTTTTTGTTTGTGTATTTTTTCTATTTGGATTACACGATTTGTGAGTGAATTAATTATTCTGAAGTTTTATTCTTCTAGTTTTGTGGCTATTTATATGCCGAATTTATATCAGATGTGATTAGATAAGTTTTAATGTAGTTCAAGATAATATACATATGTATGTAGGTAGACATGTATTAAGGTAAGTTTAATTCAATGTTGTTTATTAACAAGATTAGGTATAAAATGTGCAATCGTTATTTTAATAGAATGTATAACATTTACTTTTAAGACTGGTTCGTTGTTTAATGCTCAATGGCTTGGTTTATGGTAAAATTTAAAAAGTTAACATATAATCTTGCATTTTCTGAAAACTCCCAACATATACGCTTCATAAAGTGGAGAAGTACGCGTTGCGTTAAACATCGTACATTTTTTCTTCGTCATTTAATAATTTTATTAAATTTTCATTTAATTTATTCATCTAATATTTCGTAATGTTTTTGTTTGCTTTTATTGTGCTTTAGTTTTAAGAACGAATATGAATTTTCGACAAAATTAGAAAAATATGCATGTGTTGGTAAAACAGTGAACAGAAAAACGTTAAACATATATGTAATTAGTTATAACTAAAACAATATTATGACGAAAATGAAATTTAGAAAGTAACATGAAAAAATGATAACATACATTAGAAGTAGAAATTAGTAATATACTCATATGCACATACGAATCTTCAATATTATAATTAAATATTGAAAATGATGACGAAACTGTACTACAGATCAAAAAGATCCCATATAGATGTCCGGGGAATTCGGCATATATGGATAATTAGCGTAAGGCTTGGCATGGCCGTCAAAATAAAATTAGCCCCATTTGAATACGATGACCAAGACCTATTTGTTACTGATGTTGAACATGGATACATATAGAAATCAAAAGGCATTAATGTGGTTGGGCACGGGCGGGAGGCAACTCTTTTGTTATTGATCTCGAAAATTGATAATTACAACAAAAAAAAATTGGAATTGTTTGTTAACTCTTTCGAAGATTGGCCAGCTCACAGAGTTTACCGATGAACAGCCACAGACAGAACAGTGGGGCCGATTTCCGAAAAGCTGGCCAAAATTCTGAAATTCTCTACTGGGGGGTTTTTAGGGTCGCTGATCACGAATCTCTAGTCATACTTGTAAAATTTCACCCCCTTCATCCCTTATTGACAATCTCTTTGCATAAAATACCGTATATACATATCATATTACGGTCATTTTCATGGTTTTTGAGTCACCGATTACGAATCTCTAGTCACATTTACAAAATGTCACCCCCTTCATCCCTTATTAACTACTCTTATTCGTCAAATAACCTAAATTTTATGAAATTTTGATTTCTTTCTCGTTTTGTTCATTTTGTTGTGTAAGTACACATATTGCACATATTGATAAGCAATTATATAAGAACACACAGAAATAATTATACAAAACAAAAATAATGTAGGTCATCAAATTTTGTTTACACTTCAAACAAAAAAACTTTACGTAGCAAGATAAAAAATACAAAAAAATTAATAATAAAAAAACTAATCATATGGTGTAATACTTTTGCAAACATTTAGGCTAAGTAAAGAAAATGAGTATTCGACAAACATTCAAGCAAACAAAATTAAAATGATTATAAGCGAACATTCAAGCGAACAAAAATCAGAATAATTATAAACGAATAATGTCAATGAACGGAAAAGTGTCGATAAAGAAAATTAAGAAATACAATAAACAAAAAATTGTTTCGAAAACGAAATTAAATGTAAGTGCAAAATCATCAAATAGCAAAAAGTTATTAACACCAGAATTGTTGGTGGAAATTTGTATATGTAAAATTGTATAAAAACCAAAAACTAAAATCAATAAAATCAATCGTGTCTTATAACTGAAGAAGTTAATTTAAATTTAAAATTGCTTTTTTTATTAAAATATCCGGAAGATCAAACCAAGCAGACATTGTAAGTATTTCTACAACTAACATTAAACGGTACAGGCCCAATGACGGTAGCGGTTAGCCTCGCATAACGAGGGGGAAGTACATAAGGGTTAAACTCAGACCTTCCCGTCCAATATTCGTCCTCTTGGGTATCCTCTCTAAATAATAACACTCGCGCAAAATGCACTACTCCTCGACACGTAATAAACTCAATAATAAACTAAAAGTAGAATCATAAATAAAATTTACAATGAATAATTAGTCCGGTCAGGTAGATTATAGAAAAAATAACAAAAATACAGATCAGGTCAAATCAGTCAGCAAATAAATATTAACAAGTAGTCCCCGTAAACTTCATATATTTATGGTTGTTGTCGCGTAGGAGTATATTCACTATTCAGTTATATTCCTATATACATATACAAGTATGTATATTGTATACTGACAACACACCATAACAATTTAGTAAACCCAACAATTATTTATTTTAAAATGTCCATAACAAATCGAGGGGCAGCTAGGGGCAGCTGATTTTAATTTTATTTTATAGGTAATATTTTTAACTGCAACCTCTTATGCATTTAATGACCGAACACTACAGAACAATATAACTTTTATATTAAAATCTTTTTTTTAAATATAAAGTTTAAAAAAACAAACAATCATTGTTTAATTAATATTTATTGTTTAAAATACTAATATTTTAAAACACATTATTATATTCTACATACCTTAAGGAGTTAATTCCATTTTATTTGATTAAAATTGGTTGTATATTTAAACTTCTACGTATGTTTTTGCACTAGTGTCTTTTACGACTGCAGCTTGAGTGAAGCTACGTTGCAATTGCAACTAAAACTCTAGTGTAAGTAAAGGTATTTGGACTCTCTTGTGACTGTTTTAAGACGTTAGGGTATTACTAAAGCCAACTCAACGTAAACAAAACCTAAATAAATAGTTTCTGTTATTTAATTTTCGCCAGACTGTGCGACGGGGCTAACCCTTTTGTTTTGGGAATTTAAAAAAAAAACAAATTATTTTATTGCTTTTTATTTAGTCGTTTAAAGGGCTATTTTTTCTGTTTAAAGATAAAATTCGATGTAAGGTTTCGTTTAATATTGTAAATTAATTTTCTTAATTTCTTTAATTTAATTTGATTTTTGGTATTTTGAACAAAGTTTTTTGTGATAATTGAATTTGCATTTTATAAATTTTTGACCCGGCTGTTATTTGGATATTCTTTTTAGCTGATTAAATTTTTTAAACCATTTTGACATTATTTCGACCTTGGCTATCTAACGGACTCTCTTAATTTTCGAATATATTTTATGAACAATTTTAGTTCTTTTTTAATTTGTGCACGTGTTGGCATTTTAGTTTTTAATAGTTTTATAGTTTAGTGTTCCCCTCTAAAAAGGGGGATCTTTTGTAATTTATATTATATTTAAGGTTAAATTTTTGGTGTTGGTTTTTCTGAATATTTTTAGAAGTTTTAGTTTTCTTTTTATATTTTAGTTTTAAGCTAGCGTTTTTGAATTATTTTTACTAATTTTTCACTAATAGTTTTGTAAGCTAGAGTTACAATTGTTTTTTAATTTTATAATGGTTTTTGGCTTTATACGTAATGGCGCCTATTAAGAGGCATAATTATAAAAAGAAGAGTAACGGTATAACCGGAGAGGCTATTTGTAAAGCATTATGTAGTATAAATGAAAACCCAGAATATTTCAAATTTTCTAGAAACGATACAACAGCAATGAAAAGGTTGTGTGACATTATGCATATCAAACATAACCTTCCAAATATCTCCAATTTATACTATGCTTGGCAAAAGTATTTTATTAACATTCAGAAAAGAAATTTATTAACATTCAGGCTTCGTTGAACGTTGTAAATGAGTTGTGCAAAAATACAGAATGTATTATATTTTCAGCTGAAAAAATAAATTTTGTATGGATCGTGTAAAAACATTTTGCACAAGCAAAAATATAAATTTGAACTATTCAAAAATAATGAAATGCGAGTTTACACCACATGCAACGAAAGCGAAATTATTCATTTTTCCGCAAAGGTACTGTTTGGTAGCAGTATATAAACAATAAAATCAAAACACTTCAAAACTTTCAGGCACAAATTAAACCAATTTATTTGTTTCTAAAATGTTACACTATTCTATACATTTGTTCTTATGATTTTGTCAGTTTCACGTCTCTAATAATTCAGCAATGCAAAGGTCGGATAAGGAAATCACAACCCGATGTCGACCTGTATCTGAAAGAAAACAAAAACAAATTGATGAACCATTCTAAATATTAATGTAATTTGTACTTAACTTATAGTAACTATTTGATGTTATCCATTAAATGTATTGCCACAATTCTTTTAATTATTTTGTAATCTAAATAATATTGTACATTATTTATTGTAAATTTATGTTATACGGGAAAATTGATGTTACTATTTATTTGCTAAAAATATGTATCTGTCATGTTGACGCACACAAAATCTAGTCTAGTACAATTTTTACATCACATTAGTTTCGAGAGATATCGAGAAATTTATAATAATATCGAAAACCAAACAGAGATAAACATAAAAAAAGAGAAGAGTTAAGCAATAGTGATCTTGCAATAGAAGAAAACATAAACGTTTTTTGGCATTCGGTTTTTTTATGTCAACCAAGAACAATCAACAATAAAGTACATAATCAAGCGTACTTTAAAAATAACAAACTTTTATATTTTATTCGAATTGTGAATCGATTGTGTTTGATAAGTCAATAAATATAATTGTAAACCATATATACCTATAAACGTCAAGCCTTTCATTTATTTCAAAGAATCAGCGAAGGAAAATTTATACAGTCCACAAAACGATTTGGTGAGTTGATTAGTTCGCGTGTTGCACAGGTACTTAGGCAATATCGTAGATTACGGTGACAGAAAATGAAATTAATTTCGGAAAACAAGAGTGCACACAACACATATTTAGATTTGGTAAGTTCAACCAGAGACAACATGTTTACCATAGATTTCTTATTTTTCTAAAAACTATGAAAAAAAGTAAACTTCTGATATTTCCCATCTTATCGTTGTATTGCATATACGTATTATATACGCAACGCATGTAAAAATCATTGCCATATAAAATACACCAACACAATGAAATATCAGAAGTTTATTTTTTTTCATGTTTTTAGTCAAAAGAGAGATCTATGATAAATGTGTTGTCTCTGGTTCAACTAATCTTGAACTATATCAAAAAGGTAATACTCAGGACATGACCACATCAGCAGTTTTAAGAAAAAAAAAAATCAGAATTTTACAAAAGAGATGATCTTGATCGAGATTGCGATTTGGTAGATATTTATTATCAATGTTGTTTACAAACTAAAACAAATCGGTATTTATATTATGTGATAGAACCCCTAAAAGTGGTGCTATAGCGAAATGAGCAAGTTTCTCTTTTAAAACAAGAAAAAATCAAAGCAATTCATTTTGATGCAACCAGTGGTATTGTAAGGATACCGATCTGCCTTAAAGAACATTATCTACAAAAGAATATTATATTACGCTTGTGTTATAAAAGTTAACTGACTCTAAGTAAATTTTTGTTAGACGTAAAAAAAAAATTGAAATAAATGTTAAACCATTAAAAGATCATTATTTTGTCGTTGCTTCGTCGTGGGCTCTAATAAACGCAATAAATAATACATTTAATTTTATGGGTATGACTAAATATATTCAGTATCATTTCAATTTGATACAAAACCAGTTGCCAGTAAAAAGAATAGTTATACCTATAATTATTTGCTGTTAACATTTTATTAATATTATTGTAGTCCAAATAAAAAAAATGCCTAACATAGTTGCTGACCACTGAAACTTACTATTAGACTTTTTCTGCGCTATGCGACGTCAAGTCTATAAGTTGTGTAGACGAGTTATTTAGACAATTTTGCTGTATCATGTGCTCACCTAAAATTACTAAAAGTAGTAAATTAGCATACAAAATGTTCATTGAAAAATTAAGAAAATTGTATGATGATCATTATGCTGATTTTGAAGGTTCTAAATCGGAAGAACGGATAAATTACTGCATTAACATTTGGCCAGAAAGTACTACGTAAAAAAATATTTTTCGTACATAATATTATGGGCCAATTTTTTTTCGAATCTGTTTGCGGCAATGTTTCTAACGCTGTATTATAGAAAATTGGTTTATTGCGGTAAAAAACAATTATTTAGGTCGCGTTGTAAATATTTTAAAATATAGATGAGAACAAAAAATCAAATCCATAAAAATGCCAGAAGCGTTTGTAACAACCCCAAAAACTACTAAACGAAAAGGTAATTAAGATAATATGAGCACCGAAGAGCAGTGGAGAAAAAAATTAGACGTTTAGATAATTCGTCAAAACATATCGGTAGGAACGTGCTAAATAGATATAAAAATCAGAAACTTTTTGAAGCTGTTCCGAAAAATGACGGGAAAATTAAAGGCTTTAACGTTGAAAGAGAAACGGTTTTTCTTAAGTTTACGGTGAAGAAAAAATATCGGTGGTGAACTCTTACCCAAATTTTTGTCTGCATGGGTATCGACAATGAAATTTTAAAAATTAAGTTTAAAGAAATAAATTCAGAGTTCTTTACGTTTATTTATAAAATTATTTCATCGAAAAATCCAGGGATGCGGAGTCGAGGAGTCGGACTATTTTAGTGGAGTCGGAGTTGGAGTCGAAAAAATTCTGACCGACTTCGACTCCGCATTTTATAGTTTCTTTCTCTCCTAAAATGCACCTTACGCATATTATTAAGTTATGATCGACAAAATAAAAGCAAACCGGCGCTAAGTGATTTGGCAATCGTTTAAAATTTTTTTTAATATTCCGAAAAGCTCACAGACATAGTGACCAGCCGTAATCTTTATCTATTAACCACCAATAAAATCCCGTTGAGAAAGTAGAAGCAAAACATGAATTCAAAACATTTCTAGATGACCATGAGAAATTGAAATGACTGCGGATTACAAAAATTCAGGATTTATTTTTTTGATGGCTTGGAGAAAAGGGAAAAAGTCCACAGAAGTACGAATCTTAATATTCTTGAGGCCTTACTAATTTTAAGAACAAATTTATACTTACCTAATTTAAATTTTAGACAGTTTTTCTTTTTCTTTTATTTCTTTAATTATTCTTTACTTTGATTTTTAATTTTTGTTATATTTAAATTATGTTCTTGTGATGATAGAATTTGAATACGAGCAGTAGTATGAATTTCATAATTGTATTTTTATTACATGTAGAAGTTGGAGTTGGAGTCGGAGTCGAATAGTAAATTTTTATACATCGAAGTCGGAGTCGAAGAATTATTTTACCGACTCCGTAGCCCTGGAAAAATCTCCACCTTGAAACGTATGACACACGCACGAACATATTATTCTATGTATTCGAAAGAATAAAGTCTATGCAACATCACGGAAATACCACAATATACTAGATGCAGAATATCAAATCACATACTATGGCTGCGGTCGAATTCTCAGGTAAATCATTTACTGCGGTAAATTTAGATTTTTAATGTTCGTTTTCTGTTAAATTACGCATTTTTTTCTAATTTTTACTCGATCAATTCTTATAACAATAAAGAATAAAGTATCTAAACGTAAAAGATTTACGTTTTTTTATTTCCCTTACTCTCCAGCAAAAAAAGGTAAATGCATTTACCGAATTTTGTGGATTTACTCGAGAATTCGACCGCAGCCTTAATAGATAAATTGATACCCCAACCTACATCAGTCTATTAAAAATGTATTGTAGAAGACCTGGGGTGGTCATTTTGTGGTGCTTTATCACATTTGGTGATAAAACTGTGATAAGCTGACATTTGTCGTAGCTTACTTCGGTGTCATCATGGATGAACAATGCCATGTCGGATATTGATTTGAATGAAAAAGACCACAATATCTTCCATCTTACTTTTACAAATGCCAAAAATTGTATATTTTGTTTACTTTTTTTATAATATGGAGTTTGGTTAAAAACATCTTTAATAAAAATTACAAAAAATGAATGAAATTTACAATGACGCGAAGTATAAATAAATGATATTTATTAACAAAACAATAATTTAAATATTTTTGAAAAAAAAATAAATTAGGTTGTTATAGATGTTGTCGATGGTTAAACTACTGATTTGATGTCTATCTGTGTTTTATAGTTATAGATGGTGAGTGGTTACTATGGTTAGTTATAGAGAACCGACTCACAGGAGATATTTTATGTTAGTTGAATAATCTTAAACTAAGAAATTTCTCCTTCTCAACTAATCAATTATTACAGCAATTACGCCGATTTTCTCTCAATTAGTTGGTCTAAAGAAATCTCGACCACGATTGTTAGTAGTTGCACGTTAGTTTATACTTACCAATTTGTTGGTGTTGTTAATAATCAGCTTCCAAATTCTCGAGTAGTGATAAAATTTTGTTATTTTCTTACTTTTTTATTTAAATTACTTTTATTTTCTGAGGAGGTAACAGTGTCTCCAATTACGAATAATGAATAATGAATGACGAGTAATGAATGTATATCTTCTTGTTACAATTTTTCGATCTTATATACTAAAATATTGTGTGTTTCCAACAACAACACATATACAAATATAATTGCTGATTTTCAATATTCCGAGAACTAGATCATAAATTTATTTTGGTCATTATATTGTATTTGATATTTTTGTTTTAATTGCATTACCCAATATTCTACTTATTTTAGGTCAATATATATTACACATATGTATGTCATTTACTTACTTTGGGTTACATCATATATTATTTTTATTAAAAAATGTAATTGATTTTATTAAATTCCCCTAAATGTTTGCACTATATTTGCTTATTTTTACAAATTGTGAATTTTATCATAATATGTACGTCTACGTATGTATTTGTTTTTTATTTTTATTTATTATTGTTGTCCCACATTTTATTATTACCAGACGTTATTATGTATATACTTTTATGCATACGATATAATTTATTATTTGGTTCACAACAAGGTATTGTTAAATTTACAAGAAAAACGAAATATAAAATCAACAATTATTTAAGTTTTTTGTAGTTAATTATATGTTAAAAGAGCCATTCTAATTGCTTGAAATAACAAATTTCACAAAAACAATGATCCCCCTAATAGAAATGGGCAAAAAAAAAAGAAATTCTTGAACAAGAAAGTCAACATAAACCATCAACATAACTTCACAAAATGCAAATAATGGCCTGTGTTTAACCATTAAATTCTTGTAAATTTAAAGCTTTTCTAGTGATGTTATGTTAAAAAAATAATAATTATTCTTTTTTTATTCAATAATTTTGTTTTGCATTTCATATCATGGTAATTTTCATTCATTTTTTTAAAACTTTAATTTCGTTGTTTTTTATTAAAGTATATTGAGTTTGATCAAAAACAACAAAATTAAATTTTTAAAAAATGAATGAAAATTACCATGATGTGAAATGCAAAACAAAATTATTGAATAAAAAAAGAATAATTATTTATTATAATGAAATAAAAATGCATTTATTTGGCATTTTATTTAAACACTAATCACATTTGCTGTTGAGTATTGGTTTATCACACATAAATTTCATTATGTTCATAAACTTTCATTTGAGGTTAAAATTTATTTTGCAGTGTTGTCATTTTGTGGTGAAATATCACATTTGGTAATACTTTGAGAAAAAGAAATTGTCGTAACTTACTGCGGTGTCATCATGGATGAACAACATATATTATTTGAATGAAAAAGACCACAACATTTTCTTTCCGTCTTACTTCTACAAATGCAAGAAATAGTTTATTTTGATTTTGTTGTTTAAATTTTTTTAATATGGAGGTTGGTTAAAAACAACCCTAATAAAATTTCAAAAATATGAATGAAATTTACATTGAAATGAATTATAAATAAATAAGATCTATTAACAAAATAATCATTTATATATTTTTGAAATAAAATAAATAGGTTACTGTTAAATTTACAAGAAAAACGAGATATAAAAATCAACAAGTATCTAAGTTTTGTGTAATAAATTAAATGGTAAAAGAACAATTCGGTTTCAATAATGGTCGGTGTTTAAACATCAAATTTGAATAAACTAAAAGGTTTTCTAGTTATGTTACGTTAAAAATATAATAATTAGTAATTTATTAATCAACAATTTTTTTTTGTACTTCGTGTATTGGTAATTTTCATTTATTTTTTTAAAACTTTAATTTTGTTGCTTTTTATTAAAGTATATGGAGTTTGATCAAAAACAACAAAATTAAAATTTAAAAAAAAATGAATGAAAATTACCATGACACGCAGTGCAAAAAAAATTGTTGATTAATAAAAGACTAATTATTATATTTTTAACGTAACTTAGCTAGAAAATCCTTTAGTTTATTCAAATTTGATGTTTAAATACCGACCATAATTTACACTTCAATAAAAAATTAAAACAAAACACACTGACCCCGTATTCGTGTATTTTTACGATAAACGCAAACATTAAAACATGTTATATTGGAATTTATTAAATTAAAATGCATTTTATTTCAATAATTACCATATTTACTTTTGAATTAAATTTTATCACCACCTCAACTAGCACTTCATATAAAATGTTCTTATAATCACATTTGAGGTTATGAACTTATCACTACCCAAGTATAACAAATCTAAACTCAGTTGTGAGTTCCATCATTTTTGGTAAGTTATACAGGAACTTGTTTGTATATAGGGAAATTAGTAAAAGATTGACAAGGAAAAATGTTCATCATTTATTTTTTTGTCAATTGTCAGCCATTTCATTAAAAATAAACATTTGATGTGTACACAGTACGCATTATAGTTATACATAAATTAATATTTCTGTGGTTTTAAATCATAAGTGTAAGTAATACGTTACATTAATTAAATAATTTGTATACTAATAATACAATATGTACTACAAAATATTTAATAAAAAGTTAAAATAATTTTCTTTTAAATTTTAAGCTGCTCTCTGATGTTCCTGACATTGCCACATCTACACTTAGGCATTCGCATGTCGAACGAAAATCACATAAGATAATCTTGGATTTTAAGCTTGCTGTTGTTCTTAATAAAATATAATTAAAAATAAAACATAAATCTAAATATGTATTTCATTGAAAAAACTAAAAATCTTACCAATGTACATAAGGGGGATTTTGACAGTACCCAACAAGCCCAAAAGCAATTTTGCCCAACAAACATGATATTGAGTTCCATCCAGTTCCTGCTTTTCGCGACAAGTTTCATAGTGTTTCTTATAATAAAATGGAACTCAAGTGGAGCTTATTCTGAACTAAGCTAAGATTGAGTACTGGAAATTCTAGGTAAAAGGTTGAGGTAAAAATACTTGGGTATTATTCATTATTTTCCCTTTAAGATTCATTTTGCAGGGTTGTACTTGTAGACTTTCTCCAATTTTTTATATCACACAAAAAAGTCTCCACTTGTGATATAAAAGTGTGATAAAGCACCACAAAATGACCACCCAGGGTTCGAATTAGAAATTCTTACAGTTGCTATCTGCCATTTACTTTTTACACTATCTGCCGTGGGCACTTGGCGGAAACACACTTAATACAATACCCACATTTTCTAAATTTTTTAAAAACCTTTAGAAAGGTTTAAACCTTTTGAAATTTTGCGAAATATTTAACAAGTGTTTTTTAAAAAATTTAAAAAATGTGTGTATTACCTACCATTTGACATTGTCAACGAAAACACACTTCGCAATGTTGAAAGTTCAGAATCCCCAATATGGAATTTACTTAAGAATGAATCAGATTTTGATGAAGTATGTAATCAGAAATTTGTCTCTTTTAGTCAGAAGTAACACGAAAACTATTTTGATAAGTAGAAAGAGAAAAAGGAAAGACTGGGTAAATAGGAAGCTTCTGCCTTAATCTTAATTTTTAATGTTATAGATTAAAGAGAAAGATACCAGCGGATGATGAGAAAATCTCCAAATAACTATTATTTAGTTGAATAATATAACGAATATAAAAAGCTGGTCGCTAACAAAAATATTTAGCTTAAGGGAGAACACCACTGTGATATTTTCAAAAAATCGATTTTTTTTTTTTGCCTTTAAAAAATCCTTTAGACCCTCAAAAATATGATCAAATTCGTTTATAGCTAAAAAAATTTTTTTTAGAAGGTTTTCAAGCATTTTCCTGAGAGCTCTTATTGAGAAGTTATTGATACCAAAAACTTTAAACGCGTTTTTCTCGAAACCGTGTTTTGGAAATCTGCACGCAGCAGAACTCAATCAATTTTTGTTCAATCGACTTGAAAATTTAACTGTAGCTTCTTAAATAGATTTAAAATCGAAGTACATGAGTTTTTTTTGATTCATTAAAAATTAAAAAAGATATACAACTTTTTATACGAAAATTATAGTCGAAAAATGAAACTTTTTCTTCAAACTTGTCTCAATTTTTTATTTTTTCGAATTTTTTAATTTCCTCATGTACTTCGATGCTAAAACTAATATATTTCATGAAAATATTTTATTTTTTGTTCCAGGAACAAATTTAAGATACTTCTACTGCGTGCAGTGGAGCGATTCTAGGCAAAATCACTTCTACTAAAGCTACTCTAGCGCCGCCATTTTGTATTTTTTTTACATACATTTTTTTTTTTTGTTTACTTAAATATATGCCAAATATAGCCTAAAAGTTTTTTTTCTCTAAACCCAACCCATTTCTCAAAAAAAAAAAATACCAAACTAAGCACTTGAAAATGGTAGGTCACAGTGGTGTTCTCCCTTAAGAAAATATACAATTGATATTGTATTTGTATCGGATGAGTTGAAACTTAGTAATATTGTTAATACATTTTTCGTCACTATTGGCGAGAGTATTACTCAGGTGCTACCCAAAGTCCCAAACCAAATATTTTTGATTTTGCCTACATCAGGTATGCCATTATTGTTCCTTTACAGTTTACTCGTGTCCATGAAGTAGAGGTTAAACAACATATGCAGAAACTAAACCTAAATGATTCTACAGGAATCGATGGAATTTCGGCGAAATTTATTACAAAGTTTTCTGAAAATCTTACAAGTGTTTACGCAAAATGTATTAATAATGCAATTATTAATAATAAATTTCCAAATTCCTTGAAATTTGGCAAGATTATTCCGATACCAAAATCTGGAAATTATTTACTGCTAAACAATAACAGGCCAATATCAATATTAAATGCGTTATCTAAAATATTATAAAGTGTAGTACTATGGACAGATTAAATATTTTCTTATCGGTAAATAGGGTTATCTCGGATTCACAGTTTAGATTCTGGAAAAATTCAAGTACTACTGCTGCGGTGTTGAGACTTGTGAATATTATGAATGGTGCTTTTATTAGAAAATGTTACGCTGGATATATTTTCATTGATATTAAAAAGGCATTCGATACTATAGACCACGAGCTATTGTTAATGAAATTGGAAAAGTTAGCTCTTTCTCAATATCAATTAAACTTTTTCGCAGATTATTTAGCAAATAGAGAACAAGTAGTACAATTAGGACACACAGTAAGTGAAATTATGAAAATTACTAAAGGTGTTCCGCAAACTGCAATGCTCAATTTTAGGGCCAACTTTGTTCAATATTTTTATTAATGACATCACGAAAATAGATCTAGTTGGTAATATTATTCTCTATGCAGATGATGCAGTAATA
This sequence comes from Tipula helvola, assembly GCA_963556165.1. Lineage (NCBI taxonomy): Eukaryota > Metazoa > Arthropoda > Insecta > Diptera > Tipulidae > Tipula > Tipula helvola. Next base: position 150,341,559 of record OY744481.1, on the reverse strand, counting down.
TGCTATGGAAATGAAAGTCTCGGCAGTATGCACTCTGAAATGGAAAATGATCTTGTCAACAAAAAAATGGTTTGACCTAAACCTGTTAATATAAAATGCCGGGAAAACTAAACTTTTCCTTTTTGGAAACAAAAATATTAAATCTTCGTCTTACGATAATCAACCAATTGAGCATGTAACTGAATATACTTATCTTGGTGTGATCATCGATAATATGCTAAGCTGGAAAAAACATATTGATAAAGTAAAGTCATCTATATCTCCTTATATATTTGTTATTAAAAGGGTTCGCAACTTTGTCCCTTTTAAATGTTTACTTGCCATTTGGAGCAATTGTGTTAAATATCAACTTGGGGGGGGGGGGGGGGGGAGGCATTTTTACACTACAGCATAATTTGTGGTCCTTTTGATCGTATATAATTTTCATTTTCAAAACACTTGCTGGCGGTCATATATATTAGATATTTTCACAACTACTTTAAGGCGGTTTTTATTTAATGATTTTTTGTATTCGGCTCACGATGTTTTTAAAATGCCGGATGATGTTGTATATTGCATATGTATGCGTAGATTTTGCGTTGATTTTACGAGTCGATATTCACACATACATGCAATATTTTTTGTTCGGCACTTTTATTTCCGTAACATGATTTCTATACAATTTTTTACTTACTCCTGCCGCTAAAGATGTTTTCACATAAAAAAGGTGTTTTGAGTTAAGTTTATTGTTTGATCAATAGATAAATACCGAGAATTATATCTACTACAATTAAAATACATAATCAAATATTAAAATAAATTATTTAAATAATTAAAGAAAATAATTTAATTTATATTATAACACCAAAGCAAGAAACTAAATTTTTCATCATGATTGCTCTCGTGGAATTATTCTCTACCACCAAAAAGTAGGTACAATTATTCAAAAACCGGAATAACAATGGAATTGTGGTTTGTAAAATTCCCTCAGTTTCTCGAGAATCTCAACCAAATTTTCTCGAGAAATTAGAATCTCGAAAATTACAAAATAAATTTTCTCGAGATTTCGAGAGCGTAAAATTATGACGATTTCTCGAGATTCTCGAGACGAGATTTCTCGAGCAGAAACTCTATGTACAATGTACTAAGTGATAAACTAGCACCGGAAAAGCCGAGTTGAAAATCTTATGCGGATATCACTAAATTACTGAATCAACACTTCAATCCAACACCGTTGGAAATTATCGAGAATTATAGATTCCATTTACGAAAGCAGAAAGATGGAGAAAGCGTGGAATAATTTTTGGTGGAGCTGAGAAGATTGTCAATCAACTGTAAATTCGGTGAATATTTAAATACGGCGTTACGAAACCAATTCGTTTTTGGGTTGAACAGTCAGAAGATCCCAACCCGTCTGTTGAAAACAGTAGATCTTACATTAGAAAGTGCACAGAAGACAGCCATATCGATGGAATTATCGGCGAAAGGTGGCGCTGAATTCAATGGAAACAAAAATTTAAATGTCTACAATATTCGACAACCGTCATCCAGGAGAAGTACATCGTATCAGAACCATAATGACAATAATCCCCTGACTTCAGGTACAAGGAATTTTAATACAAATAAAAATAATAGTTTGAAAATAAATAAAATTGCATGTTATAGATGTGGAAATGAAGCACACTTAGGTAACAAATGTTTTCATGTGAATTCCGTTTGTTCCTTTTGTAATAAACGGGGACATTTGAAACTACCTGAAATTCAAATCAAAAGATCAAAATAGTACAAATTTCATAATGAATGAAGAAGATAATAACGACTAAAATTACAGTAGCGAGCATTAGTTTTAAAGATTTTCAAACATTACAAGATTTTCGGATACATTAACGCGGTTGTAAATTCTAATCTTGGGAATAAAAATTTAAAATTATATGTAGTGGATTCAAATAAACATGCGCTTTTAGGCCGCGAATGGTTACGAAATTTGAATTTAAATTGGGATCAGATTTTGGGAAATACGGAGGTTAATAATATTGAGGATGTGTGCAGGAAAAATACGTTAGAAAAAATACAAGAAATGTTAGAACAGTACAAAAATGTATGGTCGGAAAATTTAGGACATATACGAAATATTCAGGCATACATTAGTATTCAACCAAATGCGCAACCAGTTTTTATACGGGATAGGCCAGTTCAATTTGCAGTTAGGGACGCAGTAGAGCGAGAGTTAGACGAATTGGTGGAAAATGGGATTATTATTAGTAGTAGATGGGCTACTCCCATTGAAGATAAAGTGAGGATTTGCGGAGATTACAAGATAACGGTAAACCCAATCTTAATAGTGGACAAACACCCACTACCTAAAATGAAGGAACTTTTTGCTTCAATCGCTGGTTGGAAAAAAGTTTTCTAAAATAGATTTAGCGAAAGCCTATTCACAATTAGAATTGGCAGAAGCAGGTCGAGAGATACTGACGTTGAATACGCATAGAGGGTTATACGAACCTCAACGTTTGATGTATGGGCTAGCGTCAGCTCCTGCAACATAGCAACGGGAGATAGAAAATATTTTAGCAGGAATCCCTAACCATAAGATGACATAAATATAACTGGACCTACCGATGAAATTCATTTAGAAAGATTAAACGAAGTACTTAAAAGGTTAAATGACTTAAACATAAGGATTAATAAAGAGAAATGTAAATCTTTTGCAGACGATATAGATTATTATAGATGCGATTACTAATATGCCGGAACCAACAAACAATGACGAAGCTCGTACGTTTGTGGTTTTGATAAACTATTAGGGGAGATTTTTTGATAATTTAAGTACGGTTCTGCATCCAATCAATAATTTACTCAAAAATTACGTAGTGTTTGAATGGGACGAAAAATGCAAAAAGACTTTTTCGAGAATTAAAAAAGAAATGCAATCGGATAACTGTTTAACTCACTATGATCCACAGCTACCTCTGATACTGACTACAGATGCTTCACAGTACGGAATGGGCGCTGTGTTAAGTCACAGAGACAAAAATGGTACAGAGAAACCAATCCAGTATGCATCACATACTCTAAACAAAACAAGGCAAAGGTATTCACACATAGATAAAGAGGCCTACGCAATTATTTTTGGAATTCGTAAATTCTTTCAATACCTTTACGGTAGGAAATTTACATTAATAACAGATAACAAACCACTTTCCCAAATACTATCACCTAAAAAAGGGTTACCCACGATTTCGGCAATCCGAGCATGCGAATGCAGATGCTTTTTCACGATTGCTGATTAAGGACAAGTTCCAAGCAATAGAAGAACCTGATTTATTGCAAATAAACCAAATAGAAACCTTACCTTTAACATTTAGAGAACTGGGGTTCGCTACCATGTCGGATACAAGTGTAAAACAACTGATTGAGGGAATAAAAAATGGTCGGGTAGTAAACCACTGTTACAGTTTTGAAATAGACCAGACTGAATTTGCATTACAAGAAGATTGTCTATTACGATGCATAAGAGTGTATACTGTACATGCCTCCGATGTTACGTGGGCAGGTTTTAAATGAACTAAACTCAACGCATTTTGGGATGACAAGAATGAAATCGTTAGCTAGAGCTTATTGTTGGTGGACAAATATTGATCGTGACATAGAGAAGATGGTGAAAAATTGCACAGATTGCAAGTTACATAAAGGCAATCCAACGAAAGAATCAATACATACATGGGAAGCGCCGAAAGCTCCGTTTCAACGCGTACATGTGGACTCCGCAGGTTCATTTCTAAATAAATACTTTTTAATTTACGTAGATGCTTACTCAAAATGGCCTGAAGTTAGTATTCTTTCAAATATAACGATTACAACTAACATAAATCACTTACGTCAAATATTCAGTGTGCATGGAATACCTAGTATCCTAATTTCATATAGGGGAGTTTTTACAGAATAATGGTATACAACACCAAATGGGAGCGCCTTATCACTCTTCAACTAACAGACAAGCAAAGCGGACCGTTCAAACGATTAAAGCAAAATTAGGTACCCTAAAATGCGATCAAGAGCCTCTTAATAAGGAACTTTGCAACATATTGTTAACGTATCGAAAAACTTTACACCCTTCTTAGACAAATTAGATCACGAATATATTTAATGATCCCCCAAAAACCTAATGTGGGGGAAGAGTTGCCGCGGGCTCAACTAAAAAATAAAAAGTTTTGAGTTAGGGCAAAAAGTTGCTTGTAGAGAATACTTGAATAGGCAATTTAAATGAAAATTCGGAACGGTGATACAAAAAATTGGGTTATCAAGGGGTTCGTCAACAACAACAAAGTCTGAGCCGATTGCTGCTACTCAATCATCAAGTGATAATAATGATCATAACTCCCCCAAAATTATTATTGGGAGTGGTGGTCTAGATTCTACTATGCGCACTGTCGAACCTGTAAAATGGATTTTTGTTTCACATCTGTGCAAGGATGTTGGTGACGATGATATGGTACGGTGTTTGAAAAATAAATTGGAGAATGTTAAACCTATTTTGGTTCGGATGAGACGTAATAATGACCGGGCATCATTCAAAATTGGGGTTCCTGATAATAACAAATTCAACCTGCTGTTGGACTCATCATCTTGGCCTCCTGGTGTATTAATCAAAGATTTTTTAAATTATCGTCGGCAATCATTGAATCATTTTTTTAGTACCACGGTCGGCTTTAACGGTTTAAAGCCAACACTTAATTCAAAGTCAAGTTCAATCTCAATCTATTATCAAAATGTGGTGTTATGCGCACAAAATTAACGCATTTTCTATTATTTCTTTCGTCGTCATGTTATCCGATATAAATGTTTTATCTGAGACTTGGTTGAAATCAGGTGTTTTAAGTTCAGAATTCTTTGATGGTAATTATATTACGTATAGATGTGACCGTTCCAGCCTAACAATTGATAAATCTAATGGTGGTGGAGTTCTTGTAGCTGTGCATAATTCAATTTAAATTATGATATAGTATGTCCGAACGATACTGTGGAACATGTTGCTGTGAAATTATCTTGGACAGTAAAATCAATGTGCATACGTAGCAAACTATAGTCCTTAATAGGTTTTAAAAATAATTATCACTACAAGAAAATAATATTCGTGTTTGTTTGTATTCGCTTTTCAATAATATAACAAAGTGATAAAAGTAGCACAATTATGGAGTTTTGCCAAAACAATGCTGCATACGTTCCAACTCTGAGCACTGCTGAGGTTTTTAGCTTACGCTGTGCAAATATTTATTATTTTATATCTGAGTGTAGCATACATGACATCATATGGTATTGGGTGACTTTAATCTTCCGGGTTTATGTTGGTGTACTGGTGATGATGATACTGCTTCTGTTTTTCCATCCAATGTTACGAGTGATGTGGAACAAATTTTTATTGATACTGTTTTAAATTTACACCAAATTTGCAAAGTTGCTAACTTCAATGGTAGCATTTTGGATCTAGTTTGACAGCAATAGTCAATGTATCAGATAGTCTTGCCATTCCAAGGTCATGTCTGGCTTTATTAGACACGGCCTCTCAAGCTTCATTCGTAACCGAAGCCATTATACAAAAACTGGATCTGTCTCGAACTAATTGTAAAAATTTAATAGCGGGAATTGGAGAAATAAGCAGCGGAAAATCACAGTGAAAAGCACCACAATTCGGCTAGCATCTAGATTCGGCACACATCCGATAACTTTGAAGACGTTAATTATTTCGAAAATCACATCTCCATTATCCTCCTTCAAATTTGATATCAGTAATTTGAAAAGTCTAGAAAAAAATCAATCTGGCCAATCCATATTTTTATAAACCATATAGGATCCATCAATATACTGATCGGCGCAGACGTCGTTTTTGAACTACTTGCGCATGCTAGAATGAACGTAGATAATACGAATAGCGCACATGAAACTAAATTGGGCTGGATCGTAAGACGTAGATACGACTCTACTAATATCACATTAAAACGATTTTGGGCGACTGAAGAGGTTCCTGAAATAACCAAGATCACAAAGAAGTAGCAGAATGGTGAATATTGATTCCAGGCAACTGCAACCCAAGCAGCTGATGGAACATTCAATACCAAACTTCCATTTAAAGAAACATTGAAACCTATCAAACCCACCATATGTATTTGTTGGGGATATCGAAAATATGTACCGGCAAGTTTTCGTCAGTAAAAAAGACACTAAACATCAAATAATTCTATGACGAGATGATTAGCAACGTATACGTCCGTACGCGTTAAATACAGTAACTTATGGTATGGCATCTGCACCATTTATGGCCACCAGATGCCATACCATAAGTTAAACATTACCATAAGTTGGCATGGATACACTCAGAAACACATCCAGAAGCAAGTCGGGCCATTGAATATGATATCTACGTAGATGATGTAATGACGGGAGCATCAACATTACCATAGCTAATCAATTTGAAAGACAATGTAGTAGAGATTTTAAAAAGCGGAGGGATTCAATTGAAGGGAAATGTCATCCAACGATTTAAAAGTGCGGCATTCGTTAAATAAGATAAACGATTCGAATCTAAAAATTCTTTCAGATGATCCAGAGCACGTAAAGTGGTTAGGATTAGCATGTGATGCCAGTACGGATCATTTTGTCTTCCAAGTAAACTTCAAAAATAAGGATGTGCATATACAAAGCGAAGTTTTTTGTCTGAGGCAGGAAAACTCTTTGATCCCTTGGGACTTTTATCCCCAATAACTATAAGACTTAAGATACTCTTCCAAAGCTTATGGCTGCAAAAAGTTAAATGGGATGAAGACGCTACCACCAAAATCAAAAGCAGCATGGATCGGTCTTCGAAACAACCTCTGTCAAACGCCATAAAAATTACACGAAGTATTGCTTGCTCAGACAACATAAGCATACACGGATTTTGCAATCAAGTAAATGGGCATACACCGCGGCAGTGTATGCTCGATCACACACCGGTCAAGAATTTGTTACACACCTAATATGTGCGAAAATCAAAGTAGCCTCGTTGAATTAGTATTCCGAGGCTCGAGTTAATGGGCGCAGTACTTTTGAGCAGATTATTAAACCAAATCAAAGAGATGCTATCAATCAGAGTTTCATCAGTAACAATAAGGATAGACCCGTAGATCGTATTAGACTGGTTGTCCAGTCAACCAAGGCGTTGGACCACATTTGTCACTAACCGAACATCTCAGATCATTAAACTATATAAAAGAGATTTATGACGACATGCACCATCCAGCAGGAATCTTTAAGAGCAAACTATGGTGGAATGGGTCGGCCTGGCTGGCTAAGGATGAAAAATATTTGCCAGATCAACAACAAATCCCCGAGACGAATGAAGAAATACAAATTGATGTATAAAACAGCATCATTTTCGAGTCCAAAGGGACAGAGCAAGATGACATCATACTTGATTTGAGTAAAAAATATTTCAGCTACTTCAAATTGCAGAAAGTATTTTCGAAGAACGATAGGCAAACTGGCATACTAATATCACAAGAACTTGAGTTGGCGAACCATAAAATTATTGTATATTGGTAAATTATTGAGATTGCCGACGAGTATCGCTGCCTCCAAAACAACAAAGCGATTTCCGTAAAAAGCAAAATTAAACAGTTAAATCCATTCCTAGATGTCGGAGGCGTCATGAGAGTCGGGGGAAGATTAGAAAAATCGATTGAGTCACACTATATCTCCAGTTATAATATCCTCAAGGGCCCCAATTGCCTCATCCATCACATATTATGTACTTATCCAGAAACAACATCCAGGAGTAAATTTACAAATCAGCCTCGTTCGACAAAATTATTGGATAATCGCAGTGGAAAGGAAGTCGCGAAAAATGTATTTCATAAATGCATCAGATATTTGAAACAGAATCCCAAGATGGTGAAGCAAATAATGGGTCAGTTACCTAATGATAGAATGACGTATTCTGTGGCATTCGGGCAGTAGGCTTAGACTTTTGTGGGCCATTCAAAATCCATCCAGTGAGACGAAGAAGTGCGATTCTAATGAAAGCCTATCTGTGTGCCTTCGTATGCATCAGTAATCATGCAATACATATAGAAGTTTGCATGAACCTACCAACAGAGTCATTTGTGGGCGCATTACGATGATTTACGAGTCGAAGAGGGCTGTGCCACTCTATCTATTGCGATAATGCTACCAACTTCATCCATACCAACTTCGTAGCATCGGGGACGAGATACTCACCCTCGAAGAATTTGGGATATCGTAAATCGCATATATCTTCAATTCTGGAAAAGATGGCAATTGGAGTATCTAACAACACTTGAAGTGCACGGTTGTTAGATACTCCAATTACGATCTTTTCCAGAATGTGAATGAAGTTCAATATTTCGTTATTGCTTCATATTCTTAAAGGATTTCAAGAATTCTCCACGATGACTAGTTATGTAATGTCAATAACAACCACATCAGGACCGCATCCATCAACAGTGTATAAAGCATAATTAGCATTTAAATATAAAATCAATCTTTGAATAAATAAAAATGTAACCTATATAAAAATCATAATTAGCATTAATTGCATTCCAATTTCATAATTTCTTAAAAAGCAAAATTAACATTAAATCAATACAAAATTGCATCATAATTGTAACTTAATAAATAAAATGCATAATTAGTTTAGTTCAGTTTTGCTCTTCGATTAATCAACAAATAAAGTTTTGTAAACTAATATAAATATTTTGTTTAATTCTGACTTTTCCTCTGGGAACGCTCACCGTTAATCCTAAATATTGTTAAAGGGTCACACGACCACATAACTGGCGCAGTTGAAAACGTAAAATAATAATTTATGTAGCACATAACTGGCGCAGTTGAAAACGTAAAATAATAATTTACATAACTCGCGCAGTTGAAAACGTAAAATAATAATTTACAAGTGAAAATCAGTTTTAAATTTAAATAAGTGAACATTAGTTTAAAAGCATAAGACAGTAAAGTTATAAAAGTGAAGATAAAAATCAAAAATAAAGTGTAAAGTTAAGAAACAGTATAAAATAAAGTGCTAAATATTATAATTTTGTGCCTGATCAACACGGAAAGATATACAGTACAACACATCCAGAAGATGTATAAAATATTTTTGCTGCTAATATTGACAAGGTAAACGCACATTTTTGTAAACATTCCATTTAAAACTTAACTAACAATAAAATTTGTGTTATTCGGAGAAAATAATTATATCAATTTTTATAATTATTAAACTTGAACTCCGGTTAGAATTTCCCGTTAGAACAATCCAAAGTTGCTTATGAGGGCATATCATAGAGCATCATAAAAAAATTTTTATATAAAAATCGTGTTCATTAATATACGTATATTTCAAAAACTTTATGTACTACGGCCAGGACGATATAAAAATCCACAAGCAGATAGTAAGTCCGATTCAGATAGGTAAAAAGTTAAAAGAATACAAAAAACTACAAATGGAGAAATTAGTAGAAGACACAATTAAACTTTTTTCGCTGCCTGATGTCATTAAAAACATCAAACCGTTCGAAGGCGACAGAAATTCAGTTTATCACTTTATAAATAATGTAGATAGTATATTAGGGTTGTGCGAAAAAATTAAAGAAAGTGAATATTATAGAATCATTATATCTGGGATTAGGAATAAAGTAGTGGGTAAAGCAAGTGATATATTACTAACTCAAAATATAGATGACAATAGTTGGGAAAATATAAAACAAGCTTTGATTTTAAACTTCGCTGATAAACGCGATGAATCAACTCTTACATTTCAATTACATAATTTGGTTAGGAGTAATTTGAATCATAATGAGTTATACAATAAAATAACAGAAATAATTAGTTTACTTTCAAACCAACTTAAATTGCAAAAATTAGAAAAATGCATTGTCGATGCAAAAATTAAATTATATTTGCAAATGGGATTAACAATATTTATGGGTGGAATTAAGGAACCACTTGGACAATGGTTAAGGGCCAGAAGACCAGAAACACTGGCCGAGGCATTAGAATTTGTTAACCAAGAGGAAAATATTCAGAGAATTAAAAACCCTGTCCAACAGAGTAAGAAAAATCCTTATAATTGGCGATTTAAAAATAATGGTCATCAACCATCAACTTCTAATAATTTTTCCGCAAGGAATTTTCGACCACCATCATCTCAAAATTATCCTCCACGGAATAATTTTGAATCATCATCCCAAAATTATCCTCAACAAAATAATTTTAAATCCACACCAAACAATTATCCTTCACGGAATAATTTCAATTCAAATACCTATCAAATAAAACAAGAAGTTAAAGGAGAACCAAAAAAACCTTATAAACAGGTTCACTATAATATTGAAAGTCAAACAATCGATGACGAGGATTTTCAGCACGAAGCCTCGGACAATTGAATGAAATTAATAATTACCAATCATCTAACCTACCCTTTATTATTTTAAATCTAAATAACAATCAACTGAAATTCTTAGTCGACACGGGAGCTAATAAGTCATATATTAACCCCGAATATGTCAAACAGTCTCAAATTATACCAACTAGCATCGAAATAAAAAGCATATTTAAAACCACTACAATAACACAAAAAACAATCCTAAAATTTAAAGAATTCCAAAAGCCAATAGAACTATATCTATTCAGATTTCACAAAATGTTTGACGGTTTGTTAGGTTACGAAACATTAACTGACCTAGCAGCAAACATCAATCTTAATGAGCAAATATTACAAACCCCTAATATTAATATACCATTAAATAACAAAGTAACATCTTGTATAAAACCGTTTTACATTGAACCATTAACTAAAATTTTAGTAAAAGTTCCAATTAGTTTAAAACAAGGTGAATTTTATATTACACCAATAACACTTCAACACGGTGTCCAAATTCAAGAAGGTATCTATAGAACAATAGAACCATTCGCAGCACTAGTAGAAGTAATTAATTTCTCAAATAATATAAAGGAAATATTTTTATTCCAACCCTTACATGTCGAACCATTTAGTTCACATGAAATTAACTTTCAAACTCCTGTCAACATCGAATCTAAAAACATAAATGTTAAAGAATTTATAAACACGGAACATATGAATAGGGAAGAACAACAACAAATTTTAAAATTATGTTCAAGCTTCGCCGATATATTTTACAAAGACAGTGACAAACTAACCTTTTCTAACAATATCAAACATGAAATAAACCTAAATAACGATAAACCGGTATACATAAAACAGTACAGACACCCGGAAAATCAAAAACACGAAATTAAAAATGAGATAGCAAAACTCTTAAATCAAGGGATCATTAGGCCTTCATTTAGTCCTTGGTCGAGTCCAATATGGATGGTACCGAAGAAACCCGATTCACAAGGCAATAAAAAATGGCGTTTAGTTATCGACTATCGGCAATTAAACAAACAAACTATAGACGATAAATACCCATTGCCAAATATAAATAATATTTTAGATAAATTAGGAAAATCTATTTACTACACCACAATAGATTTAGCCGCAGGATTCCACCAAATTGAAATTAAATCATCAGACATAAGTAAAACAGGATTTTCAATTGAAGGAGGTCATTATGAATTCGTGAGAATGCCTTTTGGCTTAAAAAATGCACCCAGTACCTTTCAACGGGTAATGGATAACATTCTGGGCGAGCTTCAGGGAAATCATGTACTTTGTTATATGGACGACATTATAGTATTTAGTACTAGTCTCCAAGAACATATAAATGATCTGAAAAAAGTATTTCAAAAGCTTCAACAAGCAAACCTTAAAATCCAAATAAACAAAACTCATTTTTTACAAAAAGAAATTGGATTTCTTGGACATATTATATCACAAAACGGTGTGAAACCAAATCCATCAAAAATAGAGGCTATCACTAATTTTAAACTTCCAAAAACTCAAAAGGAAATCAAGAGTTTCTTAGGTTTAATAGGGTATTACCCAGTGGCGGATTTAACGGCGGGCGCACCGGGCGCGCGCCCGGGGCCCCGACTTCTGGGGGGCCCCGCAAAACTGCAACTTTCCAGTTTTTAGTTTAAGTATCTAAAATAATTTTCGTGTTTACATTGTGTGTAGAAGAAAAGAAAAATGGGTTAATAATTTAATATACATAAATGTTTAAAGATGTATGTTCTTTAATTTAATACTGTTTTCAATATTAAAATTATTTGACATGTCATAACTTGGTAAAATGCCCAAACGAAAAAAAGTTAAGACCTCCTTCTTAGCTAGATATTTCATCAAATTTTCAATGTAGAAATTTTAAATGCGTGTAATTTGTACTTATAATTAGGGTACGCAATGTATTTTCTTTGGTGGAGGAAAAATAGTACGTGCGTTATTCGGATTAAAAGCGGCTTTGTTTTTTGACTCGCATTCTGTGCACTTGCTCGGCTACGCTGCACTTCGCCCCGCTTGCAAATATAAAGTGCTTTTCACACCGACTGCGCTGACTTTGGACTTTAAAAATGTAAAGTCGTTTTGTAACTTTAAAGTTTTGTAATTTTGTTTTATTTGATTAACAGTGTCACTTTTTATAGAAATGTTTTCAAACTGTTATAAAATAAATTATTTTTAAGTGATAATTATTAAAAATAAAACGTAAATTTTTTGAAGTCCGAAGTCAACGCAGCCGGTATGAAAAGCACTTAATTGCTACTATTTGGCAGTTTTGTTACCAAAAGTGCGTTCGTTTGTGGTGAATTAACTGAATTATCTGAATTTACTGAATTAACTGAAGTGATTTGCCCGTTCGTTTGGTATGCTTCACTTCACTTAAAAATATTGAGCTACTGATTTATCTGAATAATAATTTTGCTTGTATAGATAATTCAGATAATTGTTTATGTTGTTTTTGACATTATTTTGTTTTACGCATCGAAGAAGCCAGGATATTTAGAGAATTTTAAATTATTTTTCTGTTATAATGGATGACGATTTGATCGAATATGTGAATTTCGGAAATCACGAAGAATTTGCAAATGAGAAAATGTAATGTGACACACAAAAATAATTAATCCTAGAAAATGATTGAGTAACTTTAAATTTTAATTATTTTATAACACAACCCAATTACTTTTTAACAATTTGACATTTTTCTGAATTGTAGCAAACGAACGACCAATTCACTTCAGTAGCTTAATTATGTGAATAATAACTCAATTATCGGAATAGTAACTCAATATCAATTCAGTTAATTCACCACAAACGAACGAGCTTCAAATTGTGCCTTTTCAAAATCGTAGTAGGTTGTGAAACAGCATATTTTTCATAACTAGTTAGGAAATGGGTAATATTTCATTTCATACCAGTTTGTGCCTACTTGATTTCCAAAAAATTTTAAAATTCATATGGAATTTATTCATCCAAAGACTTTCTCAAAATTCAATAACTTACTGTTTATAATAAAACTAGCTGTACGGGGGCGCTTCGCTTCACTCGTTTCGCAAATATCCCACTCGTTACACAAAATGAGGAATTTGCTAACTGTGCCCTGATTCTCTAAAGATAATGTGTAAATGTGAAAACTTGTAAAAAGCAAAGCTTTCTTTTATGAGTTGCAATTTTTCGATATTATTTTAATGGTAATCCTCTCGAAAATTTCAAACTCATAAAAGTAAACTTTGCCTTTTACAAGTTTTCACATTCGATAATTAGTTTTTGAGATAAAGCGAGCGACGGCTTGATTTTCTGATCTGCTTTTTTTGACGCCCATGGGCAAAATCCTATGATAGTAGGTGAAATCAAAATTAGCATTTTTTCTTTTGTTCTCATGAAAAATTTGAAATTTTGAGTTGTGTCACTATTCCTTGTGACGTGCGACCTTATTTTTTAGAGAATCAACTCCCAGGATGCTTAAATATAGTCCGTTACAGTTGATTAAATCCAATGCAAACAATGTTGAAAATACCCTTGTATGATTTAATTTTAACCCCCGTGTTATTTGGGTCTTTACTAAAATTTAACGAACATTATCACTCAAGTAAAAGGCTGAACATTTTTTTTTTTTTTTGAGTTTTAAAGTCGTACATTTTGTTATTTTGTTGGGAAATATCAAAAAAATGCATTTTTTTATTGTTACATGTGAATAAATCCACGCCAAAATTTAAATAAATGCGCGACATATTTTTATGAAATTATAATTTTTTTTTAATATTTAAGTATATTTATTTATACTAATACATTTTTTTATTTATTTTAATAATGAGTGCTGCCTCCATTTTTTGAAATAAGCTCAAATATTCTATTGGACATTGAATCGTATAGCGAATTCAAATAATTCAAATAAATGTCGGCCGAAGCAGCTTTGATGGCTTCAATAAGCGACTCCATATCATTATAATGCTTATCCTCTTCATAAACCTTGCGAGAAAGCCATCCCCAAACATTTTCCATAATATTTAAATCAGGATTGTACAGGGGCCATTAAAGTAAATCGACGTTTTTCTTGGAAATCCAGCCTTTTACAATCCTTGCCGTATGGATGGGAGCGTTATCTTGCTGATAAGTCCATTTGAGTGGTCCGAACTGCTGTTGGAACTTTGGAAATGCTGAATCCAAAATAGACAAATACGATTTAGCTGTCATTTTTTGATTTTGAAAAGCTAACTCAATCCCACCATAGTATGAAATAGCTCCTCAGACCATAACCCCTCCTTCCCTGCTGTGATGTCGATTGAGAACTAGCTCGTCTTTGCGTAGGTCATGGAAATAATAGTTAAAGCCATCGGGCCCGTCTAAATTTAATTTTTTCTCATCCGAAAACACGACTTTATACCACTGGTTATTCCATGTCATACGCTCTTTCCCAAATTGAAGCCGATTGCTTTTCGAGCTTCGTTTAATGGTGGCTTTTTCTTAATTTTCATCCGTTTAAGATGTTTAGCTTTCTGTATGGTGCGACGAACGGTTTGTACACAGACATTAACACCGGTTTTCTCCTTGATTCTGCGAGCAGATAGAGCAGAATTTGAGGCAATACGAATTATTTTACGCTTATTTACCGGTTTTAATTTCGAAACAGAACAGCCTTTCATATTTTTTCCATAGCTTTCAAGATTTCTTAAATAATTTAGCAAAACAGTGTGACTTCGGCCTAGTTTTTCGGCTATGAACCGGCTCGTCTTTGATCGTGGTAAGCATAAATTTTCCCTTTTCAATATCATTTAGGCTTTTTTTCCCAATTTTTTAAAAAAACAATTTACAACACTAATTTAATTTTTATTTAATATTTTTTATTTTAATAAAACTAAACAAAAGAAAGGAAAATGAACTGGATTTATTCACGTGTAACAATAAAATGAAATTTTTTTACCACGTTTAAATGAAAAACAAAAAAAGGAACATTTTCAAAGCCAACTAGAAAACAAATTTGTAGTCATTTGATTAGTGATGAAATTATCTACCTTTCAATATAGAAAAAACAATAGCGATAGAATCCAAAAGAGATGAATTCGGGAATTCCCATTTTTTTATTTAGTGGATTTAATCTGCTGTAACGGACTGTACGTGAACCTGTATTTTTATTTTCCTGCCTCTCCCTATTTTTTTAAGGGGCCTAATTTTTTCTTCTGCGCCCGGGGCCCCAACCGACCTTAATCCGCCACTGGTATTACCGCAAGTTTATTTGCGAAAATAACTAAACCCCTAACAAACATGTTAAGAAAAGATAACAAAGTTATTCTCAATGAAGAATACAAAACTTGTTTCGAAATTTGCAAAAAACTGTTAACATCGGAGCCTATACTC
Organism: Tipula helvola; assembly: GCA_963556165.1. Lineage (NCBI taxonomy): Eukaryota > Metazoa > Arthropoda > Insecta > Diptera > Tipulidae > Tipula > Tipula helvola. The sequence continues at coordinate 150,325,775 of OY744481.1, read as the reverse complement.
CAATATCCGGATTTTAGCAAACCTTTTATTTTAACTAGTGATGCTAGTAACGTAGCATTAGGAGCAATACTGTCTCAGGGTCCAATAGGATCCGATCTTCCAATCTGCTATGCATCTAGAACATTATCTAAAACTGAATGCAATTATAGCACTATCGAAAAAGAACTACTGGGTATAGTATGGTCGGTAAAATACTTTCGTCCATATCTGTATGGCCGCAAATTTACCATAATCACTGATCATAAACCCTTAGTTTGGCTCTTTAATTGCAAAGAACCGAATTCCAAAATAGTTCGCTGGCGATTGAAGCTTGAAGAGTATGAGTATGAAATCATACACAAAAAAGGTTCCCTAAATACTAATGCTGATGCATTATCAAGACTCGAGGAAGACGAGCAGATTAGAAAACTCAATAAGTATTTGAGCAATGACGGTTTATCATGGCCAAATACTATTGATTCAATTAAATATCCACAAGTGGATGAAACAGATATATGTAAATCTCTTGGGTTCAGAAGAAAACCTAGAAGGGATTATACACAATTTTAACAATATAACCATTGGTAATGACGGTTTATCAGAGCCAAACGAGTTATCAAAAAAAATCTCGGAAACAGATTCAATTTTAAACGAGTTCAAAACTCAAGTCGTTTTGGAAGTCGACACCAATTACGACAAAATTAAAGAAACCTTCTTTATAATGCATTTAAAGAAAAAGCGTTTTATTTTACGAAAAAATAAATTTAGTGAAGAAGATATTATAGAAATATTCTCTAAATATTTAAACACAAAGAATTTCGCGGCAATCATGTGCAGCGATGACGTATTCCAAATAATCCAAAAAGTCTTTACTGAAAAGTTTAGTGAATCAGGATTAAAAGTAGTGAGAACAACAAAAATACGAGAAGACATAGGTGATTCAACTAAACAAGCCGAAGTTATCATAAATTGTCATAATAAAAACCATCGAGGTATAAACGAGAACTATGCTAAACTAAAACGAACATATTATTTTCCTAACATGAGAGAACTAATAACTAATTATGTTAAACAGTGTGAAACGTGTAATTTAAATAAATATGAACGGAATCCAGTAAAAGTTAAATATAAATTAACACCAACACCAAATTCTCCAATGGATATAATTCATTGTGATATATTTTCGTTGCGAAGTAAAAATTTCTTAACCATATTGGATAAATTCTTAAAATTCGCTCTTGCTTACGAAATAGCTAGTCGCAAGTCAGAAGTAATAATTTCAAAATTTAAAAAATATTTTTCCCAGCACGGTATCCCAAAACAAATTGTAATGGATAACGCAGCCGAATTTAAATCAGAATTATTTAGGAATTTCATATCTACATATGTATGATATCGACCTTCATTTTACCACAGCTAAATCGAGCACAGGTAATAGCCCTGTAGAACGATTTCATTCCACAATCACGGAAATAGCAAGAATCATGTTTTCACAAAATAAGAAGATATCAATCTCCGAACTTATGGATGAAACAATGTTAGCATACAATAACTCCATACATACTACCACAAACCTCACACCATTTGAACTTTACAAAGGACATCTAGGGCATATAGATTCGATCCCACAAAATTCAGACTCACAACCAGATGAAATCTTGAAAAATATTAGGGAAAATTACAAAGTAGTTCAAAAGATCGTAAGCGATCATAATCTCAAACAAAAAGAAAAAATTATTAATAACTTGAATAGAAATAGAGAGGATCCTAAAACTTTCGAACCGGGACAAACCATTTTTGAGCTTAATTCAACTAGGGATAAATTAGCACCCAAATACATTAAACATGAAACCATACAAGATAACAATACGAACGTTGTCACTAACAAACGAACTGTTCACAAACAGCGTATTAAAAAATAACAATTTTCAGGTTGATACCAGCGTCCATCCAACAATCCATCGAAATATTCAATATCGACGGTAACAAGGGTATCCTAGGATTAGATTTGGGACAAGCTAGAATAATCACGAATTACGTTAAATTAATTCATATTATTGAATTAGATGATTTAAAGATCAGCTTAAATTCAATAGAAGGTAACATCAACATGATCGAAGAAATCATGATTAATAAAAATCTCTCTACATTTAGAGTAGAAATAGTTAAAAATAGATATAAAGATTTAGAAAATAGTTTAAAAAATATTTACCCAGCCGTTAGAACGAAAAGAGGATTATTTAATGGTTTAGGGACATTAATAAAAGGAATTTCAGGAAACGTAGATCATAACGATTATCTGCAAATACAGAATGCAATAACTAGACTAGAAAATGGTAACTACGCAGTAAACTCAATTTATAATAATCAAATTAAAATTAATGAATTAATGACAAGTAGATTCGACAATTTAACTAACCATATTAACGATATAACGTCTAGAATCGAAGCAGAACTAGAAATCGATAGAAAATCCACAGTAATCAATTGGCAATACACATTAATTCATGAATACTTCTATAAAATTGACAATAGCTTGAATATATTATCATAAAAAACCAAATAGACAATGTACACGAAATCTTAACATTCGCGAAAATTCGTATAATTTCACGGCATATATTAAATAAAGATGAATTGACATATATTCATGAACACTTGAATAAAAATAACGTGAACATTGCTTCTGATGAAGAGATCTACGAGCTGCTCGTATTGAAAGCATATTATAATGGAACGAATATAATTATGGCGATCCAAATACCACAATTTTACAATGATACATTAACATATTACCATATAAAACCAATTCCCATCAATAACACTGAATTAATTCCAATATCAACAAACTCGATAATCCTAAATCCTAAAGTTTACATGATGTTGTTCAAACCTTGTTCAATCATCGAGAATGTATATTATTGTCAGAAAGAGCAAATACAAAGTATCCAGAATAGCTGTATACCAAATATTCTTTTACATCAAAATGCAAACTGTACTACTATACCATATGATGAAACAGATGATATCGATTACCTACAAGACGAATTTCTTTACGTATCATCCAATAAAGGAACTGATTTCTACTCAACTTGCAACCAGCCAAACGCAACCATCAAAGGAAAAAAATTGTTACACTTTAAAAATTGCTCAATAACCATCAATAATGTGCAGTACAATAACGCATACAAAATCAGATTCACCAAAGTATTCGTTGTCCAACCATTTGATAACGTCAACTTAACAACAAACATGGAGGACACTATAAATCTACCCCGCTTAGCAAATCAAACTAAGAAAAATTTGGAATCTATTGTTCACTATTAATACATCAAAATCAATATAAAACTAATGATTTTATAATTTCAGGATCAACATTAGTCATATTATCCTGTATAGTCCTGTCAATATTTTATATTTATAGTAAATATAAACAAGATAGCAGAGTCATCGAGCAAAACACGCGGATCAGTATCAATAGATGTGACGTCGAGGACGACGCCAATCTCGGCAGGGAGGAGTTATGTAATGTCAATAGCAACCACATCAGGACCGCATCCATCAACAGTGTATAAAGCATAATTAGCATTTAAATATAAAATCAATCTTTGAATAAATAAAAATGTAATCAATATAAAAATCATAATTAGCATCAATTGCATTCCAATTTCATAATTACATAAATAGCATAATTAGCATTTAAATATAAAATCAAAATTTCAATAAATAAAAATGTAACCTATATAAAAATCATAATTAGCATTAATTGCATTCCAATTTCATAATTTCTTAAAAAGCAAAATTAACATTAAATCAATACAAAATTGCATCATAATTGTAACTTAATAAATAAAATGCATAATTAGTTTAGTTCAGTTTTGCTCTTCGATTAATCAACAAATAAAGTTTTGTAAACTAATATAAATATTTTGTTTAATTCTGACTTTTCCTCTGGGAACGCTCACCGTTAATCCTAAATATTGTTAAAGGGTCACACGACCACATAACTGACTATCATCTTTTATAGACTTCGGAAGCTGGCCCACTAAAAAATGTCCAACAAGACAAATATATACATCTTTCATATGAACTCAGATCACAGGCACACGTCGAAACGGTCTTTCGAAGGAAATTAGAAAAGTTAGAGTCTAAGATGTACGTGAATCCTTAACCATTTTTGATGAAATTCGACAGGTGCCTTGGAAATGAAATTCTTAAAAATAATTTTTAGATAAAGTTCTGGAATATGGCCAATTAGGATGGAAATTGGCTATTTTTTACTAATTTTCGATCTGCATCACAGCAGATAAACCTCAACAGCCGAATGGTTTACAGAAATATCAACAGACAATAGCTTTTATGATATTACCCGTTGATGTTTTTGTAAATCGGGCAGTTGTTGAGGTTTCTCATATTGACATATTTATTGTACATCTGCCGGAAAATTTAATCACAGTCAAAGGTATGTAAATAAGGAAAAGTGGGTGACAGCACACGCTTCATGAATGAAACTTCTAATGGTAATGTAGGCTAGGCTACCGGAATTAGAAAAATTATTTTAGAATTTCATCATAATCAGTTAAGGAAAAGCATAGTTCTGTCAAAATTAGCCATATTACAGAACTTTATCTAAAAATAATTTTAGGGTCCCATTTCCATCGCAAATGTCTCAGTAATCTCTCATCCATATTTGTTCAGCTTGCTTAGGATTTGCTCTACATTAGCCTCAATATTGTGAGTGTTTCATTCAAATCTTGATGGTATTACATTCTCACAAAGATTGCTTTACAAATGGCTGGAAGTTCTTTCTCCAACAGTAAGTTCAAACATCGATTGATTTTACGAAATTATATTTCCACACAACTTTGGGCATGCTATGTTAATGTTAATGAACCATTTCTCTGTAAATTGAATAGTAAAAGTGTGAAATTTAAATTGTTAATTAATGATAGACGTTGCGAGACATTACTAACAAATAAAAATATTTTCAGTAATATTTGAGGTTGTACACGGCTAAAATAGCCCATACTCTCGATAATCTTATTGCAAGCGCAAAGATCGTAGTTTTAACAGTCTTGTTTTTCATTTACAAATAATTTGCAAATTGCATCTAATTCCACAACTATAATTATATAGCTCAATTATCATTTTGAAATGATCATCTATTCACATTCTACCGTTTATAATAATATGGAATTAGAACTTTCACAACACAGCAGCAACAAACGCAACAACATAAAAAATAAATTAAATTGTATTAAATTAACCACAATAACCACTTAACTTAACTGAAAACTATACATTTATTTTTTATGTAATGCATTTTCATATACCACTAACCTAGTTCTTATAATGTACATTGTACATGTATTTTGTAAAATATCTGGACAGGTGAATTATATCGTAATGCTATACATAAATACCAGTAGTGTACAAACCTTATAAAACCGCACTAGAATTTTATAATGAAGCTGTTGCATATTATATACACAGGTAAAGGTTATGAGAATGAGTTTGTAAAAATATAATGCATACAGCATATAATTATTGATTTGCGACATCATTACATTTTTATCTCGTCCCAGAAAGCCAAAAACACAATTCTCGTACGTACATATATGTTATGTACTATACAAATCTTGTCATTTTGGACTTAACTCGTCCGTCACCAAAAATTTTAATCCTGACAAATTAAAATGGGGAATAAAATTTGAGGAACAATGAATGACTAACACTTTTGTATGTACATAAGTATGTAAATGTGTGTTGATGAAACTTTCTAGATTTTTCTTTTTTGTTACCATAAAATTAATTGTTATGTTGATTATTTTATGATGTTAACACTTTAGCACATTTGTGTATAAAAAATACTGACCCTTTTAACGCCTAATGTTTAGAGACAAATATAAAGGTTTTTTTTTGATCACAAGTTTAACAAAAACATTTTTAGTTTTATTAAAGTAGATTGTGAGTTGTTATAGGTTTAACACCATCATAAGCCTCGAGAATGTACCGATATATGTATATAAGATTCAGGTGGGCTTTTACTATACTATGATGTGCCGTCTTCGTCCATCAACAATTTCTGACAACGAGCTTAAACTATATCTCAATGATTTTCTGTTTAACATATATGAAAGAAACTTGGTTTGAAAACTTTAATTTGGTAAATAATTCATGGTCTTTACTAAAAATAGGAGGTAGGATTGAAGGAATTCCAACTGTATTTACTATTTCTGAAGATTTTGTGGTGGTGTTAATATTATAATACTTCAGTTAACACAAGCTTATACCCTTGACATAGTAGGCATTAGCTAACCGCGATTCGTGATTGTTTCGAGATTAGCTGTAGTGTGTCATCTTAAACAAAGACATCTTAAACAATTTGTGCTGAATAAATTTTGAGGTTATGTTTATAAAAAAAAATTTAGTGTGTTTTAATGTATAAATCTTAGAAATATTGAATTAAAAAATGAGTCCATCTGATTTATTAGCTATATTTCAGCGAATCACATCATAGTATTTTACTTCTCTGCCTAGGAAACTAATCCATAGTCTGTCAACGCAAATGGATTTGTTGTGGATTAGCTTATCTTGTTTCACTAATCGCGTTTAGCTAATCCCTAGTCTGTCAAGGAACGAACATCTTCGGAAACGTAAATAAAACTGGGCGATCGAAATATCGGTAACTAAACCTGTATTCCATGAAAAAATTGACAAAGATTGACAAAAATTACAAATGAGCAAAACAATTTTGCTATAAAAAAGAAAAACGAAAAAGCTATCATCGACCCATCCAAAAATTATGTTTTGAGCGATCACCTTGTTATCTCGCTTAATGTTTTCTGGAGTGGAATTTAAAACATTCCCCAGCACCAAGAATGATACCAATCCGAGATTGCTTGAAATCAGGATCAGCCAACGGCAGGTGCTTGATGTGGTGATAACCCTTTTCATTAGTGGAATATTCCCGAGTGTACGCTGTTAAATTCTTCAAATGCTCCGAATTCGAGAGTTTTATCATAGTTAAGCCTAGATTTAATATGTAACTGTACACTGCCTTTGGTATATCCAGCTCCAGCTCCTGCAAGACCACTTATAGGTATCCTTGCGTGATTTCGTGGTATTTGAAGTTTCTACACTAAACTGTCAGTTACTAAAGTAACTTGCGAGCCTGAATCGAGTAGAGCTCGGCATGGTTTAGAAACACCAAGCTTGTCCTTCACTAAAACTATTGCTGTTTGTGATAATGATGTTCGATTGTTCACTATGCTCCTGGGTATATTGGTTGACTGAGTGATCAGGGAACTTGTGCTGTTATTTGGCTTCCTTGTAGTGGATTGCTTGGTTAATGTGTTGATGTACTATTTGTTTACTGGAAAACAGTGTTGATTGAGGTAGAACACGGTGAAAGGCTGGTTGGTGTTGTGATTGGTGAGGCTTGGTTGCTTTTCTCATGAATGTACATAATTGTTGACCGAATGACCGGTGATTGCGATGATGTGTAGAAGCGTGTGATGTTTCATGGGACATTTGTGACATCGTTGTGGAGATGGTTGGATGAGTGGACCTTACCAAGGTAATTAAAGCATAGCATGTTCTCTGCTGTAAAATATAGAGGGCTGAAACCTCACGAGGTGATCAGAACTTCGGTCTTTGGTATCTTCAATAATGTCATAAAGTTGGTGTGACGGTTTTGACATTATTGATTTCTATTTTAACCAACATATATTTACTTATACAACAACAGCCAAACAGGTCAAAAGCTTCAGTAACATGGGTACAGGCATCAAATTTAAAACGAAAAATCGTATTCTACAACTTTATACCGAAAGTAGTATAACAAATTATACTGATACTGTTTAACTGTTTAACTGACCATATTACAGAAATTTATCCAAAAACTCATTTTAAAATCACATTTACAATGCACATGTCAAATTTCATAACAAACGGGTAAGGAATAACTAAGTTCCATCCTACTTAGCCATATTCCAGAGCTTTATCCAAAAATCATTTTAGAACCCCATTTCCAATACACGTAAGTTCCATCATACTTGGTCATATTCTAGAACTTCATCCAAAACTCATTTCAGATTCCCATTTCGAATACACATGTCGAATTTCATCATAATCGGTTGAGAAATGGGCAAGTTCCATCATACTTAGCCATATTCTAGAACCTGATACAAAACTCATTTTAGAATCCCATTTCCATTACACATGTCGAATTTCATCATAATCGGTTGAGATATAGTCAAGTTCCAACATAATTAGCCATATTCCAGAACTTCATCTAGACATCGTTTTAAAATCCCAGAACTTCATCCAAAAAACATTTTAGAATCCCATTTCCAATACACATGTCGAATTTCATCGTAATCGGTTGAGAAATGGGCAAGTTCCATCATACTTGGCCATATTCTAGAACTTTAACTTCCGCTGAGACCCTGCGCTTCATATCGTACTTCTCATACCATCGCCCAGTATTTAATCGTTTGCAAACAATCACTGTACTCTCATTTCATGATGCTAATAATAAAGAACGGAAAACACCTACGGCCGTGTATACAGCATACATCTTCTATAGAAGACACAGCCTACTCCGAATTTTTTTCGATTATGGCTTGTATAATCAAGGTTGCTTTGGTATAGTATCTGGGTGGAAATGAAGAACGAATGAACAACAAAAAAAAAAACTTAATTTTTAACTAAGGGTCTGCTCGAATACTGTAGTAATTGTTTCGTCGTAGCAGTTTTTGACATTTATTTTGAAAAATTGCTTTGTTCTCCCGTTTTGCTGCACGAATACTATCTTTGACATTAACTGTGTAAATTCGATTTGAATTTATAACGGCTTTCATTTGTTTTTTCTCAAATTTAAATTTAATTTTTTTATTTTATTAATAAAAATGGATGAAATTGAAAATGATCAACAAATAATATTTATATTGTTTTTATACTACTATCATTTTCTCAAGAGACGCAATAATTTCAGACGACTCATTTCCACTTCTGTAAAAAATTCCAAGGTAACTCAATGAAAACATTTATATAAGTGTTATTTATAATAAAATAATAATAAAAAATTATTTTAAATTATAGCGGTTAAATTATACTCCCCGATCACACAACCCCATTATCGTACAAATTTTGTCATACGATGAAAATGAAACCAGAAAACATTTAAGAATTTCTGCAAAAAGTTTTCGGGAAATAGCCAAATTTTTACCACGTAAAACCCATGGGTGGACGCCTGAAATAGAACTAATGACATTTCTGTTCTGGCTAGCCAGTGGCACAAGCCATAGAATGGTCGGAGCCTTAATGGGAATACCGAGAACAACCGTCACAGAAATCATCCATAAGTTGCTGGATTTTACGGTAGATCATATTATGCCACAGGTAATTAAATTACCTAATAGAAACGAACTCGACAATATTGGATTGCTGTTCAGTAGAAGAGCCGGAACTTCGGTGTTTAAGAATGTGATTATTCCATCCAATGCCAGGCAATTTGTGATGCTAATTTACAATTTTTAGACGTTTTTATTGGGTGTCCGGGGTCTGTTCAAGACACTCGGGCACTTTACAACAGCCCAATTTTTACAAAAAAATTATACCCTCCTCCTCCATATATTATTCTGGGTGACAGTGGGTACTCCTGTAGGTTAGAGCCAATACGAATAATAACTCCGTTTAAGCGGAATCAGCGCATCACTCCAGAACAATTAAGGTTCAACAAAAAGCATTCAAAAGCAAGGAACACTGTTGAACGTGCTTTCGGTCAATTAAAGGTGAGGTGGCGAAACATTTTTAAAAAATCGCTAGAATTAAAAATCGTGAATTGCGTAAAAACTGTGGCGGCTTGCTGTACATTCCACAATATCTGTATAAAAACAAAAGACAGCATGCCTCTTGAGCTTACTTTAGTTCAAGAAAGTCCAGAGGCTCAAGTTGGTGAAAATCGGGGTCGCGACGACCAAATCACAGCCCTTCAATACAGAAATCAAATGGTGGATCAATTAATTTAGATGCATACCTAAAAATGTATTAATTGGAATTTTGAAATAAACGAGTATTTTTCAAAAATTGTATTTATTCACATTATTAATTGATTATTATTGTATTAATTCAGATTATTTATGTTTATTTATTTATATAAATGTTATATATATTATATATAATATATATATATAATATATATAGTATATACATATATAATTACAGTCTTTCATATCACAATAAACGGTAAGTATCACAAAGGTAAAAAATATCACACAGCAAAGGTCTAAGAAAGAGAGTAAATGTATCCTCCAAAGTTCATTGAATTAATCAGAGTCTGAAGAAGATGGCATATTGAATTGCATATCACTTTTTTTTTAATATTCGTTTAAAAACTGGAGGATGCATTTACCCTCTTTCTTAGACCTTTTCGCCTCTTTTTTTAATAAATCAACAATACTTTGATTTTTTTGAGGCCGACGTCTTTCTCTTGGAGCTGAAGTCCGGCTAGAAGTCACGCCACTCGATGTCGATGGAACACTCGATAGTGACAGAGTTGTGGAATCGCGGCTTGCACTAGATGTGGATTGGGTTGATGTATTGTGGCGAATGCCAACTATTATCTGATATAGTGAGGAACAGAAAAAAAAATTAACAATAAAATAAGAATTTGGAAGAAATCATTATACGATAAAACAAAATAAAAATGTTGGCGACGTTTCATAATTTAAATTATATTGCATTATATTGAGTCACTGTATTTGAATTTAATAACATGCATAATTGTACAAATTAGATTTAAGTAAATAATGTAAAGTAAATTGGTAGGAAGAAAAATTTGGGGTGGTATTGGTGAAACGATTGAATTTTTTTTTAGTTGGATGTCGGATGATAAAAAAATGGGAGAAACTGATAAGCCGTAGAACGAACAAGTACAAAGCTAAATAAAATTAAAATTAATAAATAAATTTAAGAAAGTGTTATTAAAACTAAAATTAATATTAAAAATAAATTAATAAACATTTTTTTTTAAAATCGAAGTGATAATCAGTGCAGATATCAAAGCTGCAATTTTCTTTGGGATTATTGGCATACGATCATCCGTAATTATCTACTGTAAAATACAGACAGTAGAACGTATGATAACCGGCATTAGATGATCAGCGGTATTTGGAAAAAAAAATGATCGAGATTTTTTTTTTTTCAATGAATTGAAGGAATGAGGATGATATAATACCAAATTGTCATCAATAATAATACGTTGCTGATAATAATAAATAAAAATCATAATCCGTACCTAAAAATTTAATCAGCTTGATAATAATTCACCGACAAAATAATACGTATTTGTTAATAAGAATCCCGAATCATCAATCAGCTGATGAACAACAAAAGTACAACGGAGAAATTGGATTTTTTTATCACGGATCCGCAACACTTTGGGATGGGTAAAGTTTAAGATAAATTTATATTTAGTAGTTTTAAGTTTAATTTCTTTATTGTGAAATTTTTACAATTTTTTTTCTTAAATATAATTTAAGTTTCGTTAATTTTGTTAATTTTTATTTGTGTTGTGAGATGAGATATTAATTAATCGAGAGTGATTTCATTGGTGGTAATAACAGTGGTAAATATGCAGTGTCCCAAATTAAAGTATATTTTCGTTTTTCTTATTTTTTTTTTTCTTTTTCGTGTGCAAATCACAAATCAGCATAATCAAGCTCTCTTGAGGTTCCCGAAAAGAACTTCCCCACGACTGTTATCTAGCCTGCTCAAAAATGCTGTCGGGGTCAATCGCAAGAGAGTCTGCAACAGGCTTCGCGTACATTGTGAGCAATGTAGTACGGAGGCTGTTACAGTATCATCAATGAATGGTGATGAATCATACACTTCATCTTCCAAATATTCCTCGACCATTTCGATCGCATCATTTGGCTCGTGATTTATTGTAGTGCAACCTCGTACGCTGCTTAGTGCGATTAAGGGGCTAATCATATGCTGTGTATGGCAAAATTCATGCATAATAGCATACCACTTCCACGTTTCCGCGGTGTCCTTTCCGTCCTCCGTGCCTATGCCTGTCGATGGGGCTGTCAATTCCTAAAATAATAATAATTCTTAATATCCAAAATAAATTAAATTTTCGATTTAAACTCGACTCGCTTTATATTTTTTGAACAAATAGTTCCACTTAAACCGTAATTGGTCCAAGCTGTATTGATATAGCTTCCCTGTTGTTTGTATTTGACTGAAAAGATGGCTCAAATAAGATGACGGCATTTTTTCAATTCAAAAATGATGTAAATAAATATAAATACTTACAGCCAAACATCGTCCCGCCGATAAAATTTTTGTTTAAAAAGCTCTTTATGAGTAATTCGGGCCTTTATCAACTCTTCGACATCTTTATTGCACACTGAAATTATATTAAAAAAATTCATCACTAATTTTAGAATACAAATTTGAGGTATAATAGGTACACAAAAACGTATTTACTTCTTTTATTTTTATTTTCCATTTTATATGTTATTGCAATTCAATGTATTTTGTTTATTTGATCAATATGCTATTTTCCTGTTTGAACTAGAAATATAATTAATTATTTTATATTTATGAATGTAGGTGCTACATAAAAACTCGCGAACGATAATATACTAATATAGGTTAGAATAAGTTTTCCCGATCTGTCAAACTCTACTACAGGGCAAGACTGTACTAATTCTGATGAGTGCGTTTTATACCCTATTATATGCCAAAAACTACTACGAGGAAATAATTACTACAGTATTCGAGCAGACCCTAAGATTACGAACGCTAAGCCAACAAGTGATATTCATTCAAAGTAATCTCTGAACAGTTGGAAAATTTAATTTAGGTGCAAACAAAAATTTATTAAATATAAAATATAATAACAGACTCACCAACAAATTCCTGAGCGCCCTGGGTTTCTGTGCAAGGGATAAATATATCCCACCTAGAAGAAATTTTGGTTAAGCACCCACACACCGATTTTCACAACCAACCATAGCACATATGGTATGATAATTCTTTACAGATTAACCAAGTATAGCACATATGATAATTTTTACAGATTTACTTTTTTTTAATTTTTTTATTTTTTTCGCTTGCGAACACTTGGTTATGCACTGTAAATATCACTTGGCACTGAAAACACGATTACTTAGTGAGGCTAAAAATTACCGGAAATAATAATAAACTATACCACTTTGCCAAAGTGACTTTGGTTCACGTGAAGAAACAACAAACAAACAAAAAAAAAATTATAATGTACTATGAACTAATGTACTTAAGAACTAAATTAAAGGTACACTGTGGCACAACTGTATCAGTCGAACCAAAACGCTTTCCTTTTAACTGATATATTTGTTGAATATTTGCATGGTGTTAAGGTTTCTTGACCCTTCCTTTGATATCGGTTGTATTCAATCCCGCTCTTTCGTATTATTAGAAGAAATAATATTGAATGCAATGCCCGCAATGACGAAGAACTGACATACCCAAGTACCGTTGGTATTTCCTTTCAATAAATTAGTTTATTTTAAATAAAAATGGAATACAAAAACTATAGCCGTAGTACGGATTAGCGGTGATAAGACCCGCAACTACCATTGGTAATTAAGGCGGTTTTCGTCTTTATAAATTGAGAACAACTTTATATAAGCCTTAGTGTACACCCGGCTATTGAAAAAAAAACGAGAAATCAACGTGAATGAAATGAAACTTCTGAATTAGAAATTCCTTTCGTTCTTTTGTAATCTTTTATTTTTTCGTTAATTGTTTTTGTTTTATTTTGTGTAAGTTACAACAAAAAAAAAAAACAAATGGGACAATTTAAACGGGCATACAAGAAAAATTTTTTGGCGACAAACATTAGCATCAAAAATAATAAATTGGCATCACAAATAATATTTTGGCACCACATATGAAAAAACAAACAAATATTTTTGAAGGACATTATTAAATACTGTGGCGACAAACATTGACATCAAAATTAATAAATTGGCAACAAATATAATATTTTGGAACAAAAAAAAATAATTTTTAGTAGTAAAAAAAAAAAAAAAATCGAGACAAAAAATTAAATTTAATCGATACAAATTATTTAATATTTGTTGGCGGATCGATATAAAATATTGCAGTGTCATTAATAGATTCTATATAATCCGCTCCTACGTGCGGCACGCAGTGCGACATGTTTGCCTATCCCGGCTCCTACGTCCCTCGAAGTTTAAATCTAAGGCCCCTCGGAGGGCTAAGCGGGGGGGAGCGAAGCGACCTCCCGCGTGCCCGTGAGAGTTACCGAAGCCGTTAGCCTCTACAATTCTAAGTCAAATTAGGGATCTCCATTTTCCAGAATATTTTAAAACTAATTTAATTTTTTTAATTTTTAATTTATTTATTTATAACTTTGTTGCCAGTTAATTATTTTTGTCGCCCAAAATGTTTATTTCGATGCCAAAAAATAATTTTTGTGTACCCTTCCAATAGTGCCAAAAAATTATAAATGTTGCCAAATTATTATTATGATGCCAAGAAATTTTGGTTTGTTGCTCATTAATTTGTGCCGTTTTATTATTTTTTTGTATCTCAAATATTAATTTTTTGTGTGCCGGTTTATTGCCAGCCAAAACAAATTAATTTATCTGTTGTGTTGATCACCACCGCCAGTAAAGAACGAATGACTCAATAATTTGAAAATCGCATAAACTTGGACTATGCCGATACAGTGGACAAAGAGGGGGTTGGGGGGGGGGCGGGTTGGGGAAGAAGTGAGTCGGTTATGTCCGACCGAAAATAAAACGAATCATATACAAAATTCAACCGGATGAACAACAAAACCCACAATAATGGTTTCCCCTCACCACAATTGATGAACGCATTACATTCGTTCCAAATTAAATCAGAGATGAACACCAAGCAATTCAAAATTGGTAGATGTCAACTTTTAGGGGCAAATCAAATAATAATTTACCACATATGCCTGGCCAAAGGTTACACAGTAACATATGATTTAAAGAGTCGAAAGCTTTGGAAAAATCGAGCAATACTAATACAACAAAAGAATTACTTCGATCGAGGTGATATGCGATATCATCAATACCTTGAAGAAGAACGGTGCTTGTTCTATGATTGTTACGGAAACCTGATTGGAACTGTGTTATATATTTATATTTTTTTATATGATTATTGATTTGATCACACATGAGAATCTCGAAAACTTAACACAAATAAAATTTAACTAATAACATTAAAGTTAATATCAAAAGCTATTCGTTCTAAAAATAAAAAATAAATCATTTTAATTTCATTAAATATATAATTAAATTTAATATTTGAACACATTTAAATCATAATGCTTTAAAAATTAAAATAGTAATTTTTGAAATCATTCAGCTGTAATTTTGAATTTAATATTACAAACTATAAATAAAAAACAAAATGTTTTACAATTATTATCTTAAAACTAATATCAAAAGCTATTTGCCTTCGAAATGAAACTAAAACATTTTAATTCCATTACCTCTATACTTTAAATAATTCAGAACCATTAAAATTAAGTTTTTAAATTAAAAACTTCAGCAATACATTTGTAAAAAAAATAAAAAATTAAAGTCTTTAATTTAAAAATGATTTGCTTTTAAATTTGTTATTTCAATTTAAAAAAATATATATGATTTTAAAATGATCATTTTCAAATTAAAATGTTTCGTTGTTGCTTGGAAAACAAACATGAATTTTTTTAAAATGAAACGTTTTTTTTTAATTTTGAAGTTGTTTTTTCTCTGAGTGATACGGTTTATTAACAAGCAGAAGATTTTTTTCACCTTATTCTGACAACGATAATTCGTAGACTGGCCATTTTTTTTTTTTTTTTTTATTTACGAAATTTCCGTATTAATATTGCAAGTCACAAATTTTTTCCCGCTTCCGGTTGCCAACAATAAACAATTTTCGGTGGGAGGAGGTGATTAGCCAAAAACTGCCGCGCAAACATACTTCCTTCTTTTTGTTTAGTATGCACTAACAGCGTGCTTATTTAAATTTTATGTTTTGATTTGTATTCTGTTTACCCTAATTACTTAATTATACCAATAGCAATTACAATCTAATACAAAAATTACTGCTAGAATATAAAATTATTGACATTATGTCAAACAAATGTAAATAGTAAACAGTTAAAAATTTAAGATATGTACAGATATGACTACAGAAATGATGTCTTCAACAGCTTGTTTTGTGCGTAAAAAATATGATATGTAAATAAATTAAAAGACTGTTCACTTTGTTCAAAGCGTAACTAACAAAACGATCCAACAGTAAACATTCTCAGAACTTGTTAAACGTAAGAGAACGCTTGAAATGAATTTTTAATAACGATCTTCTTAGTTATGCTCCCTCTCACAAAAGTTACTACACAAACGTGAGATTTTCATGGTCGAAGTACTTCAACATTCCTGTTTTACATTTTACTTACATACGTATATGTATGATCAGAATATCAGATCATTGAAGACCAACATGTAAACGAATTGAATCAATTTTTTCAATCGTCTGTTTTGTTTTATTAAAAAAAATTACCCCGCCCACTTATCTTTACATAATATTATGTAAAGAATTATTGTTGTATACTTTGCACAAAACAAATCCCTCTACTGATCGTCAGTGATCATTCCTTTACAGTGATCTCACACTATAAACCACTATAAGAAGAATCTTAAATTGTATACTGAATTATATTTGTAAAAATTGTATGTTACGGGATTATGACTGTAATCATTATAATCGTATGATCATAATCATCATTATATGAACTTTGACTGATTTCTATCATTTACATCATCAGCCCACGGATGATTGTAATAAAGATAAATTTTCATACAAGCTTCATAAGTTATATTTTACAACAACAACTAACTACAAAAATAATTTTGTTATGATGTAAAGTAATAATAATGGTAATATAGCAACCTGAGTTGAGTCAGTAGCCAAGGCGGCATTAACGTATAAAAATATGCAATTTTCAATAACGATATTTTGTTTTGTTTTCGTTTCATGCATTTCACGAACGAATTAAAAAAATAAATGAATGTATCCACAATAATAATGCGGATGGTTATGGAAAACATAATCCGCGATGATACATCATGGAAATTATGTTGACTGGTTTTGTAAAGGTTGATTGATACTAACCGACTTGATGATGAGAACTATCATGCATCATACAATTGTAAAAGGATCGAATAAATTGAATTAATATTGGCTATCTTTTGTTGTATTAGAAGGTACAGGAAGAAAAAGGAAAATAATAGTATGTAATGCAAAATTATAGCCGTCAAAATGCAAAATACCTTCTAATGCAAAATAGCGGTGAATTGCTTAGTTAGGCTCCCGGTTTAATTTGAGAAAGTCAATAGTTAAAAATATCACAAAAAACAAAGCCTACCTACCGGACGGTTTATACTACATTATATACATCTTCGATTTTTGACAATCCCATCGTGATTGATTTAAAAAAAATTTGGTTCAGAAAAAATAACACTCAAATATTAAACTGTAACTTCCAAAATATTTATCGGAGATCAACCAACTTAGTCTTATTTGACTGGTAATTGTATAGGCTATTATTAACAGATTTAATTGGTTATCTTGCATCTGCATCCGTTTGAGAGCTTTAAGGCTTTAAAGTAAAAAAAAAAAAAATATTTTTTTTATAAAATTGAGTTTTTCTCAAAACAAACCGTTATAATTTTTTAATTTTTTTATTTAATTTTGATTCGCCATGATCTCCCTTACAATCTCCCAATACATTATTTGTACCCACGTACCATAGTTTTTTACGAATACCGATTATTCTAAATCTAATTAAGAGATGTTGAAGCGTTAATAGTAACAATTTTTTTTTATCAGTAAAACAGTAGGCGATTATCAACTCCTTTGTTTAATTGTTGAAAAAACAAGAATTAGAAATTTTCATTTTAAAGTCTACACCGGCATGCATTGCTACGCAACACTTCCACGTTCCGTACCTCTTTGTCTACAAACTTTGTGGGAGAGGTTGCGTTCCTGGCGCAAGAGTATTTACAAATATTCAAAAAAACTGCGAGATATCGTAATAACATCACATAGCCGGGCGGAGCCCCTTTCAGTCTCACCAAATCATACCATATAATACCCGTTCAAGAACTACATATTAGCGATACACCGCAATAAAAGATGGGAGTTTTTTAATTGGTTGATGGATAGGAATTTGGACAATGATAATTTTGTGAGACATATCCTGTGGACGGATGAATCCCAATTCACAAGAGATGACATAACAAACTTTCAGAATCTACACACACGGGCTGCTAAAAATCCTCATTCGAAAAAACAAACATTATTTCACCACCGCGTATGTGCTGGTGTAATTGGGAATAATTTAACTGGACCATTCATATTACCATCGAGATTAAAAAGTGATCGTTATTTACAATTTTCACAAAAGGATTTGCCACTCCTCTTTGATGATGTTCCTATTTGTAGTAGAGTCTCGCACACATATCAATATTATGGTGCACCTTGTCGCTACTATAAAAATGTTAAGAATTGGTTAAACGAAAATTATCCAAATAAATGGATTGGAAGAAATAGTCCAATTCGTTGGCCGATCTAACGGTATTGGATTTTTATCTATGGGGAACAAAGAAGGCGCTTGTACACTCCAAAAAAATTGAAACAAAAATAGAACTCATACAACGGATTCACACAGCAGCACAACAGATAAGGAAAGAATTACCAAGAAATGAAATAACCAAAGGTAAACTTAAATGAATATTAGCCGATATTCAATCAAAAGGAGGGCAATTTGAGCACCTTTTATAACTCCTAGACTCAAAATTTGTATTGGAGTATTTTATAAAAAAAAATATGATATTTTATTTTTTTACTTTAAAGCATCAAAGCTCTCAAACGGATGCAGATGCAATATAACTGTAGCGTAACACAATTATCAGTCAATTAAGACTAAGTCGGTTGATCTCCGATAAATATTTTGGAAGTTACAGTTTAATATTTGAGTGTTGTTTTTTTCTGAACCAAATTTTTTAAACACCCTGTATCTCAACGGATATCAAAAATATACCCCTCCCTCTCATACGATTTTTTTCTCAGAATGAACCAAGGAATCACCCCTTGACGGATTAGCATCCCAAACCCGGACACCCTGTAGAAAGAACAAACTCAAGCCGGTATAACTAACATTTCGTGCAATTTATGGGCTTAACGGAGCAGATAGGAGGTGATAGCTCTTTAAAAGGAGCTGATAGCTCTGTATACATTTCATACCATACTTACTACCATTAGTTAGAATAAGGGTTAGGCCAAAGAATTATCATATTTTTTGTGCCTTTAATCCAGAATCCAGAATGAACCTTCCAATCAAAATGTCTTCTTTCGTATGTTGGAGGCTATTATATGACACAGCTATTAACCCTTTCAGTGCAAAATTTATGTTAGCCATAGGAGAATATTTTTTATTGATTTTTATTGTGAAAGATGATGTCAGATTTACAAAATTATTTGATTCATTACAATATTGAGCCCGAGTGCTGAGAAAATGGGCTCTAAAATTTGTCCACAAATGAGTACAAATGCCGTCTAAGGTTATGTAAATGTTCTAACTAAAATCGCTTTCAATATTGAAAATTCTTTATTTATGTATTCAGATAATTCAATAAACATTAAATAAAAGGTAAAATATAAAACTAAACTTAACAAAAATGTAAAAATAAATAAAATTAAAGGAATTTAGTTTCAACCATAAAAACAATGTCCATCTACATTCTGTCTTTTGAGTGGTACTCGTAAAAGCAATTATTCTTGCTATTGAGCTTTCTTGCTTTACCAATACATTTTGGAAATTTGCATCTCTATGCATTTAATGCGTTTTCATGCAGCGGTAGGTGGTTTATCTTATCAAAACGGAACTCGTCGAATTTGGAGAAATCGATTCAATTGGATTGGATAGCGGTCGACCTCTCTTTTTTGAAATTTGATTGGTGGAAATCAAAATCTTGGCAAGGTGTAATCTAAATTTATAAAGGTCCCCCATTTGATTTTTGTTAAACGAATCGCTTGCTTCAAATTCCTTTTTATATTCGATCCACGATGAGGCAACCGAAAGGTACAGGAAGTGAGAAACCATTCTTAGGGTCCATTTTTTTGCTTTTAATGAAAATTCTATAATAAGCTATTAATTGATCTAAAAGGTCCACTCCTCCCATTCCAAAATTATATTCGGCTACTATGCCTGGCTGTTTCACATCCACGTACTTTTTAACATTCTTGTCCCATCGGCTCACGGTTTTCTCAACGCTGACACTCATGCAGTTCGATGCTAAATAAATTGGCTTATTATCTTGCCACTTCACAATACATATGTTACCGTCTAAGCTGGTCACTACATCATTAGAACCTCGCCCTTTTGATTTTACCTCGTTATCATTTACGTGTGGGGGATGGGCAAACCGATTAACCCTTATCGTACCAGTTGCATTAACTTTTAATTGTTTTAGTCTCTCAAATGATTGATAACTACTGAAATAGTTATCAAAGAAAAGTGAATGGCAATTTTTGTGGTATCCGTTTAGCCAGTTCTAGCATAGCTGCTGGGCCAAATCCAAATGTGTTTTTATTTGCTAGAGAAATTTCTGTATTTGAACCTTGGTATTGGTATATAAAAAAATTATATGGTAATCCACTTTTCCTACAGAGCGCGAATACCTTTATACCCCACGGATATGGCTTGCCTTTAATGTACTGTTTTATGTCGAGGCGCCCTTTAAACGTATGATTTGCTTGTCCACTGAAAGCGTTTCCTCTATGGGATGTTCCCAACATCTTCTTAAAATAGAGTCAATTAGTGGTCGGACTAACCTGAATTTATCTGTGTTGTGAGGGTTTAAATTTGTTTTGTCCACGAAATGCAAGTAAACTCTTAATTGGCAAAATCGTTTAAGACTCATTACATTCTTGACGACATCAAATCCAAAATATTCGTCCCAATACATCGAAAGTCTGGATAACTTAAGATTGCCCATTATGTATTCCAAAAAATTTTACCATTTCGTCAGGAGTGGTCTCTTTGAAGTTTAATATATTTGATTGCTAGGCGTATAAATTAGTATATTTACTAATATCAGTAAACATCTGCCTTGGAATATATCGAAGAAAATATTTGGCTGGCGAAAAATCGATAACATCACCCTTCTGTGAAAAATCGTTAACATTTTTATCAAACGGAATTGCTTCTCTTTCAAACGCAAGTCTGCGCCACCGAATATCGGCTTTTTTCGTATAAACTAATTCTTCATTTAAATCGATATTTTCAATTATTACATCCGATCCCGTATGATTTCCGGTAGCTACAACGGTCGCAGTTTCAAATATCAATTCATGTTTGTCATCATCCTCTAAAACATTTGGTTCTGTTTCGTAACTCAATCGATCTTTATTTTTAGATAACTCAGTTTGATTCCGACCCACGCATTCATCATACCCTTCGTCTGAAATTTCCAACTCTGAATCGTCGGCATTCAACAGCTTAAAAATTGCATGTGGTTTCAAATATTTTCCTGGTGGGTGAACAGTTCGTTGCATTTTATATTCACACCTACACAAATAAACAAATTAAAATTTTAGAAAATGGTTCATACAGCCACATGCAACTGCTACATACTTTAGAACTCAACAAATGTTGCAGCATAAATCCAACGAAATGTTGATGTCCATAATAATTGTGGACAAATTCACTGAAAGGGTTAAAATAGATTGATTACCATAAAAAGTATAACTACCCGAATACCTAAGGACGTTTTCGAAAATAATTGTTAGATAAATTCTGATTTAGCCGTCAAGTTGGAAAATAGGAATATGTCTTATAGGCCCTAATAACTGAAATAAACAACCTACAACATCAAGAAGGTTGAAGCACACAGAAAAACGGAGAAATACTGTGAGCAACCACTCATAAACCTTCAACTGCTCTTCGAAAAATATTGCACTCTCGAATTAATTCATAAGCTACATGAGCAAGATTCATAAAGGCCCCAAATTTATTTTGACCAAGTGAAGGCAATAATGACGAAGCCAAAACTTCTATTCTTGACGCAAAAAATAAGGCAACACCAGGCGGATCTGAAGAAAACACTATTCAGGCCAAAGCACGATTGCAACGAGAAAAAGCCAATGTTTCCTAATACATAATTTATGAAAATGAAGACGGTGATGAATACCGTGATCTACCAAATCCAACGAACGTTAAAATAGTATCCGCAGAGTAAGCAAATTGCTACAAACTCCAACTAGCAAAAGCTAAAATCTTAAAGCAAAATTTTAGCAGCATATCACAATACGGTGAAGCTAACAATTTTAGCCAGGTTTACTGTGAGCTCAAATTAAGATAGCTCACAGATTCATGGGTTGCATTCAGCAGCAATCACGAACAAATTATGGCGAATGCTAATGAAGAAGAATTCAATGCCGAGGAATACTTTACCAGGAACATTTTCGGTGAAATACTGATGGAGTCGAGACGATAGTAATCAACATACAACAAATGCTTGAAACTGTATTCAACACAGACACTTATCAAAGCATTAATAAGAAGAGTCCCATCGTCAGATTATAGACGATAGAAATTTCTTTATTTTATGGCGGCTGAAAGCAGTGGGCAGCCTTTTACAGTTTATTCAACAAGGCCTTACATTGAAACGAAAACCTATCCAGCGAATAGAAAATGTACTATACCTACTCTCTCCTTGGTTCGAGGACAATCAACGAAGCTATTTAATCATTTAACGCTGTCGGAAAAAAATTACCTAACTGCGTGGGATATCCTCACCACCAGATATGAAGATAGACGGAAATTGCAATCATATCAACACACTATCCATATCGGCCTTGCCCAGCTTAAGCTTAGATTGAGCAAGCAGCCTGAGAATAATGCATGACAACGCCCTAGAACGCCTAAACCGCCCAGACAAAACACTGAATCACCTTGGTGAAAGGCATTTTGACAAGGAAATTAAGACTCATCGAACGTACGAATTAACAATCAAAAATCCAAAAGAAATCCAATCAATGGAAAGTTTCTTTGATTTTTTGAAAACAAGGTTCCATTCTTTGGCTATACAATCGCTATAGAAAAAAATCAACAAGAAAAATGACACACCACAAACCAACCCTAAGAGAACAACACATGATCCAATGTAGTGGTGATCGTAAAATTTTCCAGCTGCAAAAAATTGCACGCTTTGTCAGGTTTGGAGAGTTAAAAATTTTACGGGAATACCACGGTCCTACTGCCCCAAGAAATAATGAAAACTGTCATGGAGCTTATCATAGTCTCCAAGACATTCAAAAGGAGTCAGTAGAGAAGCCCGAAATTCCAACCAATATAACCTTGCAAACAAACTCCAAATCCATATAAGGTACTATCTTACATGAAACAGCTATGGTTAGGATAACTCCAAAAATTTAGTTCGGATTCTGATTGATACAGGCTCGAGCCATTGGCTTTAGGCTGTTCAAAGAAAACAACTATTGCTCGACTACTACAAGTCGGAAAACATCTTGCCAAAAATACAGAACTGGCGTTTCAATATCAACAGTTTATGGATGAATATGAACTCTTAGGTCACATGAAGGAAACAAGCAATAAGTGGGGAAGCTCATCATTATTATTTGTCACACCCTGAAAAGGCCTATGTAGCAGTCATTTATGCCAGGAACGTGTGTCTGGATGGAAAAATCCAGGTAACACTACTTTCCTAACTAAGGTAGGACTAATTAAAAGTATCTTGTCAATACTACGACTTGAACTATGTGGTGCTTTGTTACTCGTAAAAGTGATGGAAAAAGTCAGTGAAGCATTACAAGTACAAAAATTAGAGATGAACTTTTGAACCAATTCCAAACTCTATCATGGGTTCGAGGGCATCCTCACAAGTACAAAACCTTCGTCGCTAATAGAATTTCAGGAATTTAAGGGAAATCAAGTCCAGTACAGTGGTCACACATAAGCTCTAAAGAGGGTCCTGCTGGTTTTGCGATGGAATAGGCGTAAAATTGAAGTTGAGTTAAATTTGAGTGAGAGTTTCGGTTGAGGATTAATTTGGGGTTGAGCTGACGGTTTAGTGGGAGATTAGATTGTGTTGATTTAAGTTTAATTTATTCCTACAAATAGTTTACGAATCGAGTTGATTTTGGGGTTGATTTGTTGGGCTGAATTGGAGTTGATTGGGATGAGGTAGCTTGCATTGCGGTTGATTGTCAAAATTTGTTCCTTTGTTCAGTTGGGTAATTATTTGGAGGTTGATTTGTGGATTAGGTGAGGGTTGAGATTGTGGGTTGATTTGAAAGTTGATTTGGGGTTTAAATTGACGACTGAGTTGCGGCTTGGGTTCGATGATTCATTTGGAGATCGAGCTGTAGATTAAGTAAGGGATTAATGGGTTCAGTTAGGGATTAGTTTGGGAGTTCAGTTGTTCAGCGTTTGCCGATAATGCCTATTATTGCGTGTTTTTTGCACGATATGTTTCTTAATTTTAACATATTTTACGAATTCTCGTTTTGCTTCTCAGGTATGCTGAAAGTTACTGCACGATAAATTTTGTTATAACATTTAATATTGACTTATTATTACAATCAAAATCAGGTATCAGGTTACTAAGTCACTGGCTGGAAGTTATCTTCAGAGGCAGCCTGGAACTTTGTCACATTCCTAGGAAATGGACTGAGGTAAGCGTTATACCTAAGGGGGGAAAAAGCTCTCATTGCTGTTCCAAAGACATTAGATCTATAAGCTTATGCACTTTTCTATTAAAAATACTAGAATAACAAATAGAAGCTCATATTAGACTTCGGCTCTAATGAGCCGGCTAGGTGGTTGAAATCTCAACATGCGTACTGTAAAGGGAAATCGGTAGAAACCGCTTTACACTCCCCGAGTTGTCCTATTGAGAAATCCCTAGAATTTAAGGAATACTCCTTGGTAACCTTTCTGGATATAGAAGGTGCCTTTAGCAACATTAAACCGGTGGCAATAACTCCGCCTTTGTTGAGTCTGCGTGTGGATGAATCTCTCGTTGGTTGGATAAATCAGATGCTGAGATGCACGATCGTTAAGGCTAAGCTGGCGGGTTCTCCATTAGCTGATTTGTAAGTGTTGGTACACCGCAAGGTGAAGTCGTGTCCCCCCTTCTTTGGAACTTAGTCATAAATAGCCTGTTAATGAAACTGGAGGGACAGGGTTTTAGGGGCAGTTGTGGAATAAATGTTAATCCATGTAAAACTGAGGTGGTCCTCTTCCCTAGGAAATACATACAAACTTCCTCAGATTGATCGTCTTACTTTAAATGGTATTAACTTGACCCTTACTGATAAAGCGAAGTACCTGGGTATTGTTTTGGGCAGTAAACTTAGTTGGAAGCCTAATATTTTAGAAAGGGTTGAGACAGCTACTATATAGCTACACTCCTGTAAACACGCTATTGGAACACGATGGGGTCTTGAAGTCCATATCGTATACTGACTCTCTAGTATGATGGACAGCTTTAAACGGTATGGCTAACTAAAAGTTGCTGATGAAAGTTCAGAGAACTTCCACCTTGTGTATTAGTGGTGCACTTAGGAGTACATCCACTCAGGCATTGGAGGTTTTATTTCATCTCATACTTCTAGATATTCTTGTAAGCTTTGGATGGGTTCAGTGAGTAGAGCCGAGAAACATTTTATGTGGTGTGGCTACGGACCATTTTGGTATCCATGCCGGTCCCTTAGGACAGCCATTCTAACCAAACCTAACCTACTAAGTCAATAAATAACAGACAGATTGCAGCAATACCTATACAAAATAAAACCACAAAATTATCAGTTGGAAACACTTTAGAGGGATTCTTTTCATCAAATTGATCGCAACTCCCATTATAAAAATTGTAAAAGTTACCCCCTCCCCCCCCCCCCCCCCCCACATACACAGACAGACTCGATGCTGCAGCGCAGCACGAAACAGCGCAAAAGTTAAATTACATAAAAATATATGCGAATTGGCAAAGTCGACGGACCAAGTACTAAAATTAGATTATTTTCAATATTGCACGCAAGTACGGATTGAAGTGTCACTTTGTGCAAAACACATTAAACACATTAAATAGCTAAATTATTAGTTGTGAACTAGACTGGTATAATTTATACTACGACGTATAATTTAAACGGGTTAAAAACAGGAGTTTACATAATATTATTTATAGCCATCAAATTATGAATTTATGGCCATTAAAAGGTTTTAGTTCATGTTAGATAGTTTAAGATTATTTTAATGTCAAAAACGTGAGTCGAGATTGTCAGCAAAATTTTTATTTTTTTAAAGTACTAAAATAATTTTTGCGTTCCGTGCGTGATTTCGTCTCCGTTCCGTCGAGATTGCCTCCACATTTGCTTCGTTAATTATTAAAACAAGAGAAAAAGAGGTGGCTCTGTCCAATATTCAGCAGTGCTAACGTTGGTTACTGCGTAAATATTTTGTTGTTGTTTCATATATTTTGGCATAATATGGAAAATAAAAAATCCCAATCTATTTGTATAATACTAGATACTTAGCCCTAAAATTAAAAACCTCAAGTATTTTGTATTCTGTTATTTTATTGTTGTATTTGGGATATCGCTGTTCCCAATTAAGCCCAGTATGAAAAGATGTGCTTTTTTAATTCAAAAAGTGAAAGAAGCCAGTTAAACCAAATTGTACAAAATTTGTTAATGTTCTGTGAAAAATAATGTTTTTTCGCATTATTCTGTAAAAGGTCGGTAAACTGACATCTGTGGTACGATAGTACAAATTTTCTCAGCTATACAATAAAAGCACAGATAAGTATAGACAGATGTGTTTCTTGTATGGGCTATATTTACATTCCAAAATTTCAATACCAAATTCCAATCCAATCCTTTTAGAGCAGGACGTACATTTCTGTCTCTTTTAATCTTTTTTTACGTATGGCTATTTTGATTATATCAAAGCAAACATAAACCAACTTCAAACAAAATTGTATTTTATAATATACGTCCTGCTCTAAAAGGATTAGATTGGAATTTGGTATTGAAATTTAGAATGTAAATATGGCCCATACAAGATCGCCATCTGTCTATTCTTATCTGTGATAAAAGTAAGTAAATTAAGATTACAGCAATTATTATTTGTCGATATCAGCCTAGTTTTTTATATTTTTTTTAAACATTTTATTTTTAAATTTAAGACCAGAGATTGACTGCATTTTATTATTACACTAAATATTGAAGTTATCTCACAATAATTATGTGGACGGCGATAATAATTTGCATTATTATACATTTGTTGTGGGAAATTAAGAAACGTTCCACTACTAGAAATTCGCGACTTAAATTTATTTTACGCTCAAATTGCGCTCCCATTTTTGATTTGGTGTATAATCGCGTACACCACATTATTAAATTATGTACATTAAACAAGTTTTACGTAAACCTATATAGAATTTCATATTTTTTCTACCGTAAACCCTATACTTATCATAAACAAAAAAAAAAATATCTTGGAAACATAACCATCGTAATCACGATGAAGCACCAACCAACATTAAAATAATGCATTTTGTTTCAACCTTATAATTTTCTTCTTTTGTTTTCCTCATATTTTCCGTAAACATAATCCGTAATTCTTTTGTTGTTGTCCAGTTTTCGTATTACATGTAACAAAAACATTTCAGTTTACTTCTTAGGGATAGTAAAAAAAAAAATTTTAAGATAAGGTTATAATATCAGTTCATAAGTGCATCTGCATTTAAAAATGCATGATATGTGTGTGTGTGTGCGTATCGATGAAAATTTTATATTTTCCACACCCGTTTAGTTATATTAAACGATTCTTTTTATTATGGAAAGTGCATGGTATACAAAACATAAAATCATCTTAGCCACCAACCAAATTGGTTGAAACGTAATTTTCTCACAGTACATATGTGTATATAAATGTAGATGGAAAACTTATTTCAATATAATTAAAATGTCAAGCATGTATAGTTGAGTTTTCTTAATTTAATTTTGTTTTTTGTTTGTTTACTGTTTTGCTACAACTACTTGTTGTGTGTGTTGCGGGTACGAGTACATAATATAGTGGATTTTTAATTAAATGATTTATTGCTTTTCGTTCATATTTCTCATTTGACCCTTTTTTTACTTAAGCCTATTACAAATCTTTTAACTTTAACGTTTTTATTTATTTAGTTTTTTCATCTTGAGAGATTGGTGGTAACTGGTAACCAGAACAGCACAATAAATTTTTAATTTCTTTATTTTACTTCTGGAAGATATATCTCTAACATACTTATTATACGAGTATATGCCAACAATATGTACATTGAGTTTATCTTTACTCATGTCATAAGTTACGTACCGATAATTTAACCTTTCGTTGATAACTTATGCTAAATGATTGGAATTTATGATCGGCACAGAATACTATTGTACATTCGTCTTGTACAAAATTATGGAATAGAGATTTATGGTCTATAGATCAGGAATCAGTTTGTAATCGAACTCTCTTACATGACATTAAATTAGAAATGGATAATAAATTATTATCGATCATTCGGTTGGTTTATGGTTTATTGTTTGTGCAAAATAATTTCAAGCTGATTGTATTTGCAAGTACTAAATAATGACAACTATTACCCGTTGGTTTATTTATTTGAAGAAAGAAATCGATTTAGTAATAATACCCGTGCGATCAAGAATTCAGCCACTGCTTTTCATGTTAAAATTAAGATTTGAAGCCAAAGCTGCGTATTCCGTCGGATTAAAATATAGCAAATAAAGTTAGGCTGCGCAGTTTACGTAGTTACATTAAAGCTGCCGTTCGTATAAAAATGCAGCCAACATTTTTTATATTCCGCCTACTTTTCGATTTTTTTATGCAGCTTAAACTGCGCACCGGCTGAATTTTTGAACGCATCCTACAATACAATAATAAACGCAAAAAGTTAACAAATCAATAACATAAAAACATTTAAAATATATACATAACCAATTTTAAAAATAGTTCTCAAGTCTGCCACTTAAGGTAATACTGGGAGGACATCATGAAATCCGGACTTCGTTTTTCGTTAATAACAAATCCAAGCTGTAGAGAAATCGTATCTTTTATTGAGCAAATGTTTTAAAATTACCTTTCGTAACAGGCCGTTACTTATCAAAATACATGTTCGATGGAGATTGTCAAAACCATCAAAAATGTTGGTGGATCTAATGGATTTGTGGCGTTTCGTTTCATAATTACAAAAATAACAACACAAAAAAATGACATTTAAATTATTTTTCTTACCCTTTAAACAAATTGGCGAAGCTTCACTTAAGCGAAACGCAAACGAGACGTAATGCGAAATATTTTTACCCTAGACCCGTGTACTTGGTACTGAGTGCCCACCCAAGACAATAGCGATGTGTGATGTGTGCGGCATACCTACATGCACAAAACATTACAAACGTGTTTGTGACAAGTGTTATATAATGGATGCAGCACCAGAGGAAATTGAAGAAGACTACAATAACAGTTTTATTGACAATAACGCACCTTCAACATCATCTGAGCCTCCGACAAAACGCATAAGAATCCACTCATACATCCACTCAAATGAATTATTTTTTGCAATGTAAACATTTCTAAATAAATGAAATAACCAAAAAATATTAATTTCTTCTTCTTCGAAACACGGAGAGAATGCTCTCAAAACTCCGACTAGAAAATTCCACACTGAAAAAAATATTCTGCGTTTTATTTACGAATGGCGTTCGTTAACCACAATTCGTACTATTAATGTACAAATTGCTATATTTACGTAAAAATATGAAATTTATAAAAAAATCATAAGAATGTTTGCATTAATAGTAAGAATCATAGTTCGTAAACTAAAAAATGGTTTAGTTTATTGTACTATACGTTAAATACAATCACATGTTGTTTGCGTATTAGTGCAACTTGCGTCATTTTATTAAAAAATCATATTTATGAACAATTCGTAACATTTATGAATGAGACTATGTACGAAATTCGTCATATTAACGAATCTGATAATTATTGATCATCATGACATCATGAATCATGATACACACACAAATTAGATTTCTGCTTGGGTTTTTTAGTTTGATTTAGTTGAATATAATTCACTAAGTCGATACACTCTAGTTTTACACATAATGTAAAAATTTAGAGTTGAATTTTTGTAGTTCGGTCGTAGCTACCTGAAGAGTAGACCTTACTTTTTCTATACGAAACCGAATTACCAACACGAAAACTCAAAGAGATTTCTAATTTTTGAGAGTTGATACATTTTGTATTGACTCTGCGGGAAAGAAAAGGGGAGGGGATAATATTTCTACTTTCCTTTGATTGGTAGATATATTTATAAGTGATTGGCCTTTGTAATTTTTCTGATTTACCAAATCGAAAATATAGTGAATGTCATTTACAAATTACAAGTAATATATAAATTGTCTATAAAAAAGCCGAAACATTCTCAGAAAATAATCCTCATATTTGGGAATTATTGATTCATCATCTAAGTATTCCATTCTTCCTAGATACGAATATTTTCGTATGCACAAATAATGAATTTCTAAACTTATATGTATGAATTTATTCGTTAATATGATGTAACATTTCGTTAATGTTACGAAACATTTCATGTTATATTTAATTTCTTACGTTAACAATAAGAATTTGTTCATCCACAAATGCTTTTAACTTCATAAATATTATAACATTTTTCGTATCTTATATGAATCAATTCATAAATATTACAACGTAAGTAGTGAAGGTTAAAATATATTTTTTTGTGTTTCACCATATTAACGTATGATTTTCGTACTATTAACGAAGGGTCGTATTGGCTCCATTTTAACGAATTTTTCGTACTATTAATGCAGTTTTTGTCTGCATTGATGTAGGATTTTTTTCAGTGCAGTGAAAATGCCTATAAGTCAGATATTGGGCTAGATACTCGATACTCAAGCAAGCAGAGAAGCAGTAATTTTAGCGAATTTTCTAGAAATGTTATACACGGTAATTTAGCAACCCAATTTGTTGCTGAATTTCAAAAAAATGGGATACTCGATATTTTTCTTGGTTAGCTAGCAAGCACTTGTAGAAATTTTCCGACCGTTTTAATGTGTACGCATCTATTGTTAGATGTTAATTTTTTTTAGATTAGATCAACCATTTCGAAATATTTGTGCAGATTATTACTGAAAATAAATATATATCACTTGTATTTTTAAGATCAAATTAAAAAAAAACTTTCAATAGTAATCGTTTCACAAAGGAAATTGCAAAACTTTTGATAGAGAAATTTAAGGAAGACTACAAGAAATACCAAACGTAGTAAATTTGGTATTTATCCTCCTAATCAATTATTTAATAGTTTAGGTCTTAGTAGGCCTTAACATATTGGGTTCTGGCCACTTTGAATATAATAGTGGTCAAATGCGTAGCCAGAATTGGCTACAAGCGACGGTGAGGCGTATTTTTCCTCAATTTTTATATGTAGTATGTCGTAAAGCTAACAAATTTAAAGAAGGACATTGAAATTTTCTTAGTAAAACGAAGATTTTATGAGAAATTTGGGTATTCCAATGTGAATGAGGCCATAGACGAAACTCAAATTTCAATTCAAAAACCGGCGTTATCGAACAGCTACACTTTTGTCAATAGGAAAAATGTGTATGCACTAAATATTCAAATAGTAATAAATCATAAGTTTCAGTTCATTTGGACAAATAATGAATTTTACTAAACTTATATTTTTTATATGTGACGCGGATTACATATTTACAGACATGGTTTGTCGATGGCCGGGATCAACCCATAACGCTCATATATACAAGTCCAGTGCACACGAGATTCTGCATTTTAAAAGATTCCCATAAAGTACTTTTCTTTTAGGAAATGGTTCTCCTGAGATTCCGCTTTACTAACACAACTACATACTAAACGCTACTATATACGGAAGCCGAAAAACTGTATAATTTAAACCATAAAAAAATCGAGAAAGTCAATCACTTATGCATCAAGAGGAAACATGTTATACCGCGTAGATAGCTATGTAAAAATAATTTCGGCTTGTTTCATCTTACGCAAGATTGCGACCCTTAAAGGGGTTCCTATACCTTCTGGAGATACTGGCAGAGCAACTAAATCAGACAAAATAAATGGATTCGACGAACATGTGCAAAGGGAAATTGGTAGTTAAATGTGACAAAATATGATCGACTATGTGTCCAATAATGGAAACAACACTCGTCAAAAAACGTTAAAATCGTAATTCAGTCTTAGTTCATCCACATCAACTTTATAGTTAACCAGTTCCGGTAAATTCTAAACTTTATTTTTAAGGAACACGGTTAAAACCTCTAATAATCTATGAGATTTGACGTGTTTTAAAAGTCTATTTTTTGCAACATCTGCTCTCTAGATATTTTTAAATATAACTTATCTAATTGATCTGTTCTTTTGGGTCAAACCCATCTGCTCCCTTTACGTGTTTATTAATTGCAATGCATTGGTAGGTACGTGACTTTAAATCAGTAAATTTTGTCTTCACTTCTTCGCGAGTCCTCATGGTTCGCTAGTGAACGATACGAATGTTGCAATAGTTTCCCAAGCCAGTTAAGTTTCATTGCTGGCATCTTGTTGCCACCTGACACAATTAATTTAGATAATTATAAATTAGGAACATTTTTTAATTTTTATTATCCAAAAATATACATTTCACTAATTCTATCGTTTTTCTTTTTTCTTGTAACAGAATCAACAGCTCCCTCTGAGTATAATTAGGTTTCCGTTATAATCGTTCACTAAAATAAATATTTCCTGTATTGTAATCACAATCATTTTCGTATTTTTTTTTCTTTTGATTCATTTGAGGTTTTGTTTTATATTAAGCATTTTAACTCTTGGGCTTAAGGCTGTATGGTACTCAAAAAAAATTTCTGTTTTGGTATCGATATTTAAATGTCCAAAAATGCGTCTAAACTGTGTCTATAATAAAGAAAAATATCGTTTTGTATTTTTGTTTTATTTTGATGTAAAATAAATATAACTGTATGTCGACTTGTCTTATTTCCCTTTTTTCCAGAATAAAATTATATGCTGTTTCGGTTATTCATTTTCGTTGTTTCTATGGCAACTCAGTACGTTAAAATGTATAATTTATTATAAAACGATAAGATCCTGGACATTCACCATTTTTTGGGGTTAGCCATCTCGTAGAGTAAAAGGAAATCAAAAATTAGCCGAGGTCATACCCATTTTTGACAAAAAAAAATATATTTATCGATACTGAATTTTTTCGCAACGATAAATATATCGATATTCTTAGTATTTTGATTATATCTTTCTTATTTTATTATTAATCTTTATAATCGTGAATTAATCCCTCAAAAATATCTTTCTGCATAGGTCAATATAAAAGATATACATGGTTTAGCGAGAAAAACTTAAGAAAATTGAATTTTCCGTAAGCTCCATTATCCAAAATTTCGTCAACTTTGAATTTTTATTACGGATAAACTATAAATAATTTTGAAATAATCCTGTATTAATCCCTCAAAAATACCTTAAGCTTTATCAATAAAAAAAAAATTTGTGAATTGATAAATATTTGTAGCCACAAATTGATTTTTACGATACCCTTCTCTTAATTCCGATTTAAGCACAATATTTGAATGGGGTAACAACAACTTAGTACAATTTAACGAAAAAAAGACACAAATATGCACATTCTCACGTAAAAAAAGTCGCAACGACTACCCATTTGTGGTAAAAAACCATATCCTTGTGGGTTGCGACTCAATTCGACTGCTTGGTGTTCAAATAAGTAACAAACTCAAATGGAATGAACACATTGTTGCATTAGCTAAATCAGCTTCAAAAAAACTCGGGTTCCTGAATCGATGCAGAAGGTTTTTCAAATCGCATCAAGTTCTCCAGATATATAAAACCTTCATCCGACCATGTATAGAGTATTGCTGTCAAGTTTGGGGAGGTGCGTCTGGTACCACCCTCCACTTATTGGACAGGGTTCAACGCCGCGCTATCAGAATAATTCGGAATCCCAGACTTACTCAAGAACTAGACAGCTTATAGCATCGCAGAGATGTTGCAGAACTCTGCGTCTTCTACAGATGCTTACATGGTAAATGTTCTGCAGAACTATCGGAGAAAATACCACCATTCGTTACAACAACAAGAGTAACAAGAGGAACAACTAATGCACATAGGTTTACGGTGAAGCTCCCGAAACCTCGAACTGAAGAAATCAAGCGCGAATTTATATACCGAACATCAAAAAAGTGGAATTCGCTAATACACTTCAAATTTCCGAAGGAATACAAAATGAATAAATTTAAGGTAGCTATTAATCTTTACTTGCAGGATCGCGCATTGGGTGCAGAAGCTCTGACAGTTACAAGGAGCTAGGACCGTTAATAAGTCCGCTCTGCACCCAATTAAATAAATTATAAAAAAAAAAAAAAAAAAAAACCCTTATTTTGGTAAAATGAGTACCATACAGCCTTAATACAAAAAATATATTTTTACTTTGTTAAGGGGACGTACCACCTTCAAATTTTCAAAAAATCGAAATTTTTTTTATGATAGAATATGTTAGAATGAACGTTTAAGAACATGATTTTAACATGAAAATCTCAAAAAAAAATTTATTTATATTTTTATTTTATTTATTGCGAAGGGCGCCAAAGTCTTTTTTTTTGTATCGCTACACCGACTTTCTCTTAGTAACACCTGCTTATATATACATGCATATATATAATATAATACGTTATTCTCTCACATAACAGCTGTAAAAGTAGAGGGGAAATTTTTGAGAGGAAGGTATATTGTACGGTGCAGGCATCGCAGATTAAATTTTGGTAAGGCTTATTACAAAAAAAAAAAAATTTAACTTTAAACGCGATTATCTCGAAATGACGTTTTTCAAGTTGGCGTGCAAGATTGAGAAAAAACTACTTATCCAATCGTTCTAAAATTTTAACACGTTGATCTACATATATTTCTGCTCAGAATGAACTACGGAAGGAATAATCGGCTTGCAATTTTTTGAGTTACAACTAATTGGAGGGGACAAAAACGCTGCATTTTCGAAAAAAATGCCGCCATTTTATTATTTTTCAACAATTTTTTTTTTTAGTTCATTCCAAGGGCGATTTAATGCTGAATAAAACCCCGTTTTTTATTTTTTCAAACGTTTCTGAGAGCAGTTATGATGCACGTTGCGAATTTTCAGTGTTTTTGGAAAACCGTTATAGCAGACGACAGTGGGGTAAAAAAAATCTAAAAAAAATTTTTTTTTATACTTTCAGTTAAATAAAATATCAATGGAAAGTTTCATTAAGATATCTCTTTTTATTCCATTAAAAAAAAATCTTTGAAAAAATTTTTGTTTTTCAATTTTGAAGGTGGTACGTCCCCTTAAAATAATCAAGCATATCATATTACGCAAGCAAATTTTCGATTAACAAATCCGCCATATTTACCGAGTTGCGAATTGCTGGAGTATCGAGTATCTAGCCCATTACAGATATATCAGACCAGTTACATAGATGATTTTCAAATTTTGAGCCGGGAACGGCTTAATAATGTTTTTACGAAAATATCATCCAAATTTGGCTAAAAATATCCGGACATTATAAAAAATAACATCTGGCGAATCAAAATCTCTTATTGTACCAATGGGCGAAAGATTTTATTCACACAAAAATCTAGTATGTGTTGATATAGGTATTGACGGTGTGCCATTGGCAAAAAGTTCAACGCACCAACTATTGCCAATTTTAGGAAATGTTGTCCCCTTTAAAGAAGTATTTGTAATTGGAATATTGCTTGGATCCAAAAAACCTTTTTGTGCAAATAGCTTTTTACAACCTTTCGTCGATGAGCTATACAGGAATTGAATAAACATTGCATCGTGTTTGAAAACAAAAAAGTAAAAGTACAAATAAGATCGTTTATTTGCGATGCTCCAGCAAGATCATTTATTTTAGGTAAATTATTTACATACATCGACTATATTCAAATTATTAATTTTATTTTAATATTTAATTAGGCGTCAAATCTCATTCGGGATATAATTGTTGAACAAAATGTACAATAAAAGGAGTTTATTTACATCAAAATGTCTGCCTCCCGGAGATGGATAATTCTCTTCGTACTGATGATACTATTCGAAGCAAAATTCACCGAGACCACCATGTTTCTTTTTTCTATTCCAGATATGGCGCATGAAATTCAAGTAACAGGTAGATACAGATTTACAAAAATAAATTAAATTAAAAAGACTAACAATATATTTTCTTAATTATTTTTGAAATGAATAACTCGAACGATTTTTTTTTGGAATCTAACGAATTTGGTGAAGATGATTCAGAAAATTATCATTATGCATTTGTAAAGACAATGCAAAATCCGAAAACCAGCACGCAAAAACCATTACACGAAAAAAATCATTTATATCATCCGTACAGTTGGTGTTCAACATCAAAATTTTTAACGCCAAATTCCAAACTCATAACAACAAAACAATTTATGTATATAAAACTGCAAAAGTTCTTACAAATACAAACACCACAAATCTAATATCTGCACTACCAGATAGACATAATATTACCAATAATATGGCACCTGCCGAAAAAATAAGCCAGCCAGCAGCCTCCACATCTATCATAGCCTGCTCAAAATGTGTTAGCAATGAAAAGTTAATCCTGGCTAATACGGCTTTATTAAATGCTTTAATGAACGAAGTGAAGTATTTAAGAAGAGAACAGCAACATATTGGAACGATCCGTTCGGCTACAGAAAGAGGAAATCTTCCAAAGCTGCAGCTACCTGCTGAAACGCAAGAGGAGTTCATTAGAATTGAACAGCTATTGAAAACAGAAGAATACGAGCTAGGTCTGGTAAGACAAATGTTTATTTGATGCATGTTGCTTAATACATTATTAAAAATCATTAAAATTCCTTATTTTAGATAAAATTTCTAAAAAAAAATTAATGATCCCAATGTGGATAAATTTGTAAGAGCATGCTTGAAAGCAATAATTACTTTACTTTTATTTTTAAAATTTTTTTTATTATTATTATTATTATTATTATACCAATTGCGCAGAACAGTATATTCGGCTGGGTAATAGTTGGCAATATCACTGAAGACAACCAGAACCGCTGCCCAACCAACCATTACCTTACTTTCGGAAGTGGATATAAATTTCTCTTTGAAAAATAAAAACCACTTAAACAATGATGAGCAATTATGCGAAGCAAATTTTGAGCAAACACATTTACGTTCTTCAGACGGAAGATTCTTAGTTAGACTCCCGTTCAAACCTAACAGTAGTGAATTAGGAAATTCATTCAATACCGCTCTACGACGTTTTTTTTTTTGAGAACAAATTGCAAACCAACCCTAATTTAAAGGAACCCTATACATCATTTATGGGGAAATACATTTCACTGGGCCACATGGAGCACATACCACCGGAGCAAATTAAGATAGATGATTCTAAAGCGTACTATTTACCACACCACGCAGTATTTAATGAGTCAAGTACCACAACAATATTTCGAGTGATATTTGACGAGTCCTCGAAAACAAGTGATCACATTTCTCTAAACGATACGTTGTTGGTAGAACCAACTGTTCATAATTCATTATATTCAATTTTGTTGAGATTTAGGAAGCATTTCATTGTATTCACCGCGGACATAGAGAAGATGTTTCGCCAAATCCGTATCAGCCAAAAAGACACTGATTACCAGCGAATTTGTTGCAACGAAAACCCTCATTGGACTAGCTGATGAATACCATAATCAATATCCTGCAGCCTCAAAAGTTATTTGGGAAGATTTATATGTCGACGATTTAATGTCCGGATCAAAAACAGAGGAAGAATCATTTAAACTAAAAGACCAAATTATTGAGATTATTGAGAACACCAAGTTGTCATAATATACTGTCACACCTTGGTGCTCAGTGAACGACAAATTGTCAAAAAAATTAACTTTTAGTAACATTTTGTTGGGCAGTAAACCCAGTGCACAGTACACATAATAAGGTAATATACTCCAATGTTTCATTTTCGTTCTTTCTTGCGCATCTATGTAAAAAAACAATGAGCGAGTTCACCCTCAACTCGCAAAAGATTTATGTGAAAACTTTTATGGATAAATATCTATTGAATCATTTCAAGCCATTTCGATGAGACCGAGAAACCCCTGCATAAAGACAGCTGATGTTCGCTCAGTGTATAAGCTAAGTTACATTTTTGGTTCAAAAAGTCAATAAGTTATTCGATTTTGAATTTGGAGGACGAACCTTACTGATATTAATTGAGCATAAGCAAAGTACAGTTCTGTTAAG
Source organism: Tipula helvola (assembly GCA_963556165.1). Taxonomy (NCBI): domain Eukaryota; kingdom Metazoa; phylum Arthropoda; class Insecta; order Diptera; family Tipulidae; genus Tipula; species Tipula helvola. The sequence continues at coordinate 150,287,277 of OY744481.1, read as the reverse complement.
TTAATCACCTAAACCTACCATCTACACTTTAAAATATATCATTACTCATACACGGCAATCTTGTTCAAGAGTCCATAATAGTGAATGGTCACGGCAAACCCGCTGAACAAAGCAAATACGCATCGCTTTGTCATTGATCAATTTAAAATAAATTAACTAAAGCGGTTCTATTAGGGCAAAATGTTGACCGTAAATTCATAGCAATTATAAAGGCGGTAGGGCAAAATACTAATAACAAAGCGTACCGATTAAACAATTTTAAAATTATTATTTTATTATGCACAATGTAGGTATATATGCCGTTTTCACAGCTCGCTATTTTCATTTAATTTTTTTGAGTCACTTAAGGCATTGCCTCGCATGCAAAACGGAAAACCGGCATTTAAAACCGTCAAACTCAATTTTTGGCTAAGTTGCTTCACTTTGCAATATGAAAATTATTAACAAAGAGTTCTAATCTATAAGTTCCACCTTATTCTAAGAAAATTTATTAAAATTAATTTAATTTCATTGAAAATCCCCAATTTTATGTTTTGCCGGTCGTCAAGCAAAAAGCCGCTCATCAAAATATAAAATTAGAGTTTTTGAATGAAATTAAATCAATTTTAATAAAAATTTTTACGAATAAGGTCGAACTTTAGATTCGAACTATTTTTTAATAATTTTCATATTGAAAAACAAACAATTTTGTCAATTATTTGATTTGACGGTTTGAAATGCCGGTTTGCCGTTTGTGCATTACACTACATAAGCATAATTTGTAGTCCTTTTGTTTGTAATTTTCATTTTCAAAAACACTTGCTGCTGCGGCCATATATAGAAAATATTTTTACAACAAAATAAATTAAAGTAGGCGTATTTTTTTTAGTATTCGGCTCACGATGTTTTTAAAATGCCGGATGATGTTGTATATTGCATGTGTATGCATAGATTTTGCGTTGATTTTACGTTTTATTTATTTATTGTTCTTGTCGATATATACACATACATGGAATATTTTTTGTTCGGCTTTTTTGTTTCCATAACCCGATTTCTATACAATATTTTACTTACTCCTGCCGCTAAAGATGTTTTCACATCAAAAAAAATTAATAGTGACCAAACAAATCGTGTTTGTTAGTTTTGCGTAATAATTTTGAGTGTTGAGTGAATATAATTAAAATTTTGTGAAAAATTCTACTGACTTTAATTCAAAATAATTAACAATGTATCATTGTTTAAATATTTCATAAACTTTCAGTCACGATCTCCGCCATTGTTGTTGTTGTAATTTTTTGACATCCTGCGCAATATATTACCTTATACATATATGTGTACTGTGAACCCAGTGTATCGAGCTAAAAGGTGGCTACGTTGATTGAAAAATAAATTTTTTTTTGGTTTCATTTTTACCAGATTTTCACTCTGCCCTCGTATTACAGTACAGAAAAATATAAAACAAAATAAATAAAATTAACTAATGTCGAATTCTTTCAGCAATAAAAAAATAATCCGGGATCAAAAAAGTTGATCCCGGATCAAACAATTTTGATCCCAAATACTTTTCATATTTTTTTGAAAGAAAATATTGATCTTTTTTTTGATCTGGGATCAATTTAAAAAATCCTAGATTTTTGTAGGATTTTATTATAATATATATCACAAATACATAGAAAATTAAACGTCAAAAGTCAAAATTTGAAAAAAGAATTTAATCGTTTATAATTAATAAATATTACATATATATGTACTTAAATATTACATACTTACTATTATATTTATAAATTGAGTGAATAATTGATAAATAGTGAAGTGTGTGTAATTTAATCGTGTAAATAATTTGTGTTTCTTGTTTAATTTAATCGTGTATATAATTTGTGTTTCTGTCGTGAAAATCATTAATAATGGGCGATGAATCATTTGACAAAATGGTTGTGGAGCATTTTTTGTCTTCATCATCATCATCATCTTCGTCGCCGTCCTCATCGTCGTCGTCTTCATCTGCAGATCCAACATCAAGTGATTCTGTGATGTGTTGGTTGTCTTCAGATGAAGAAATTGCTAATTCAGTTGATACATTCAATCAACGTGAATCGAAGCACAGGGTCGACAATTTCATAGAGGACGTCGTTAGAAAATATTCTGATGAGGAAGTAAGTATGGAAATATATGTTTAATTGCGGTATTAATGCATCTAAATATTATGTGTATTTATAGTTTCGTCGAAATTTTCGATTATCTCGAACTATAGCTAGCAAACTAATTCATATGTATGAGCAATCGCCGCATTACAAAACCAGATTAAGTGGCGGAAGAAAGGGGATAACCGCGGAGTCCCAATGCTTAGCCTTCCTGTGGTAATATTTTATTTGCTGTGATAAATTGAAAAACAAATTAATAACTTATACTCTTTACAGGTTTGCTGGTAACAAGAGCACATTTAGAGAAGTGTCCAATTTATTTAATACAGCACCGTCAGCGGCTCATACCCATCTAAGCAATATCATACAATTTTTATTTGATATTTCGGCACAAATAATTAAATTTCCCAATACGCCAGAAGAAAAGGAGCAAAAATCCAGCGATTTTGATAAGGTAATGCAATTGAAATGTAAAATTTTTTGATAATGGAATTTATGTATTTATTAAATTTCAGATAGCTAGATTTCCTGATGTTTTAGGATCATCGATGGGTGTTTTATATACATCAGAAAACCAGCACACAAAATTCGGTCAACTTATGTCAACCGCCATGGTTTGATTTCCATAACGCTGCAAGGAATTTGTGATGCCAACAAGAAATTTTTGGATGTGTTTATTGGCGCACCTAGCAAAATCCACGATGCCCGCGTATTTAAACTGTCGCCAATTTTCAAAAAGTTACCGGAGATATGTGGCGAGAAATATCACATTCTCGGAGACGCGGCATACCCATTAAGGGAATATTTATTAACTCCATTCAAAGATTTCGGCAATTTAACGGGAAACAAAATTAATTACAATAAAAAACACTGCCAAACAAGGGTGAAGATAGAGAACACCTTTGGCTTGTTAAAACAAAGGTTTCGGCAATTAATTAGACTGGATTTTTTTACAGTTAAGAGAATGAGCAAGTTTATTTTGGCATGCTGTGTCCTTCACAATTTGTGCATAGATAATGGCGATTCGTGGGATGACATTGAATCTACTGAAAATCCGGACGTAATAAGAGCAGCAGCTACGGATGAAACTTCAGAGACCATGTCGGAAGCGGTACTAAAGCACTTAGGGGAAGTTAAGAGAGCTCTGCTTATGGACAATTTTTAAACAGATAAATATTACAAATTCGAAATAAATACTACAAATTTTGTTTTAATTCATCCTATATTTTAATTAATTCAAATTTTATTAATATATGTACATAAACTAAAAAATATTTTTTTGTTTTTGAAATTGCATGAATTGATTGAACAATTCGGTCTTCTCACGATGTCGATTTTCCTTCGCTTCTTCTTTTAACCTTGCACGATTTTCCTTCTGTCTTCTATATTCCTCCTTTTCCCTGTGTCTTTCTTCCTTTTGCTTGTGCCTTTCGTCCCGTTTTGTGTTTTCACTTTCCCGTCGTTCCGCCTTATCCTTAATATACTGGGCCAATAATTCGTTGCGTTTTTTTGAAATTTCGAGGACCTGCTTTTGGGTTGTTTTGTTCATACTCTTAGTGGATTGAGTTCCATCTGTGTCGCTGAAAATTTCCAGTGTTGATGGTGATGGTGTGGCGACTGCTGTTGCTGTTTCGGGCACTAATGAAATTGGTGGCGGAGGTGTGGCACTAGTTCGCGATGCAACTGTAGAAAATGGGGAAGGCAAAAATGTGTTGCTTACTGTTACAAGTGGTTCAGTAAATATTCGCGATGATGATGGTGGCGATACTGTCCATTTAGGCAATGTATTCGGGGGAAGCAATGGTGTGGCGTGTGTTGCAGGTGTTGCTGCGAACGGTGAACGTGATGCTGTGCTGCTGGACAGAGATGTTGATGATGTTTCGAAGAAACATTTTCCAGTTTCCCATCCGGGTGATACCAAATAATCTGGTGACAGGGAATCATCCATTGCCACAATAGCATCAGTTTCTGCCTCAAAATTTATTGGTTGATGACCCTCGCCGCTTGTAGTATTTGTGTCTATCGCCTTCTTCCGCCGTTTCATCACACATTTATACCTGGTTGATGCCTGAATATCGGTAAACATTTGGCCGTATTGTTCGGTCAGTTCATCTGCAATAGCTTGCCACATCAGCTTCTTAGTCCGAAATTTTTTTAGTGGCCCAATTTCCGGCAAGTAATCTGCGTACAGCGAAAGCATACACTTTGTTTGATCTTCTGTCCATTTTAAGGGTCCCGACATTAAAACAGACGTTTGTTTAGTGTCGTCTATTAAAGAGGGTAGCTCTGTAATATTAAATGTAACAATACGTTTCATTATACGAGTTTATGAAATTGAATACATACCGACTTCATAATTTATTAAATTATTGTGTGATTCAGTCACGGGCTTATCAATCACCTCTATAAAAATAAATCAATAATTAATTATTTTATAAAAATCTTTAAATGTTCGTTTTTGCCACCTTCATTTATGGAAATTTTTCTCAAATTAAAATAATTTGCCACCTCCGAATATTTGGCCATTACAACAACGCCGGCTAAAATTTTTTAAATGGTTTTTAAAATTATTTGCAATTATATACATTAGTTACCAAACTTATATCTTACTTGTTTTATTTTCGAGGAATACATTTTCATTGTCGTTCAAAACAAACCCATTTTCATTAAAAACAATTTTATATTCTTTCATACTCATAGCCATTTTGAATTTCAACGAAAACAGAACGATATGATTTCAAAACAAAAAGTTTACTAACGTCATATTCGAATTTTTATTTTTCACCAATACAACCACAAAGTGATATATTTTTTCCATATTCTTTCAGTATACAAAAAACAAGATTTTTGTTTAAAATCCGAAAGAATTCGACATAAGGTAACTTGATAATTTGAAAATCATTTGGATTGATTTTCTTTAAATTTCAATCTCATGTTTTTACTTTAAACTTTAGTTTGAAATGAAAAAATCGAATTAGGGGTATATCCTCCAACAGGTCGCAAATAAACTATTTGCGCCTCAAAATCTGACTACTCGATTGATTTTAACATGAGTTTTCAATTTTTTTTTTGTTATTTATTTGCTTTTGCGACTGAGTAGTAAAAACATTATAGAAAAGTTACCACCGAATTTTTGACAATGCAAATAAAATCAAGTAAGTCAAGGCAATTAATACTACTCAGTCGCAAAAGAAAATAAACCACAAAAAAAAAATTGAAAACTCATGTTAAAATCAATCGAGTAGTCAGATTTTGAGGCGCAAATAGTTTATTTGCGACCTGTTGGAGGATATACCCCTTAATGTCCCATGCAGTATGAACTATGTTGTACGTTATACGTACGTTAAATCATAGTACTCGTTCAAATAAACATTTCTCGAACAACTCATTTACCGCCCTTGTGTTGTAATTGTAAATAACTATTTTAGTTGATCTTGCTATCCTAACATAATTTCTATAGTTCTGTACATCGTAACAACATTCAAAGGTTTGAGGCTTAATTACTGATACCTGTCAATGACTTCATTCTTTTAATGAAAGATATCATAAAAATAATTCTTGGATAACAGTTTTGAATTGTATTTTTTATTATTTGCCACAAATTGCATCCATAGTATAGAAAAAATGGGCATGTTTCATGCCAAAATATTTAATTTACACTCTTTGAACTGAATTCAAATTATTTAAAAAAATATATAACTTACCTGAGCTCATCATATCTTGAAAGTCCCACTCGGCAGAATGCCGGACAATTGGCACAAATTGAACTTCTTTAAAATTAAATTCTATTTGGAGAAAAAATGTATCCAAAAATTCCATTTTTAATTTTATATCACTTTTTTTAGATTGAAATTTGAAAAATTCGCGTATTCTGTCCGCACATAAAACAAAAAACAAACATTTTCCGGAACGTTTGATTAAATTATTTTATATTGGGAAAAAAACGATTTCGGTATCAACATTATCCAATTCAATCTGCTCGTTGGGATCTGAGTCTACGTCGTATTCGATAAATTCATTTCCAGGGAAAATATCATTGCCCAAAATAAAATTATGTAAGACGCAAGCAGCAGTTATTGTCTCATTGATTTTTTGATGGCTGGACATACGTAAATATTTGAATTTACTAAACTTGCCCTTCAATAATGCAAACGCCCTTTCGATGCACGATCTCATCGCACTTAGTTTATCGTTGAATATATCTTGTTGCATGGCCTGAATGGCAATGGTTCGTTAGAGTCAATTAATTTGGCATAAATGGGGCTATTTTTTAAGAAACGCGCGTCGTGCATCTTGTCTGGACTGCCAACATACATATCAGTAAATTTTCTTTTGTTATCACAAATAGCTAAAATGAAAGATAATATTTATGATTACATTATTGATGGAGTTTTGAAAATTATTAAAACAGGTTACCTTACAAAATTATAGAGTGAAACGATTTCCTGTTATACAAATTGACGGCATTTCCTGTAGGCTGTTTAATTTGTATGTGTGACCCGTCAATCGCACCCACTAAATTGGATAAAAGCGGATTTTAAATTAGACATTTCTTTTATAATTTGCATAAATATTGAATACGCAGTGCTTAAAGCGATCCAAAACCTATCGCTCGCCGACATAAAGCACTTTTCTTTGGCTAAAAACCAAAGAGTGAATAATTTTTTTTTCTTTTTCTATTTTGCCGGTGTCACGTAGCCTTTCCTGTGGTATATCGTGTAATTTCTAAAATAAATAGAATGTTTCAATTAAAATGAGTTTACAATAAGCCAAACATGTTTTACCTGAAATGTGGATCGTGGCATGCGAAAGTGCTTTCAAAAATCGTCAACGCTATATTTTGGAATGATAATTTGAATCCTGACCCGCGTATCAATTCGTACTTGTTCCAAATTCTGACTTACTAAAACCGTTTCGACTACTCCCATTCCCATTACCGAATCCATTCCAATATTGTCGCATTCGCTAAACTGCAGGAAACTCAGCAATAAATTAATATTCAAATTCATTATTATAACCTAAAATAACACATAACAATATATTTACACTCACTAAATAATATAACAAACCGAACTTGATGATATTCAAAAGAATTTTTAATTTAATTAATTTTTTATGTTTTATAATTTCAATTTGTTAATTTGGAAAGACTGAAAAACGCAATGTTTTGCAAAAGTATAAAAAAATTTGACAAGTGATCCATCAGATTCATTCAGGTCACATTTGTGATGGGAGCATTTATCATACGAATGTGATATCGCTTAGTAATAACAACATATGTTGGCAGACCTAAAAGCGCCCAATCATACATTAAATAATGATAAATGTTAAGATGTAGGTGTATTTATTTGCCAGTCAAAGGGCAGGTAACAACATAGTCTAGTTCACAACCAGCTTTACATTAAGCTGCCACATTACTTCAGATTATATAAAATACTAATTCTCTGCACATACTTACATAAATTACATAAACTTGCAACTTTACTTAATAAACATTAAATAACCGTCTTTTTTGATTCACTCCCGATAGGTGTTATCGAGATCCATCATATAAAATGTGGCTCCCGATAGCGCTCCGCATAAATAAATAGACCCAAATAATTTGTATATCAGTGCGAGTTCCCGACCATATTCTACGGAAAAATTTTCAGCAGGATTACATGCGATTTAAAATTATTTTATTCGGAAGGGGAAATTTGTTTACGAAATAGACTACTTTGATTGGTTGCTTGCTGAAAACTTTTCCGCAGAATATTGTCGCGAACTCGCAGTCAAGTTTACGCTAAACAGTTGAATTATAAATGATAGTTTGATGTTAAATAAATTTAGTTTGCCAATAAATACCGTGTCAAATTTTAATTTAGGTATAGAAAAATGATGGCTCTCGATAACAGCTATCGGCAGCGAATAAAAATACAAAGTTAACATAACCTATACTTTACAAAATGAATTCTCCATTTTGTTTATTGAAATTTTTTTTTTTTGCTTTATATACGATATTTTATTTACAAGATAAGAAAACATTTCTTATTGAACTCCATAAACGTATTGTAGAGTAGTAGATAATAACACACATATACTCGGTAAGTATGGAAATAATGGCGATTTAACATTTGGTTTAGTATTCCTTTACACAATATTGTTGTTGTTTGTATGTATATAGTATTTATCTAAAGACTTTAATCTTCAGTTTCAAAGAGCAAGAAAAATACGTGGTAAAGATGAGAAAGGAAAGTCAAAACGAAAATCTAAGTGGAAAAGAAATACGGAACTTGTATAAAATCAAAACAGAACAAAAAAAATTATGATGAAGATGATGATGATAATAATATAGCATAAAAAATCATCTCTTTACATACGAGTATGTATTATGATAAAAAATTACTTACATAGCCACTGAATTTTTGTATACGAAAACATATTCACACACTTGAGATAATATTTTGAAATGTATAAGAACATAAAAACGTAATATTAATTAATTTTTATTAACAATATTTATTGTTTGTGTTATTTTTAATCGTAGGTAATAAATATTGCGATATTTTGTAAAGACAATATCAAATGAAAGGCGATCATGTTCATTTTTATAGAATTCTTTTGATTTCTCGTCCTAAATATTGGGAGTCTAAGTAATTGTTGGTGTTAAAATTTTAATGAATTTCATTGAGCTGCAGTGGTACGAATGTATCATAAACGCCATATGAATTGAATGCTGTAATTTTCTACAGATTCCCAAAAACTTAACTTTGACGTAGGCAATGAAGACTTCGTATAGAGCATCATGTGATTAGTAATATTGTTTGTTGTCCTTGCCCATTGTTAGAAAATAACAGAGGATTAGAATAATGAAGCGATGGATAATTTATAGAATATATTTGCAGACAACACAAAATTATTACCACATTTCGGTTCTTACAACTTAAAGATGCACTGAATGTTGAAATCTTTGTTAATCTATAAATTTAGTATAGCTTCATCAACAACTTCATGTTTTATTTTTAAGTTTTATTAGTTGTCATGGTTTTCGGGCGGTGGATTAGAACAGTAAAGGTTTCAAGTTTGATTACAACAAAAAGCACAAGAATTAGAAAAACCATCCAAAAAGTTGATACATTCATCAATCTCTATTTCGACCACATACATACATATTTAACAACAATAATCAACATGAAAAAAGAATTCTATACTGGCACAGATATGTATACAGATGACACACTAATGTTATTTCAACGGCACACAACGAAAATTAATGCAGCTCCATAACTTTATTAATGGTATACACCCACAGGCACAATTTACTCTCGAAATAGAGATTGATAAATGCATCACCTTCTTGGATTTATCAATTACAAACATAAAAAATAAACATGATTTCAGTATATTTCGTAAACCAACACATACAGATCACACAATCAATAGCACTTCAAATCATCCAATTAGCCATAAAAATGCAGCATACACACACATAATCAATAGGCTAAACAACACTCCAATGACAAAAGAAAATTACTTCAAAGAATTGGACATAATAAAACATAGCCGGCAGATGATTCAGGAATCTACAAAATTATACGTAATGATGGCACGAAATTATATATTGGACAAACCGGGGGGAATTTTGTTACGGCACCTGTTATGTGCGTAACGTCAATGCGTCGCGCATTGGTCTGGTGCGAGTGGATAGGTGTAGACAGCGCTGCTCACTTCCAGTGGTTGATGGTGTGTGCGCCTTAATGCCGGCTATCCAATAATTAAGATTATTAATGTTTTGAGTGAGTGATATTTTTGAATGTGGTTTTGAATGATTGAGTGAAAGCGTGGTGCAATAATTTCTTCTTGGTTTGGCTGTGTTGATTGAGCGAGAGTTTGGTTTTATAATTATCGTACGATTGTTTTGTGTGTTTTTTTCCTCTTGTGATTGGATGGCTCGGATGGAAAATTCTGGATGGGTATTGTTTGTTTTTGGTAAATGTTGTTTGCATGCGGTTTGCTGTTGGTGTGGTGGTGGACAAAAGGCGTGACTACGAGTGAACGAGAGAGTTTGCGGTTCGTGGTCGCGTATGGTGACAATTTTTTTTTAATGTTATCTCATCGCGAGATAAAATTAAAAATTGAAAATTTTTTTTTGCGAGAAAAATTTTTTTTGGACAGTCAAGTTTGGAGTTTTGTCGAATAAAGACAAGAATAAATATAGATTAAGTCTCATGTTGAGTGAAAAAAAAAATGTTTAAAATTAAGAAATTATTAATTTGTGATTAAGTTTGGTTAAATGATTTTTTTTTTTCGAATATGGATATGGAAAACATAAAATCCAAAAATAAATACTCAACATTTAATTAATAAAATTAAGAACAAAACAAACAATTATTATAAATAAATTTCGAATAAAAATAGATTAAGACTCATGTTGAGTGGAATAAAAAAAAAAAATAATTTTTAAAATAATAATAGTTAATTGTGATTAAGTTTGGTTGAATTATATTTTGTGAATATGGATATGTAAAACATAAAAATTCAAAATAAATACTCAAACATCTAAGTAATAAATTAAGAACAAAACAAATCATTATTATAAATAATTAAATATAATATATTACTGATAAACAAAACAAAATTGGCTTTATCATTATTTGGATTATTGTTCGCCCTAAAATTCGCATGGGAGCATTTTTTTTTTAATAAATCCAGTGTTGAGTGAAGGTCCGTATCTAAAAAAAAAAAATAAACTAAAGTTACAGTTTTATCTAACGGACGGTGACATAGATAAATTCCATAAAGTCATTTTATCTGGTTACGAGTGGAAACATTGTATTTGGAAATTTGGCATGCTGACCCTGTCAGCATTACGGGGTCGAAGTCGGTGCTAGAGGGGGATCCTGCGACGGGTGGCGTTGTGGCCGGACGGGCCAACAAGGTAAAAATTTTCTTTCTTCTCTCTTCAAAGAAGCTAGAATCAAGGGTTTTTTTATTATAAGATTTTTTTTTTTGTATGATGTAACGTAATTTTCTTTGGTTGTAATTTATGATAATTTCAAGTTTACAGATTTTTTTGTTTTATTTTTTTTGATTTGAAAATTTATTTTTTTTGTAAACCATCAATAATAGATTAAGATTTTCTTTTTATTCTTTTGTAAGCCGACCTTGGCTGACTGCCGCGCGCCGCGAGTATTAGTTGTTGTTGTTTTATTATATATTATATTTTTTTCTATTATATACAATTCTTTCAGCTCTCCCGTCCTCTAGTCATGCCTTATGTGATTTTAATTTACAGCTTTGTTTAGTTATTCGCTTTGATCTGTCTTATGGTAGTTTGTGAGTTTGAGTATGTTATGATTGGGAAAATAAGTGAGTAGGTGATAAATAGTGGGTCAAGATGAGTGTTAGGGTAGGGTTCTCATATTTAGGGTCGCTTTAGCCTCAGATTTCTTTTATTTTTCAATTTTCCTGTTCCGGTAAACAGGGTAGTTGACCATGTGATTATCTTTTCTTTCTTGATTCCTTGCGGTTATTCAAGCATAGAGTAATGTCTGGATACCCCCACGCCATCCCTGAGCTTAGCCAGCTAGATAGACCGCACCAGACCGCTTACTCTATGTCTGTTAACGATATCGCAGGATGACGTTAAACTGGCGCACACATGATTGTTACAATAAGGTGCGCCAAACGGAATCTTGCGGTGCCGTTACAATTTTAAAAAAAGGTTCATGAGCACATCCAAGAAATTAAAAAGCCAACATCTGAAATTAAATCAAATTTTGCGTTACATAGTAAGAATAAAAACCATACGTTCACTGATTTCGACAACAATCTGTCGATATTACACAAAGTTAATAAAAGCAGTATGATGGATTGGCTAGAAGAGATCGAAATATACAAACAGGAATAATAAAGACGTGCTTAACGACAAAATAAAGTGGAACTTTCTGTACGATTATATAATTAGAAAATTGTAAGGACGTACGTATGTATATTGTATAAAACGTCGGGATTTGTAATGTATTTTAAATGTAAGGTAGACGAAACAGTAGTGGTCCAAATTTTTGATATGCTTAATTAAGGTCAGTTTTAAAAATAACCATATGATGAGCGGATCTGCTCGAAACTATAGTTGTTTATGAAAACAGCGATTCCACATTAAATCGGACAAAAAAAAACACATTTACGGGCAAGGTGTGCAATTATTTTGAAATTGGGGAAGATGGTTAATCTGGATAAAAAAAAATATAATTTGAGTAAAAACTCTCTGGGATCAATATTCCCGGAGTACCGTTATAATTCGTTTTTATCGAAACTCGGAAGTTGGAGCTCGTTAGAAAAATAATTTTACATACTTTCAAATAACCGTATTAAACTTTCTTGGAAAAGAAAAAATCGCGGTGCTAGATAACCTCAAATATGTCATAAAACAGTGTTTTTTGCACTTTTAGGATAGAATGTCTCATAAACCTGACGTGATAGAGCAATTCTGAGCTTGGATTCGGTTTCAGCGTGAAACATTACTTTGGAAACAACTATTCATTGTCCAGAGGCAAAATTTTGCAGAGTAGTGTAATTTTTCTAAGTTTGACCTTCCTTAAAAATTGGAAATAAATGTTTAGTGTAATAAATTTCATATTCATTAAATTTTATTCTTCCCATTTTGATTAATCCACTGTTTGTAAGACACAATGGTTAGTTCATTATCTTCCATAAGATGACTAAGGTGCTTCTCCATTTTTAACAACCATTAGCTTCTCCATTGGTAACAACCACATCGCAGCGCTTCGATTTTCGAATTCTGATAGTTTTTATGATTTTACATTAAAATAACTTGTGAATAAATTAACTTTGTTGAATAAAACAGCAAACATAAGAAGAAAACCATGAATTTCGTAGTTTGGAATTAATAATTGTACTGAAATATTGCATGACGCCCTAATTTGTTATGACGTTTTTTTCTTTAAAACTGAAATTCAATGGATATTTTGTATATTAACACCAAAGTTTAATACACTTATTTGAAAGTATGTAAAATTATCTTTCTAACACGTGAAAATCTGACAAGAAATACTTAAGATACACGTATTTGAAACATGTCAACTATCGAGTTTGGTAAAAACGAATTATAACGGAAGTCCGCTCAAATTATATTTTTTTTTATCCAGATTAACCATCTCCCCCAATTTCAAAAAAATTGCACACCTTGCAACCGTATGGTTGTTTGATTTCGGGTGGAATGGCTGAAAATAAAAAAATTAATTCACAAAAAATTAAAGAAAGCCTTCTAATTATAAAAACATTTTTTTCGCTGGCACTACATCCCATAGAGGGATTTGGCCGCTTCATATGAAGTTTCGTAATCATTTTTTTAACGGATAATGAGTGATTAATTCATTGATCCAACATTAACCAGCCGTGATTTTATCATCACCCGCCGTCAATCGGAGCTCCGGAGCTTAAAGCAAGCATGCTAACCACTGTGCCACCGGGGCGGTAAAATAAAAACATTAAGTTTGTTAAATAAAATATTTAAAATTGTGGTAAAGCGTGTGTAAAAAATGAATCGCAAGGTGTCATTGTATAATATAACTAATAATATAATAATTCCTTAACATAAAAAGTTACATTTTCAACGATGTAATTATAATTATGTATTAAAGATTTCCAAAAGATCCAGTTTTAAAAAAAAATATGGTGTGATAATTTGAGGATGACTGACTATTGGATGCTAGCTAAATATAATGCGTATAGTTCTTTGCATTTTCCATCACATTCGTTGAATTGGTCTAGAAACAGATAAATTTGGCTTCTAAACAATAAATTATAAACTTAAATTTTCAATTAGAACCTGAAAATTTAAAACCACAAATTGCGATGAGAATGAATCCATCCATATCTGTTAATCTAGACAGAGTAATCTAATAGAATTATCTATACATATCTTTTGAAGAAACGCAGGAGCACGGAGAATTGAGTTTTAATATTGATGAAAACTCCGAACGTGTTTCCCAAAGAGTTAATTCCGATGACAGTTTTCCAAGCATGAATTTCGATAATAGTTGACCAAGCACGGAAGTATTTGTTGTTCCAATTACTGAAAGCAGGGGCGGAACTACATACTCGCAAAACCCCGCAGCCGCAGGGGGTCCAAAGCGAGAAGGGCTGCACAACAATAAAATCGTTTTTTAAATGTGAAGTAAACTTATAAATATGTATAAAAACATTAATATTTATAATTACATGCAAAATAAGTGCCGTTTATTGCTTTGATAAATTTTAAAAAATATAAAGCTTACGATTTACGTCAGAGACTTCTAGATTATAGAGCCATAATCATTATGACGTATTTTTTAGAAGCTTTTTAGTGGTATAACTTTTTACTGATTTCCATAGGAATCCAAAGTAAAAATGGTGTATTTTAGCTTTAAGTTTTTCAATGAAAAAAGCAGTAATATTATAAAACGTTTACATAAAAGTTTTCTACATATCTCTAACAACAATATACAAGAAGGCTACATTGGTATTAAGTAAATATTAATTGCAGAAATATTAAAATTAAATTGTTGCTAAAATATATGTTTCGAACTTTCATTTTGAAAAATATTTCAAAGTGGGCTCTGACGAATTAAAATAATACTTGCTAAATTTATCTTTAGTTTTACTAGTGTACGTTAGATGTCTAAGATTTTTACCTACAGAAAAATACGGAAAAAATTATTTATGCTGTGTGCCTTAATCGACTAAACTCTTAGACCATTGAATCTATGGTCTTAGAGTTTAGTCGATTAAGACACACAGTCTATCCATCTATTGTATGGTCTAAGACTAAACTAACTAAACTAAAAAAAACATGAAGCTTCTGCTATTGGCTCATAGGCGGCAGCCGAAAAGTAAATTTATGAGCTTACTTTTAATGACTTTTCATGTATCGTGAATTACTTTTGTTTGACATTTCTGTTTTTTTGAATTACTTTTTTATTTAAAATACCTTAAAATTGCACTGGTGAATGATAAATGCGAAATTATCAATTATTAAACAAACAAATGTATAGGTTTATGTGTTTTTGTTGTTGTTTTTTGAACATTTTTAACATTTATTTTAGTTTAGGTTCTTTTGATGCACAGTAAATAACTTTTATACAAGTGTCATCTTCACATAGATTATATTAACTATTAATAAACCTAATTAATGAAATCAAGGTCGCCTCGCCAAAGATTATTCTATCGTCGCCCGTATTAATATTACAAAACTCAAATGTTTTTAATGAGCGTGTGGATGCGATTTTAAATTTCCCAAATCTTTTAAAATACACTTGTATTTTTTGACATATGTTAGTTTGTTAAAACATAACTAAAAACACATCGTGCGGATCGACCTTAAGTTGCAAAATATAAAAAAACAAATAAATTAAATGTTTAATAGAGTGATTCCCCATATCTAAAACATATTCCGCGAGGGAAACACATTAGTGTTAAAAATGTTTTGGTTTTATTAAAATTAGTACCAGCTCCTCCTCTATGTAGGTGGGACAGGGGGTAACTTTGAAACTAAAATAGGAACCCCTATTTTTTGTTGCAGTTTCGGATTCTACGGCTAAAAATACGTAGGATTTGACTGAGACATTCTTTTTCGATTCATGATAGATGGCGCTGTAATTAACGATATTCAATTTTTTTCGATTCATGATAGATGGCGCTGTAATTGACGATATTCAATTTTTTTCGATTTCTCCTACTGAGAACCTACCCAAAAGATTCTGCAATATGTCTGCAATAAAAATACCATGGTTTCGTTGTAAATACACGATGTTAGTCTTAAACAATTTAGTCATTTTGCAAATGGTGTACGAGAAATCGATTTATTTTTTGCAACTTTGCAATAGATATACATATTTTTTGGATTAAGTATACATCGGTGGGACATTTTGGGTTCAATAACAGGAGAGTCGGCTGTTACATTGAAAAAATTAAATCCAATAGGATGGTAATCGAGATCCAAATCAATTGCGGCGGTTAAATTGCGATTCGGAGATATAACTAAAGCGTGCAATCAAATATGGATGGAAAGTAAAAGGAAAGAAGAGCGCGACGAATCCAAAGAAATTATTTCTAAAATGAAAGATTTTGAATTTACTAATATTTTAGTTTTTCTTGATAAAAGCTTGGGAGAATTAGATCATGTATCGAAATTATTACAATCAGCGGACATCTTTCTCTCTCTCTCTCTCTCTCTCTCTCGTATTACTAAATGTTTTGTAAATATTAAAAAATCCAGACTTAATTTTAAGCAGTTTAAAAATTGTGCGTGTCAAATATCCAAGTATTTTAAATTAAATCCTATCTTTAAAGACAAGCGTAGACGCATCGTAAAAATGCAATTTGAGGAGCTAATAGAAGACTCAAGGATAACCAATCTGGAACGATATTTTAAAATTAATGTATTGATATTTTGATAGTACAACTTACCACTAGATTTAAATCTTTATTTAAAATTAATCAAAATTTTTCATTTTTGAATCCTGCAACTCTGTCTGTAATGATGGAAGCAGAATTATTATTTAAAGCGGAAAATCTACAAAAAATATACAGCATAGATCTGTCACTAGCATTTCCGTTGGAAATTATATTAATAATGAAAAATAGTTGCATCCGAGAGCAACTAAGTGAACTCAGCAATATAAAACAATTATTGCATTTTCTTTTAATTGAAAATTCTATATTGGCATCCAGTTTTACGGAAGCCGTGACTGCATTATCTTTATTTTTAACTTTGCCTATAGCTGACGCCGGAAGATCCTTTTCAAAATTGAAAATAATTAAAAGTGATCTCCGCAATACAATGCATCAACAAAGACTTTCTAATTTAGCAACTCTTTAGATGAGAACATAAAAAATGTTGCTGACAGAAAATCCAGACGAAAAGATTTTTGCTGAGGTCAATGTTGTTTTATTATTTGTATGGTTTTGAAATAAAACTTTATGGATTTACTTCTATTGCGATTATTTGTTTTCATTTATAAAGTTGGGGGAGAGGGGCACTCGCCAAAAATTTGCGGGGTCCCAAAATATGAAGTTCCGCCACTGACTGAAAAGCCGTCAACAGTAATCAAGCAGTATCAACTTATACACACATTCCCTGCCTCCGAAGTTGTTCCTAAAACGAGTATTTTTAATTAGAAACACGTTATTGCAAAAAAATAAACAAATTCACAATTTAAAAAGACAGTTAAGCCGGATAGTCAAAAAAGTTGTACCAGTAATTGACAGCAAAATTAAAAAGTTAGCAGCAAGTGGATGATGAATGGGCGAAAGTAATAAAACACTCAGCAAAAGAAGTTCCTGTCGAACTATTTCATAGATATGCTTCGAATCAATCATTAGATAAAATTATTAAGAGAAAATATTCAAAGGAGCTCAAAACATTTGCACATACACTACACTTTTACTCGCCACATTCGTATAATTATGTACGTGACGTTTTTAAATGTGCTTTGCCACATCCAGACCCAGTACCCCGGTAGTACTTAAAGGTTGATGGCACTTACCCAACAATCTATCAATGCTATTAAACTAAAAGCAAGTTTATATAAAAACGATGGAAAGGAATTATATCTGGCTTTAATGTTGGACGAAATGTCCAATGTCCATCATGCAAAAAACCGAATTGGTTGGTGGTGATTAATTGGGCAAGTTGACTTGGGAATAGATTATTCAACCGACTGTGAAAAAGAGGCAGTCGAAGTCTTAGTCTATGGTAGTAGGAATGACTGATCATTGGAAAATTCCAATTGCTTATTTTCTAATAAATGGTATGTCATCATTGCTAAAAACTGAAATAGTTTCAATGGCAATTGAAAAATTAATCAAAGCCCGTACCAAGGTAGTTTCCATAACATGTGATGAACTATTTTCAAATCAAAGTATGTTGAAAAATCTAGGAGCAGTGCTGAGTGTAGAGGAACCTAAACCCTGGTTCTATTTCAAAGGTAATTTGAACGTGTGTTTATAATCACTAATTCTTTTTACATTAAATTTATCTAGTTCCAGTAATTCAGCTACAGTTTGTTTATGTACGTTTAAGGTGGATTTACATATCCGACGATTTTTCTGCGCCGAGCATCATGTGACACATTCAACCAATTAGAAACAACTGAAGACATAAACAAAATTTATCTTTTCGGCGCGACGACACAGATGCATGCATACATTTTTTTAGCATCCTCTGTTTTTTTTTTTTCATTTTTCGATTTGTACTATTCCTACAAGTAACTTGTGTTTTTATTTATAAATTATATGTCAAAATATTGTTTATGTATGTTTGTGTGAAAAAACTGCGCCGAAAATTCGTTGAATATGTAAATCATCGATAGTCGTCGGATATCTAAATCCACCTTAATGGTGGTGGTTTTTAGGGAACCCGGTTGCTTCATGACTATTAGTATTGCCTGATGTTTTAATATTTGTATTTGTGCTACACTGTGGGTCATTAATATTTGTTATATCATCCAGAGCCCTGATTTTTTTAGTACCGTAGTCAAGTTTCTCTGTTTTCTTTTTCTTTTAACTGTAATGATTCACTCATTCTGCCGTCATTTTGTTGCCCAATATCGATGGGCATTTCTCTTGTTTCTGGTGTTTACCACTCATATTTATTTTATTTTGGTGTATATTTTACTTACGTTTAATTGGCCTTTCGCTCACTATTATCAACTGGGCTTTCAATTTGTCGTTTTCTTATTGTAAAAGTTTCATGTTTGTACTGTTATCATTCCTTTTGCCTAATTTATTAGAATAAACATAATCACTATCCCAAGGAAAAGTTAACTTTGTTTTTTGGCTCTTTTCTTTTTATAACTTTGGTGTTGTTTTTAAATTGTTTGGGTCGCCCCAACCGAGTCGTCCTTCAGTTTCTCATTTCCAACAATTTATCTTTGTAGTTTATTATTATTGTACGCAGTTCTTTGGGGTGGTGGTGGTGATGTTCACTTCCAAATAATTAATTTAATTTTATATTGCATAGGGATAAATAAAGTTGATGATATCACTGCGTTTTATTCTTTTATATATATTTTTATTTTGTATCAGTTTTTATTTAATATACATGTTTATAAAACCCGTTGTATATATTTATTGTAGACGGCTTCCAGTTGGTCGTCTTCGTTTTAATAATTACTAGGCGGTTGCCTATTATATCTTGCGTGTTTGTTATTGTTAAACTTCCGCTCGGATCGAATGTTGTAATTGTAATCTTTTACAAAAATTTTCTTTTTACACTATTGTTTTCTACGGAATTTGTTTTTCCGTTTTTAAACCGGTAGGAAGTTAGCACGAAAAGTTAGCACGAAATTATCAAAAAGTTTAATCTGGTACTACTGTACTAAAAAATTTATTAAAAAGTAATCCTGGAACTAAACCATTAAAAATTTTAGTGCATTAAATTTAAATAACTATTAAGAAAAACGAAAAAAAATAGATTTTAGCTTAAATTAGTATCAGTTTAAAATGTTGTTTTTTCAAACGATGTTTCATACAAAATAACATGGGTAACTTTGACCAATTTTTGAATTTTATTCTAAATTTACCATAGAATTGTTTACTACTGCTCAAATTTAACGTCCGTCCGGGTTTCATTGGAAATTATGGAAAACATATTTCTTAAATTTGTTTTTTTCTGTTTCGATTTTCATTTGTTCATTGATTTTGAATATTAATAAAAAGTGGTTTAACATTTATTAGTTTCAAAGAATTAGAGAAGACTTTTTAATAATATTTAGTACCTATCTACTATTTATTAGTACTGTTTCGGTTAGTTGGAATAATTTTTAAATGTGGATAATTTAAAAAAGTGATTTTGTTGTTTTTAGAAGTGACAATTAGTGTGTAGTTCTTCAATAATTGGAACTTCTAAATGTTTTATAATTAGTTTTCTGGGAAATTAGTGTTAATCGAATTTATTAGTGTTTAGTGTGTACATTTATATAACTAACTTTTTGAAAGAAACGTTAAATTAATACATTGTTCAACATTATTTGAAATTCAACATTATTTGAAATATTGAATTATTGATTTGTTGAAACTTTTAAAGGCACTAAAATTTAAATTATTTTAAAATGCATTTCAAAAAATATTTATTTGATCAAGAAGCACTAGATAAAATACTTCAGGTAGTTGTTGAAAATGTAACCGATTTTAAACAAATACAGTTGGGAAGGAAGAATCCGAATTGTTTATTTACAAAAATTTGTGCGCGCTTACATATCTTGCCGTCTGAAAAACATCGATTAAAAATTACCAACATCTTAAAAAGCTATGAATTTCGAGATCGTGTTCAATCCCTCCATTTACATAAAAAAGATGAGCAATCCGAAATGTCCAACATGAAGAAAACGAACGGTGCTAAATATGGAAGCATCAGTTGATTTAAATTGTTATAACAATTATAATTGTAAACTGGACGAAGAGAGCTACGATTTTGAAGCAAAAAAGACTGGTACCCCTTCTTTAAAAGTACGACCAAGAAAAGTAAAATATGGAAGCTTTAACATATCTCCGTTTTGTTTTGAATTACCACTTGATGTTTGGAGGCAGATATATGACAAAAAAACAAATAGATTAAATCCGTTTAAATATCCAACCATTTTGTCGAGCTATGCGACGTCGTTAACTGGATGCCAAATAAACGTGCGAGCCACAGATTACAACAAGAACCACATTACAGTACGAGCATACTGTGGCCATAAATCTGTTGATAAAAAACAAAGTTGTCGCCAATAAAAATTAATTTGTAACCATTTAAACAGCAGAATGTTTTATATTTATCATAACAACAGCAAAATAATTCATCCTTTCAAAAAGACTCGCCGTGTTTCTGCATATTCTAGAAAATTGTACAAAAACATTTTGAGTACAAGGCCTGTGGAAACAGCGGCAGAATTACTTATAATTATAAATAATAAGGATATTCATTTTGTAAAACAACATAATACTTTATTAATAACAAAATCGCAGGATGTTTTGAGAAAAATCCGTTCTGAAGTTATTTCATCAAAAGATATTGCAACCGATGATTTTGATGATATTGCCCAAGAAATTAAAACGCAAGTAACCAGTAATTCTCGGTATATTCAAAAATTAGGAAAATACCCATTTTTTGTAACTACTTACAGCAAAATGCAAAATTTTGTTTTAAAATTAATGTAGAATAAGTTAAAGAATTCAGAATTAGTCGCATATTTGGATGGTACGGGTGGTGTAGTCAGAGCTCCGTATGAAAGTTGCAATCAAATTTATTATTATGCACTAATCATTCCAACTTTTGCATATGAAACGGATCCCACAGATCCATTTCCTTTGACAGATATGTTATCGTCAAGCCAAAATATTGATAGTATAGGAGGCTGGCTCCGTTCATACAAGTTATTCGTCGAGAACACATTGAAAAAGTGGCCAGTATTTAACGCCGTGGTAATAGACTTTAGTTTTGCTGAACTTAATTCAATTCTTGATGCCTTTAACCACCCAAATTTTGTTGAATATTTGGAAATGTCGTATAAATATTTAAATGGGAAAAGACCTAAAAAGTGTATCTGTGTTGTTCTCATTTAATGAAGAACATATCTGATGACATCAGCAAGTATTTTTCTAAGTTTTCCGAAAAAAACAAATATTTATAAGAAATAATAACTATGTAGTACACTGAAAAAAATATTCATTCATATTGAGTTCAATCTAAATCAATTTAATAATTCCTTTATCCATATAGCGCCAATAGAGACTATCTATCAATATAATAAAACGTAGCTTGGGAGTTGTGTTTGGGAGATTTTAATTATCTAATTAATAATATTTTATTGAAAATTTTCGTTAAAATATATTTTCAATAAAATAATATCACAATTAAATATATAAGATAATTATCAGATAGATAATTATTTTATTCTTTTTGTAAACACACATTTTTCGTAATGAAAATTATATATTATAGTGAAATTTTATTTTCAAATATTATTATTATTCTGAAAAAATATCTATATCAATATTTTCACATTGAAAAAATATTTCAATAACTAATTTTTTATAGAATAATAATATATAAGAAACATTTCTCAATGTGATAAAAATTAGTTTGATATAATTATTAATTAGAATATATATTTTAATAAGCAATATTCTATATAAAAATATTATTTAATACTCACTTTTTCCGTTTGATAAATGATATGAAACAATATTATCACAATGAAAATTAGAGATTAAATTTTTTTTTCAAATGGATTATATATATTTATGGATTATATATTTATATATATATAGCGAGGAGAAACAGTGGAGACACATATTTGATACCATGTTATAAAATAAAAAACATAATAATTTTGATTTTTGAACTTTTTATCAATTTATTTAAATAAATTCAACATTTACCGCTTTCATGATTCAAAAAGCTTAAACATAAACAAATATTTCATCTCTATGTAAGAATGTGTTAAAAAATTAAAAAACATCGATAAATTAGTCGTTTAATTTTTTTATTAATGCACTAATTGACGTATGATGTTTATAAAAATTTGTACTTATTTTGTACAAATATTGTTGTATAAAATTCCAGAACAATATAGACTGTATTGGATATTGTAATTTAAAAAAGTTATAAATCTTGAAACAACAATCAATTGAGTCTAGCATTGTGTTTAGTTTATATCTTATTGAATCAAAATACACAAGGAATTGTAACGGTTCCTCAATCGTTCCAGTAATAATAATAAATGGCTGCATTGGCAATTTTTGTTCTAGTTTTTTTTTATTAATTCTTCTAATTCTGTGGCCGTTTCCCCAAATATAAACACCGAATTTTGGGAATCCTTAATTAAGTATTTAATAAATTGTTTACCGCCACTATTAGATGTTGAAACTTCCTTAGTAACCGGTGGTATAATATTGTGAAGAAGATATAGTAGGCATGTATGCTTCGCGTCTGAAAAATTTTATAAACAAAGATAGGTAATATAAATAAATGTTAGATATGTATGTATAATATAAATACAAAGTGTCCCAAAATAACGCACGTATATTTCAGCTCCTGGTAGAACAAAAGATTCCATTGCACTATGTATCCATCTTTAATCCTAATAGAGATAATCGGGGAACTACTCCTATCGGATACTCTAGAAACTAAGTATTTAGAATTTTTCTCAAATCTTAAAAATTACTAAACTAAAATTACTTAAATATACGTTGATTAACTTTAAATAAAATCATTTATAAATTTAATGATGAACCAAATTATTTCTAAAGTAGAGGGTGTTCAAAACTACCATCAAATTCAAAAAAACTGGAAATCCCAATGACTTTGTTAATTACTTCAGTTTTTCTTTAAAAAATTGACTATTAACTTATCTAAATTGTTTCCTCATTTTTAAAAAATTGGAAAATTTTGCGTGTTTTTGAGTCAAATCATGCAGATCAGTTACGTAATTTCTTCATCAATTTTGAAGTTGAAAATGGCGAAAAAGGAAAAGGTTCTATAAAACGAATTAGTTAAATTCTCTATACAAAACGAGTTAATTAAATTTGACTTTTCTTTTCGCAATTGTGAAGAAACTACATAACTGATCTATATGATTTATACCGCAAAATATACAAAAAGTTCCAATTTTTGTTTAAAATGACAAAAAATATTGATTAGGATTAAAGATGGACATATGGTAAAATGGAGATTTTTGTTCATAATTACGCCTTTTACCAGGATCTGAAAGGTAAGCGTAATATATATAGATAGCAAGAGATATATATATATATATATATATATATATATATATATATATATATATATATATATATATATATATATATATATATGTATATATATATATATATATATATATATATATATATATATATATATATATATATATATATATATATATATATATATAGTGTGTGTGTGTGTGTATTTATGTATGTGACTTACTCTCGGTAATGCTGGTTTTTTTCAAAAAGGTTTCTAGTATTGCTTTGTTATGACAATCCTTAACTTTTTCGGCCAGAATTGGAACCAGTTTAGTACAAAAACTGTCGAAGTTTTCAGATACGGGTTTTGCTTGTGGATATAAATTAGAGAAATCAATATCGATCTGGAATATTTCAAATTGCTATAATTAATTGATAAAATTATTTCGGCTGAAACTCATAAGCTATTGTAATATATTACTCACCAGTTTATAGCCTGAAGGCCTTTTGTACTGAGGCCATTTCTGTATAATATCTCCGCAATTAGACTGGATTGCTGCAACGTCTAGCGCCCTAAAGTTTTTTGCCGCCCAGTGGCACTCTAGTTCAGCAAAACTGCAATTATCTTTGATGGTTATCTTTATGCTATCCTCATAGTTCTGCTCAGGTTCTGGAATTTCACAAGTTATCTTTCTATTAGGATAATTTTGTAAAATATTTATAATCATAAATTTATAAATAATTAAAAGGCACTTTCAACTCAAATCTCATTTTATTAAAAAGGTTAACATAATATTTCGGTCAGATGGCCGGCCATCTTCAAATGTTTAAAAACATAAACAAATTATTTTAACATATAAATTACGTTAACATAATTTTTTTAAGTTTTTACATATTTGAAGAATGTCATGTGACTGAAATGTTATGTTAATCTTTTTAATAAATTACATATGAGTTGAGAAAAAGTGCAGTTTAATTATTTATAAATTTTTAATCAATCAATCTCAACAATAAAATATCTCTAATAATTATAATTATGTTTGAAAAACTTACTTAACGTTATCAAACGCTCATTCCTCAGCTTTATTTCTTTGTCGAGCCGAGTTTCATATGTCCATTTCCCTAAAATTCCGCAACTTTTTAAAGCTCGTTGTGAATTATAAAATTTACCCCAAATCTTCGAGATTGCAGCTTTCCCTCTTTGCTTAATACAATACATGCCCTGTAACTTAATATTATTTCTCCATTAATCAATTTAAATAATTTAAAAAACTTTACTTAACTATATCTTCTGTGGGAAATTCATCTATGATTTTCTGTGACATGAACTTTGCCAGATCCGTTGACATCTTAAATTCATTTTGAATTAGGTGATTGTTAATTATCTCTAGAACTGACGCTCTACATGCATCATTTAGTTTATTGTTTATCTTGTAATAATTTTGTATTAATCGCCCTTTAGGAGAATTTTGTAATATTTGCGATATACAAATATTGTCATATTGAGTTTCTTTGTCACCTATTGTTCCAGATCCAGTATTCAAAATGGTTGTCGCCTCCAGTATCTGCCATTTCTTCAATTTTACTTCAAATTTTACAGCAATCCCCAGTTCCATTTTGCCATTCGAACATAAGTTTAATAAATGTTGAGTAGAAAAGTTTTTTAAAACCTCGATGTCTATTCGTTCAGCTAAATAAAAAAGTAGTTTTTGTTAACTTTAACAATATATATTAAACAATATATATATTGTTAACTTTATAGGGCGAACCAAAATTCATTACACAAACTAAACAGCGTGATTCTATGCTCAAAAATAATGAGAAATATATAAGTAACATTTCTTAAGAAAACGCTTAGTTTTTAAGTTACGACATTTTCTAAATATCGAATAAATCGAAATACAAGGCTGTAATTCCTTTTTATTAATAACTCCTATGGCACACGTAGACTTCCTAAATTTACAACAGTACATTCAAACTAAAGAAAAATATGTTTCTTATACAACAGTAAACATTAGACAATGGGTTTGTTTGATAATTCGGTCGGTGCGGTGCAGTGTACAATTTTTTCTTTATTTCACCACTAGAAAACAAATCTAAATAGTAAAGGAAAAAGTATGCACTGCATGCACCGCACCGTGACATTTTTTAAAAACTATGAAATTCAAGATTGATAACCAAAATTTGCACAATTTTTTTTTATTATATCTAAATTAGTTAATCTATAGACTAGTGGAGATCAACTTTTCGCGAAATTGAAACATTTCACAATACTCGATTGTAGAATATGCAGATATTAAATTATATCAGATTAATTATCCTCTAAGAATGCAACTTGTCTTCTTACCATTGAGGCAGGAGATGGTCGTTCAAGGGAAACCGGCTTAATAATTAGTTTAATAAAAAATAAACTAACATGAATTGAATACAAAATCGATTACATATTTTTATTAACAATTTGAAGTTTAACTAACTAATTGAAAAAATTACTGTAATGTATGTTGTTACTAATGATCCATAACGTACAACAAATATTTGTCTATCGTTTGAATGTACAATCGTAAATTTAGACGGCCTACTTTAGAAGTTATGTATTAATATAAAAAACTTACAGGTTACCTCGATTTAATTTAAGAAACATCGTAAATTAAAATCTAAGCGATTTTACTTTCTTTTACGTAAGTAAAATAAAGTATAGTAATCATGAAAATTTTCGACCTTGAGATTATTGAAGATTTATCTGTTTTGAGGTCCCCTGAGTCCGAAAAAGTGGGTTTCGAAATGATGTCTGTCTGTCAGTCCGTCTGTCTGTCAGTCTGTGTCCTCTCTACAGCCCAGATGGCTTAACCAATCGAACTGAAACTTCAGATTTAAGCTTTTTGGAATAAATTGGGAGGTCCCAGTGAATTTTACTTCAAATCGGTCCACCGGAAGTGGCCACTCCCTTGGGCCAGAAAATTTGTTTTGCAAATATCTTAAAAAGTATAAGGTTTACAAAAAATTACTAATACAAAATGTTTCCAAAAATCAAAAAAAAATAAAAATAAACAAATTAAAAATTAAAAAAAATTAAAATTAAAAATTAAAAAAAAAAATTTAAAAATTTTATAAAAAAAAATTAAATATTGTTTTGCCAACACATAAATATATGTGTATATATAGCCTAATTATGCTAATTATAATTAATTTGCACACTACAGTGACATACTTCCGGTTTTTAATGCAAATATTACATAATTGAATGTGGATCATTTTTTCATGTTTCTTAACTTTTTTAACGACTTATTAGGGTTTGTAATACTTAAGTATATATATCGTTTTATAATTGCAAAAATATTTCGCAACTCCTGCCCCCCCACACTTTTTTACAGGGAGTTACAGCAGTTCTTGCATTTGTCATTTTAATTATTGTGTGTATTAGCCCAATTATGCTAATTATAATTAATTTGCACACTTCAGTGACGTACTGTATGTTATAAAAATATTTAGCCTACATGTATGTTAAATTGCCAAATCGGTCAACCGGAAGTGGCCACTTTCGGCCCGAAAATTTGTTTTGCACATATTTTAAAAAGTATAAGATTTACAAAAAATCACTAATACAAATTCCAAAAAATTAAAAGAAAAAATTTAAATTCATAAATATCACCTTTTATTTCTTTTACGTGTGTACTAATGAGTTCAAAAAATTGAGTTTTGAAGTGGTGTCTGTTGGTATATACATATGACTGTCAATTTGTAGTCCAAATGGTTTAAGGCAGTGTTTCTCAACGGGGGCCATACGGCCCCTAGGGAGGCGTACCCTTTACCTGAGGAGCCATATGCTAAATTTATAAATTTAGGGGGACTTGGAACGCTTAAAGAGGCCAGGAAAGTTTTATTAATTAAATAGACATATTATTAACATAAATATGAAATTAAGACGTAAAACGATAAATTTTTATATTTATACAACATACATATATAATACACACAACGATTAAATTTTAATTCAATCTCTACAATTACATTCAATGAAAAATCAGTAATGAGCTTTGACACGATTGTAATTCAATTATCTATAAATATACGCAGTCATTTTTCATTTCATATTAGTACACGGCTCTCATCAGCTCTTAGAAGATATGATTTTTGACCGATCGCTCAATACAAACACTATAGGTGAAGAGAGGAGACCTTCATTTATGCTTAACAAAATTGGAACCAAATATTAAAAAACTAGCAAATTCCCATCAGTCGCAAGGTTCTCATTAACTTTGTACATTTAATATTAAATAAATGAAATAAAAAATGAATTTTTGTTTTATAATTTTTTATGCGTATACTATTATTTTATGCCGAGGTGGGCCACAGAAGAAACTTATAATTGAAAGTGGGCCTTCGGCAAAATAAGGTTGAGAAACACTGGTTTAAGCAATCAAACTGCAACTTCATGTTTAAACTTTTTACATAAATTTTGGGATCCCAGTTCCCAGCTCCCAGATTCCGTAAAACAGAAAATTTATTTTGCAAATATTTCAAAAATATACAATTTACAGAAAACATGAAATAATAAAAACAATCTTAATTAAGTTTGCGGGAAATTTGAATTATAAAAGTTTTTCAAAATTCGCTGTTCGTAAAAGAAAGTCGTGTGTTGGCCACACCTCCATTTTTTTTATTGTTACTTGGGATTTCATTATTTTTGGTCAAAGAATCGCGCTATGTAATTTACCTAATAAGTGTTGAATCACCATTATATTTATATTGCGGGTGGGGCAAAAATTGTTTCGGGATAAAATAATTCTAAAATAACAAATTATTTTATCCATTTCACACTTTCACAATTCACAGTAGTGTTTATTCCATGTTCATTTGCGAGAAACATACGGCACAAGAAAAAAAAGTTATTCTCTTTCTAAATAACGGTAATAATTTTGTAAAAGAACAAGTTCGTCGAAACGTAGAGAGAAACTTTTGCGCCACCATATGATATATATATTGTGCAAATATATATATATATATATATATATATATATATATATATATATATATATATATATATATATATATGTATATATAATATATATTCACTATCAATTGGAATCATTATTAAAATAAATGTGCTGAAATGCGTAAATATAATTTTATCACTTTGATAGCGGAATGCTCACAAAATGTGGAATTTTGTTTCTTATTTGTAGAAATGTGCATAATTCTTTATGTATTTTTTAAAACAAATTATGTACTTTTAATTTAACAATTGTTTTTGCAATATGAAACGCAATTTATTGGTTAATTTTATAATTTAGCACAATTTTATAATGAAAAATAAAATTGTTCAATTAGATTTTTCTAGGAAAGCACGTGTTTTACAAAATCACAGCACATTTATTGTTTAATATATTTACACTTAAGATTTAGAAATCAAAACTAACTCACCTACAAATCGTTCAGCAATGCTGTATTCAATTAATACACTTTTATTAATTTTTAATTTGTTCATCAAAAAATTATAAAAATCACTCATTATTACACGTCTGATCGACTCAAGCCACTTGTTTTAAATAATAAAAATTCCATTGTCCGTGAAGAGACATCGGCGTCGAAAATAAAGGAAAAGTATCATCATACTACTCATATATTTTCATAATGATCGCAGGACATTGATTATGAAAATACAAGTTGTTTATAATAAAATATTATCGAAAAATAAGTTTTAAATATCGTTAATTAATTTATTAATTTCCTATATGATAAAACATTATAGATTTGAAAGAAGATATTAGATAAATTTGTTGATGTCCGTTGAAAAATTATCCTTTCCACTTATTAGAAAAAAAAAAAAGGTATTGTCATACTCCACATATATTTTGATAATAATAGCAAAATATTTATTGTGAAAATACGAAATTTTTATAACCAAATATTATAGAGTTTTATCAAAGTAAATCATTAAAATATATTATATGTCAACTTTAATCTTAAAAAACTCTTTTTTCTGCACTCGCAGCGGTAACCGGCAAAGTTTAGAAAATTCGTTTAATAATAAATTTGATAGAGATGATGTAAGATGATGCTACAATAAACACTAAAATATCTAATGGAGTGTTGGCAACAAAATTAAAAAAATCATATAAAAACTTTGCTTCATCAAATAACTCAGGGGCGGAATCTTGAAATCCGGTCGGTAAATTTTAGCGGTAGTCAACAATTCTTTGAAAAATTTAGAATAAATAAAATAAATGGTCAAAGTTACCCAAGTTACGGGAGTGGGACAACTGCCCTCGAAGTCCTTGAGTACCAATGCCACCGTCTTTCGAGCAGAAGTACATACTATAGTAAACATCTACGAGGGAGAGCAATGATCCCAGATAGTATATATCGCATACCGCCTATAGTATTATAAGATTCCTTAAGATCCTGAATATTGACTGATCGGATAATTAAGTAGGGTCCAAGCAAAAAAAAACTTTTAGGTCGCAATGCGGGGTGGCTGAATGCTCACACGACCCTTCAACAGTAATAGTAATAATTCTCAAGTGTTCAAATCGCAATTAAATGAAAGTTTAACGGCA
This sequence comes from Tipula helvola, assembly GCA_963556165.1. Lineage (NCBI taxonomy): Eukaryota > Metazoa > Arthropoda > Insecta > Diptera > Tipulidae > Tipula > Tipula helvola. The sequence continues at coordinate 150,256,889 of OY744481.1, read as the reverse complement.
AGTTTCTGATCGATAATGAAATATTTGTCGCATTAAAATTTGTCGATAAACTTTCATATATTTGAAATTTCATACAAAATGTCTTTGACAATTTTTTGAATTTATTCTAAATTTTTCATTGAATTGTTTACTACCGCTAAAATTTTCCGAATGGATTTCATGAAATCGCCCCAGATCCGCATATTATGACCTTTTGAGCACCATTACTTAATTATCAATATCAGCACATTTTTTTTAACTCATTGTCATTTATTTTACTGAAGATGTTGTGCTCAAATTCGAATTGTTTGCTATGGGTTACGATAACTTCAATTCGAGTTTCTATCGCCTCAATCATGTTATCTAAGATTGAATAAAAAAATCCCTTTGAAATTATATATACAATTTATTTATATAAAATTTATAAAGTTCAACAGTGTACGATTTTTTAATTTAATAATAATTCGTTAACTATGAAAATGTAATATTCATGATAAAATTATTTATCATTGTAATGTTGAAAGTGTTATCAAGTTTTAAACCAAAATGTATTATTTGACTGAATGGTATATTTCTATCAGTGTACTAAAAAATTATTATTTTGATAATTTTATTTTCAATTCAATTATAATTTTTTTTCGCTTTTATTATATTTGCAAAATTTACATAGTTCAACAATAGTTGGTTATCATTATAATAATATCTAATAATAAATTAGTTTAAAATAAAAATAATATTATGCATGTTAAAATTATTTCTCACTTTAATAAGGAAATCATTATCAATAAGAGAATATTTATTTTCAAAATGAATCGAATATTATGCCTATACCGTTACTTAGTATATATAACCGGAACAGAATATCTCACTTTTCGATATTAACTAGATATGTAGCGGCCATCGTAAGATGGAATAATTCTAAAATTCCAGCATACTAAGCCTTTGAGAAATTTATTTATTTGGGAAACCGAATTGTGGCACCAACTCAGCGTTTGTCAGGAAAACATTACATACATAATTATTAATTGTGTATAATATTTAAGAAAAACATTTATCAGTTTGAGAATGTATAATACAAACCTATAATATTTCATTAGTTGATTTTTCGATATTATTATATCAATAATTTATTTTGCTTATAATTATAACGAAATGTTATGAATTTTATTATATCGACTAAATATTATCATATCAACAAAAAACTGTACTTTTAAAACAATTATTATAATAATATTGTTATCAAATTTATGATAAATTTTAAAGTTTTAAATTTTTATTTAATTTTTCAATGACAAAAAAAATTATCATGTGGATAATTTTATTTTAATTATATTATACATTTGATAAAATAACTTCATTTCGAAAATATTTGTAAGTTTTACGAAGGTCAACAATACATTGTTTATCATTTTAATAATATTTAGTTTAATCTAAAAATAATATTATGCATAGTAGAATTATTATTCACTATAATAATGAAAGTATTATCAAGATTTAAACGAACATTCATTATCAAAATGAATGGGACATTTTTTTCAGTGTATGTTCATTTTAAGCGAGCTCGGCCAAATTAAAGATTTATGGAAATACTTGGGCATTTTAATGAATTCAAAATTTGTAAATAAAGAAACTACTTCTGCCCTACAGTCAATATCAGAAATAATATGTAGCAAAGGTAACAGCGAATTTGATTTGTTTGTTGAATATCAAAAAGAGAATAAACCAGAGTTTGAGTTTAATTCAACTATTTACTCTCAAAGTCCATTTTTCAGAGACTTAAATAAAATTTATAATGAAATTCTTACAGGAGAAAATATTAAAGACGGATTAAATTATTATTATAATCCAAAATTCTTGCAATTATTTTTAAAAAAATATGTAACATATCTTCCATTATGGGCCGGATTGCTGGAGCCTGGAAAACGTCACAGCAACTCACATATAGAAAATTATTTTGCTACTATTAAGAGAAGATGCAGAAACGCGCCTTTAATAAATTTACCAACAAAAGCACTTCGATTCATGAAGGAAGTACATTCACGAAATATTAGAGTATATAATCAGCTAATTGTCGAAATTCCAATAAAGTCATTAATCCGTTACAACGAAAATACCCAGCTGAATTCGGTAAGTTCAGATAACCATTCTTTAATGGAGTCAAATAAGGCGGTAGAAGTATGGAAAAACAAATTGTCACTCAAGTACGATAAACCGAACCAAATTTTAGCTTGGACAAAATAAAACAATTAAGCCAATGTACCAGTGAAGAAATTCAAACCAAAGCTTTTGTATTTTAAGTAAACCTTTTGGTAAAGAAATAAGAGGAACTCCTATTCGAAAAAAAACAAAAATTTGCAGTAAAACAATAATAGTACCTGATACTTGGCCATTACTAGAAAATGAAAGTTTATTAAATGAATTTTACCAAAAAACCTGTGCCTTCGATTCATTTATCCAATGTGCCCTAAACTCTTTTGATGTTTTGGCAATGGTTGAAAGCCAATTTAAGATTTTGTTATTATCCCTTTCGAGGCATGATATTTCAGGAGCGTACACATTAAGGCATGGAATACTAGCTCAATTGTTTAATTATGAAAATTCGTGCGAATGCAATGTAGTAAAAGTTGCAGATCCATTTTTAAAATTACACCCCAGTGTAGTTTTAACATTTAAATGCAAACTTTGCGTAGAAGGAACCATAAAATATGTAATGAATTTATGGAAATTGAAAATATTGAATACCATCGTTATATCAACTGAATTTCGCAGCACACAACCACCAGTAAGTATAAATTTGATTCAACCTAAAATTAAATACCAAAATATAGCTTACGAAATCATGACTTTAGTTAGTCATGTTAATTTGAGTGCGCCGCATTATGTTAGCTACTGCCGACGTAACTCAAATTGGGAGAAATATGATGACCTTCAATCAACAATTAAATGTATAAGAAATATTCGTACTGAAATGGTCAGACCACATTTAATTTTTTATAAGAAAGTGAAAGATGCATTCCTCAAATAAATTTTATAATTAAGAACTACGGTTGAAATAAGTTTATTATTATTAATGTTATTTTGTTAAATTATAATTTAGTCTTATGAATTTGAATTAGTTATAATAAATTTTTGCATAAAAACAAATGAAGAAAGCAAAAGTAATCATGCGATTTAATTTAAATAAAATAAAAAAAAAATTAATTTTTCTAAATAAAAACTTGAATTTTTTTTAAATGATTTTTTTACTTTGGTTTAAAAATTGAAAATTCTTACGGAATGATATATCATAATTTAAAACAATTACCTAAAATGAACAGTTGTTACAATTTTTGGACGAGTCATTCAAAATTCCTGAATTTTGCCATTGAACATGGTAATTGGTCGGCCAATACAATGAAATAACAGCTGAGGTTGACAAATTAACGGTTCATTAATTCGAAAGCAATTAGTACTTATGGTTGAACGCTCATATGAAATGTTTGTAAGTTGAAGTTAATGAAATCTGTCTATAACTTTTGAAAGGGTCATAGGAAATTTCTGAATTTTGCCATGGAACATGGTAAATGGTCGGCCTATACAATGAAATGGTATGGTGACAAAAGTGCCAATTCAAAAGTGCCAATGACAAAAGTGCCAAAATTATTAAATGCCAAAGTTACTAAATGCCAAAATTATTAAAAGCCAATGTTTGATAGGGGATCGATATAAAATATTGCAATGTCATTAATAGATTCTATATAATCCGCTCCTACGTGCGGCACGCAGTGCGACATGTTTGCTTATCCTGGCTCCTAAGTTAAATTAGGGATCTCCATTTTCCAGAATATTTTAAAACTAATTTAATTTTTTTAATTTTTAATTTATTTATTTATAAATTTGTTGCCAGTTAATTATTTTTGTCGCCCAAAATGTTTATTTCGATGCCAAGAAATAATTTGGCATTTAATAACTTTGGCATTTAATAACTTTGGCATTTAATAATTTTGGCAATTAATGCTTTTGGCACTTGTGGTCTTTGGCACTTTCAGTTTGGCACTTTTATTCTGGCACTTTTGGATTGGCACTTTTGTACTCGAATCCAATGAAATAACAACTGAGGTTGACAAATTAACGGTTCATTAATTCGAAAGCAATTAGTACTTATGGTTGAACATTCATATGAAATGTTTGAAAGTTGAAGTTAATGAAATCTGTCTATAACTTTTGTAGGGGTCATACAAAATTCCTGAATTTTGCCATGGAACATGGTAAATGGTCGGCCTATACAATGAAATAACAACTGAGGTTGAAAAATTAACGGTTCAATAATTCAGATGCAATTAGTACTTATGGTTGAACATTCATATGAATGTGTTTGAAAGTTGAAGTTAATGAAATATGTCTATAACTTTTGAAAGGGCCATAGGAAATTTCTGAATTTTGCCATGAAACACGGTAAATGTTCGGCCTATACAATGAAATAACAACTGAGGTTGACAAATTAACGGTTCAATAATTCAAAAGACCTTAGTAATTATTGATTACTCATCTGAAAAAATTTTAATTTGAAGTATCCTATACCAACCCATTTTGAATGGGTCATTAGATAATTCTAAAAATTCCTTTGTAACATTATAAATAGATGTTCTTTATGAGGAAATCAAATATGTATGTGGAAAAAAATTACAGGTTGGAATATTAGGATGGCTTTAGCTAAAACAAAAAAAAACTGTTTTTAAAGGAATATATTATTTGGTTCGTATCATTCTGGGTCATGAAATGTTTTTCAAAATTGAAAAGTATTTTTCTGTTTTATTTTTCAAATATTTAAACTTATATTTAAAAATGTATTTGTGTTATTCCTTTATGTCATGTAAAATTTTACTATTTAGCTAATTCTTAAACCATTTTCGGGCTGACTTGTACTAAAAGTAGAACATTAAAGATGTAAACCATTGGTGTTGCCATTGCGTTTTTCGTGCTAACTTCACAGACATGTTTTCAGGACGTGCTGCGTTTTAGGGGAAAAAACACTCTTCCTTATTTATGGAGAGTTCGCTGATTTTTCCATGTGAATTTAGCATATCTATCTCTGTGTGCCTACTTTACCTTCCTGTCAAACGAACGTCAAACCATTATCAATTTTGTATTAAATTTGTGTGTTTGCGTTTGATCCGCCACAGTTCCACACGAATTATTTGTTTTATTTTAACTCGCCTATAAAAAAATATAATTAGTTAAATTTTTATTTATTTTTTATTCGATTTATCACAAATCTCCTAACGGCTGGATATATTATATTTCATGCTACCTTCGGCATAAAATATTTATTCGATTTATTTTGACTCTAAACACATCCGCTTACTTCGACCGCTGAATGCTTTTTTTCAATTCTATATGACTAAATCTACTTCGATGACTCCGAATACCTATAGCATTATCCAATAAAAAGTACATTAGTTTATGGTTCACCACAAGAAGGTTATTATGTTGTACAAAAGGAACATACATTAAGCCGACTAACCGTTAAATTGTCTACTGTACATGCAACATTCGTGCACTGCAAGTTGCGAACACAACAAAAAATTACAAAATAAAAACAGCAGAACTTTTTGTGTTTTTTGGTATGGTTTTGATCGTCTACACCCAAAAAATTAGCATTGTTCTACCATAAAATATGTATACGATCATGAGATAAATATTGCGCCGTACATTGGAATTAAAATGTATATGATCAATTGGTTGGTATTTTTGTGGTTACATAAGCGCAGCAGAGGATTATAATGGTGGTTGATTGTAATCTTTATTATTTCTTTGGTTCTGTTTTTCCTTTCTACTGTATTTGTGCCTTCTTTAAATTTTCTTCGAAACAAAAAAAAATGTATGATTATAGGTTGTACTTCTTAATACACTTTGAAATGCATGCTTGCAAAAAAAAAACAAGAAATGAAGATGAAGGAGTTACGATACGATCTTCTATATAAAACTTACAATGTTGCTTTTTTGTGAATCAGATAAGAATGATACCAACATACTGTAGCTAGATATAAGCACATAAATTAAACGAGAGATTTCCGCGCAAATTATTCATTGCAACCTAGATTTCCCATATTACCATAACAAATTATTTAGTTTATTTTTTTTTGTTCTCTAATTCCCATCTGTTTGTGAAAGACTTATCATCTTTCATCTTGTCCTTAAAGTACCTCCTAGCTAGAAGTATATGTGTATGTATAAACAAAAACAAAACTAAACAAAAAAAGAAAAATCAGTTTGTAGTCACAATTTTCTGTCTTAAATTTTCCATACCACATAATATCGTTGTCGAATGTGTGCACACAGCACACAGTATTTGAAAAATCATGATAGCAGAGACACACAACAAAACGAACAAAATCGGAAAGTAAAGAAGAAAACATAATAAATATATAAAAATCGAAAAACCAAAAGAAAAAAAAAAAGAAAATTCCACCATCAACCACCACCAACATCAGAGTATAACTACACCAAAATCTACAATAAACCTCTCCTGATATTTGTAGAATGAAAATGAATGAAAAATAAAATTTTCTTTTTTTTTTTATTTTCCCATTTCGGAGTTGTTGTTGTTGCTTCTCGTTCGCTTTATATTATTTGTTATTTTACAATATATAAGGGTGGTGAATCGAATGGGAGTAGGATGGTATGTTTATATTCCATGTGGTGTATGTACGTAAGGTAGTTTAGGTTATGTTTTGTTTTGGGGTTATATTGTTGTTACACACAAACAAAACACCAGTTAAATATCGTATATACACACATTATAAGTACGAGTGTATTCGGGTGGAATACGTTAAACAACAAATAATACTGTTATTGGGGAGGTGGAATATTATTTTTTGTTCGAATATAAAAAAATAAAAAAAAAATAAAAATAAAAACTTCATCTCCGTGGCCACCTAGTAACATATACTTGAACTAAATATAATATTATTATTATAGTTTTAGATAAAGATGTATTCACAATCGATTGGTGCGGATTATGTAGTATTTTGCGGTGAGAGTCAGGCTGATTTATAATCCGAGCGTTGCTGCTGGTTTTTAATTTGCCCAAAATTAGAAAAGCCTCGTAAAGCATTAAGTTGCTTACTTGATTTTCCAGATTTCAGAGATTTTCCAGATTATTCAAGATTTCATCACTTTTTGTGAATTTTAGAACATTCTTCGCGTTTTTATGAGATTCGCAAATGAGTTCTGGAATATTGGGTTAATAAGCATTGAGTTTTTTGGAGATTTTCAAGGTTTTTAGATATAATTAATGATAAGCTGAGGTGTTCGTGAATATACGTAGGTTCGTAAGTTCTTTTGAGAATTTGATGGTATGATTTTTAACCGTTGTGTTTGATTTTTAAAATTTCCGATTTTTTCAAAGTCATTCGTGATATTTATATGTAGATAAATATTATAATATGTACTCGTATATAATTTTATAAGCTATTATTCAGATTATTAAATTTTGTTCGAGATACTTCGGTTTTTAAATTAGTCCATTAGAAGGTATTCTCTTAAAAACCGTAGATCACCAATTTCGTGAGCATTGAGGGTGACGTTTTTGCTATGAATGCCGATCAAAAATCAGATATGAATGCCATCGATGACAGTTACTATTTATGCGTAGCCATATTGCAGCGACTGATTAGGACAAAAATTCAAACGCCACTTCGCAATTTGAATGACAGCATTTTGAATGCATCGGTTACAGTAGCGTCAAGCGATTTTAAACTACCACGGCTAACATTACCAACATTTAGCGGCAAAGCGCGAGAGTGGCAGTCATTTTATAACCTATTTTAAAGCACTATTCACGAAAATTCAAACCATTCCAGTATTTAATTTGTCAATTGTGCGGCCGAGCTGAAACGTTAAAATTTGGCTCCAAACTGCACCGATCCTGCCCATACAACCCTTCAGCTAAGAAACGTCAATTTTGAAATTAGGCATATATCTATCTTATCTATATTTAGGAAAACGTCAACTCTGGAATTTGTTGCAACAGCCCATTTGCATTCCAATTGGAACTCTGAATCTGTTATTCATCTTCATAAATTAGTACATCATGAAAGTGATTTTATTCACCGTTTGTTGCTTATTTAATTACTTCTTTAAAGCGTGCATGTTTCTTTCTTGTTTTAGTAGCCTTAAGTTTAAGGCTTCTATACTCTTTAGATTTTTTTTAGAATTAGGCTTTGTCCGTCTTACTGTTTCCCGCTGTTGACAATCTAGGAGTATTTTTTTCGGCATACTATTGCACTTGTTAGCGGGCCCTGTTGTTTTTTATTTGTTAGATTTTGAAGTTTCCTAGCTACTTCACATCCTCTATAGTTAGCGGGATACTCTCCATTACAGTTTACGCATTTTAGAGGCGTAGTTTTTGTCAACTTATAAACTTTGGCGAGATGTTCCCTCGAACATTTCACACATCTAGGCTCTCGTTTGCAATATACTCGCGTGTCTCGTTTGCAAAGAGGTATCAAGCCTGGACTTTCTTAACGCTTCTATCCTAACTCTCATGTTAAGGACTGCCTTAATATTGAAAAGTTTCCACTTGAATTAATTTTGATCCGTTGATCAGTAATGTTTTTGAGAATTTTTGCCGCATCATATATTTTGAAGCCCTTTGATTTAATAACGAAATTAATTATTTAATTATTTCACTTTAATTCATACAGCAACCATTTACATCTTTACAGCGTAACCATTTAGCCTGTCCACACCATGTATACAGCGCATCGCAATATTTGCTCGTTTCATACCTCTTTGCCTACAAACATATTTGTCAAAGTTTGCAGAAGTATGAAACGAGGAAGTTTTGCGATTCGCTAAAAATTTAGTATGTAGAGCTTTCTAAAACTTTACCTCTTTAGACCCATTGAATTTGAAAAATAAAACTGCAAGATTATTTGGCAGTCATAAACCATTGCCAAATAAAAAAAATCTATGCAAGTTTCGGCCGTGCAATATGCCTTGAAATTAATATCCTCAAATCGCGTAGCAATTTCAAGTTATACTGTAATCAAACCCACTTTTCTCGACGTAGCAAAACAAAAAAAATGCCTTCCGTGGATGTCTGTACTAGGGCTTGCGTCCCGGGAATTTAAGAAATTTAAACTATTCCCGTTTCTCGGGAATGTTACGAATATTTCGCGGGAATGCAAAACCAAATTTTAAGATTTCTCTATGTCATTTTTTAACTTCATGGAATTAATCAGAAAGTCGCCGGTGATTGGTGTAACGCTACAAAAAATAAAGACACCTTATAAAATTAGAGAGAGTGTAAAGAATTGAATATTATGGGGAACTGAAAATTTACGAAATGTGGGATGAACGAATATCGAGTAATGCCATAGCTCGACGACAAAATGTTTTTAAACCGCTGAATAAATCTTCAGATACCTTCAGATAGCCAACGCTGTAGTGACTTCAGCATTATTGTCAATAAATTTAAAAGAACAGTCAACTAATATTGACCGTAGACGTTATAATTTCCAAAAGAAAAGTTAGCCATTAGGAAAAATAAAATGTTGTCTCTTTAATAAAATTCGTCCAAGTTCCAGAGTTGGACAAAGGAAATTATGGAATATAATATCCCATAATCGGAAATGCCCTTTATGTGGTGAAATTATTAGAAGCAAAAAGAAATAGAATTCACTCAAAAGAAGAGCCCATACGCCCTGGACCAACATGATCTATCTGCAGAATGAAACTGAACTATTCCACTGCGTTTGTACACAGAACCCTAGCACTAGGAAAAGTAAGGTGCTAGGTTTAAGCCAAAAAAGAAAAACACCCAAATATAAAAACGATGACGGGTGGGTCTCTATCGAGAATTATATCATAATTAGGCGCATTCAGGTTCGCCAACTGTTGGCAATACGTTGGGTAAAATTAATGCTGATAGTTTATAAATTCTTGTAGTGTGGAGCCGCCGTGGTTTCCATAACTAAAGTGCTAATGCTGATAGTTTAAGTTTTACGCCGGTAGATTTCGGTTTGGCTGTACGCCAAACGAATACATTGAAAGTTGAGTTGGGGTTGGGTTAGAGTTGAATTAGCAGTTCAGTTGAGGATTTATTTGGAATTTTAATTGAAATTGTTGAGTTAGAGTTAGCTAGATTTGATTCATCTACGAACGTAGTTTTTCATACCATCTTGATTTGTAGGATTTAGTGGATGGAATTCAAGTTGAGTTGAAGTTGAGTCAACGGTTCAGTTGGGGATTTATTTGGAGTTGTGTTGAGGGTTGGAAGGTAGCTTGAGTGTTTAATTTGAATTCATGTACGTACGAGAGGGTTCAGTGAAGGATTGAGTTTAGAGTTGAGATGGGATTGAATGAGGAGTTCAATTAGGAATTTTTATGGGGTGAGTTGAGAATGGTGTTAGAAATTAGCTTATGTTGATTTTTTTGAACGGTTTGAACCTTTATGATTAGGGGACTAAGCTGGGCGTTGAATTACTTCGGTCTAAAATACCAAAGTATTGAAATCCTGTCAAAAATGACGAAAAATTTGGTTGGTCCAAAACCATTTTTCTCGACGTTTTGAAAGACCCTGAGTCTGAAAAAGCAACAAAAAAAAAATTGTCCGTCCGTCTGTCTGGATGTAATTTACGTACCCATGGTATCTCGAGAACGACTTGTCCGATTTGAATTTTTTTTTCGCCAATCTGTTTCTATGGTCAAGGCGGAGATTTGCAAAGCTTTTGGAGACTGTACGTCAAGAGGGTAGAGTACCTGCCATACGAATTGACCCAAAACCCCTGGTTATATAAAATTTTATAATTTTTTTAGATTTGGTTATTGAATTGGGCATTCAATTTGAAGTTGAACCTTCAAAAGTTAAGGGCCAATTTGCGGGTTGAGTTGAAGTTGAGTTGGAGTTGAATTGTGGTTGGATTAGTATGTAGTGAGCAGTTAACCAATTTTTCATATACTTACATATATGCTGTCTTGAGGATTGAGTTTGGCGTATTATTTGCGGTTGAGTTGAGGGTTGAGTTGAGTTCCGTTTGCGGGTTGAAATAGGGCTGAGGATTTGTGATTTTTTTTATAAACATTTTTTGGGATTCTATATCACCCGATTTTGATGAAATTCTGTATTTCCAATAGAAATGGGATTCTTAAATTATTTTTTGGATGAAGTTCTGGAATATGGCGAAGTATAATGGAACTTGGTCATTTCTCAACCGATTATTATGAAATTTGACGTGTGTATTTGAAATGGGATTCTGAAATAATTTTTGGAAGAATTTCTAGAATATACATAGCTACTAGAGATGGAATATGGCTACTTCTTAACCGGTTTTAGTAAAAGATGACAACCGCGATGAAAATGGGATTCTAAAATAATTTTTGGATAAAGTTCTGGAATATGGCCAAGTATGATGAAACTAGTCTATTCCTTAACCGATTATTATGAAATTTGTTATATGCCCTGGAAATGGGATTTTAAAATGATTTTTAGATACAATTCTAGAATATGGCCAAGTGTAATGGAACTTCCCTATTAACTTAACCGATTTGGAGGAAATTCGCAAATAGATTGGAAACTGCATTTTAAATGATTTTAAAATAAAACTCTGGAATATGGGCAATTAGGATATACCTTAGCTATTTTTAACCGTTTATGATGAATTTGGACGTTTCCGGGTAATAGAAGGAAATGTGACACAAAAATTATTTTTGTACAATATTAGGTTGTGGGAGGAGTTTCTGTAAATCATGCAGCTATTGAAGTTTTTTTGAGGCAGCGTGAACGTCTATTTCAATTGCTTAACGATCGAGATTATCTTCGAAATAATATTCAAGTTCGCCTACGAACTTTTCTCGCCAATCCTTCGCTTTAAACGTTGCAGTATGTTTCTTGAGTAATTACTGTCAGAGCTGTAAGTTTGACCCTAGGTTAAAAAATGAATTGTGTGGCAGATACGTGCTGAAAAATTTCAACTACTAACAGTAGTGTAGAGTTTCGGAATTAGCAGTATCATTTTTGAATCACCTTTCCAAATTTTGAATTTCATCATAATCGATTAAGGAATAGCCAAGTTCTATCCTAATTGACCATATTCCAGAATATCATCCAAAAATCATTTTAGAATCCTATTTCACACACTTGTCGAATTGCATCATAATCAGATGAGAAATGGGCAAGTTCAATCATACTTGGCCATATTCTAGAACTTCACCCAAAAACCATTTAAGAATCCCATTTTCAACGCACATGCCAAATTTCAAAATAATCGGTTGAGAAATAGGCAAGTTACATCCCACTTGGCCGTATTAAGTTTATCCAAAAATCGTTTTAGGATCCCATTTTTACCGCGGATGTCAAATTTCACGTCAAGTTTTATCCTGATTGGCCATTGTAAAACCTATTTATGTACAAGATATTTAAACAAATCCACTCTCCTTGACCAATTTGAATCAAACTTTACACAAATATTGTTTTTGGAGGTTGAGCTGAAGGCTAATTTAAGAGATTCAGTTTGGGATTGATTTGGGTAGGCTTAATTTTGAAGACCGAAGTTCTGATCACTTAATAAGGTTTCAGCCCTATATATTTTGAGGGATCAGTTTGGGGTTAAGTTGAAAATTGCGGTTGAATTAAGTAGTTCAATTGGGGATTTACATATTTGGAGGTTCCGTCTAGGGTTGAGTTGTGTTCGTATAGGCTGTTTTGTTGAGGTGACCTGTTCAGTTGGGGATTTATTTAAGGGTTGAGTTAGAGGATAAGCCGAGTTCATGCACGCATGAATTTTTCGAAGCCTGTTGATTTAAGGATTGAGTTAATCATTGAGTTTGCGGTTAATTCATGGTTGAATAAATTGTTTTTTTGATTGGATTGAACGGAGGTTGATTTGATGGTTGCATTGAGGTTGCGTTGCGATTGTGTTGGAGGTTGAGTTGGTTACAGATTAAGTTGGGGTTGATAAGGGATTATGGGATTGATTTTGGGTTGGAGGTTAAATTGAGTTAAGCTTCAGATGAGTTGATATGTGCACGTAATTTTCCGGACCGAAGTTCTGATTACATCGTAAGCTTTCAGTCCTCTAAATTTTTTGAAATTTCCAAGCGAACTATTTACCAACATTTTTTAAATAATTTTAGAAATTTGCATATCTAATTTATTGAGTTTTGAAAAGATAATAGTTAAAGTTCAAATTCATAATATTTAACATAATTTGAATTATTCGCGGAAGGGATGATACTTAGTGCAACGCTGGTTTAGTTAATTTATACATTTACACGGAATTTTTTACAGATTTAGAAATCCACATCGTAAAAGAACTGCTTACCAGGTAGATACCTGATATATGAGTCCCTCCCCGCGTGCTTCAAAAATAATATCCATATTGTGAATACTCATTTTTCCTATGACATTTAGGGGTTGAAAAATAGCTGAGACACAACAAAAAAGGAAGAAGTATAAAAAGAAATATAAAATTATATATTTATAGAAACCAACAGCAAACCAAAAAAAAAAAAAAAATAAAATAAAAGTTTATATGTTATTTTGAAATTTTTAAAGGGATGAAACTTTATTTTCTACCCACAACGATATAAACAACAAAATGCTGGTTACATTTTCGCTCCTTTCAACTGATTCATAAAAAATTGAGGTGGTTGTATCTTTTGACAAATAAATGATGATGATATTTAAAAATATAAAAAAACAAAAGGAAAACCCGAGATACGATGATGGTATAATATGGAAGGATACTTTGGTGTGTATGCATTAAAGGTAAAGATTTTTGTTTTGTTTTGCTACGATTTAAATAGGGATTTTCCTATAATTTTTCCTCGCCAGTTTTTTTTTTTTTTTTGAACTGTGACTTAATTTTGTATTATATAATACACGTACATATTTTTGGGTAAATTTATATAAATGTACATAATATAGTTAGTTGATCGATGATTTATGAGTTTTTAATGTTTTTAGACGGTTTAGTCTAATAAAAATTGAAATTGAACTTGTCGACTTTGTGTGTTTGGTGTGTGTCTGTATGCCGTGCGATTATGAGATAAATTTGGTGAGTGATTACATAACAAAAGAAACTGAAATTCGTTTCACTTATTCAGCAGATATGCGTATATCGAATAGATTCGATTGATTGATAACCCCGTGCGCATATACATAAGAATCTCGTAAAAGGTTTTCCGATTTTTTTTTGTTTGCAAAATTTTATTAAACTCGGGTCTTTTATGGATTAGTGATTTAGTGATGCTAGTGTATTAAGATAAAATGTAGATAAGATATACTTTAGCATATTTACTCATGAGTAAATTTTTACATTTTTGAGCCATATAAGCTCTAATACTTTTAGTTTGGTGAGCAATCTGTTTACTCGTAAAAAATTTAAAGGCAACAACCTTAATTATGGAAATGGCTTTAGTTAAACAAATGATGATTTAGAGCCTATAACTGTTGGTTCTGAATGCTGCGGATAATTATTATTAGCTAATTAGCTAGAATTTAGATTCAAAACGGATTAAGAAATAATTCTAGCACTTACTGTGGGATTTTCGGACAGCTTCGGAAACGTTAAATCAATCTATACTCTGATATATATATATATATATATATATATATATATATATATATATATATATATATATATATATATATATATATATATATTACAGTTTGATTTTAAATGGAACATAACTAACCCATGAGGCACACAAATACCTGCTGAATAAAATTATTTAAGTTAGTAAAAAATCATGGGACCTGGAATAAAAAAGCGGTTTAACGTTTTCAAAGAATTCTTAGTTGTCTAAGTTGACCTCGTTCGGCTTCACCGTTTGATTCAGGGAGGAATTGAGCTAACATAACTTGTTCTATTAAAATATGTACGTCTATATATAGAACATCTGAAATTCTCTTGAAATGATTAAGAGTCCATTGTCACTAACAATGGTGATCGGCAATCCCTTGATTGCAAATATTTGTATCAGTGCACGGATAGTGCTTTTTGATGAAGCATTTGTCATAAGAATGATGAATGGGTATTTAGCGTAAGCATCAATACAGATTAACCCCATTTCCCCCTTGAATGGCCCTGTATAATCGATACGTAATCGTTGGCACGGTTCAGTCGGAGTCGGCCAACTGGCACATTCTTGCTTTGGCAATAACTGCTTCATTCTGGTTGTACCCGAATATCCTTCATAGAATAGTACTAGAACCTTGTTTGCATAGCATCTCGAATGAGTATGTATGTAATAAGATATTATCTCAGCATCTAAAATTTGTATAAACAAACCCAAATATTTTGGAGAGAATTCGATTAGGTCTGGTTTGTTTTCGATAATCTTGGAATTAATTGGATAATTATCATGATGACTGCAGTAATGATTGTTAATCATCATTCCCTCTGTAACAAGCCTATTTGCTAGCATCGAACTGTGTATCTGGACCACAAGGCAGTCGTTAGAGTGCATCATCATTTCTGTTGTGAAGTGTTAGTTTATAAATAGTTTTGTACTCAATCCTATCAAAATAATAGCTCATCGTTATAAACACTATTAATATGTTGTGCCGGGAGTTGTTTGCTTTGTCGTGTTCGTCTGTACATGAAGGCAGGATTTATAAAAAATTTGATTTGCAAATAAATTGTATTTCGCAGCATTTTGTCGATTATCATCACGTGGTAAATCAATTTTATATATTTCGATTGACGACTCACGTTTTATCGTTGCACATGCTTTAACAGTAGTTTTAAACGCGATAGCTATTTCCAGCACCCTATCTAAAGTAGGGTTACTTTTTTGTAAATATATTGTTCTCACTGCATCGTGTGGTGCATTTATAGCAATTATTTTGCGAAATAATTTATCAACGAATGATGTGCCACAATTCGCACCCCATTTCGAATAGCATTTAAAATATGGATTTTTGAAGTTCTTGTCACCGTGAAAACGGTAAATTGTTGCAGTCACTGATTTTGTTTAAGCAGCCAAAAATGTTTGTAGAAATTTTGTTGGCTTTTAAGTATTTTTAAAACGCAGACGTTCCGTAGGAATTTTAGGTTATCTTGCCACTACTTTTATATTCACGAGGCAATATAGAAATAAAACTCGGATAGGTTTATTTTAATTTGTATAAAACAACACGACTTTATTGAATGGCTTTGTATGTATACATTGATTTGAAAAACTCATTAAAAAAATTTGGACCTGCTACTAACCTTTACCATATTTATTTAACATATGTTGATGTCAGACGTTCATGTGTCTCGAGACTCTCGACGTTCCAATATTCAACTGTCGTTGTTGAATCTCATCTTCCTTTTCCAATTCTAATAGTTCTCGTTCATGATTTACTATTCCAAGTGAGCCTTGATCTGTTTAATCTGTTGTTCATGTGCCAAGTTTAGAACTGGCCCATTTTTATCTTTCTGTGGCTTGTACTGAAATAACGGACTAAAGGATTAACATTCCGAATCTATAATAGATCACCTTTGAACTGTATGTAATTGTAATAACTTATCTGACTTTTAGATACATGTAGGTTTCGATTTCGATGTTTACTTTCCGATTTAGGATGGAATCGATTAATTTGTTAGAGATGGCTTAATGTTCTAGCTTGTTTCAGCCTTTAATTCACGAATTTCATTTAAAGAAGTTAACCTTCATTTTGCTATGAATTTTGTTCTACTATCAAATCCTTCTATTTAGTGTTGTGGCTAGAAATGCCACAGATTAAGATGAAGCGACGAAATCGGTCAAACTTTCATATTTTTGTATCGACGGAGCAACATTTGTAATTAATTCAATATTGAGATTTTCCGGAAGTCATTTTGCATAAAGTATCAAACAACGCAACTTCACTGAAGTGCTATCGAGCTGTAACCAAAATGAAGTGAGGTATCTCCAAATATGTTTTAAGGATTAGTTTTTCCAAGTTTCAGATACCTGGTTTTGGTTATCCAAGAAGTAAAACCGCCGGCTAAAAAACTTCGGCTTTGAGTTTTAACTTGACAATGAACCATCCTTATAATGTGCAACATTCTACAAGAAATGCTCCGCGCAGTCCTGCTTCTATTTTTAGAAAAAATTTCATGTGCTTTTAATCCACCAATGGATCTATAAACAACCTTTATTCTGTCATTAAAAATAATGTTACCCACATCCGTTTACGTTAAAGTGGAATGATGGGTTCTATACTCTTTATGAGTTAACTAACTCTTGCTGGATTTCACCGCTTCAATTTGTTTGAAGCGCAAGAAAAAAACGCAATAGTAAAATATTTCGGAAAATACCCTATATTTTCAAACGCTTGTATCTCGGTGAAATGTCGGTTTAACATTTTTATTTACTATTAAAATGAAGGATATTTAGTCTACTTTCCGATGATGGGGTCCGTTTTTTATTATTTTTGTTTTTTATAACCTTTTTGAGTAAAACAAAAATGTTTTTAACGAGAAAAAAAACGCAAACTTTAAGACTGACAAACTTTCCTGATATTTCGTTCACGAATTCAAATAAGCCATTGTGTAGAGAATTTAGAAACCTTGAGAATGAGACTATTGAAATTGTTGTACGACAAATCGCTGTTGAGTTATTGCAGTTTTAGCTGAAAACATGACAAAAAATTCAAATAAGTACTTGAGTCCCGCGTAATATTGGTCGCACAAGGAAAAAATAAATTTTTAAAACAACTTAAACTAAATCTGTGTTTTATAACAGAATAACATTTTACACTTTAATCAACCGTATTACAAAAAACCCCCCCAAAAAAAAACGCGTGTTTCCACCTCTAGCTCGCATTACTGCATAAATCCACCTCTAGCTCGAATTACTGCACGAACCGCAATGAAACGCTACTAGTGGCATCACGCACATGTTATTAACATGTATGTTGTGAATTTGTTTTGTTTTTGCTACAATTTTGGAACTTGAAATTTCCCCAGGTGGTAATTTTTGGTAAGATTTCCCAAATTTGTATTGCCATCACTGCCACCTATGTAATGTATATTGAATTAATAGCTACACGATTTGTTGTTATGCATTTTTTTTATATTTTGGTTTAAATAAATAAATTATTGTTGAAATTCAAACATTTATGAAAATATTTCAGAAATCATAAGAATTTGTATCGTTTTAATTTAAAAATTTATCTTAGGGAAAAAAATGATTTCCAATATGTTTTATGTGTTTTACTATGAAAAGTTCGGCTTTTTCCTCGTCTCTAATTCCCTTATAAAAAGCTTCGTTTTTTAGACTATGGCTTTGTATAATCAGAGCCTACTGTAAAAATAAGAGCCTCCAGTATCGACTGTATTTTTTACTAAGTTTAAAATAAGGTACAAACAATTTTTCCTTTACTATGAAACTATATGGGAAAACGATTATTTTCATTTACAGTTTTAGTTTATTAGAAATGTGAGCTTTTGTCTTGTTTTTATAAGAAAATGTTCATAAAACATGTAAATTAATTTTATTGAAAAATCGAGTCATGAAAATGTTTATTTCTTAGTGAAAATCGTCATGAAAAATAAGGTATTTTTGAAATTTATAATATTGTTGTTTTTGTAATATACGTCATAAACATTACTCGAAATTGATAAACAACTAGGTTGTTCTAGGGCGCCCGTTTTCTTTGTTCGAAAATCTATCTATTTAGAATTATAATAGAAAATCTGCGGAATCGAGCGTTATTGAGCGTTACGGAATCAGTGAGTGAATGACGTAAGCTTCTATTATTAGGCGGTTTGGAAAATAGATCCTGATTAACTTCAGGCTAACTTTTAATTTTTTTTATGTTGGTAAAAAGTTATCCAAGTTTTCTATCCCATACAAAAAGTTAATATTAAATTTTTGGTCGCGTTCACTTAAAGAAAGCAAAATTCGAAAAACTCAAAGATGTATTTTGAAAGATAAGCAGGCCTTTTGTTTACATGTTTGTTTATTCAAAGCAAAGCAAGAAAGACGTTAGTAGTTTTTTATTGAATTAAAAATTGAATTTGTAATTAACAGTATTGTAGCCGCGTGCACACTACAAAATATATATACATATATATATATTAGTTTTGAATGTGGTTAGGTTAGGTTAGGTTGAAATGGCTGCTATCGCACACTTAGGCCAGCAATGGCCCGTTGTGATACCACAGGATCCCATCTCCCCATTACTCCCGTTGAAACCAACCAGAGCTATTTATATAGCGTAATAAATCTCGCACTCCACAGTTCGCGAGTTCCGAAAGGCTGTCTATACCGTACACACCCAAATACTTATGCCTTCTGTATGATAGCGCCGGACATGAGCATAGGAAGTGTTCCAAAGTCTCCTCCTCCTCTTCGTCCATGCAACTTCTACAAAAGTCATTCGTCTGTATCCCCAGCCTTCTCGCGTGCTCCCCAAAAAGGCAGTGACCTGTCATTATCCCTACGACCCATCCTATTTCTTGTCTTCCCAGAGATATTAGTTCCTTGGAGCGCCGCAAGTCCAGTTTTGGCCAAACCTGCTTTGCTATCCTGCACGTGAGAGTGTTGATCCACCTCTCATTTGTCAAGGCGATTGCCTTTTTATTGAGCGCCCATTTTAGCATTGCCATAGGCCTCCCCAGACCTACCATTTCCGAGTTTTGAATGTGACGCTGAAGAAAATGCAGGTATAATTCACGAAAATCAATTTGAAAATCAAAATGAGGATGATGATGCAGCACTCAGCAATATTAATTCCAAATTTAAAATTAGGTATGCTATTTACCTTATTAATGTTAAGGTTTTATTTCCTTTTGATGAGGAAGGCACACTTTCAATAGGTGATTTCGAGGTGGATGGTTTCGATGCAGCAACCGAATCAGGGGCATTTTCAATTCCAATCTAATTAATAAAAGTGTGCTTATATGTACGAAAGAATTAAAGATACATGTTAACCCGAAAATGATTTGGCATGAGAGTTAAATTCAACATGTAAACGGTGACTTGGCTGAAAGTTGTCTGCTCAATTGCGCCTATACATCATCTTACCTGTAAAACAGTTTTATTTACGATCGTGCGGCATTTTTCAAAAATTCTGAACGACCTCTCCCGGATTTACTATCGTGCTCCTTGAATTTTTTATACGACTGCACTAAATTTTTAAATTTTTGGAGAATTGCATTTAAGTTATGTTTCTAAAATAAACAAATGTTACCAAACAATAAATTAAAAAAAAAATCGTGCATAAAAGAATTACTTTGCTTCTAAAGTTTCCTATTGACGGTGCACTTTCTCATAAAATAGATTTCTATTTTGCTGCATTATAGATTTAAGTTTCTCGCAAATTTTTAGCAACAAACTTGTTTCTTCATTTGTCCACATTTCATATTTACAAGTCGAAGCATTAAAATTCTGTGTACTGTTTGTTTTCTTGTTAACCACGTTTGCAGTAGCATGAACATTCTCTGCCATTGAATTTTTGTCATCTTCACTCTGTAATTGAATACAAAATTTCTTGATACAGATTATAAATAAATTACCTATTTAAAGCGTACCAAAAAATTCCACCTCCTAATCTTGTTCATCATAATCATCTTTTGACTCCTGCAAAGTAGCAACAAAGAAGCATAAATTAATTTGGTACATATATACGTATTTAATTATTTAATAAACTTACATTCATATTGGCCCTAATTAATATTTTTTATTAATATTTTGTCGAGAATTTAATTTAATTGAAAAAATGTATCATATATAATTCAAAACGATTTATTCAAACAAACGACAATCGTATGTCAACATTTAAAAAAATACAACAACATCATCTAAATTAGCTTCCTAAGTTATCTCTTTTGTTCGTAAATAGGTGAATAAATTAAATGTTCGAAAGTTAGCCTGAAGTAATTCAGCATCTATCACCGAAAACGTCTATTATAGATGGATACAATAATCGGCTATTTCATTGCCTCCATTCAAATTTGAATTCGAATATGTTTCTATGGTTATTTTGAATTTGCAAAGCATGCTAGATTGTTTTGATGATTTGTTTTTTTCGCCCTCATTGTATTGATTTATTTTTTTCTGTTTGGCTCTTTCTGATTTATTTTAATTTGTTGAGCGGAGACGTGTTGTTTTTTTTCTTACCATTGGTCTTAGATGTGGACAAATGATGACGTCATTAAATTGAATTTTCTCCTTTTAATAGATATTGTTATTGTTGTTGAATGTTTTTTAATTCAATTCCCCTTATTTTCATTTGAAAATTCCTGGAAATTAGAAACATTTTAGAATCTGTGTTTTAAATGAGTAAGACATTGAGTTGGTTAAAATTAAATCCGCCATTCGCATTCGCGTGAAGTTTATCCTAAACTATCCTAAAAAAAAAAAAAAAAAATAGGATCGTTTAGGAAAAACTTCACGTGTTTGCACAAATGTGTGAAGTTTTTCCTAAATTTAAATAGCTTTGCATGTGTTCGTGATAATAATTTACTTAATTCGGATTAACCGATAATCAGTATTATATAAAGAAGAAAACCCGACTCGAATTACATAGTTTATAAAATAAATATGGCCTAAAATGAGCCCAAACTGCTAAGTATAATTTTGAGCAATCATTTTGAAAGTAATGTACAATAATTACGGTCTTGTTAGTATAACAAGACCGTAATTATTTAATTTTATGTAGCTTTCCGATTCTTAGATAAATCCGCCTAAAATACTAAATTTGGTTCTATTAATAGAAAAACATCATCAATCCTCCTTTTCGGATGCAGAATTAATGGGCCGACTCCACTTATATATCAGTTGGATTGGAGATAACCAATGTGTATGTGGTCTAAGTAAAACTCAACTATAATGGCTCACTTCTGGATCTAGTTTTTACTGACGAAAGTTTACATCCATCTGTGCAATCTTGTGCAGACCTGGCTCGCTCATCAAGCATTCATCATACACCGTTGGTTATTAAATTAAGTTTTCAATGTTTTGTCGATTATATGGAGATTATGTCTCTCTAAATGGTTATCTTGAAAATATATTCTGGGATTCCTTTGTAATGAGAATGATATCAAAATTATGACTAATCGGTTTTCCGAAATTTTGTATTTTAGGATGGATCTATTCATAAAAAAAACTATCAACAAACACAATTCGTTCGTGAAAAGTGGTTCAACAAAAAACTTGTTAATTTATATAACCGTAAAACTAAGGCACACAAACGGTATAAAAGGACGAACGCATCTACTGATTATGCATTGAATTTCGACATTCGTATGAGTTTAAGCTTTTGAATCAATTTACATATGTTTGGTAATTTCTTGTTAGAAATTGAATCTGGTATCAAGTCAAATCCATCGTGCATTTGGCATTATATAAACTCTAAACGGAAATCTGTTGGTTATCCAATACCCATGAGTTATAAGGATAAGGAAGCTCATGATCTAAATTGTGTTTGCGAATTACTTCCAACGTTTTTCAAATCCGTTTATTCACTTGATAATGTTTTGACATCGGTCTCTGACCATGCCATTGTCAATAATCATATTTCCGGTATTTCTTCTTTACGGGGAAACAAATTAAAACAGTTACTTCAAAACTGTTACCACAGTTACTCAAAAATATAATTAGTATTTTTGGCCGGTTTTTTCAAGTCGCGGAAAACGTTTAGGAAAATTTACATAAGACATAAACAGTGACCGTAATACGATTTTGCTATACTAAACACCCTTAGTCTCTATAACTTTTCAAATGATGATGGTTTTCTGTTAGTTTGGAGAAAATTATACGTTTTTCACTTATAAGCTTACTATATTTAAAAACTAGTACATACATACATGATAATATTTAGACTTTTCAATACAAAAATTTTAATTTCCATTACTTAATGCGTAATGTATAATTTATTCGTTAATGCGCAGTTTTACTCATACATTCGAAAAATTTGTTGTTTTTGTGATTTTAGGAATGTTTAGGAAGAAATTCACATTCATCCATTCGCGATAAAAACAAATTTTGGCTTAAATTAGATATTTGCTATCTCCTAAGCCCCAATAACTCATTTCTGGCCCTAATAACGATCACTAAGAGGGTTTTTTTTATTGCAATGAAAAGTTGAGTTTTAAGTTTTTTGTTACCTTCTTCAAACATTTTACGAGTTAATAAAAAAAAATCCATAGGGCCAGAAATGAATTATTGGGGCTTAGGAGATAGCAAATTACCTTTCCTTGATGTATGTATGTAATTTAAGCCAAAATCAGTTTTTATCGCGAATGTCGGATATCAGGCTGATGAGTCTCGATACACAAATTTTATGATTTAGTAAAGTATTTGAAATAGTTTTTATGGCATATTGCCTAGTTTTGGAAAGGGGATAGACTAGAGAACTTAATAAAAAAGTGCAAAGATCACGATCACTTTAGTTTTTTTTTATTGCAATGTTAAGTTAAGTTGTAAGTTTTTACTATAGTCTTATAAATTTGGTGTAAGCATGCAAACTCTATTTTGAGCTAGGGCTTATTACAATAAAGCGGGCATCGACAGATGGTAAACATAACCAAAAAACCAAAATGTTGTATAATATTTCGAAATCCAGCTACATGGTTACCGCTTCACACAATAATGCATCATATCATTCAAAAAAGCTGCACGCCTTTTATTTTTCTGTAAAAGGTGTTTCTGAATCCCTGTTTACTTCTTATTTTATTCGCAAAGAGCAATTATTGAATTTAAGTGTACCCCAAGATTGTAGCATTTGGCCATTTTGATTTTTAAAAAATTAAAAAATTATTTTTCAGCTAAATTTATAAAAATATACAACAGGCTGACTCGATAGTCAAAGCCAACTTTTTCTCATAAGTACCATAGATTTCAAATATTTTAAGAGTTAATGAAAAGAAATCCGTATTGCCAAAAATGAGTTATTGGGGCTAAAGAGATAGCAAATGACCCCTCCTTTGGGCCAATTCAATTTGGCAAACGATGCACAAATTTTATTTTTTCAAGGAAAACATGCTTCTGCAATAGGCATTCAACGGAGTGAATACAAAACTTAAAAAAAAAGCTGAAAAGGATTCACCGAGAAAAATATAGGACTTGATTGGGCCAATTGAAGACTGGAGAATTATTAATTTATGTGGTATAAATGCCTTGGATGAACTTATAGTTAACGAAGTTGGTGTAAATATTTCGGTAAGATAAAATTATAATGCACAAAAGCTCATTACAAAAAGGTCTATTTATTTTACTCTGCATCTAATCCAGTGCCAACTATAGTAATGAGCCCAATAATAACTCCAAATGTACCAAACATTAACGATTCTTATCATATTTCGCTTACCTTGAGCACATTCAACACTACTCGTCTACCTCCTCCACCTCTGTCACGACCGTGTCTGCTCCTTCCAGCAGAACAAATACACGACTTACTAGTGTAAATATATTGTGTTTCTTTAAGTTAAAATATATTTCTAATAACTATTTATTCAAAGGAATATACCGATAGTGCCGCAATAGCAGAACCCATTAGGTTGTAAAAAGCTAACAACAAAAATCAAATTAAAAATTAAAAATTATTATATACTTGAGCCGCCGTGGTTTCCATTGTAAGTTAATTCCGAAGAATTATTAATTAAAGGTTACAGTACCTTATTGAAACCACAAAACAAATAAACGAAAAATTAAAATTTAAAAACTAAATCAAATTTTTCAAATATTTTGTTTTTATTTAAAAATATTAACGTTTTCGATCACCCTGTGTGATCATCATCAGATATATCTTGCAACTAAAATATTTTATTGAAAATTTAAATTACATTGGCATACTGTAATTAATAGTATTCTATATATAAGCAAGTGCATATTCTAAATGTCAACGAAATGTAAACAAATAAAATATCTAAAATTTAACTAATGACACACCTAAGTATATAAAAAAAAAAAATAAATAAATAAAAATGTTTAATAGAAATTAATCAGTTCAAAATCGCATTGAAAAGATTAGAACAAATTGGACTCATCTCATTATTCATCAGCTTATCCTTGTGTTTTTCCATCCAAAGTGATTCGTGTGCATCCAATTTCCAAATTTCGTTGATTGGTTTTATAATTTTCGAATTCAATACATCTATTTGGTGGCCTTGATTATTTATCATATGTTCAGCTACACTTGATCGGAGTTCATCGCGGTTTCTCACTGCTAATGCGTGCTCCAGTAATTTTTTGTTGAAAGCTCTTGAAGTCTGTCCAATATACATCATATCGCATTTCGTACAGCTGACTTTATAAATTCCCGATTTTGAAGCTGGAGGTGGAACATCCTTATAGTTGCATATCATTAATCCTAAATTGGTAGTTTTATTGACCAAATGTATGTTGAAATGTTTCAGCGAATTTCCTATTTTATTAGTTATTGCCGGATAAAAAGGTACACGTAGTTTTCTAAATTTATTTTTAATATTATTGTTATTGTTATTATTGTTAATTTTTAATATTATTTCACCTCTTGCTGTACATTTTATTGTAAATGAGCTATTGCTCAAAATAGAATGTGTATGCATGAGATGGAAATTGTTTGAAAAAATTTAAAAGGTTTTTCTGCCTAATGGAAGCAGCTTCATCATTTTATTTTTGTTCTTTTGTTCCGTTTACTCTGTTTCCATCTGTGCTTTTCCTTTTAATACTAAATTATTGTTAAAGTACAATAAATAAATAAATAAATAAATAAATACACAGATTCGTTTTTTCTCTGGTTCCTGTGCCGATGTTAAACTCGTGAGCGCTAGTATTTCATGTTTGCATTTGTGTTTATTTAGAATAGATTTTATGAACCGCTCGCCATATCCATTGATTTCAGCCGATTCTAAAATATATTTTTCCTCTGCCTTGAATTCCGCTTCTTTCATAGGAATGTTAAAAAGTCTGTGCCCTAATGCATGAAATGCTGCTTTCTTGTGCGCCCCATTATGGTGTGAGTCCGAAGTGATAAAACGCATCGTGTTTGTGGGTTTTCGGTAAATGCCAAATTCCAATTTATTGTCGTTCCTTATAACTTTAATGTCCAAAAAAGGAAGGATACCGTCTATTTCTACTTCGGAGGTGAACTTTATTGTTGGATATTGACTGCTCAAATACTCCATTGTATTGTTTAAATCTGCTTTCTTCGATACGGCGAAAATATCATCCACGTATCGAAACCATATTCTAGGGAACCAAGTGGAATTGCAGATATTTTTCTCAAACATGCACATGAAGATATTACTCAGGTATGATGCTATTTTACTACCCATGCATGTTCCAAATGTTTGTTTGTACATCTTTCCTCTGAACTGGAAAAAGCTCTGTGCCAAACAAATTTCGGCTACTTTTCCGTTTTGCTCGGTAGCGTGATCTACCATACACTGAATAGCAATATCAACTGGAACATTCGGGTATAGTGCCGTAACATCAAAGGAGACAATTAATTATCTTATCATTCTCCAATATCGTATTTTTCACTTTATTCACGAATTCAAGACTGTTCTTAACATACGTACCGGATGGTTGTACCATTCCATTTAGCTCATTTATGAGCCACATTGATAGCTTTTCCGTAGGAGTGCATATGTTAGCTACTATTGGTCTCATCATATTCCTTTGTTTATAAATTTTGGGTAGAGCATACAGATAAGGAACTCTTGGATTTGGCATGTTCATTTTAAAGTGAAAATTAGGTATCTGTAACAACGTTTCTAAAAAAATTGCCAATTCTTTCGCGGACTTTATCATAGAAGGTAATGGATTCTTACTATTCCCATTTTTATATTTGAACTCCATATATGAGCCTTCGTTTTGCATTTTCAATACTCTGTTCTCGTAATCTGTATTGTCCAATATAACGAGAGAGTTGCCTTTGTCTGCCTTGATGTAAATGACATTTTTTAATTTTAATAACTTGGTGCAATCTTTCTTATAATTTTTGGTTTTTCTCTGTGTGATAACGCTGTTGTGCAGCAAAATTTTTTGAGTTTGAAACCGAATTGATTGTTTCTCATCGATACTCAATTTTGATATACCGCTCTCTAAATCTACAACAATCTCATCTATTGGCACTCGTGATGTTGTGGGTGCAAACTTTAAGCTTTTATTCAACAATTTTAACTCATCATCCGAGAAAGTTGCTTGAGATAAATTTTGAACAAAATTAGGCACAATCTTGTCATTTCTCTTTGGTTTTGGAGCGGATTTTGATTTTAATTTATTGAATTTTTTCCTATGTGTCCTCATAATCTCACCATATCTATAATTGATCCTCTTGTTTATATATTGCTCATATTCATGCCAAAAGACATAATAACATAGATCTTCAGTGTATATTCACGTAATAACTTCAGGTGTAAATAATATGTTTGTAAGTCTATGAGCCCCAATTCTACGTATTTCGATTTTAACTCTTGTTTGAGCCTGAATTGCCTCACAAAGTGCATTGTGAGTTTGCTTTGTTTGTTGTTCCCTTTAATCTTCACCTTTGCAAAATCTGGACATAGCTTATGTTTGATACATTTCTTTAAAAACTGGATGGCAGTTTTAATGTGAATCATTTTAAATTTGAGTTGCAAAAATTTTTCGAGCTGTTTTTTATGGTTGGTGTCCATCATATAAAAATTATTATATACTTGAGCCGCCGTGGTTTCCATTGTAAGTTAATAGCACCATACCTGAGTAATATCTTCATGTGCATGTTTGAGAAAAATATCTGCAATTCCACTTGGTTCCCTAGAATATGGTTTCGATACGTGGATGATATTTTCGCCGTATTGAAGAAAGCAGATTTAAACAATACAATGGAGTATTTGAACAGTCAATATCCAACAATAAAGTTCACCTCCGAAGTAGAAATAGACAGTATCCTTCCTTTTTTGGACATTAAAGTGATAAGGAACGACAATAAATTGGAATTTGGCATTTACCGAAAACCCACAAACACGATGCGTTTTATCACTTCGGACTCACACCATAATGGGGCGCACAAGAAAGCAGCATTTCATGCATTAGGGCACAGAAAGAAGCGGAATTCAAGGCAGAGGAAAAATATATTTTAGAATCGGCTGAAATCAATGGATATGGCGAGAGGTTCGTAAAATCTATTCTAAATAAACACAAACACAAACACAAACATGAAATACTAGCGCCCACGAGTTTAACATCGGCACAGGAACCAGAGAAAAAACGAATCTGTGTACCTTTTTATCCGCATTAACAAATAAAATAGGAAATTTGCTGAAACATTTCAACATACATTTGGTCACTAAAAGTACCAATTTAGGATCAATGATATGCAACTATAAGGGTGTTCCACCTCCAGCTTCAAAATCGGGAATTTATAAAGTCAGCTGTACGAATTGCGATATATATGATGTATATTGGACAGACTTCAAGAGCTTTCAACAAAATATTACTGGAGCACGCATTAGCAGTGAGAAACCGCGATGAACTCCGATCAAGTGTAGCTGAACATATGATAAATAATCAAGGCCACCAAATAGATGTATTGAATTCGAAAATTATAAAACCAATCAACGAAATTTGGAAATTGGATGCACACGAATCACTTTGGATGGAAAAACACAAGGATAAGCTGATGAATAATGAGATGAGTCCAATTTGTTCTAATCTTTTCAATGTAGCCAATGCGATTTTGAACTAAATAATTTCTGTTTTATTTTTTTTTTTGTATATACATGGTGTGTCATTAGTTAAATTTTAGATATAGAATCTGTCTTGAATTTTCAAATTCTGATCCTAAATTAATGATCACCGACCCCGGAAACCCTCTAGACCGAGCTTTTATCGAAAAATTACGCTTTTCTCGGCCATACTCGACCACCATCTTGTGTCCGCCATCTTGAATATTAAAATTCTGACCTCAAATTCGTGATCAGCGACCCCGAAAACCTTCTAGTACATGTTTCTAACGATCTTTAAGAACGTCGAAAAATTTGGCAATTTTGGCGGCCATCTTGGATACGCCAACTTGGAATTGTAAAAAATAATAAAAAATGTGAAATCTATGACACCAAAAACACTTTTGAGTAAATTAACAGAGTTAAAATTAAGTTTTTATATCAATTTTATTAAAAATTAAAGACTTCCTTACCAGATATTGTCCGCCATTTTGAAAATTCAAGGACGCCATAAAAACGCCATACGGCATTAAAAAGTAGACATTTTAAGCAAAATTTTAAGCCCAAAAAAGTTTATTTAGCTCAAAAAATGAAACGTGCAGGGGGGTGGCCGATTTGACAGAGAATGCCTCAGTTATAATTTTTTCCCCTGCTGTTGTTGGATTTTGGATTGGTGTTAAGAAAAATGGATGTAGCGAATAACCACTGTCACCTAAAAATTTCAATGTGTTTCATTTGTTGTAATTTGTTGATATTTTTAATTATGGTTTACCTAAAAGCGACTGCAGTGTTCCTTCTTCTTCCAAACCTGCTTCCAGTAATGTAAAAATGTTGCTGTTGAGTGTTGCTCTAAATAAAACTATCGTGTGTTAATCTACGATATTGTATCAATTAACGATATTGAATTAAAATTAATTAATCATTACTTACCCTGGCTACCGTGGATTGCAATTTAAAATTAATAAATTATTATCACATATCTAAAATAAAAAATTATCTCAAATAAATTTAATTTTTATATTTAAAATTCTAAATTTATTTACCATAACTGGACGTCAATAGAATGGAATAATTTTCGGTTCACGCAGGCATTTTCAATGAGTTTTTTTAATCCAGTTAGTGCAATATCAGTTCCAACAATAGGCCCAATTATATTTGGAAAACTATATTCCCGATAAAAACTAAAATCATATTTCAGAGTCACATAAATTTTACGGCTACATGAATTAAAAAAGGCTGAATTAAAAAAATGAGATTTTCCTGAATTTAAATAAGTGATTTTAATTCATTTTAAAAATGAATTAAAATCTATACTAAAAATGAAATAAAATAAGTTTCTCAAAATGAATTAAAAAAGGCATTTCTTATTTCACTTTTATAATGTTTTAATATGTGTGCCCATAAAATGAAATAATATAAGCCTTTTTTAATTCATTTTGGAAATGAATTAAGATGTAAATTATAAAATGAAACAAAAAGTGAAAATGTACTAATATCTATTATATTTATGTTATTATCATTATGTATGTGTGTTTTTTTCGGATAAAATGTCTAACGGAGTTGAATATGGTTTATTCTCTGATGATAATAAAAAGAAGGAAAATGGGAATTACAGTCATATAATATTATAAACGCGAATAACCAAGTATCAGGAAATAAAGTAAATAATCTGTACTGAAAAGCAGAAGTCGCTTATGTGCATTTTAGTAGCTTTGAGAAAATGAAGGTTAAAGTTTTAAAATCAAATGTAAATACATTGAGAGTATTAAACGTATTACCTCATAACTTTTTTATTTTTTATCCGATTTTCACCAAAATTTGATACAATCTAAATAGTAGACAAATTTAATTTTTTATGTGAAATTCAGAGAAACCGCTTAAAGTCACTTAAGAGACTTTTGCTTTTAAGTACAGGTTTACGTTTCATTATTCCTTAATGAAAATAAGCACTGATCATGAGCGATTTTCGTTTTTAAAATATGTAAAAATTAAACAAAAAAGTTAACAAATCAGGCCTTCATACCTTCATTAATGAAAACAAGCACTGATCATGAGCGACTCCAATTCGTTTCCAAAATATGTAAAAAATTAAGCAAAAAATTAAAAATTAATTAACTTTTAATTAGTTAGCAAATTAATTAATTTTTTACATATTTCAAAACCGAATTAAAATCGCTCATGATCAGTATTTACTTTCATTAATGAAAACATAAAAACCTAATTAAGTTAACTTTTTTATTTAAATTTTTTTAAACGCATTTTTAATTCATTTTATAAAATGAATTAAAAAAGGCCCTTTTCTAATTCAGAAAAATATCTTTTCTCAGACAGCCGTTTTAATTCGTGTAGCCAGAATCTTCTATGATTTCGAATATTTCACAAAAAACAATAGAAAAAAGAAATCCAATGAAACGTAAATATAAAACAATTTTTTACTAGAGACGCATTTAAATTATGTTAGTATTAATTTTGTAACAAGGTGAATTTAGTACATTTTCTTCCAAACACGCATTTCTGACTTTTTTTAAAAAAATAAATTACGATTTATGTTTAAAAAATGAAATAATATATGCCTTTTTTAATTCATTTTGAAAATGAATTAAGATATGTGTTTATAAAATGAAATAACAAAAGCCTTTCTTAATTCATTTTACGTTTTTCTCGTTTTTACGTTTTTCGTCAAATTCGCCTTTTTTAATTCAGAAAATTTGTTTAAAAAAATGAATTAAAAAAGGCCCAGATGTTTCATACAAAAATCAACATTTTTAATTCATTTTTAAAGACCTTTTTTAATTCAGCCTTTTTTAATTCGGTACCCCAAATTTTACTTCAAAATCGATTTTTCTCTAAAATGTTACGAACCTTATTTTAGTTGAATCGATTTCACCATCCGTTTGGGGGAATTCGACATGAACATTTTCCAGCTGGATGGATATAATTCGGCTGAATCTTTTGACGCACCTGTGAACCATTGTTTGACTTAAGCAAATCAGCGCGTCAGATCCAACCCTTCGTTGATAAATGCCACTACCTATTGTAAAAAATTTAGTACCAATAATGTCTACAAATTAAAATTAGGTAAATATAAATAATTTATATGTGAAAATTATTAATCAAAATCTAACTAAATAAATACCTCTAGAAGAACAGGAAGTTTCTTCTCATGATCATAACCTGTAATAGCAATGGAACCCGAAGCTTTTATTTGTCAGTTTATTTCCCCTTCGTTGGCAAGACACAATACAGCTAATCAGCGTGTTCAGACGTATATTTTATACTCTGTGTATTTTCCTCGTTCCTTACCTCTTTGCCTACAAACTAATTTTGGAGTGGGGATATTTGTGTGGATTTTTTCCTCAACAATTTTTATTGCGGCACGACTTGTTACACACTAATACATTGAAAAAGTAATATAAAAATTTGTATGGTCGGATTTTTTTTTTGTTTTCGCTATTCATTTGAAATATGACCGTTGTGGAATGAAGAAACAAATTATGTTTTCGATTTTGTTTCAGGATTTTCCGTCTTTTTATAGTTTTAAACATTTTTTAGGTTTGAGTACATAGCTATTTAATTATTATTAATACACACTGTTTTTTATCCAATAGCCAAAATGGGGACGACTAAACAAAATTGTTTGCTAAAAATGTTTGATTTTTGATTTTTTGTTGTTGAGTATATTTCTTCTCAAAGCATCATAATGAAATGAAAATAATTTTACACATACATAGATAAATTGCAATTGGTGTCGAGAGTTTGAGATTTTACGTGTGAACTCGAAATGTGTGTAATTATGTCATGTAGAAAATATACGTCTGGACACACGGAATGGCATTCATTCCACAATTTAAAATTAAACTTCAAAATTAGGATTTGTTTAGCCTACTTATCTAAGCGCACTTTCAATTTAAATAGGAAAATTTATTAATGTCAAAGTATATTTATTTTCATAGTTACAAATAATTTTAGTATATAAGTGTAAAAATGAATGCTTGAACGGAATGAATCGTATTTCCATCGTGCTTGCTGAATTTCATCAAAATCAGATAAGAAATGGCAAAGTTTCTTCCTAATTGGATAACTTCGTTATGAATGATTTCACTAATGCCCGATTTTAGAACAAAACAGCAATTCGCCAGTTAAATAATATTTTATCTCTTCCTTTTTATATGGAATTGCAATTTGTTTCATTATTCAAATTCAATGCCTACCTGAGTGATTATATTTCTTTTTTACATGAGCATTTTAAAGGAAGAATTAAATATTTGTTTAAGCGATATTGAAAAATCGAATATTTAATTCTACTGTTAAAATGTTCATGTAAAAAAGAAATATAATCAGGTAGGCATTGAATTTGAATTATGAAACAAATTGCAATTTCAAGAAGGAAGAGATAAAATATTATTTAACTGGCGAATTGCTGTTTTGTTCTGAAATCGGGCATAAGTAAAATTTTTATATGAAGAACAACCTAACAAGACGAATAAATTATCAAAATGGTATTTAGGGAATTAAATCTTAGTAAAGGTTAAGGGAATTTACGTTATTAACCAAAATTTTACCAATGATTGATAAATTCTTTTGAATGCAAATACAATGGATAAATCGATTACTGCAATCACAGAATTATATCACAGCACATGTATAGCTAGTAACTTGATGTCGATTAGGCACTCATAAATGTACAGCACATCACTGGAAAACTATTTACTTATACCAATCAGTGAATTTACCGACAGCAGCATGTAGCATGAGGATAACGGAAATACCCTACTTACAAATTTATATTACAGCATTTGATGAAGATTGCGTAGACAATCGTTGTTGTGACACTGGAGTTATGGCATTTATATAATTGTATTACGCTGAAAACTTCGTGAATTATGTAGTCTAATGTAGAGTGTAGGAACAATTGTATTTGAAGAATACTGTAGATTCTGTTGCATTCAGGTATCCCACTTTTGACACCAATGATTGAGGAAGATCTTTTTCTTCCCGTTTGAATTTTCAAATTTTCCAGACTAACACCATTTACTTTCAAATAAAACCAACAACAAATTATTTTATTATTTTAATTTTGAGTTCACAGTTTTTGTGTTCCGATATTACTTGAATGAGTACTTTAATGAAAATGATCCATTTTTCTGTCTCTATTATTCTTAAGTTATTTTAAATAATTTTTATTTATTGCTAGCGACATCTTTATATTCTAGTAGATGTACAAAATGTTATATTAGGTAGCAAACAAAAGTACTAATTGGAAATATTCTTATTTAAGCAATTTGAAATTATACAAGTTACATATTATACAAAAATAGTGTTTTGCATTATCAAGAGGTTTACTTATAAGGAAATATTGTGCTCACGCGTTTTAATCGCAGCACAAAAATTAAATAAGTTTTAATAAGTTATTAAATTCAAATTGATGTTTTTGTAAACTATATTGTTTGGCCAAATTATGCCAGTTATGTGCTGTGTGTGGTACAATAAGTAACTCGTGAAAAAAAAAACAATAAAATAAACTAATATTCAAAATTGGTTAGATATAAATGTTTAGCTAAAGCTTAGTTAAAATGTATTTAATGAAACAAAGGTAAATTTTATTTGTAAACCTAACCTATTCGTATGCCACACAATGTACCGCTCGACAAACTCAATCACCTTAGAGGTCTCTTACCAATGAAATCGTGCAGTTTCCTCTTCATGGAATGATTTTCTTAAATCATGACAAATTGCACAATACATCGGTGTCCATAACCATTTGAATGTGTAAAAAGTGTGCTTACAAAATTATTAAATCTGTATTAACCTATTCTATTGAATTCAACCTTTTTTAGTTAAGCCTCTGTCCTGCTCATTTAGTATTTTATTCGCTTCAACTGCGATACAATAATATAAAATTGCACTTAGACTAAAAAAATTTAACACTTTCTAAAATATTCGTAGACCATGCAAAACTTGTAGACGATGCAGCATCCATTTTTAAGCAGTGCAACTAACACCGTATACCAAAGAAGCGCAAATAAATAAAATTTGCCATACTTAAAAGTAAACTTTATTTTCGGTAATTTTAACTTTTTATTAACTTTTGTGTTGTTGTTGTTAATATAGTGTATACAAAAAAACGAAGTAAAACTAATAAGCGCAGGTTCGGTAAATATAAAATTTTATAGATACATACATATAAAATATATAAGACAATAAAAAAATTTACATAAAATACGATTTTTTATTTTTGTTTTTTTACAGAAAATTCGTTACAACAAAATAGATAAAAAATTAACTAATAAAAATAATTTTTTTTTTTTTTTAATAAAATTCGATCAACTACTTCTGTTTCTTGCATTTTAATGTGTTTATGGATTATTTCATATAATTTCTTTTCTTGCAGCACAGAAGATATAAAAATAAAAAAATTTGAGGATTTCAACAATTGCTTACAGTGGAGGAAATTTGTAAAATTCTTGAAAAATTTAGATGCGTGCGGACTTGCGGAGCAATACAAATAATAAAAGTTCTTAATGTGGAACCATTTGAATATAACTATTATGAAATAAAATATGAAAGAATTTCGAAATTTCCAATTTAAATTTTTAACCAACTTTTTAGTTATTATGAATAATATCCATATTCCGTGCACTTTTGTCACTTATTTTGACAAGGGAAAAACTGAATAAAATACAATATTTTATTGGAGTTTACTCCTTTAGAATCGATTTTCATATATAGAGCACGATACACAAATTAATGGGAAGCAAAATCGAGCGTTAACAAAAAGTGAAGTCGTTATGCTTTGAAATAATAGAACAATTTAACAATGCAAATTACATACATAAATGTAAAATAGTATATCGTTTGTGGCGTAGTGGTAATGGAACAGCGTGGCAAAGGTCTAGGGTTCGATTCTGCACAAAGCTTTTGGAATTTATTTTTCCAATTTTTTTTTTTTACTGGAGTTTAATCCTTAAAGATCTATTTTCATTTATAGCCCGCGGTATAGCAGATCACACGCCCCATGTGAACCGTGACTCTGTATACAAAAGCGAATACAAATTAATGACTTAAGTAAACATATTGCAATTGATGAAAGTCTTACAACGCAACAACAAACCCGCATGTGGAGCGAGGATAAATTCTTGCAAATCGCTGTAGGTGAAAATAAAGTACCAGAAAGTTTATTGTTCGACAAAGTTCTGCGATGAAAATATTGCGCCTAAGAGTTTGCGATGGTTTAAAGATTGGGTTCAAATATATCGGCAAGGATAACGGTATAAAAAGAGCGCATGTTATCTGAAGATTATATTAACACCTGTTTAGAGAGCAACTTAGCTTTGATGAAGTCAATACCGAATTATGCCACTTATTGGCCTGCACGTAAGCGGGATCTATTTGCAATGATGCACCAGTTAGGAAGACCAACCATGTTTTTGACGATCAGCGCTAACGAGATAGGGTGGCTGAATCTTTTGAGGAGTAGAGCTTACAGATGAGCAGATTGGAGCATTAAATTATTTTGAAGAAACAACGTTGGTTAATTAAGATGCCATTACTTGCGCAATTTACTTCAATAAATTGATTAATGTCATCATGCTTATTTTACAATCAAAGAGATTAAGTCCTTTTGGAAAATATAGAGTTCTTAATTACTTCAAACGCATTGAATTCCAACTTAGGGGTAGTCCACATGCCAATATACTATTATGGTTGGATAATGCACCAAAGGATGCGTTGGGAATCGATTATGACGAAGCGATTGCATTGATTGAAGCTATCATCTCAGTGGATTCATCAGAAGCTTCAAACACATAAACACACATTCACATGCTATGAAAATACACGTGCGAATGTTCGTCAATGTCGGTTCGAGGCTTTCGACTTTTATCAAAGCAAATAAAATCGGATGGCGATTATATCAACATTTTACGACTTGGGATAACTCGACCTCGAGTTTTTATAAAACGGCAACCCTCAGAGAAATGGCACAATTGTTTCAATCCTTTTATAATAAACGTAATTGGGTCCAACATGGATTTCCAATTCATCACTGAAAAATATTCATGCGTCCAATACGTCGTCGATACATCAATAAGACTAACTGAGGAATCAGCAATTTACAACAGAAACTCATCGAGATTATGAATAAGAATCCAGACTTCGATTGTGTCAACGTACTCAATACGGTTGAAATGTCAAGTCAAGAAGCTGCTTGGTTTCTATTGCGTGAACCTATGTCCAAGGCGTCGGTGACTGTTGTTTATATACCTGCTTACTGGCCACAACATCGAGACCGAATCAGAAAAACTTTAAAAGAACTGGCACAACTTGATGATGATGCTACTCACATATGGAAGGAGAATTGGTTCGACAAGTATGAAAAAAGACCCATTGAACTTTACGACGTCACTATAGCCCAGTTTGTTTCTCGATATAATGTCACTGCTAAAGGGGAAGGTGAAAGAACGGAAAAATCCAAAAATTATAAGATACAGAAATTATGATCTGGGAAAAGAGTTAACAGAATACAAGAGAGAAATGGTTACTTTACATATCCAATAAATCTGCACGTGGTTATGTTGGGAAGGGATGGAGATCAACAATTCACAAGCAGATAATAATGACCGGAATCTGGTTAATGTTCAAAAAATTCCTGATCCGTATCAACTGCTTCTTCAAGATCCGAATTCAGGAATCAATGATGACGTAGTAGCAGCGACGATGAATAAGCTCGGGGCAATATGGAAGAAGAAAGACAACTTGATGGAGACTCCATAGAGTTCCTCGAGCTCATGAGAAAGGTAAACGCAAAGCAATTTGAGCTGGTAAATCATATTATATGGTTACTAACCTCAAAAAACCCACTCCCGTTACAACTGTTCTTGACTGGTTCTGCAGGATGTGGGAAAACTTTTCTGATCAAGCTCTTCATTAAAATTTGTAGTTAATCGATTTACAGATGGTTATTGTAAAGCCTATCTTGTATGTGCATCTACAAGGAAAGCCGCAGTTGCTATAGGAGGCACGACAGTTCATACTGCATTTAAAATCAGCCTTTCGAGTTTCCAAACGCCATTATCGAACGAAGTCAATGGTTTATATAGAATTTTATTCAAGTATGTCAAGATGATACTCATCGATGAAGTCAGCATGATTGGGGCGGAAATGTTAGAACGCATAGATTTGAGACTAAAAGAAATAACGGGAAATTATGATGGGTTGCACATTATTTTTATTGGTGATTTGAGGCAGTTACCACCGGTTAGACCCACTCCCATTTGGAAGCAAAAAATACAGCGTATCGATGGTCAGCAGTTATGGAAGGGAATTGTTTTTTTATGAATTGACCGAAGTTATGTGGCAGGAGAATGCTGAATTCTCATCATTATTAACAAAGGTTGGCAATTGGATGAACGCAATAGTTACAACTGATTGAATCAAGATTCTGCTCAGAGGCGGAGTCTGAGGAACGCTGTCCTATAATGGAATTCGATTATTCAATGATAACCATTCAGTCGATGCGTATAAGAAAGAGTCGTTAGAGAGAAGCTTCACAAACTCAGCACGATTGACATAGGAGAGTTACCATATGAAATAATTTTCGTAGTAGTTAAACCCTACATGATAACCACAAACATCGACGTTGCTGATGGGTTAGTCAAAGGGGCAGTAGGCAAATTGGCACACGTTGAATTGACGTCGAACATTACTAAAATATCCATTCACTTTTTAAATAAACTAAAATATTCTAGTATTCAGACATATCAACATGTCAGTCATGCGATATAGACGGAATCGATCAATATAAATATCTTCCAATTTATTAATCTAAAGGAATCAGATAAACTTGGGATTCAAATGATCCAAAATTGTATCAAAAAACGAGATATGCACTGTATTATCCTTGTGGCAATGAAAAAATCATAAACCAAGTGTGTACTAGTTCAGTAATTTTCATTTATTGTGAAACATCTGTCGAAACAATCGAGAGCGTTAATATCTTCAAGATCACAACAATCTTAAAAATAAATAACCAGATATTTAATTTAACTGGATTTGTTGGATATATCAGAGCATCTGCCCATTATTGCTGTGTTTTTTTTTCTTAAATTCTATCTACTTCTATCATCCACTCAAAAATACTAGCACTCGCAGCACTAAGAATTGTGTTTATTTTGGCAACGCTACGTCATTGTTGTTTTCCCAAAAGCATAAATACATGAGGAAAACTGCGAATACATCCATATATAAAAATGAGACGGACATACTACAATTTTTTTTTCTTTCAAAATGTTACTATGATCTTTTAAATTTTGAGCAACTTTTACGAACAATTATAAACAGGTTTATTTTTCAATTTTTCATTCTTTTGAGCCAAAACAACTTGTGGATTGCGGTAAATAGAATTAAATATCACATTTTGAATAATATGCCTCTTCATAAAATGTTACTTAGATTTTATAACTTTTGAGCAACTTTCATGAAAAGAGACAAACCAGTTCATCTTTTTCAGGTT
The DNA here is from genome assembly GCA_963556165.1 of Tipula helvola. Taxonomy (NCBI): domain Eukaryota; kingdom Metazoa; phylum Arthropoda; class Insecta; order Diptera; family Tipulidae; genus Tipula; species Tipula helvola. Next base: position 150,217,805 of record OY744481.1, on the reverse strand, counting down.
TTTTCGTTCTTTTTCACCAAAAAAAGTTGAGTGTTGCAGTAAATAGTATTGAATAATACTTTTTGGGTATTCCCTTTGATTTTAATACAAGGAAATCATACTAAAACGCATTTTTTACCGTACATCTTTTATCTTTTGGAAAAGAACGAGAAGATTGAACGTAAATCAGCTATTAGTTACTAATTTTTTATTGTACTAAAATAAAATGGCAGATGTACTAAAAATTAACTTTGGTATGTTTCCATGCGAAAATACAAATTTTTAATATGTGTCCGTACTAATGAAAGGTAAAATCTGTGCTGAGATGTTCTAACATCACTTTCGATTCGTTTGCGATAGTATTTTGTCTCTTGTAACAAGAACAAAATTGTACGCTATTTTCTTCTTTCATTACAATTTTTCTAATGCGATCTCAGCCTTCCGTATACTTTTCCTTTTCTTCACATCGATAAAATATCGCAAACAAAATTTTTTGTGATAAAGAGTGATCAATGAAAGTAGAAATAGAATGATGTTTTATGCGAGCATACTGAGATCGCAATAGAAACAGCTTAATTCAAAAGTCGAAATAGTATACAATTTTATTCTTGAAAAGAAAGACATAAATACTATCGAACATCGAAAAAAGTGATGTTAGAACATCTCAGCACTGTACTCTCGATAGAATATCTGGATAAAAAGCAAGATTTTCATGTACAATTAAGAAGTTGTGTAATTCATGGAAATGAATTAAAAACGATAAAATGTAGCGTAAAAAATCCTATTGGATAAAATTAAACTGAATTATTTGCAATTCAACCACAAAAATAGAGAAAGTTTGGAGGTAATTTATAAAGATCTATCGAGACTTAGGCCTGAATTTATAGTCGTTGCTACAACTACAACTACTGTTATAGTAACAGTTTTCGTATTTATAACGGTCACTATACGATTTGTTTGTAATGTAATAATGCTTATAGTGATCAAAATCCATCACTATAAACATTGCTACAAAATGTTCAAAACAAGAAAGTAAATTCGAAATTCATATCGAATTTTAGAAACATCTAGGAGGGAGAGCAAGGAGCCCAGCTAATATGTATCGCATACCGGCCGGCAGTATTATCAGGTTCATTAAGAGCGTGAAGATTGACTAGCCGGATAATTAAGCAGGAGCCAAGCACAAAAGATCTATTAGGTCGCAGACCATCAACATTACTTTTTTGCTTTGCTGATTATCACACATTTAAAATACATTTTTAACTCAACTCGAGAATAGTCTAGACACTTTTCAACATTAATTATTTATCCCTAACTTTACTTATAAATCCTATAACAATAATCAGACAACCACTAAAATTGACCAAATAGTTAAAAATTTTAGCATATAGATAATCTTTACTAAAGTTAGTAACCGTTTTACTCTAGATGTCACTGTAACATTATTTATGTAAGCCAAATATGTACATAATAATTCTAATTTGGATGTGTATCAGAGTGTATGAGAATGCATCCTCCATAAATGTATCTTTAGTCATCTATGTCATGAGTTCAAATTATATTCCCTTCTACTTCTGTTATACGGATAACAAAAAATATTAAATTTGTTTAGTTTATGATACGCGATCATAAAAATAAAATTGATCCTTTGTTTATGATTGTTATCCTTGTTTTAGTTATAAAGGGATTTTCTTGTCGATCTTTTTTTTAAACTACGTTTTAACACCCGTATTAATAGTTCTGCCCATTTTGGCTTAATTTTTTTTTAAACAAAGGATCATCTTGTGGTAAAATTTAAAGGTTTAGAAAAAATCCCAAATTTTAAATTAGTCATATGGTAAATTATACAAAAAATTATGTTTGCACCACTGCGGAATTAACGTGACGAGAATTTTGTCGGTATACATTAAATCAAATTTTGCAAGTACATACATTACATGTACATAAAATAATTTAGATACATAGTTAGAACAAACAAAAATCATGAAAGAGGAAAACTATAAATAAATTAATAGATCAAATTATCAAATTATAAAATTACGTAACTTGTGTTTTTGGAACTTCTCTTGGATTTTGAAGCATTATTTCTTATAGCAAAATGAAGTCTTGATCCAGTTTCTGGGAGAAATTTTGAGAAAAGCAAGTTCATATTCGGTCTTTGAATTATGTGAAGCATCTCTTTGGCTGCGTTGTGCGTGGCTCGAACTCTTTGAGCTGAAGTGTACAGTGTGTTAAAGTACCAGCTTTCCAGCATTCTTGGGTTATTGTCTGTATTTTATATATTAATGCACAATTATTTTGATTGGTAGGGCAGTTGGAAATGAAGAAAGTGTGGTGTACACAAATTTGACATCGCCGCATTGACTGGCACTTAACTAGAACGTGTCTACTGCTAAAACCATTGAATCACCGTTGATCATTTTTTATCCAATCTTTCCTTTTAGTGACGTCCATATTATTGAATTATGAACAATTAAACACTGAAGGACCCTTGTTGCGACAGAATACACAGGCAAATATCACTGGTTTACTACCTACTATTTGATCTTTCACGGGAACCCTTAGCACTTTCCGGTTTTTTAATAAAGGAAGTCAACGATTCCAAAGTTTCGATTCTGATTTGCAAACAGTTTAGAAATTCTTCAAGTGCTGGATTCTCATTTCATTTTCTGCTAACGATTCTGCCCATAGACATTTGATTTTGTCGTCAAATTTACTAATCAACCAAGGATCTCTTGCTTCTGCAGCTAGCCTGAGAGCCAGTAAACCACGTATTATTTTATCTACAGAATCTAATAAATGCTTCATTGTAGCAGGATTTGTAGTATGAATAGATGAGTGCTCCATAAAAGTGTGTATAAATGAACTGAGTATTTTGCTTTTACGATTGTATCTCTCTTTCGCTTTATACAGAGCTTCCAAATAGTTGGCCTCGGTAATACTGACATGGCGAAGAAAGGCAGCTGCTTCACCCATTAATGAGCTCTTCAGGTACTGGAATTTTTGGACTTGACTTAAAATAGTTGAATTGTGAATGGTGGTGGAAAAAAGGTCATAAATGACTGCCATTCAGTGTATGTTCGGAATCATCAGAAGCCTTGGACATACCTGGAAAGGAAGTGAACAAAACCAAAACAAAGAAACACAAATCTTAAACACGAATACTTATCTGATGTCGCCTGTTTCAGCTCTAACCAAGTTTCTCCGCAACGGCAACTAATACATGTTCTAAAAGGAAAGTAGAATGATAGAAAATGGTTAAAATATGTTATATTCTTATGTTTACTTACCGATTTAATGTTTTATCTTGTTTATTGTTAATTTATTTATTTTTGCTGTGACAACCATTAAAATAATTACATAAACTGTCCGAAATATAAAACTGGCCGAATTTAATAGTCGCGCCATCTAAGTACAAACACATGAACTATGTAACCCAATATTTCTGTCGAGTGACAGTCTGTGAACTGTGAGTCGAAGCGACAAGACCTAAAAATAAAGTGTTTATAAGAAAATTAGTGTTGTGTTTATATTTCTCATTTGTTTTAATTAAAACCGCGTTGGATTCTCCCGTCACTTACTTTGTGGTGCCTAATAACTAAAAAGAAACGAGTGCACACGTTCACAGTGTATTCCGCAGGATAATTTATTTCGATAATTTCACCTGTGCTTGGATAATATCAGATGTATTAATGGTCAGATCAGGTCATGTCTCATGAAACGACACGAAAAAGCGTGAAATAAACAAACACCAAGTTTCAATTTTCTATCTCTTTTCGTTGTGAATCTTCATAATTGTACAGGTTTTACACTTTAAATTGAACCTCTAGCAAATTATATGTATGGCCAAATAGGATGGCAGTTACCGATCAAACGGCGCAGTGGTTAAAGCTGCGGCGGTTGGATCGGGAGGTACCGGGTTCGAATCCCTATATACCTTTCATGTCAGTACTATAGGTTGGCATGAATCAATGCAATGTGCAGGTGGTCTCTGCAAAAACGGGTCTATAGCCGTACGTCCTCGATTTGGCTAAATACTGCGTCAGGTAGGACGTTATAAGCGAACTGCGAAAGAGTTGGGAGTGCCTTGAACCCCAGAAAAGATTGTAAAGAAAAACACAAACAAACAATAGGATGGCGCTTGGCTGTTTCTTTATGGATTTTAGTGAAATTTGCTGATTTGTCCATTTCTAATTCCGGGATTATACACTACCATTAGTAGGTGTCCTTCGTTGGAAACGTCAAAATTCATAATAATCAGTTAAAAATTTCTAATTTATATTCTAATGGACCATATTCCAGAATTTAATTCTAAAATCATATTCACTATACCACCGATATTTTTCATCAACAATGAAATTTATATTGTATAGTTTATGGTTTGAACCCTCCCACTTTAATCAAACTAATCTTGAGCATACTTGAGTTAACAGATAATTCAATAGTTGTTTCTTTTCTCCTAATGATAATTTTTACGACTCACTTCAACGACATCAAAGCGATTTTTATTCTGAAAACTAAACTGATTTATAGTAGACTCGCGATAACACGAATGCCTTATACCGTTAACTCCGGGTAACGCAAACAAGTTTTTAATTATCAAGTCAGCCGGGCAGAGGTAGGACTCGATCGCGGACAAACAATAGAAATTTGCACAATAACCAACGGAATCGAATTCGGGGAACCGTGATAATAATCACAATAATTACAACAAAGCATGGTGTGCATGCATAACAGTTGGAAACATAAGGCACATTATTGTGACCAGCCTTGCTCTTTTTATAAAGATAAGCAGACAAACTCGGATAATTCGGCCCAGTCAAAAAACGATTAGGGCCCGACAGAGTTGAGTCGGCTAATATTAATGAATTTCGTATAAGCCGACTTACTATTTTTGACAATATTAACAATTTGAATTTTTTAGTCTATACTGGCGCTGACCTTTCGGTTATTTCAGTGATTTTTTTAGTATAAATATAGATAGCTACTCATCGGATCTAGCTCTTATAGCAGCCAATGGATCAATCATTCGTACTTACGGTACTAGGTTGATAAAAATTGATATCGGTTTAAAACGATATTTCACTCATGCTTTTATTATTGCATCAGTGGATCGTCCGATCATTGGTGCTGATTTTTTGGTTAAATTTGGTCTATTGCTTGATCTTAAATACAAGCGTTTAATAGACATAACTACTTCATTGTCAGTGAATGCTTAACTTGCCAGTGTCAAAACCCCAATACCAATGCATTTTTCAATTAACAATGGTTATGGCACGCTTCTTAATAAATTTCCTAGCCTTTCAGCGTTGCCCAATTTAAATTTACCGATCAGCCATTCAGTTGTACATGATATTTTTACAGCCGGTCATTTGCTTGTGGCGAGACCTTGCAAACTAGAACCAGGGAAACATAAAACAGCATACTTAGAGTTCCAACATATGGTGGAATTGGGGATTTGCCGACCATCGGCATCCCCTGTATCACGTCCTTTACATATGGTGAGGAAAAATGATCGATTGGACACCTTGTGGAGATTATCGAAGATTGAACACGGGTACAACACCGGATAGATATTCGATACCCCACATTCATAATTTTTCGATGAATTTAAACGGCTGCACTATTTTTTCTAAAATTGATCTTGTTAGGGCTTATCATTTAATTCCTATCGCTGAAGAAGACATTTTTAAAACGGCAACTACAACGCCATTTGGTCTTTTTGAATTTACTCGTATGCCCTTTGGCTTGCGCAATGCATCACAAACTTTCCAGCGATTTATAAACGAAGTTGTCAAAGGACTTGATTTCGTTTTCGTCTATATTGACGATATTCTAGTTGCTTCAGAATCTGTCAATCTGAGAAACATTTACTCCATCTCGAACAATTATCTCGCAGATTAGTTGAGTTCGATGTCCATATTAAAACACCGAAGTGTGAGTTTGGAGTTTCCTCACTTGATTTTTTGAGCCACAAGAACACACCTGGTGGAATTCATCCATCCGAGTTTCCCGCTCCATTTTCTATTAAGCATATTCAATGATATACTGGAATAATTAATTATTATCACCGATTTATACCTAAACTAGCGGAATTTCTTGCTCCAATTCACAGTCATCTGTCTGCACTAAGTAAGTTGCCTAAAACACGCAAGAATTTTTCTTGGACTGAGGAATGCCAGTTGGCATTCAATAATTTAAATAATGAATTGGCAAATATAACACTCCTAGAACACCCCTTGAGTGATATAGTTATTAGTATTACTACTGATGCATCTAGCACCGCCGTTGGCGCTGTCCTGCAGCAGTTTAATAAAAAGATGGGAGCCTTTGAAATTTTTTTCAAAGAAATTAACGAGTCCTGAATTAAAATACTCAGCATTTGATCGGGAACTTCTCGCGATGTATCTTGCAGTTAAGCATTTTAGATATTTCGTCGAAGGTCATGATTTTACCATTTCTACCTACCATAAACCTTTAATTAGAGCCCTCCAGTCTAAAACTAAACGTAATCCAAGGCAATCGCGCCATTTGGATTAATTAGGTCAATTTACATTGGGTATCCAGCATGTGCATGGTTACGACAGTGTCGTCGCAGATACTTTATCTCGAATCACTAATATTGACTCGGCCACATATATCGCAAATTCAATACGTCGAACTGTTTTCGACGCTTTACATAATTTATCACATCCTGGTATCTGAGCTTCTCGTAAATTGATTACAGCTCGCTATTTTTGGTCAAATATTAAGAAGGACATAACCCAATGGGCTAGTTCTTGTGTATCATGCCAACGTGCCAAAGTGCAACGGCACACTATTTCACTTCACTGCCAATATCTAAAGGTTGTTCATTTATTCTTACTTGTGTCGATCGTTTTACCTTGGATCTGATCGGATATGTACTACGGACTGCCTATAATCCAAAAGCAAATGGCATGGTTGAGCGTTTCCATAGGCAGCTAAAAGCTGCCCTTATGGCCAGAGGCAATGTAGTTAATTGGAGCTCTGAAATCCCAATTATTTTATTAGGAATTCGAACTACCGTGAAAGAAGATCTGAATTGTTCGCCCGCTGAGGTGGTTTATGGTCAAACTATGTATTAAACTACCCGGGGATTAATCCTCTTTCACCTATGCCTTCAAATGACACAGTTATCGATCAATTGCGGGAAGCAATGAAGAATCTTGTACCATCACCTACGCGTTTAGCGAAACAAGAGCACATAGATATTTGTCCCGAAACCTTTGGACAACTGTCAATTTGTTTTTGTGAGGTCTGATAAGGTTCGCGTTGGGCTTACTCCTCCCTACGAAGGCCCATTCAAAGTAAGTAGACGCCTTCGGAAATATTTTATTATTTCGATCAAGAATAAAAATTATAACATCTCGATCGACAGGTTAAAACCTGCTTTTGGAATATTGAGTTCGGTTGATCAGTTTTCAGAATCCCGAACCAATAATAATAGACTAGTCTAGGAGATGGTGACAGGTGACGTTCTCCCATTTTGTACCGCATGCCTTTTTAAGGGTTGATAGTTAACCATAATATATGAAAGGTAGAAGGGTTCTTGGCTGCTGCACGCTTTCCGAAAATAAGGAAAATCGCTTTTCCTTTTGTGAATAATTTTAGTATTTTTCCGTGATATTATACTGCCTGCCTTTGTAACATAAGGTAGTACAAACAAATCGAAGCTCCAATAATTGAAGGCATGCAATTCGCAGCGGCCGAAAAGGGCTCAAAGGGTTACGTAAAATTGAGAAAAATTACAGGGAATTTTCGTGTTTTCAAATTGCATGCCGATGTAAAGAATTAATGTTTTAATCACAAAAACACTCTGGGGAAATTGGCATACGCCCCTCGTATGACCAAGTGTGGACAATGTCGGGAAAACTCTGTAAACATTCAGTACAGGTTTTCCGTGATTTCAAACTGCAAAGTTGCAAAAAACACTGTGCAAATTTATGTGATTTTGTTTTGCATGCCGTTTTGTGTTTCGTTACAAAATATTATAACAAGTTAATTTAGAAAATGGCATGCATGTAGCCCCAGCTACTGTTTTACTGATCAAAAAAATAATTGTTACAAAATTGACACTACAACATCTCTTAAATAGATTGAGAATAAACGGTGGTACAAATATTGTATTCGAGTATTGTAGGGGAGATGATGGCAAATTAAAACTAAGTAAGTTAAAAACAAAAAAAATTATAACGGTTTTTTTGAGAAAACTCAATTTTATAAAAAAAAAAATATTTTTTTTTTTACTTTAAAGCATCATAGCTCTCAAACGAATGTAGATGCCAGATAACCACTTAAATCCTAATAATAGCCTATACAATTACCAGTCAAATAAGGCTAAGTTGGTTGCTCTCCGATAAATATTTTGGAAGTTACAGTTTAATATGTGGGTGTACTTTTTTTAACCAAATTTTTTAAACACTCTGTATCTCAAAGGATATCAAAAATGGACCCCTGCCCCCTCCCCCTACGATTTTTTTCTCATAATGAACCAAGGGAATCACCCATTAACGGATTAGCATCCCAAATCATGTATACATTCAAATATTCTTTCAATAAGGCAAACAAACATTTTGAACATGTTATTTTTGTTTTTTTACATGAATGTATGTATTGCAAAGAAAATCTTTACGCGTCTATAACTTTGGAATCCGACCACCTAAAGATCTTAGCCATAACACGTTTTTGTTATCTAATCAACATCTATCTATCAGCATCCGTAAATACGATGACGGACCAATTCATCTGGACAGTGTTCAATGTTGTACCGCATGCCAGAGGGCGAAAGTATCGAGACATACAAAAAGCCCGCCAGTATAATTTGCAGCAGTAAGCACGCGATTTACGGAAATACATCTATACATAATCGGTCCACTGCCCGTGTCAGAGGGCCAGCGGTACTGCGTGACACTAATTGACCGGTTCACATGATGGACCGAGACAGTACCAGTACCGGATATACGAGCCGAGACTGTCGCGTTAGCGGTACTAACAACTGAATCTCACGTTTCGGAGTTCCAACATCTATAGTAACGGATCAAGTCCCACAATTTGAGTCAGAATTGTTTGCCAAGTTTTCCAAGATGTTGGGCTTCGAATGTAAGAGAACGACAGCTTACAATCCGAAGTGCAACGGTTTAACAGAGAGGTGGCACAATCCCGAACCAATAAAGTAAAACTTTTAGTTTAAGATTTTTGTTTTATTAAATCAATTAGGAGGGGAGTGCTGTTGTAGTAGTCTAAGAGCTGGTAGACAATTTTGAGTAGGTATTTGAGGCAGCATGAAAATTTGTGTGACGCTTCTTTGGCAATGTCTAAACACAAAATCAAAGACCTGGCTGAAGGGTAGCGGGGCATTGTCAACCTTTGATTTTTTTAAGTTGCGAATTTTTTTTTGCAAAAAATGTATTTGAGGCATTCTGAAATTTTAATACCTTTTAGTTTGGTATTTAATAAAATATAAAATAAAAAAGCCAGATCATTTAGTCGGGTCTAAAATGTTGTCATGCGGCTTCAAAGTTGAATTTTGTAGACTTCTAAAAAATATATTTGAGGCAAGCTGAGACTTAGACAGATAAATATATATACCTAAAAAAACATAACTTCAAAAAGACATGTCATTTTGGTTGGACTCGCTACCTGCCAGGTCGTCGGGAATGTACTGAGTTCTTAAGAGCTTTTGTCGTAATTCTACTTTGCAGTTTTCTGTTTCGCTTATTCTATTACATCTATAGTTATTATCAACACTATACTTTCTTGAACATTATTACCTGTTTCAATAGTTTTTTTCCAATATATAAGCAGAAAAATTCATAATTTTTACCTTTGAAATAGATTTTTCGAACCTATCAGCAGATTCGTTACATTCAGAAATAAACATTTCACGTAATTTTGCATCTACTTCTTCAATATTTATCAAAAAATCTTGTTCTGCATTTAAAGCTGCTTTTCCACTCGAAATATTGAAGAGTCGTTGCTTGTCGATGCTAGTATCGAATGGATTCATAAATTTGGAAAATGCATTGACAAAATAATTGAATTTGTTTAGTGTCTTTGTTTAAATTATATTTTTCCAAATCAGCTGCAACATGTTGCCGTTTCCGTAGACAAGTAGCCTCATATGTATATGATGCAACAGTTGATCGAATCTCGAGGCTCTTACAACAGTGCTTCCGAGCAGAAATAAAAGTTAAATAAAATGTACTGCACCGGTTAATCTTCTTTCAGCATCTGCGCTGATTGATTGTCTGTTCCAGAGTCAGATCAATTGGCTGTCTACAGAGTGACTTGTCCGTTCTTTGGATTCCAAAATAACTTCTTTCCATGGATTCTTGTAATCATGGATGAGTTTGTTCTAGTTTAATTAAAATATCGTGATATTTAACCAACCAACGTGAATAATTTGGCTGATTAAAGACAAAGAAAAGATTGGCCATTTCTGGTTAAATAAATTTAAATAGATCAATATCGCCTGTCCGTATACTGCGGCTTAACTTCTGACAATAATTGACGAGATTTATGTACGGCACATAAAATTGAGGCTTTTTACCATAAGCTCCATTCAAATGGGCTTCTTTATGTTGAAGATATGAAGATATGAGGTTTGAGGCTTCACTATTTTGTAATAAAGCACCATAAGATAAGTTTTGATCATTAAACTCCATCAGCTCTGTACGTAAATGTTCTATAATCGTTATTTTTTTCATTTTTCAAGAAAAATTAAAAATGCAAAATTTCTAATCCAACTGCCATCAGTGGGTGAAATCGTTTACATCTATTAAAGTGCTTGCCAGAAAGGAATGAATCAACAGATCCATTTGCTATTTTTCACTTTCAACAGCAATATTCATTGGTCCACAGCTTTAAAATATGCAAGGATAATATGAAAAGATCCAAAATGAATAAATATGTTATCAAATAATGGCTGCTCACTAGCTTGGATTTGCATCGCAACTTTAGCAATAGCTTAATCGTAAGTAACTTCAATATGAGACTGCAGTACTTCTTCAGCGATTTTTTAACTTTCTTTCAGTGTTTCGAGAACAACATTTTTAGAAGTAGTGTTGATGATAACTAGATGTAATAGAATAAGCAAAACAGAAAAGTGCAAAGTAGAATTATGTCAACAGCTCTTAAGAACTCAGTACATTTCCGACCACCTGGCAAGTAGAAAGTCCCACCAAAATGACCTGTCTTTTTGAAGTTATGTTTTTTTAGGTATATATCATATATTTATCTGTCTAAGTCTTAGCTTGCCTCAAATATATTTTTTAGAAGTGTATGAAATTCAAATTTGAAGCCGCCTGGCAACATTTTGGACCCGACTAAATGATCTGGCTTCTTTATTTTATATTTTATTAAATACTAAACTAAAAGGTATTAAAATTTCAGAATGCCTCAAATACATTTTTTGCAAAAAAAATTTCGCAACTTAAAAAAATCAAAGGTTGACAATGCCCCGCTACCCTTCAGCCAGGTCTTTGATTTTGTGTTTAGACATTGCTAAAGAAGCGTCACACAAATTTTCATGCTGCCTCAAGTACCTACTCAAAATTGTCTACCAGCTCTCCATCTATAGCGACCGATTCTAAATGTTTTGATTTTATTTATTAAATTTAACGTAATTTAATTGAATAAAAAACATTTGAAACGCGCTCCAATATTTAAACAAAATATTTGTTTATCTTTCTTACTATGTTACATCTAATGTATCATAAAAACATTTCGAGCGCTATATTTTTATTCTTTATTAAGTGCACACCATCTACATTTAAGATGAGTAATATTTATTTAATAAATATTAAGTCAAGTGCATGTTCATTTTAGCCGTTTTTGATTTTTGCTATTTCCGGCTTGTCTAAAGTTCGTATGATATTTTACACGAGTAATTATCATACGAATACTTTTATTGTCATCCCTATCTGCCGTTTGGTGCGTATAATACAAATTTATTTTGTATATCTTTTTCTATTTTTTCGTTATACATATGTATAAACACGAACGACGAGAAACAGTTCACGACCACGTGTTATCGTCGACTAATCTAGGTCGAATTAAAAATGGTGTTGAGTAATTAGTTAAGAAATTTTGTAAAGTTTTTTTGAAGATAAAATCTTTCCATTAGCCAAGGACAAAGTGATTTTGTAATATACAAATCAACAAATTTATGTCATATTAATTAATAAATCGTTTTGGATTAATAAAACAAAAACAGCTTATTGTAATCATTTTTGTGGAGAATAAATTAATTTTTTATTCTAAAAAAATTTTAGTAATTTAAATAAATTTAAAAAAATAACGGTATACCTACCACTACCCCAGACGCTTATTGTGTTGTTATGTTTGCGTGATCTTATTGGTTAAACTACACATACATTGAGCGCATCCAGCACATAGATTTCCCACTAAAAAGTAGATATCTCACATCTGATGTGCTGGATGCCAAATACCTCACTAAAAAAATGTAGATATTCTCACTATTTAGTGAGGCAAAAAAAAAAAATCTACATTTGAGTAGATATTTCTTGGTTTGTATCTTCGCTTTTTTTTGACATTTCTAATGCAAAATTTTGTTATACATATGTACATACATATTCAAAAAGCAACGGCACATTATGCACGTTATTGGAAATCTTTTAAAACAATTTTAATTAAATTGAAATTAAAAATTATAAAATAATGGATCATTACAACAATGAAGGTAATTATTAATTATTATTAAACTACACAATTAATTAGATAAATTAATAATCAGAATAATTAGAATATATTCGTGAAAAAATGGATTTATTAAATTATTTAACCTAATTTTTTATTATCCGATAAACTCGTATTATACAGGATGTGTTCTGGGCACCTTATAAACATTTTTTTTTCTTATATTGTAACCAGATGTTTTCTACGAAGAATATCTCCAAGAAGATATTTATGAAATGCAGGGAAACATGAATAATGAGGAAACAGAATTAGAAACAGAACGGACAACTTCAAAGAGATGGGCACTTGTTTGATGCTATCGAAATTAATAAAAAAATGGCCAACATGAAGAAAACTTTTAAATATAAAACAACTTCGACAGAAAACTGGCCAAGGTAGGGCCCGTTGGGAGTATTACGAGGAGTTTGATTTAATCTTCCGAGAAGACACCTGAAACATGTTCTTCACCAGATTTAGGCAATATGGAGCTAAGCGGCTTAAATTCATCAAGTGGTGGGAGGATGGGGGAGCTCCGAAAATTTCGACAGGAACAAATACGGGTCGAAGAGGACAAATCAGAGGCGATATTGCAGTTGGTCGAGGCTGTAAAAGAAAATAATAATCTGCAGAAGGAAAATAATAACCTGCAAAAAGAGAGGAACGAAATTTTAAAAACTCTGTTGGCGGCAACATTAAATTAATTAATTGCTGTATAATCATACATAAATAAATAAATAAAAGACTTGAATTAATTTAAAATAAAGAAGCGAAAAAGTTTTTTTTTATTATTCGGTACATTTCTTTCAGGTAGTGCATCATCAGCTTCATCATCGGCTTCATTATCAGAAATCCTTGTATCTGAAAGATCTTCTCCGATATTGCCATCTTCAAGCAAAATAAAATTATGCATTATACACGCCGCAATTACACTTTTAACCGCGATATTACTATCTATTACTGATCGTACAGAACAAAGCTTTGTATTATAGATGGATTTGTGTTTTATCAGATGCCCATTATCCTTGAAAGGAGTTATCATAAAACTAGAAGCACCATAAGCTGAATCCCCCATCAGATGATATTCCAGTTTTATAGGTGACTCTTCGCTTTCTAATATTTTGAAAAGCGGACTACATTTAAACACTTAGGCGTCGTGCACCATGCCCGGCATACCAACGAATACGTCAATGAAGCGCATTGTATGATCACAAACACCTTTATAAATTGAAACCTGTTATAAAATTTTATATGTATTTGGTAAATGGTATGTTACAGAAACTTACCTTGTAATACAATCGAGTGGAATCCTTTTCGGTTATAAAAATCGATTGGATTATATTGTGGCTATTTGACAGGTATATGGCACCCATCTGTGGCACCAACTATTCCCGGAATACGGCATTTGGACTCAAAAATCTGAAAAACACAATGTTTAATTTTCTAAATACAGTAGCTTGCATTGATGCAAACACTTACATCGGAAATTTCTTTTTGCTCCTCAGAGTTTGGCAACTTGATGTAGTCTAGCTCTAGTTTCCTGATTGCTTCTATTGTTTCCATAAAAATAGAATGGCCAGTGCTGGGGACCATTCCAAACCAGTCGCTTACGGATAAGAACGACTCCTGCTTACTGAGGATCCAAATCGTTAATTTTTTTCACAGGAAATACATGTTACAACTGGGTTGTGCTGAATTTGTGACCATACAAAGTAATTTTTAAAAATTAACATAAAATACTGATTTTATTTATGTTCATATATTAAATGAATTAACAAACCTCGAAACACGTTCTGAACATCCGAAAATGAGCCTTAAACTCGTCCAAGCTATATTTTGGAATTGTGACTTCAAAATAATCATTGTTTCGGACTGGAGGTATACTTGATCTAAATTTTTCCTTTTCGAAATTATTAGAAACCAGTGATACCGTCGGCACTAGCAGCTTAAATAGCAAGTCTTTTCTATCTAGTAAGTCTTCTAGCAAAACAATTTTGATAATTTTATGCATTTTCCACAAATAATTGTATTTATTGAATTATTTAAATAAATTTGTAAATCTTTATTAGACGCCAAACGAGAGCTATCCTTTGTTGTTGATTTTGACAGATAACTAAGACACAAACCAAAACTAATATGTAGATTTTACGTCCAGCACATTTGGTAGTCTACAATTGAGACTATTCTACATTTAAGAATATCTCAAAACTAGATATCTGTGTGCTGGATACGCCCATTAATTTTTCTGTCACCTTATTCACCAACGATGCACCCAATAGATCATGTTAAACTGTCAAGAAAATACTACTTTCGCCAATGGTGCCATCTATTAGAAAACATGACCTTCCAGATGATGCCACTAGTTGTCACTACTAATTTAATAGAAAACAGTCTTGAAGCTAGATGTCACTACTACTGATGATTTTTCTTAGCTGTCAAATTATTTTATAAAGGTGTTTTTTTGACTATGTGAGAAATTTTTACGGTTTAATAAATTAAAACAATTAATTAAAAAAGTATCCTCATGTTGAAAATGCCGAAGCATTGTTGGGTACCTCAGTGCAGAAGTACATTTTACATTCATCACGTAAAATTTCATTTTTTTCCGCAACACAAGGAAATTAGACAGCAGTGGATCAAAGCAATCAAAAATAGAAAAAAAAAAAAACAATTTAGGGTCCAGAATTTGCTCCAAGCATTTCAAAGAATGTGATTACGGCGGAGAATCTTATTCAGGTAATTCATTTTGATAACCAATTTTTAATTATTTTTCTCAAAATCAAAACGATCAAAACGAAATAAGGTACAGTAACAATGCTCGTAAAATATTAAAGGAAATTATTAAAATTTGAATGATCAATTTCAGGCCGCTTGTACATCATCATCCGAAATAGTTGCAGAGGGAAGTGCCGCCAATACTGAGCCAAAAGTTAATAAGGTAAAGTAGCAACTCTCATAATATTAAGTGGAATTTAAGAATCTTGAACGTGGATGATACCATTCGTTATTTTCAGATATTTAGTACTTCATCAGCGAAAATTATTCTAGAACGGAGAAGTTCAGATAACGATATCAAATATGTGTACAGTACTACGCAAACAACGTCATATCACCAAATTCCTCCGAACATTATTGTTGAAAATTTAAGCGAATTTGAAATGAAATATTTTACTGGATTTGAGCGAAATCGTTTCGAAATGCTCTATTCAGCAATTAATATAAATTCAAATTGTTATGACAATCAGTTGGACTGCAAAAATCAGCTGGCACTAAGTTTAATGAAGTATCGGCGTGGCATCGACTTTATTTTAATTGGCAAGTTATACAATATTCGGAGACAAATTGTATCGGATATATTTGAATACTGGACGAAAGCTATTTATTTGAAAAAAATTTATTTTTGGCAGCTTCGTCACATAAGCCCTGATTCATACACAGCCATAGTCGATTGCACGGAGATATTTACCGAGCGTTCTTCATTAAATCCGAACATCAACCAATAACTTTTCTCCAATTATAAAAACCACAACACGTTCAAATACCTTGTGGCAATAGATGAAAAGGGCCTTTTGATATTTTGTACAAAAGTATATGGCGGATCTAAATCGGACCGATTTATTATTGAAGATAGTTGCTTTTTAAATTTGTTGAATTCAGGGGATATCATTTTAGCAGATAGAGGATTTAACATATCTGACCTACTAGAAAAAAAATGTCGGACTAAATATCCCGCCATTTAAGACTGCCCCACAATTCCAACCACAAGAAATTTTAGAAACTAGAATATTGACTAATGGCTGTATGATACTCACTTTTTTTCCAACTTTTTCAATTACTTGAAAAGACAAACAGAGTGAGAGAAAAATGTGTATACAAAATTTTGTGAGAGAGAGTGTATATATCATAGATTTTAAAAAAATATAGAAACGCCAAAAAAAAAAGTGGTAGCTCAATTTTTCTAACAGTTAATCTAGCAAATATAGCAAAAAAGGATTGGATTTGATTCTTTTTTTTGACATTTCTGAAATAATAGAGAAAATATTTATGTTTAGCGGCACCTAATGCAAACTTATTGTGCGCTGCCTCATATTTCCTACGAAAAGAATCAATAAGAACAAAAAAAAATCTACCCAATGGCTACTTCACCGCGAAAGCGAAAGATTTAGCCACAATTTATTAAAGTAAATTGAAGCCGAAGACGTACATTTATATCGGAGAACTTTGCGGATGACACCTGTACAATTTCAGAAAATATTGGAGATGTTACATCCAGTTATATAAAAATTAGATACACAAAATGTGTTTATCCGAAACTTCAAAATGTTTACATATACTGTTGTCTACACTAGCCTGCTCTGTTTCGCTTTACTAGTTTTGTAGCAATTTATTGCACTTAAAAAAAAAGTGAGTATGATGGCCGGTCTTCACTTGTGTATTTTTCTCTTGACAAACAATAAATGACATTCGGCTCATGACATTTTTTCTACCACTACTGCCATAAAGAATAACAAATTTCTCTCTTTGAGAATAAGAAAAAAAATTTGAATTTTGTCCTTTTACGATTTAAAATAATTTTTTGAATATTATATTTATATTCCACAATTTATTATATATGTTAATTTAAAAACACAATCTTTATTTTACTTTCACCTAAAATTTATTAAAAAACTAAAATTTTCCCAAAAAACAGAAAAATTTCATTTTAATTGTCAAAATATTAAAAATAAAATGGCAAGAAATTGATCATAAAATACAAATTATGCTCAATTGGCACAACGTCATGACAAAAATATTGAATATTCTAATGTTTTTCTCTCTTGACAAAATTTCAATGCGCATGCTCAAAACTATTTTTGTAGCCTTGTCTTGACGCTATAATTAATTGGATCATAATTCGAAATATGATCATAACTTTTTAAATTTTAGTACAGTTTAGTACTATAATTAATTATCCTAAATACCCATAATTAATTGGCACATAACTTTGACTTGCCGGAAAAAGCGCGTGGATCGCTTCAATCGCTATATGAAAAGTGTCAAATATTTGTCAAAATAAATTACACATAAAAAACATTTTTGTGATGATGAAACGTCAAAATTAATAGATATATGGGGCGAACACCAAATAATCAACATGTTCGAAAAGAGTAAAAAGCACATCGTTATATATACCAAAATTGCTGATGAAATGAGTCTGTTTAATTATAATAGGACTCCTAAAGAAATTAGAAACAAAATAAATAACCTTAAACAAATCTACAACAAAACAAAGCCAAAATCAGGTACATATAGTTTTTATCAATTAATAATTGAAATTATGGATGATGAAATTGCAAAAAATTGAAATTACGAAGGATTGCATTTCAATATGATGTTATTAAATATTTCAGGTGAATCAGCACCAGCTTGGAAATTCTTTGACAAGTTACATGAGATACTTGGAGTCAAAGACAAGTACAATAGTCATCTAGGACAAGATAGTTTCATAGAAGGATCTAATAGCGACACAACCGAAAACCCGTAAGTTGTTTGACTATACATATACATACCCATTCACACATGTCAAATACAATTATTTTTATTTTAGATATTCGAATGCCAGTATTGATATGGACAATTTGTATGGTGAAGTGCAATACTTGGAAGATGAAACCGAAAATCTTGATCTTGAGTCAAGTTTTTCGACTCCTCAGTCAAGATTTTCAATTTCTTCCCGTAAGAGTAATTTATCGGAGTCACAACTCTTAGAGGAACCGGATTATAGTGGCACCAGCAATTCAGTGCGCGCCGCTTCTAAAACAAGCAAACGCAATAAAAATGTCGATGCCATCGAAAGCCTTATAGCTTTAAGCCAAAAGAATCAAAACGTTTTGGAGAAGCTATTGCAAATCGAAGAAAAACGAGACAAAAGGGAAGAAAAAGAACACGAACAAATTGAAAAAGTGACAGAGGCAATGATCCGTTTCTTGGAGTCAAATGCTAAATAATTACTTAGATAGTAAAGTGACTGAATTCAAACCAAATTGTGATGAATTGTGATGAAATAAAATTAAATTAAATTTTTGTATTTTTTGTTATAATATATTTTCTATAATATATGTACAATTATTTTACTTTTGTATTTCTTGAAATAGCATCTTAGCTAATGAGTCACGTTTACTCAGGCCATCTGCATTCCTCCTATCCGAAATTATTCTTTGGGGGACATTAAAATCTGCAGCATTAACCTGGGATTTGTGTAGCCAACTGGCATAAAATTGGCATCTATTGCGTTCACATAAATTATGTATTATTACACAAGCCTTAACAATTTGTTTACAATGTTCCAATGAAAAATCCATCCTCTTTGAAAGAATTCTCATTCTTCCTTTCAGTCTACCAAAACTATCTTCAATTGTCATCCTTGCTGAGCTTAGACGAAAATTGAAATGCTCTTTATAATGGGTGTCAACTTTGTACCCGGATATGGTTTAAGTAACCAATTACATTTAATACATTTTTTATAAATGTTTCATCCGATATAACTTCCAATACTTTTCCTAATAGTACTAACAGTGGAGAGCAAAAACAATTTATTTTTGGAAACCGAGATAGTTACTCTACTTCTTGTTATTTCGATGAAATTAATTCTTTGGAGATTATTTCTGAAATTCAGAAGTTAAAAAACAAACATTCTAAAGGATTTGATGGAGTAGATAATATTATTGTTAAAAATTGTGCCTGGTATTTGGTTGATGTATTAAAATTTTTATTTAATTTAAGTCTAAAGAGCGGAATTTTTCCAGACGCCTTAAAAATAGCTGTTGTTATTCCAGTTTTTAAAAAGGGTGATGCTTTGCAATTAAACAATTACCGACCGATCTCACTATTGAGTACTTTTTCTAAATTATTTGAGAAATTAATTAAACGACGATTAGTCTCTTACCTTGGTAAAATAAAATTTTTTAGTGATCACCAATTTGGATTTCTAGAAGGAAAATCTACGGAAGAAGCTATCTTAAATTTTCTCAACAATATTTATTTAGCAATTAACAACTCTCAGAAATGCTCAGCAGTATTTTTGGATATTTCAAAAGCATTTGATACTGTTAACCATGACATACTAATAATGAAATTGTCAAGTATTGGTGTTAGAGGCAAATTATTAGATTGGTTTATAAGTTACCTTCGTAAGCGTAGTCAAATTGTAAAAATTAATAACGTGAATAGTCCTCCAGGTCTTCTAAAACGTGGTGTTTCTCAGGGCTCAGTTTTGGGGCCCTTATTGTTTTTAATTTATTTCAATTCTATCTTTGAAATTAATCTTAGAGGGTGTGCTACAGCGTTTGCAGATGATTTGGCTTTGACATATGCGTCTAATGATTACGTTGATATTCAACGGTTTATCGATATTGATTTATACACTCTAAGTAAATGGTTTTTTTATCACCGACTTGTTGCTAGTGAAAAATCTAGAATTATGCATTTTAGACGGCCCGACATAACAGTTGATCAAAACTTTTTCAAGTATCACGTATACCCGTGCGATAAGAATCCATGTTTTGGGCAATGTTTTGATTTGCCCTGCATAAATGAGTTTAAATACTTAGGTGTAACAATTGACTCACAGCTAAATTGGACCTCCCACCTAACTAATATCAGGAAAATTGTTATTACTGCAGTGCATAAATTTTATAATCTTCGACCTTTCTGCCCTTCTTTTATTTTAAGAAGGTTATATCATGCTCTTGTTGAATCTATCTTAATATATGGTATAACTAGTTGGGGTGGAATTTACTTTGCTAATATTGCAGATCTTTTTGTAGCGCAAAAAAGAATTATCAAATTAATTTATGCTTGTCCAAGAAATACACCCACTATTCCGCTTTTTCACGAGTTAAACCTGTTGCCTCTAAGGTATTTGTATGTTTTTAAAGTATTGAAAATGTTTTTTGTTCGTAGCAATAGTTATCATAGTCGAATATACCACGTGTATAATATGAGAAATCCAAACAATTTTGTCGGTCTTCGTTGTAATAGTGAAAGGTTTAGAAGATTGTATTTATATATGGCACCTTATTGGTTCCATCTTTTACCTAAACATGTGAAAATGATTCCATCCGCGCAGAAACATAAATTTGACAGGGAAATTCGGACTTGGTTACTTGACATCGATGATATCGAGCAATATTTTTAGTATAAATATTAAATTACATTATGTTCTAATGTGCCGTCGTGTAGTTAAAAATATTTATTTTAATAAAACTGAGCTTGTATTTTGTTGAAGATTATTGTTAATTATGTAACCAAAGAATATTATATAAATTTTAATTAAAATTTGTTTCAAATTGCTCCACTACAGACATAATGTCTATAGGAGCTATACTTTATTTCATATTTTATTATGTTGTTTCAACTAACATTTAATTTTATATTTATTTTATTGAAATAAAGAAAGTAATAATAATAATAATAATAATTACGCAAAGGAAATGCCCCATCTGCTATTATGTGGTTTTTAATAGTATTTCTTTCAAAATATTCTGATAATTTTGAGTTCCTAAATACTACAGCATCATCAACTCCGCCAGGCCTACCAACATTAATATATCTTAAAAAGAAGATAAAACAGTAATTATTAATTAAAATAATATACATTAAAATTGAATAAATATACAATATAAGTACCTGAAGCAATAATTAGCATCGGCAAGGGCTAATACTACAATAGAGTAGTAGTGTTTATAATTAAAATAGTCTTCACCTGATGTTTCTGGTTTCTTAATCGGAATATGCGTACCATCTAATGCGCCGAATGTTCCGGGAAATTTCCAGTTATTTAAAAAAATTTTGCTTATGGAATCCTGTTCGATTTCTGTCACGGGAAAACGAACCTCTTGCTCATATAAATTTTTCACCACAGAATCACAAAATTCTTGTAAAATATGACCCACGCTACTTTTACCGACCATATACAGGTCCGCAACAGTACCTAAATCGCAGTTGCTCTTCAATATGTGTAGAGCAATTATTACACGTTTCTCGACACTCGTAGCTTCCCTCATAATGGTATTAGACCGATACAAATCTCCACGAACAACATTACATATATAGTCGAAAGTTTTCCTATTTACACGATATTTTTTTTGAAATCTGCTGTCCGGTAAATTTCGACCTACCATTTCCCAGTGCCCTTCTGACTTTGGTGGCAACAACTCTGGCATCACCCAAATTTTGTTTGAATTACTGGACCTTGATGTTACTACACAAATTATAGCCGCATTTATTTTCATTTGAAGGTCAGCACAGTGATTAATCAAAAGTCGAAGCCTTTGATTTTGTTTTTTCCTGATCTTTTTGTTCTTTAAACTTCTTAAATATAAATTATTCAGATTTAGGAACTCCCTTGGATCCATTTTCTTTAAGTAAATAGTAAAGATATTTTTAAGATACTTTAAACACTTTTTGACGCTTACTAGTTCAAAACAAACTAAAAATATTTTTTATTCACATTTTGACATTTATAACAATAAATAATTGGTTCGCGTATTCACGCATAGGAGAGAGTATAGTAGTTTACTTATACCGTCAAGACGGAAAATCCAATTTATGATCATAACATTAATTTTTGGAATTGTAAATAATTATAGCGTCAAGACAAGGCTTTAGTATGTATAAGAAGAGGAGAAATTGTTAAGAGTTTACAATTCAGTTTTGATTTGCGAGCATGTGAAAAATAAATCATCTTTCAGTACATCTCATCAGGCTATAGCGACTGAACTGCTAATTTATTACACTGATTTTTTCTATATATAGGAATCAACCGTGCACTTGTAGTATTAGCGAATTTTTACATTCCCCTTTCTAAACTTTTAACAATTTCAATGTTATTGTATTTAACGCATACATGCGGTTACTATGTTCAAACTTTAAATTATTTTGGTATATTCCAAATTGATAAATATTTATATATAGGAAAAAATCAGTGTAATAAATTAGCAGTTCAGTCGCTATAGCCTGATGAGATGTACTGAAAGATGATTTATTTTTCACATGCTCGCAGATCGAAACTGAATTGCAAACTCTTAACAATTTCTCCTCTTCTTATAAATATTTATCAATTTGGAATATGCCAAAATAATTTAAAGTTTGAGCTTTAGTATGTATTTTGCAAAATGTACTAAAAATTGTCACGAGAAAAATAATGGACTAGATTTTTTTTTTTGTCAAGAGATAAATACACAAGTGGAGACCGGGCATCATGGCCGGTCACTTTTCTCGTGACAATTTTTAGTACATTTTGCAAAATACATACACAAAAATGGTTTTGAGCATGCGCATTGAAATTTTGGCAAGAGAGGAAAAGATCAAAATTTCAATATTTTGGTCATGACGTTGTGCCAATTGAGCATACATTGTTTTTATGCTCAATTTTTGGTCATTTTATGTTAAAAATGTTGACAACCAAAATTAAATTTTCATGTTTTTTGGGAAAATTTTAGCCTTTTAATAAATTTTAGGTGAAAATAAAATAAAATAAAATAAAAATTATTTTATTAAATTAAAATATAAATAATAAATTGTGGAATATAAATATAATATTCCAAAAATTAAATTAAATTTGAAAAAGGAACCAAATTCAAATTTTTTTCTTATTCTCAAAGAGAAAAATTTGTTATATTCTTTATGTTAGTAGTTGTACAAAAACTGTCATGAGCCGAATGTCATTTATTTTTTGTTAAGAGATAAATTCACAAGTGGAGACCGGCCATCATACAGGGGTGACATGTTGTACCATCATGGCCCGTCTCCACTTGTGTATTTTTCTCTTGACAAAAAAAAATCTAGTCCATTATTTTTCTCATGACAATTTTTAGTACATTTTGAAAAATACATACACAAAAATGGTTTTGAGCATGCGCCCTGAAATTTTGTCAAGAGAGGAAAAGATTAGAATATTCAATATTTTTATCATGACGTTGTGCCAATTGAGCATAATTTGTATTTTATGCTCAATTTCTTGTCATTTTCTGTTTAATATTTTGACAAGTAAAATGAAATTTTTGTTTTTTGGGAAAATTTTAGCTTTGTGATGAATTTTAGGTGAAAATAAAATAAAAATTGTGTTTTTAAATTTACATAAATAATAAATTGTGGAATATAAATATAATATTCCAAAAATTCTATTAATTGATAAAGGAACAAAATTCAAATTTTTTTCTTATTCTCAAAGAGAGAAATTTGTTATATTCTTTATGTTAGTAGTTGTACAAAAAATGTCATGAGCCGAATTTCATTTATTTTTTGTCAAGAGAAAAATACACAAGTGGAGACCGGCTATCACTTTCGATTGTGTTTTGTCTCTTGTAACAAGAACAAAATTGTACACTATTTTCTTCTTTCATTACAATTTTTCTAATGCGACTTCAGCCTTCTGTATACTTTTCCTTTACTTCACATCGAAAAATATCGCAATCAAAATTTTTTGTGATAAAGAGTGTTGAATGAAA
This sequence comes from Tipula helvola, assembly GCA_963556165.1. Classification (NCBI taxonomy): domain Eukaryota; kingdom Metazoa; phylum Arthropoda; class Insecta; order Diptera; family Tipulidae; genus Tipula; species Tipula helvola. The sequence goes on along the minus strand of OY744481.1, from coordinate 150,193,623 downwards.
GTAGAAATAGAATGTTGTTTTAATTGAGCAAGCTGAGAAAGGTTTAGAAATAGCAAAATTGAAAATGCAAAATAGAGTGCAATTTTGTTCTTGTTACAAGAGACAAAACACTATCGAAACGAATCGAAAGTGATGGTACAACAAGTCACCCCAGCCATAATAGAGGATTCAGTGCGAGTTCGCGACAATATTCTGCTGAAAAATTTTCAGCAGGCAACCAATCAATGTAGTCAATTTCGTAAACAAATTTCCCCTTCCGAATGAAATATTTTTAAATCGCATGCAATCCTGCTGAAGATTTTTCCGCAGAATATTGTCGCGAACTCGGACTCACGTGGAGAGAGTTATAAATTTATCAAAAAAAAACAAAATTCTCTCGACTACTATTCCAACATCCCTTCGGCCTATTGTAAATGAAGTAGTATACAATGCAAATATGTTGTGTAATTTAAAAAATCGAGTAGCGGCAAATTTAAATAAATTTAAATACACGTTTTTTTGCTTATCTAGTGATAGTAAATCATAGCTTGAACAAAAATAAAATTATTATTCATAAAAAAAATTACAAACTTTATATTTTTAATAGAAAAATTACAATTTTAAGTAAATGGTATAAAATGAAATTTCATCCGCCGCCCGCGAAACCCAGCGGCAAAAAAAAATCGCGTTTTACGCTAGTTTATATTTTTGCACAAGCTATAATTTCCCATCACTACATTAGCAAAAAAACGTGTATTTAAATTTGCCGCCGACGCGCCGCGCTTGATGTGATAGAACCTTTAGTTAATATAAATAAGTAATAAAATTGTATTTCTGTCAAAAAATAGAATTCATTTGTTTTTTTTTCTATGTTACATTTGAAATCTTATTCTATACACATAACACCACTTTAGTATTGCGGCAATAAGTATTAATTGCAAACAATAAAGATTTAGCTTAAAAATAAATACTTCATTTAATGTTTAATAAATAATAAAATAAGTTAAATGAAATAATAATTTTGTTTTCTATAAATCAGTTCAGTTAATTAAAATATATACTTCAGTATTCCACATAATTAATAAATAGTTTAATAACTAAAAAATAAGAGCTGGTTTAAATAATAAAATGAATTAATTCAATTAAATTTGGCCCAGCAACTTTCTTTTAACAAATTCGTTGCAAAATATATACCTATAATAGTAATCGATTTTATCTAAAGCATCGTTAACAAAATTTCTGTCAGACTCTCAATATAAAGCATAAAAATGGAAGCATTAGACAATTAACGGTTTTTTAAGTTTTTAATTCCTAAATTTTGGTTTCACTTAAACTGTATAAATAAAGTTTTCTCAATTGTTCGTAGTCCTACGTTATCGTGTCTCGGATACAAGCTTGTCGGTTTTTAAAGAGGATTGCTGAACACTGCTGCGTCTTCTTTAATTAAATTTTAAATGTTAATTTTGACGGTCATAGATGAGTTTGGTGATGGAGAAAGGAAAGGGCGGGGGGGGGGGGGAGGGGAATTATAGTTTTAATTATTTAAACAATTTATTTTTTTAAACTCTGGATTTTATCCAGAGCGATATTTAAATTTATTTTATTTTTTATTTAAACAAAAACTACAATGATATCTGGATGAGTACAAAAATAATAATGAATCTAAAATATAATTTTAATGTATGGCAAATTTTACTCGTGCCTAATTTAGCAAACTAGGCAGAATGTATGGGGTGATATTATATGTGGTAACTTTCCGGTGTAATAATTGGTAGACACAACGTGATATGTTATTTTGTTACATCCATCCGGTTGTGTGTTGTGTCAGCTACAATTCCGAAGTCATTGATTTGGTGTATATGCAACGTGACATCAAATTGTTTGGTATTTTATGTTTTAGCTTCATCAGCTAGAATACGGAAGTGGATGTCGGTTCGTTGCAGGTATGTATTGGTGTTGGTTCGTTGGATGTATGTAACTCCTCCCCCCTAAGAATAACGGCAGGCTGCAATAGTGGTCCTGTAGTGGTTGAGTAACATTTCCTAATAGAAAGTATGATTATAAGGGAGATAATAATTATTATAACTATCAATGAGGCATGTCCAGATGACGTGTGTAGTTTAACATGTTTATGTAGTAGATTCGTACGTTCCATGTTTGCTATGGTTCTGTTATGTAAGATTTGGAGATTAATTTCAGGTGATGTATGATTGATCAATACATCATTATACGGTAATTCAATTTCTAGCTGGTGAATGAATTCGTTTTCCAATGTTGAGAATTCTTGATTCCTGATTGTTATTGTGCAATTTGCGAATTCAATTAAGGTTGGTTCAGTGATTTTATTTGTTATCTGTTTACAATTGGAGTTATATGCTATACTCGTTGATTTGGGATGAACGTATAATTACCCATAGCTGAAGTAGTCTATTTCTTCTTGGGGAGTTATATATTGACTTCCACAATTAGCTGGTTGTTGTTTGATGATTGCCGGGGCTCATGATCCTTTAATTTGTTCCATTCTTGTTTCTTCGCAGTAATGTGTGTTGTATAATATTATTTTACAATTTGTGGCATATATTTGATAATAAAGGTTATTTAGGATAATGGATTTTGGAGGTTTAGGGTTTAGTGTTTTGTTGTTTAAATGGTATAGTTTTTATTTGATATAAGTATTTCGAATTTTTCTTTATTGAAAATTGGTATTCTGATAATAAAAATTAGTTGTTTATTGCTATCATAGGACCCTTTAAGCTGTAAATGAGGTCGTCGTTTTGTATCAGTAAATGTTTTGAAAATAGTTGTTGTTGTGAAAATGTTATTATATCTAAACTTTCGTCCATATTTTTGTGTAGGATGTCTATAATGTGGTTTATTTTGTAAAAATGGTTGTCATATATTAATAGTAATTCTATACCCTATCTATTTTGTCAGTTATTTGTCTGTTCTCAAATTGTAGTCGTGCGAGAGTTGTTAGTTTGATTTCCTGTGTGTACATCATGGGGTACCTGGAAGAGTTTTTTAACTTTATTTTTATGCACTTTTCCTTCAGTTGTATCTATAGTTATCCCATTATCTTTGATAATTTCCAGTTTTTTATAATTTGCTCGTAATTTTCCGCGTTTTTTCTTTTTTGCGTAGATAAATAGTTTGGGTAATATAGGTACGGGAGGTTTTAGCTTTTTATTTCGCGCTTGTATTGTGTTTTGTTTAATTCTTAATGATTTCTCGTGTACTTCATTACATAGATGTTCGAATAACTCCTTTCTTTGGGCTGCATAGTCAGCTTCATTATTGAAGTCAATCACTCTTTTTGCATAATGTCCCTTTAAGAGATTAAATTGAGTCATCTGTGTTGTTGAATGTATAGTGTTGTTGTATGCGAGTATTGCTGGCATCATAATTACGTCTAGAGGATCATCTGGTCGTTGCAGTTTTATAATGCTACATAACTCTTTGAGTGTAGAGTGTAACCTCTCGACTGGAGAATTTCCTGTGGAATTATATGGTGTGGTAACGTGTAACTGGATTTTATGTTTTTCCAGTAGGTTTCTTACGTCTTTCCCAGTTCCTATTTCTGAATCAGCTACTAGTTTTTCTGGTAATCCATGTTGACTGAAAAAGTGTATGAGGTTTTCCGATACTGCTTTATTAGTTTTTCCTGTTGATGGATATGCTGCCGAAAATTTACTGAATTTGTCGATTATGGTGAGAAATACTTTCCCATCCAATAGCAATAGGTCTGTATGGATAATTTCCATTGGGTTTTTTGGTGTTTCACTCAAGGTTAATTGTAGATGTGGTGGTTGCCTGTCATATTTTGTTCGCTGGCAAATATCACATTTATTTATGAACTCTCTAATCATTTCCTTAGAGTGTAGAAATAGTAGATTGTTCTACAAGTAAAGAAAAGTGGTAGTTTTCCAGCTAGTGTAATTGTTTAATTCACGAGCGAGCGCTAGTGAGCGAGTGGATTAACAATTTAACGAGCATGGAAAACTACTTTTCTTACGTGTCGGGCATGCTATTTTTTCGTGTATTTGACGACAAACCAGGTAAAAATAAAAAAGGTAGATCCAGTTTGGATCAAAGTATGTATGCATAGCGTGTACATAACAATCGCAGTAAGCAAATAAATAAAAGTCAAAAATTCAAAAATCATTTGGAAAAAAGCGTTTCTATGAAGAATAGTATATTGTGTAACGTGTAGGAAAAACGATATATTCCCGGACGAGTATGGAAGTTGCTGGGACGAGGCGTCAGCCGAGTTCCAGCAACCATAAGAGTCCGGGAATTATAGTTTTTCCACGAGTTGCACATACGATTTTTTCTCTAATCGGCAGTATATCAGATTATCCATTTTATTCATTATATTCTTTAAAATACGCAAAATTTTCCAATTTATATTTTCAATAGATTTCACTATCAAAGTTACCTTAGAATTATAACAATCGCGTGCGATTATACATTATATCATGTATTTCTTAAAAACAGATGATAATCAGTACTAGAAAGTATTCTCTGCCTAGGCAAGGAATACTTTCCAGTACTGTTTTTAGTAAATTGCCTAGCAACGATGTAGTGTCGTGGAATACTTCATTTTGCTGACAGATAACAAACCAGAAAACTGACGTATTTTATCCGATTTGAGAAAAAAGTGTTTATAGTGAAGAAATGTGTTGCTAAGGAGAAAACTAGCAGTTTTCTTTACTGTTTTCAGCCAAGAAATGACGCTCTTTGCCATTAAGTACACGAAAAATAATATTTTTGCTTTAGTTTTGCATAATTTTCAATTATTCCTCTGTGTTCATTTTCTAAATGTATATGTTTTATCAATTCCATTTGTTTTTCTTTTTCCTGTATGTCTATTAAAAACGAGTTTGATCGCACTAAGTTTACCTTTGGGTTTCTGCTTCGTGGTTTCGTAGAGATCATTGCTTTGTATGCTTCCATTACATACTGGAAGCATTCTTCCGTAGTATGTATGCAGGTGAGATTTCGGGTTCTTCCAAACAGTTTTCGCAGCTCTTCGCTAATGGCTGTTTTAATCCCACGTTTTCTAGGTAATTGTAGTGTTACTCTTTTCTTTGTCCCAAAATATATTTTACTTTTAACCAAGGGGCTGTTTAGTGTATTCGACAGGTGGATTATAAGTTGTTTGTCGAACGTGTTAACTGAATTTTTTGTAATTGGTATTAAATCATCGGGAGTAGAGAGCATGCTAGTTGTATCTTCCACTGAGGAGGAATCCTCTGTGTTATTGACCTCAATATTATTAATTTGAATCCTTGAAAGGGCATCAGCATTAGCATTTTGTATCCCCTTTTTATATATAATATCATAGTCAAACTCCTCTAACTTTAGTCTCCATCTAACTAATTTGGAGTTAGGTTCCTTTAGCGAAAATAACCATGTCAACGGCTTATGATCTGTAATAATAACGAACTTATTCCCGAAAAGGTACGGTCTGAAGTATTTTGTTGCCCACACTATGGCTAATAATTCCTTTTCGATCGTGGAATAGTTTTCTTCCGTTTTTGTCAATGTTCTAGAAGCGTAGCAAATGGGTAGATCTTGTCCGATTTGTCCTTGCGATAGTAACGTATAAGGAATGAAATATGGACAAATGTAAAATGTATTTGTATTTGTATTGTACAACCAAAAATAAAAATTTCCTTGTTTTTAAATAAGATGGTTCCCGTATATTTTATAAAAAATACATTACAACTGCGTCATTTTACGATTAGTTACAAAAATGTCGTTGTTACAAGTAGATCGTCGTAAATTAATTTATAAATTTTGTCAGGAAAATCCAGACAAAAAAAAGAACGAGATTTTTCACTACTTCAAGGATCTTGGATTCAAAAAATCCTTTATCTACAAAACAATTAAACTGTTTGAGAATAATGAACCTGTGGAAAGAAAACCCGACTCTGGTAAAAAATGTCAACTACAAGGTAGCAAAGTTCGAATGAAATTGAAAGGTGAAACAGTGGGTCGAACTGCAAAATCGTACAGAAAACTGGGTAAAAAATATCAAGTTGCCCCAAAAACTATCAAGAAATATTTACAAAGTATGAATATTCAACGCAAACCCAAAAAATCGGCACCAGCAACTACAGACAAACAATTAGCTACAATCAAATCTAGATTAAGAGTGCTTTCCCAAACATATTTCGCTGCTTCTTCAGCTTATAAATGTGTGATGGATGATGAAAGTTATTTCACTGTTGAAGGTAATGAATGGCAGCCAAAATACTACTACGAGTCTCCCGATCACAAAGCACCAGAAAAGGAAAAGATTATTCATAAGACCAAGTTTCCAGGTAAAGTTATGTTGTGGTTGGCTATTAGCAAACGAGGTGTCAGTGACCCAGTATTTTTCAAAAGTGGTTTGGCGGTTAATGCGCAAACACACAAACAAATGTTTACCTGTGCTTCAGAAATTTATAAATAAATATCATAAAATAGATAAAACGATTTTTTGGCCTGATTTGGCATCCTCACATTATGCCAACGCAACGTTATCTGATTTACGTCAACGCAGAATCGAATTTATCCCTAAAGACTATAACCCACCAAATGTTCCACAACTAAGGCCCATTGAACCTTTTTGGGCAAATCTGAAGAGAATGGTATACAGCAATGGATATCGTGTCAAAAATGTTGAATGTCTGATTAGAAAGATAAAAAGAGATTTAAAGAAGATTGATACATCAGGAACGCAGGCGGCAATGAAAAGAGTGCCCTAAGAGTACCAAGAAACTCTCTCAGTAATACCCTAAGAGTACCAAGAAACTCTTTATTTGTTTTTCTGTTTTGGGTAACGGAAAATTTCGTATCGCTTTAATTTTATCCGGATTGGGCTTTACTCCATCCGACGTGACTATGTGTCCCAAGAATGCTATCTCCTTATGCAAGAATTCCGATTTGTCCAATTGAACCTTCAGGTTCGCGTTTTGTATCTTAGTAAATACTTTGGTTAGACTTTCCACATGTTCTTGAAGCGATGTAGAAAAAACGATGATATCGTCCATATAACACAGGCAGACTTTTCCTTGTAGTTCACCAAGTACATTGTCTATGACTCTCTGGAATGTACTTGGGGCATTTCTTAGGCCAAAGGGCATACGAACATATTCATAGTGCCCGAATTCAATGGAAAAAGCGGTTTTTTGGATGTCTTTTGGATTTACCTCGATTTGGTGAAATCCCGAGGCCAGGTCTAGCGTGGTAAAATATATGCACTTCCCTAGTTTGTTCAAGATATCCGTGATGTTAGGGAGTGGATATCTGTCTTCAATAGTTTTTTCATTGAGCTTCCTGTAGTCTATTACCATTCTCCATTTGGTTTGTCCTGATGCGTCTTTCTTCTTTGGCACGATCCATATTGGTGACGACCATGGTGAAAAGCTTGGTCGGATGATTCCTTGTTCTAACATTTTACTTATTTGTGATTCAACCTCTTGTTTGTGAACGTATGGATACCGGTAGCTTTTATTGAAGATTAGCTTCTCGTCAGTAAGATCAATGTTGTGTTTTATCTTGTTGGTGAATGTTAGTGGGTCGTTTTCCCTTTGAAATATGTGTTCGAATTTTGAGCACAGTTTTTCTATGCTTCTTTTCTCTTCATGATTAAGGTGACTCGTCCGTATTAACTGAGTGATGTCCTCGCTATCATTTCTTGTAGAGATTGGTTCAATGTTATGGATTAATAAGTCATTTGCTCTAAATTCTTCGCATTCTATTGGATGTTCTACAGCGAATTGTTTCTGTTGAGGCCCGTAGTTTACTACTTCTACGTAGGCAAAATTATTGATACTTGTATACACTCCTTCTAGTATTATGAGGTTATTTCTCAACACTTGAGGTTTAAGGTAGATTTCTCCGTTGGCTACAGTTACTGGAACTTTTGCAACTAATTTACTCTTTGGTGCTATACTGTATGTCGCTGAGATAAAATTTAATTTGTATTGTATTGGGATTTCTATGGTAGGTGTGATTATCTTAGAATTCTCTAGATCCAGGGTGATTTTTAATTTTTTCATAATCTCCATTCCGATTAAGCCTTGAAAATAGTCATGAAATTTGAATAAAATAAATTGTAATGGCTCCGTTGTTTCGAATTCTTTTAGGCCCTTTAATATTACCATTTGGTCGACAGTGGTACTGTTGAACAAAGTAGCGATGGTCAAGGGTTTGATTTTTTTAATGTATTTTTTACTAATTATGTCGGGGCTAATGAAAGATTTAGTGGATCCAGTGTCTATTAAAAATTTGTAATTTATTTGGTTGAACGTTAAGTTTATGTAAGGTAATTGATAACCTGTTTGATATTGGTTTGTTAGTAGGCTCAAGTAGCCGTATCCTCCAATGGGGTTTGGTGAAAATCCTCATCTTCTATTTCAATTATGGGGGCTGGTTCTTCCGGTGTATTTCCTGCATGTTGATCATACGTTTCTTCATAATCTTCAATTTGTACATTCTCATCATATGATTCGTAAAAATGATCGCTTTCGTGATCATAAGGATTGGTGGAAATACTGTACAATTCCTTTGATTGGAATCTGGGCGGTCCATTCGTGTTGAAATTATATTGACGTGGATTATTAAGGTTAGTAGATTTCTGTTGCGCGAATGTAGGTTGCTTATACTTGTTGCTATTTGAACTTGTATCCATGGGTTCGAATTTCCTTTGATCAGGTTTTGGTGGTAACCCGCGAGTGTTAGCGAATTGATTATGGTTGGTAAATGGTCGATGGTTAAAATATTGATGATTATTACGCGGTGTCTGTAAATTGTTATTAGGATTAAAGAACTGATTGTTGTTTATGTGTCTAGGAAAATTTGTATTGTAACTAGGTTTATACATTTGTACACGTGGTGTTACCGTTGGTTTTGTGAGCTGTATTTGCTCTGTACCGAAAGCTTTATTCCTCATGTAAACAGTGTTTTGTTCCTTTAAACAATAAATTCTGGCTGTTGGTAGATCGGCGGGTTTCATGGCTCTAACCATTGATCCTAGTGGATCTCTAAGATTTGAGACGAATACTGCTAAGCCCATTTCGTCATACCACTTTGATTTAAACTTTGTTTCGTTCTGATCGCTTGTATTTAGCGATGCCCAATTTTTGAGAGCATTAATAATTTCTAATACTCGCGATAAATATACTTCTACAGGGTCATTTCTTTGATGTATATTGTGCAGATCTCTGATGAGACTTGTTTCATCCCTTCTGTCTGCGAAATGTGAGATAAGATTGCGCCTAATTTCGACCCAATCATTTCTTGTATTATACATTTTCAATGCTTTATCGGCATTTCCTACAATTTTGCTTCGTATTGCACGGAGCAATATGTTTCCGTGAACTTGTTTGTCGAATGCAGGTTTTAGTATTGCCGCAATGTCGTCAACGTGCGTAATGAATTTGTTTAAGTCTGTTCGGTTGCCGTCGAATGGCGGTATGTCTTTTATTGCGTCTGGTATGCGTAATAACTGGAGAGTTTTCTCCATTTTAGTAATTTGTTCTTCTTCTGTCATATTTGAAAAATCTCTGTTCGGGTTATATTTAATGCAATAATTACGTGACTTGGTAATTTTTCTATTTTTTTTTCTTTAACTATATTCAATAGTAATGAAATTTCACAATTTATCGAAAAGCAATAATAACAAAAAAAAAATTATTTCTTATAATAATTAGACTTTAGCACTATTTCCAATAATGGAATTTCGCAATTTATCAAAAATCAATAATCACGTTATCAAACAAAAACACAAAAAAAAATTTTTTCTTTAATAATTATTAAACTTTAACTGTATTCAATAGTGGAATTTCGTAAATTCGAATTTATCAAAAACGTTTTGGGAAAACTCAGAATTTTGGGATAAGTAAAGGATTATTATCAAATAGTTTGCACTAACCACAGTTTTATTACAAGTATTGCCAAAAATATTTGATGAACCATCATTTATTCGCAGCAATGTCGATACTTCTCCTGACTATTCTGGGTTGATTCCGCTTCGGTTTTTTTTTCACTGTTTAGGTACTGACGCCTAGTTGTCTTTCTTGTTTATTAAAATTTTATTTTTATTTTATTAATTGATATATAAAAAAAATTATTATGATTTCACTTAATTACGTTTGATTAACCGTCAAACAACACACACGATTTCTTAAATTTTTTTGTTTTACAAGTGTGTTCGAGAATAAAATTTTGGTTCTAAGCACTATTTACTGATATACCGTCAGTATTTCACTTTAACTTAAACAATTATTGTGACACTTAAAACACGGGTTTTTATTCACTTTGCAGTATATGTGGTTTCTCGTAGTGGACGAATATTAAAAAATATCCACTATCAACTGCGCCAATTATAGTTTTAATTATTTAAACAATTTATTTTTTTAAACTCTGGATTTTATCCAGAGCGATATTTAAATTTATTTTATTTTTTATTTAAACAAAAACTACAATGATATCTGGATGAGTACAAAAATAATAATGAATCTAAAATATAATTTTAATGTATGGCAAATTTTACTCGTGCCTAATTTAGCAAACTAGGCAGAATGTATGGGGTCATATTATATGTGGTAACTTTCCGGTGTAATAATTGGTAGACACAACGTGATATGTTATTTTGTTACATCCATCCGGTTGTGTGTTGTGTCAGCTACAATTCCGAAGTCATTGATTTGGTGTATATGCAACGTGACATCAAATTGTTTGGTATTTTATGTTTTAGCTTCATCAGCTAGAATACGGAAGTGGATGTCGGTTCGTTGCAGGTATGTATTGGTGTTGGTTCGTTGGATGTATGTAACTGGGGAGGTAGTTGCTTTGATGAGTGAAGATGATGTGAAGATGAGTTGTTTATGACGTACAAATAAATAAAAGTTAAAAATGATATGATTTTTTAACCCTATTCGTTGGTCACTATTGTAATTGCAATTATTAAATTACAACATCCCTGAAACTACAATAGTGGTGCGTTGAAAACTAGTAACTATCAAAATAGATCATTCATACAGCTGTTACATTTTTGAGTATAAACACGAGACAAATATTGCTTGTAAGTACGCTTGTAATACGATATTTCCGGTCCTCTCACAGACATTTACTTTAAACTTTGGGTTATGCTTTCTGAGTAATTGGTATCAGGGCGGGCGGTAAGTTTGGCTATGTTTAAAAAGAGTGTTCAAATGGCTATGTTCAAATAGCCAAGATCCGTCCACTTGACCATATTTCAGAAGTTCACCTAAAAATCATTTTTGGAATCCCATTTCCAATGCAAATGCCAAATTTCACTAAAACCCGTTAAGAAATAGCCAAGTGTCATTCTATTTGGCAATATGTACATATAATTTGCTAGAGGTTCAATTTGAAGTGTAAAAGGATCAATTTGAAGAGTAAAACAAACCTGTATTGTATTTCATATTCTTTTTCGCTTCTTTCCTTAATACAAAATTATTGTTCAACTACATTTTAGTAGCTGGAATAATTTTTAGATCACCATTTGTAATCCAAAATCGATGTCGGAACAAATGTTGTTGTTGCTTCGCATATAAATTTTGATCTGATCCGGATCACCGTGCGTCCAGAAATGCAGCTATTGTCACTCGAGTAGGAATATTAAACAACGATTCAATACCAAAAGCCCGTAATTATTTTGAAAAATCTGGTTATTCGAGAAATTAGTATTAAACGCGCGCGACGTTTGCAATTTCTCTCACTGTACCCATCACCACACCACAGCAGAACTGCAAAATAAAATTCCATTCGATTCTTTTTCTGTACAAACTATTTTTTTATTGTTGTTGTTGCTGTTGTAGTAATTTTTACATTTTATTTTATGTATATCCAATATAATTTTGTGTTATTTTATTCCACCAACAGAAGCGAATGAATTTAATCGAAACGAAATTAAATTGCATTTTGAAAATAAAATAAAAAAATAAAAAATTGAGAGAAGAAAAGCAAAAAAAAAGAATAAACCGGAAAAATCGGAAGCAAAATTATATTTTAATTTATATAAATTTCAAGGTTTTCGATTTTTTTTTATTTTTAACATCTCTGTATGTATAGTTTTCAATTGTATATAGTACATACGTATTCTAGCTTACACCCAACAACTACCGCCGCCGAGTGTTCAATGGGAGTATTCGTATGTATAGATGAGAGGAGAACACATCGAATTTTTTTTTTATAGTTCTATTCATGCCATTCGAATTCTATTATCTATGGTTATTATGGTGTTATTAGTTGAAGATGAATAGTTTCGACAAAAACAGAATTAAACGAAAAAAAAAAAAAAAAAGTTAATTAGAAATGAAATTATGTATGTAGATATTGTGCTCTACGAGTAGCAACTATCAACGATTTGTTGTAATACGAATTAAATTTTTGTGATTTTGATCCTGGAGCGATGTAATCGAAAAAATGTTCGATTCATTTGACTTAATAAAAACAATTAAAATATTCCCGGAATACAACAACTATGTAGGCGTCTGTGAGAAAATGACAAAATAATTAGATGACAGGTGTCTAATCGTAATTGTGAGCACCGGCGGAGACACCCAATTATATACATATGTACGTTTATGTACACCAATTATTTAATTACGTATTAACTACAAAATTGGCTACACTAAAAAAGAGGATTAACAAATAATTTCAATTTATGCTTATTGTATATTTTATGGGCAGCAACGGAAAAAAGAAAAAAAACCCAACTATCTATCATCTGTAGGTACAAAATGAGTCACCTGTACTAAATTATCCTGAATTTTTTTTTTTTGGTATAAATACCTGACTTCTGTCCAAAATAAAGCTCAGTCCAAAAATAATTGTCGCGTTGAAATACATAATTAAAATAGTTTAAAAAACGAAGTGAAATGTCACCACACGATGTTGAATACCGCACAAGACGTGATAACAGTTATAGTGAAATAAATTTAATTGAAATTCCGATACGTGCACTTCGCTGGGAAACCCGGAATCTTATCTCAAAATTAATGAATCTAACAAATACGATGGTGTTTTGTACGGCAGAAGAAAAAATTCGTGATTGTCGGCGAATAATATCAAAAATTGGAATCGAATATTTTGACGATGATTTAACTCAAATTAATGAAATCGAGCATATAATTCATGTGTGGGAGCGTCTACCGATTAAATATGCAAATTTGTGGAAATTTCAAAATATTCTTGGATTAATTGGGCGATGGGATGTGGTTGATAAAACAAACAGTTTATTGTACGAGGATGCAAGTTATTATTTAAGTGAATGTCATAATATAAATGATATGATTGTTGATATCGATTTTGAAAGTTGTTACATCTCTGAACCGAAAAGCCGTGTAAAATATGATGCCGTTCTATTGTGTGCCAATGAAGATCGAGAGTTTTCAATAAGCCTGGTGCAGAAATTGGAAAGGTTAAATTTCAAGGTATATTTACAAGTTGATGACGCTTCAATGGATCCTCAAACCAGGCTACAAAATTGTGATCGATTAATAATTATAGTTTCACCATCGTTTTTGACCAGTCAAGCTTACCCACTTTTTGAGAAGTATTCACAATCGTTGCGGTACGGAGAGGAGAAAAATAAAATTATTCCATATTTGTACCAGAGCTGTCAATTGCCGGATTTGTTGCGATTTTATTTTGTGCTCAGCTACATTGAGTCGAGTTATGCAGATCAATGGGATCCCTTAAAGGAGGGTTTAGCAAGTTTGACGGCCAGTGTGAAAGAGAGTAATTCTAAAAATACAGCAAAACGTAAACAATTTTTTGTAACCAAGTTGTCATTGCTACGCATATCGAATTGGACAAAATGGATGAAACGGCTAAAGAAACATAAGAAATGTCGAATGCAAGTGGACCAGCAGTTTGACGATCAGCCAAAGAGGATAAAGAAGGGCGGTATTTTTAATGTGTGAGAAAATGAAATTGTAAATTTAATAAATTATATAAATTGTAATATTAATAAATTATCGGAATGTGTTTGTTTTTTACTTTTGATGGATCCAAATATTGTCTTAGTGTATCTTCGATCAGTTTGACTTTACAAATGGATATGAGTTCAACTTGTGGTTAAAGGGGGAATGTATACAAATTGTTGGTCTCATTTACTTTTCTTGTATCGCTAGGGAAACCGACCCCGATTTGTCGATTTTTTTAATCATTCTTTTTGCTATTTGGTTTAATATTAACCCTGTAGAAAATTATGAATTGATCATTAAATTTTCTATTTAAATTATGCGTGTACTTTTTGTAATCTATCCTCTGTCGCCAGAGAAGTTATAATAATTGTCAGTATTTTCATTATTTGAGTCTGTTGGGGTTACTCGCGTTGAGTAGCTTAATATCTGTCTTAGCCTTTGTATGCCGATGTATTTTACATTTTCGGCACAATATACATGATTTTGACCATTGGTTAATATCTAAGTTTATCTTCGGCCAAAAATATGTTGCAATAATTAATTTCCTCGTGGCACGTATCCCGGGATGAGATAAATCGTGTAACTTATTAAATACTGCTCTTCTTAATGTTTTTGGAACGTATGGTCGGTTTTTACTTATACTTATTTCACAATAGATTTTGCTTTCAGATAATGGTATGTCGATTAGCTCCAGTTTGACTTTAGAATCAGGTTGAAATTTTAATTGTGACAATAGTTCTGTCAGCTCAGTATCAGACCTTTGAGAATTTTCGAACGTTTGAGGATCTAACTATAAATTTATTGTAGATTGTTCATAATTCATTCGTAATAGAAAATCTGCAACTGTATTGCTTTTGCCGCTTAATGGCGAATGTCCGTTGTAAACTGAGCTATATACTCCAGATTTCTTCTCTGTCTCGGACTTCTTTCGGTTTTAGAATTCATAGCATAAATCAGGGGTTTGTGTTCTGTAAAGACTACGCTGACCGACCTTCCACAAAATATCTAAAATGTTTGATCGCAAGGTAGATCGCTAACAACTCACGGTCGAAAGCGGAATATCTAGTTTCGGCTGGCTTAAGTTTTTTAGAAAATAAGGCAAGAGGGTGCAAAGATTTTTCGTTAAACTGCTGTAAAACAGCACCGACAGCAACATTCGATGCATCAGTAGTAATATTAAATTCCGCGTTATTTACTGGAAAAGCTAGCAATGTTGCTTGCGCCAAAAGATTTTTTTACTTTTAAGAAAGATGCTTCGCATTCATCAGACCACGTGAAATCTATCTTGACATGCTATTAATTTGTGAATTGGTGTTAAATGTTCCGCGAGATTCACCAAACTGCTAACTTGTTGTTATTGATGTCGGTGTCGACGGATAGATGGTGTTTGGGCTCCACAAAAACTACACCTGAAGCCGAAAATGGATAAATAACAAGTCCACAAACAATAATTTTATTTCTTAAATTTGTAACCATTTATTATTGTAAACCATTTTATTATTGTAACAAATTGTAGCCACATATGTTGGTGGAATTCACTTAGATTATTGATGGTTTATCTAAAAATTAAAGTAAAAAAGTTAATTATATAGTAAATTTGATAAAAATGTTAACTTAGCTTAGATTTGATTATTATTACGTATTTGTTGACGTCTTGCGCAGCTGATTTTGACACTTGTAGTTGGATTCTAATATTTAAATGATAGATTTATCTTGGAATTTGAACTCGACGCGACATCTGATTTTTGGCATTTGAATCACAAAATGAAAAAGCTTCGTGTTCGAGCAAATGTCAAAATGTAAAAACTTGTCTCTTCCCTTTTTCTTCGAACCACAGCGGCGTCAACATCAAATAAAAATTTGTATAAAGAAAAATTAAATTAGAAAATAAAATTTATTGTATTGGCAAATTGGAGAACTCATCTTTTAATTATCGTGAGCAGCCATATCAGGAACGAGAAATTAAGAGAAATTTAGCGTATATAATTTCATGCGAGATTCTTGCTCATAAAGTGGTACTGTCTTGTACAGATGGCACGCCGCTCGGGAAAAAGACGAAACTAATAAATGCGGGAGCTAACTATTATGTCGAACTTCATTAATTTGAAATGGCAACGATGTTTGATACATTTATTGCCTGTGGCAATGGCATGTTGATGTTTGATAGATTATCGAAAATATGCTAATTATAATAAATTGTATGCTGATTATTGATGGCCGGTAGTCCGCCACATCACCCCCTTACCAGCGAATTACTGATGAGCGATACCACGAAACGTGCTGGCGGTTTTGTCGATCTTCCACTTCGGGTTACTGACGTCGTGACTTAATCTGTGAATCCTTTGTTGGTATTGTTACCTCTGTATATGACTTATTGGCGGCTTGTGGTGCTTTAGTTTGGTTATCTTCGATGAAGCACGGTTTTAGCCTATCGATTGAAATGCTGCTCATTTTATCTTTGACTTTCAAGATAAATAAATTTTCGTTTCGTTTGATGACCTCAAATGGACCCTCGTATGGCGGCTGTAGTGATCTTTTGCACAAATCCGTTCTAATAAAAACATGTGTACAAGTATTGAGCTGATGTAACACAAATACTACTCTGTTGCAGTGACGAGATGTTGGGGTGGGACGAATTTTTGCAAAATGCTCCCGTAGTTCCGTCGCGAACTCTGATTGGTTTGAGTTTCCTGTCTTTCCGACGATGAATTGACTTGGTATGCGCATTTCTTCACCATACACTAGTTCGGCTGCAGTAGTTATCTGATCCTCTCTATAGGTGGTGCGTAATCCTAATAGTACTGCCGGTAAAGCTCGTGTCCAAATGTTTCTTTCGTGGCACATAATTGCTGCTTTAAGAGATCGATGCCATCTCTCAATCAATCCATTACAATTGGGATTATATGTTGTGGTTCTTTTGTGCTCGAAACCCAACAGCTTTGAAAACTCCGCGAATAATTGGGACTCAAACTGGGGTCCTTGATCCGTCACTATTGATGATGGCACTCCGAAGCGGGCGATCCAACTGCTAAATACGGCCACTACGACGGTTTCGGTCTGAATGTCGGCAACTGGAACTGCTTCGGTCCATCTAGTGAAACGGTCAATCATAGTGATGCAATATCTTTGGCCCTCGGAAATCGGCAGTGGCCCAACTATATCCAAATGTACTTCTGCGAATCGCCTGGTCACCGGCGGGTAGTTTCCGAGCGGACTTTTGGTGTGTTTGGTCACTTTCGATCCTTGGCACGCTAAACAGCATTGCACCATTCTTCTTACATCTTTCCTAATTCCTACCCAAATGAACTGATCTGTCATAGCCTTTACCGAAGCTGCCACACCTGGGTGAGCCAAATTGTGCGAGGCTTCAAAAACTATCCTGCGGAAATCCGGTAGAATATACGGACGAGTTTTCCCTGATGAGACATCACAGAACAATGATGTTGCTGAATTAGAAGAAACCGGAATTTCTCCAAATCTTAGCTCTGTTGAAGTTTCCTGAAGTTCTTTTAATTCTTCGTCGGTTCGTTGGGCGTATGCGAACGCGTTGTAATCGATGGATTCGGGCATATGTAAACTCTCCACTCCAGAAAGTGCATCTGCCACTACTTTATTGCAGCCTGACATGTGCTGGATATCGGTGGTGAATTGTCCGATAAAATCCAGATACCGGAATTGTCGTGGCGAAGGATTTGCTAAATTTTGATTTAATGCGTAGGTGATTGGTTTGTGGTCCGTGAATAAAGTGAATAAGCGACCCTCGATCATATGTCTGAAACGTTTGACTGATAAATATGCAGCTAATAGCTCCCGGTCGTATGCGCTATAGCGTTGCTGCCTGGCGGTCAGTTTAATCGAATAGAATTGACGAGGTTGCCACTCATTGTCGATTTTCCCCCACTGTTGAATTACCGCTCCAATCGCCGTATCGGACGTGTCCACCATCAATGCCAATCTTGCTGACGGTGATGGGTGAACCAATAGTGTTGCTTCGCTCAGTTGGTTTTTAGTAAGGTTAAATGCCTCTTCCGCTTCTGTTGACCACTCGATTACTCTCGTATCGTTTTTCTTGCTCCCCTTCAGGTAATCACTTAGCACAGCTTGACTCCTGCTTGCGTTGGGGATGAATCCTTTATAGAAATTTATGATTCCTAAAAATCAACGTAACTGGTTCACCCTTTTAGGCAGAGCCATCTTAGCGACATCTGCAACGCGTTCAGGGAGTAGTTTAATTCCCTCTGCAGTGACCTCATGTCGCAGAAAATTGATTCGGGTCTTTGCGAAATGGTATTTATTTGTGTTTATCATTAGCTCGGCGTCGTTCAACCTCGAAAAAATTATCTCCAGATGTTCTAAGTGCTCGTCCATTGTTTGGGATGCCACTAACACATCGTCTAGATAAACGAAACAGAAGCTCAGGTTCTGTAGGATTGAGTGAATGAAGCACTGGAAGGTGTTGTCGGCGTTCCTTAGCCCGAAAGTCATGCGCATAAATTCGTATAAACCAAACAGCGTGGAGATTGCCGTCTTCGCAACATCGGACTCCTCAATTGGGATTTGGTGATAAGCGCGTACAAGGTTGATGGTCGAAAAAATTGAGGTTCCTTCCAGCTGGTGCGCAAAATCCTGGATATAGGGGATCGGATATCGGTCTGGCACCGTAACATTGTTGAGTGCCCGATAGTCCCCGCAAGGCCACCAGTCGCCGTTCTTTTTCTGTACTAGATGCAACGAACTTGCCCATGGACTATCGGAGCGCCTACAAATGCCTTGGTCGACCATGTACTGGAATTCTTTTCGGGCGATCTCCAGTTTTTCTGAGCTCAATCTTCTCGGTTTAGCGAACACCGGAGGTCCACGCATCACTATATGATGCATTTTAAAGGTTTGAACGCCTGGTTTACGTGGGTTATTTCTTTGTATTTCTCTAAAATGGGAAAAATTCGATTGTCGACTGTATTGGAGTTGATCACTCTGACTGAGGGTACGCTATCATATACTTTGACGGCTAACTCGGATAATGAGTTAGTGGATCCAGTAATCGCCCATGCTGGATATCGACTAACAGGCCCGACTGGTTTAAAAAATCTGCCCCAATGATCGGCATTGTTACCTCGGCCACCACGAACGTCCAAGTGAAGTGCCGCCTGAGCCCCAGGTCCAAACTGATCCGCTGATTTCCGAACGTTTTGAGTTGGGAAAGTTTGGGACCCATTCGCTGCGTATAAATAAAATTCTGGGTTTTGTTTCTTCTGATCGCCTGTAGGTGATGGTACGACAGATATGTCGGCGCCCGTGTCTATTAAATACGTCTTGTTTGAGGTTTTGTCATAGATTTTCAGGCGACAATTTTGTGTATTACCGGAATAAGTCGCCGTTTGTTTCGGGGACATTTGTTTTTTTGCTTTAAACATATCCCAATTAGGGCAGTTTGGTCTGCAATTCCTTAAATCTGTAATGTAAATAACACAGTTGTGATTCATCATTGTCTTCTGATGATGACTGCCGATTGCCTGAGTGATTTCTTGGCCTTGACGAGCTCCGTGCGCTGGTTGCGCTTGTTGAACAGTTCCTCTGGTAAGCGCGATCCATGTTATCCAACCTACGAATAATCTCGTTTATCTGTTTGGCCAAAGATAGATCGTTGCTCGGCGTTGGTGATGGAGTAAGCGCCTTGGCCTGCGTTTGTGCCATTATTTCCAGGATTGTTAATGCTTCGGTCGTAGGGGCTAAAGTCTCTTGAGCTCGAACTGGAAGCCGCTTCATCCATATGGTTTTCACCAGATCGTCATTGATCTCAGCACCACAGATGGCTTGTAATTTTCTCAGTAATTGCGAAGGCTTCAAATCACCCAACTCAATTCCTTGGAGTAGTCGGTGGATCTGAGTCTGTTTGGACTCGCACGATTGGTCTATAATGGCTCTCTTGGTGTCCGAAAAAGAAGTGCCAGATAGTGGCCCGGCAATGATGTCGCTAACGTCGTTTATCATCCGGTCATTGAGCGCACCCAGAACAAACAGCATAAACGATCGACGTAACCCTAAATCTATTTCGAGTAATTTACGGGGACATTTATTTTGGTGTATTTGAAGTTGATTGCGAATTTCCAGAATTATTCGATTGGTTGGCGGAATTACTTCGCTTACATGGAGCGATACATTTTTTGGCTTTATCATCAAATTTGAAATGGTACCAGCAAAGAGATCCATTAGCATTGAAACTTCTTCGTCAACTATTGGATCTATTGCATCGAACATTATTTTCCGTATTATTTGATCTTGAATTCCTGTTGTTTTGATCAAATCGAGCGATCATGATTTTTAATTCGGAAGTCTCATTCTCTAGCTTAACAAATTTATCGTTACTATTACTTTTATTATTGTTTAAACTAGCTATAGTTGAATTTGATGCTGCATCGCTTCCCATACTTTATCAGCAGTATCCAAATATTTTTTTGATTCATCATGAAGATGAGGAATTGATGATATCCGGAAGACGGCCATGCCATAGATTTTTAATCAATTCTTCCCCTACAGTACTAGATGTTCCAGCTAATTGTTTCATTTTCCGGTAAAATGTAGTAGGTTGTTTGTTGCCCATCTCTTCATCGGAAACTAAACGTTATACGCTTGACTACCTAGTTCTCAACTCCGGCATGGACACCTCAGGAGATTCGGTCCCCGTAAGTGGGGGGATCTCCTCTGTGAAAGCAGGGGGAGTATGGACATCGTGGAGGACCGGAAGGGTGAGGTCAACACCATTAACAAACCCGTCGCGGCTTCTCTCGTGCAAATGTGTGAGCCGGGAAAAAGCGGTATAAGAGGCTTTTTGCTAGGGGCAAATCGCCTGGTAGCGAGACAAAGTTTCTGGCGAAGCGGCCATGGAAGAAGACTAGTGCTCCAAGTGAGGCCCCAGCGTCGAAGAGAATTCGCTCGTATGAGAGTACTTCAACGGCATAATAAAAGGGCAGGGGGAAGGAATCTTTCCCGGTGGTCTCGAGTTCCGCGGTCCGGCTTGGAGTTACCTTCAGGCACGCTGCGGAGTCAGAGATCATTGGTATCTTGCCCTTTGGTTTTTTAGAGGTTGTCCTGACTGTGGAGCAGTTTAAGGCGGCCCAGTTGGGCATCGTATATAAGGTGCTGGAGCAAGAAGCCAAGAAGCTTAAACCTAAGTTTCTTGGCAGTCAGCTTCGGATTGATTGGCTAATAGTAACCTGACCGGGCCACTGTACAGTGGCTCAGGGAGGCTATAGGCATTATCAAGCCATGGGAGGGTGCATAGCTGATCGTAACTGAGGCGGGAACCTGCCTCGAATCAGGATTGTGTTTGGTACCTTCCGAAACAATGCTGAACATTCCACGGGTAAACTTCTGGATTTTATGAGAAGCCAAAACGAGGATATGCAGGCGATCAACTGGAGAGTGATCAGAAGAGAGGCGCAAGGCTCTTCAGCTTTTTCACCTTCTCCACGGATCACTCTTTAGTCGAAAATCTCAAGCAGGGTGTTTTAAAATCAGTTTTAAGTTTGGGATTATCTAACTGCACTCCAAGGGGGGCCAGGGTGGTGCCAAACCGGTTTCTGTGGGCTGGTCCCGCAAGTGTTCAGGGGTAGCAGCACGGAGGTGGAGAATCTCGGTCGGCCACCTGCCGGTCAAACTGGCTTAGAGGGTGATGGCGGTGTGGAAATGAAGGTTAATAAACCTGCATCATGCAAAGGCGTCTTCGGACGTCCTTTATCGTAGGTTTATCTGGCAAGATATTAGCATGGCTCTAATCCAGGAGCTATGGGTAACAGGTAACCAAATTAGAGGTATACCAAAGCAAATTAATTTTATTCCCATTTCATAGTTCATCTCCAGGGACTTGGTTGCAATGATGGTGGAGGTTCTGGGGGAAAGAGGCAAACAGGCTATAATGGACTTAGAGTTGAAACCTCCACTCGAAGTTAGGCGGTTCAAAGCTCATTCCAAACGCAATGGGCTGATCTCCCTGATAGGTGTCGATGCAAATGCGCACCACACGGTGCAGGGCTGCACAAACATCAATAACAGGGGTGAGTAACTTTTTGAATTTCTGATTTCAAATAATGTAGCCATTGTCAATAGGGGAAGGAAACCTTTTATAACTGTGATTAGGCTTTTATAAACGTGATTAGGCAAGAGGTCATAGATTTGACAATTGCTAGTCAGCATTTCGGCTACTTAGTTAAAAACGGGCATGTGTCTGGAGAGGCTTCTTTATCGGATGACTTGCACATTAGATTCGATTTGGCGGCCGAGACCATGCAGCAGCAGGAAATCGGAATTTCAAAACTGACCGGCTGGGACTCTTATAGAGTTTAACTCAAATCGGAAATGGCCTCGATTGTGGGGAACATAGAGTCTCCAGAGGGTTTGGAGTTCTGTTCAAACTAGCTGCATAGTTCTATACAATTGGCTTACGAGAACAGCTGCCCGGTTAAGCGAAGAAAGTCCACAAAGATGGCCCCTTGGTGCAACGGGACACTGGTTAAGCTGAAGAAAAAATCGAGAAGATTATTCAACAAGGCTAAACGCACCGGCGAAGATCCAAAAGGGCTACCTGGAGGAATGTCTGTGAGGAAATCAATGAATCGCCCTCTGCAGCTCGTCTCCAAAAGGTCTTTTCTAGGGATCATTCAAATGGTTTAGGACTTCTTCAGAAGCAAAATGGGAAGAAAAAATCCTGGATTATCAAATAAGAAGTGAGATCCTTGAAAATAATAATAATGATGGAAAAGCGGTGGCATATAAAGAAATTGCCCTTTGCGCCTTGTTGACATATAGAGAGGGCAGCAATGGAAACGGGGGTTCCACTTTCTACTATAATAGGAGGATCCGCCCCATGCTGGAACATCATGAGATTACAGCCAGACTAGGTGGCGTGTTAGTAACCATCAGGGCCGTAAAAGGCTGTCCCCAAGGAGGGTCTTTTATGGTCATTGGTTATTGACAGATTACTGGTCCTTCTTAGTAGCCATGGGACATCAAGGCTATGCGAATGATGTGGCTATCATAATCAGAGGAAACTTTGATGAGGTCATCTCTAATCGCATGCAAAATGCCCCTAGTATAATATAGCAGTGGCGAGACCAGGAAGGACTCAGTGTCAATCCAAACAAAACTGTCATTGTTCCTTTCACGAGGAAGCTCGCGCTAACAGCTCCCTCGATAAATGATACTACTGTTCCTTTTTCCAAGGAGGTTAAATATCTAGGAGTTACCCCAGATCAAAAACTGAACTGGAAGCAACATTTATTGAAAGTTCAAAATAGAGCCACCAAAGCTTTCTGGGCATACTTGAGGACTACAACCAAAAATGGTCTACTTGTCATTTCTTACAATCATTAGGCCTATGATCACCTACGCATCGGTAGTATGGTGGCTCAAAACTAAGCAGAAGGCAGCGCAAACCTTTCTGAATAAGGCTCAACCTTATATATAGCCTGTATCGGTAAAACGGGCTCAATGAAAACGTATCCAACCGCTGCGATAGAGGCACTTCTAGGACTGACTCCATTGCATCTGCATGTTGTAAAGGAAATATCAAACCGGGAAATATGGTGAGTCATCTGGAAATCCTTAAGAAATTTCAAACAAACCCTACGATAGGAATGCCTTCCGACTGTATGACAGCTAAACTGAACTTCGACAAACCATTCTGTGTTAGGTTACCTGACCGTGGTGTGTGGGGCTCAGGAAATCATACTTCGAGCGAGGGTCAATAGTATGGTTTATACACGGTAGTGGTACATCCCTCTCGAAGTCCTTGGGTACTACTACCAATGCTACTGTTTTTCAAGCAAATGTGCATGCTATGGATCTTTGCA
This sequence comes from Tipula helvola, assembly GCA_963556165.1. NCBI lineage: Eukaryota > Metazoa > Arthropoda > Insecta > Diptera > Tipulidae > Tipula > Tipula helvola. The sequence continues at coordinate 150,169,850 of OY744481.1, read as the reverse complement.
GTAGGATAGGCATATCAACAGGCCTAAACGATGCCAAGGTTTATATTGTATCAGACAGCCCATCAGCCTTAAAGGCTCTTAGGTCCTATACCGTTGAGTCAAGGCTAGTATGGGACTGTTTGACGGTTATCTAACACCTGGTAAGCTCAAATAAGGTAGCACTTATGTGGGTGCCAGATCATTCTTCGAAGGAAACGAGGCAGCTGATGGCATCGCCCGCGAGGGTTATGCCTCTCCATTAAGTAGATCAGAGCCCTTCTTCGGCGTCACTAAGGGAGACTCCGTGTGGAGTTGCTAGACTCCCATGGGGCGCGCTCTAAGGTGGCGGATAGGGGGAAACCCTAACCGACTTGTCGGCGGGTAGATGGGAAATAAAATACCATTCGTGGACCAAAACTAGCTAACGGTGGTTACCTGAATATAATAACCACTATGGGGGACTCGAATCGAAAAAACATTACGGCGCACGGAAACGGATGCCCAGTGCCGGCGACTTTGAGGAGTGAGCAAGGAGCTCCCAGTCGTCGATATTTAATGACCGCAATACTTCAGAGGTGATGAACTCTGAAAAACCATTCGAACCATCCTCTTCGAAGGCTGGCGCTATGGATTCTGGGGAGGGCCAAATATTGCATGACAAAAGTGATGCCAGCGGAAAGTTTACATTACGAGCAGCTGGATCCAGTGAAAGAACTAATGACCTTTAAAAGGAAAATTATGGATCTCTTGGGGAGGTTACAGAAAATGGAGCAATCGTTTGCCAAGCTAAGCGAAGAAATTGAGTATCTAAAGCGAGAAAATGAACTGATATGCTGGTATTTGATAACAAAGAGAAGTTCAAAACATTTATGGTATAAAAGCAATTCTTCACATGAAGGTAAAAATTCAACCAAGAAGGAGAACCACTACACGCATACCCCAATGCAAGAAATGTCAGGGATTTAATCACACCCAAAGATATTGCAGCCGGGATCCGAGATGTGTAAAATGCTCAGGTAAACATATTACCTAGGCATGCACGACAGTGTACCAGCTAAGTGTATAAATTGTAAGGGTCAACATCCAGCCATTTATCAAGGCTGTGATGTTGCTAAACAACTACAAAAATTAAGTGATAAAACACGAAATTAAACGCAAAATTATGAAATTCGAAGATTCATACATGAAATCAGATGGGTAAATCCAAAACCAATCAACGCAGAGCAAAGAAGAAAATATTTGCTGGGGGCATATAAGCTCTGAAAATCACCAAATTATGGAAAACATTATGAACGGCATCGAAACTATTGCAAAGCAGTTAGATGACCAAAGTAATCTGAACAACATGATATTTGATCAGTGAAGAAAATGCAACTCCCACAACGCAATTCGATAAAAAATGTTAAGTAAGAACCCAACTTTCAGAATAGCAATCTGGAATGCGAATGGGCTTATGCAACATAATCCAGAAATAAAAATATTTTTAAATAGAAAGAGCAAGAGGTCGTTCGGCATTACTAATAAAAGAAAATATAAAACACCATGTAGAAACAAAAATCGAAGAAGAAATAATGCAACTGTCCTCCCCGGCATAACTTGAAAAGGGAGGACTACATTAAACTATTTAAATCGCTAGGACGTGATTTTATTATTGGAGGAGACTTTAATGCGAAAAACACCTATTGTGGAGACTTACGACGGCAAAGAATAAAGCAGGGCAGATATCAAAATATGAATTTTACTCTGCTGGTTCCTCAACATACTGGCCCAGTGATGAAGATAAGAAACCGGACCTAATCGACTTTCATGTAGCAAGAGGTATATCTCAGAACTATATTCACATTGAAAACAGCAATTCTCTAGTATCGGATCACTCACCGGTTATCATGACAGTCAGTGAAACTGTAATTCAAAGGGAAAGTGCACCCAGATTAACAAATTCAAAAACAAACTGGGATCTCTTTCGTGAATTAATGTAGGAACAAATCAATCTACAGGTTCCGATAAGAAATTCTCGACAGTTTCAAGACGAAATTGAACAACTCGATGAAATAATTTCCTATGCTGCATTGGCAAGCATCCCCATTTTACGAAATAAGAAGACGCCTAACAATCCTACCCAATGGAAGTTAGAGAGTTGGTAAGAAAAAACCTTGGGCTTGTAAAACCTGGGAAATTAATCGAATACCTGAGAACAAAACAATTCTTAACAATTTATGTAACAGTCGCAAATCCCTTCTTAAAGAAGTTAGAAATGAATCAATCAACAGATATCTAGTTAGCCTAATTGAGGAAAAAAATTCTGATTACTCTCTGTGGAAGGCGACGAAGGGATTCGAAAGACCTAATATGAAAGTACCTCCACTTAAAAAGGATGATGGGAGCACTGCAAGAGGTCACAAAGAGGAGGTTGATCTGTGTGCGAAGTATTTATAAGAAACCTTCAAACCACTACCAAGACAAACTACCAATGAAAATATAATGTCAATTCACAAGCTGGATGAGTTTGACATACGGCCAGTAACTCTTACAGAATTAAAAGAAGTGAATAAAAAGTAACATGAATGTTAAAAAAGCTCAGAATATGACTTGATTATTTACCAAATTATCAAAGCTCTTCCTGACAAAGGATTTCGTAAGCTAAATAGTACACATAATCAATCCGACCTTTCGGTTAAAATATGTTCTGCATCAATGGAAAGTAGCAGAAGTATTCATGATACCAAAACCTGATAAAAATCATATAGGAAAATTTCTCGGCTGCCAATTATGCCAAACCTATTTGAAAAATTATTACTAAAGAGACTTAAACCAATAATTGAGGACCGACAACTAATTCCTCCACACAAATTTGGATTCAGAGAAAAGCATTCTACAATTTAACAGGTGTATAGATTAACAAACATAATTGAAAGAACGTTAGAACGTAAAAAGGTATGCTGAAGCATATTTCTGGACGTCGTGCAAGCATTCGATAAAGTTTAGCACGGTGGTCTGGAATACAAGCTGCATAGAGATCTGCCGAGGCAATTCTATGCCATACCTATATCTTATTTATCCAATAGACACGTTCGAGTGCTATATGAGGATGAATACTGTCAATCATCAAACGCAAGGAGTTCTCGAAATTTACATGTGGCTACTCAGGCTATCTGTTCAGTTTGCAAGGTAGAGGATCATTTGCTGATAAATTGCAATAAATGTAAAGGAATGACAGTTAAACAGCGCCGTGAGTGCATAAAGGCTAATAACCTATGCTTTAAATGCCTAAACTCGTCGCATACTTCGTATAATTACAAAAGTAAAGGAAGATGTTCCAAATGCCACAAAAAACATCATGCATTTCTACATATCGATCCTGAGGAAGAAAACTGTAGCGGACGTTGCTCGCACCAGCAATTCAACTTCGATGCAACAGCCATCGAGAACGAAGTAAATAAAAAAAACAAAATAAATAAATGGAACAAATACATAAATACAAATAGATTATCGTTTTCCTATTCGTGATTTTGATAAAAAAATATTGAAAAACGGGATTATAAAAATCATTCGATATTGTGACTTTAAAGAAAGCATCTCGGTGTATAGAAAATTTTGTGGTCAAAATAAATAAGTTAATAAAATTTAATTTGTAAAAGATAACATACTATTGTAAAACAAAATCATAATAAATAATAATTATTATAATTTATAAATAAAATAATATCGTGTATTATAATTAAGTGCTAAACATTACGCACCATACGCGATAAGTGGTGACCCCGTGAACGCGTACCGCGCGGAATAAGCGGAAGCAACATATATACTTTTGTGCGTGTGTATCAAACTGGAAACCTAGTACGGTATACCGTGCTAGGTATATGGTACGTTCATAGTTCTAATCAAATAAAATTAATTTACAAAAAAAAAGAAAATTACTTCGCATAATTTTATTTAGATCGATCCAGTGCAGTTATATTCCGGTACGACAACATCGCCACTAGAATTAAAAAGATCAACAGCGATTAAACCGGACGCAACACAAAAACCGTTTGATTGAATTTCGTAAACGAATCATCAAACGCAAAGGCTGATAAGCGGAACATCAAAGATATTCGCAGCCGCTATTTTGAAGTAACCGCACAATTCAAAATCAACAGTTTGATTCATGTGTAAACAACAAATTTCGAATCAACAAAAACGGAACAAATTAAATGTCATCCGATAATTCTCATCGCACATAATATACCTAAAGGTTACATATGGTATATATTTATCTACATATTATAAATTCTACATCGAGATATTTTAAAACTCTTCGGATTATTTAAGTAAAATAATATAAACAATAATTCAGGATACGAATGTATCACAGATTGGTACAGTAAATTCAACTGAAAATCGTGGAAGAATTAATCAACATACATATTGTCAGTCGTGCGGATGTACCATAAAATCGGTACAGTATATTCTACAGTTTACTACTGAATGTATCATTGGGCAACAAAAACAACGACCAGTAATACAATTGGCAGCAGCAGCAGTATTTCAGAGAAGTTTTTTTTATATATATTTTTTTTTTGCTTTACTGACAACAACATTTTCTGTTTTGTTATTAAATTTTCAATTTTAAATTATTTTTTTTTTCTCTAAATTTTTTTATAAATTTTTATAATTTAATATATTTTGCTCTAAATTTCTATTTGAAATTATTAATTTCTTATTGATGAATATTTGAATTTTCAATTTTCTCTAAAATATTTTCAATTCACTTAGGTATAATTTTTTTTTGTAAATTTTCACCACAAAATTTTCGTATTTATATTTATTTGGGGTAAGCATTCTTTCTCACATTGTCATAGTGTGCCGTGATTTTAGTTTTTGGTTTTTATTTGTTTGCTTTTTTCGTTTTCCTGTGAGTTGAAACGTTCCTAGATAATTCTCTAGAACTAAATTTATACCTATATAATTCATTGGTAATATAGCAGAGAAACAAACATGCCACCAAAGACTGACCCAACTGTCGACCCTCTACAGGAGACAGGCGGGACTCACCATGCAATGGAAACTGAAAATAATATTCAGCCAAGTATATCCCAACAGAATATTCCATTACAGGCAGAACATGCCCACTCAATTGGTGCATTGCAACACGTCAAATTACCTTTATTCTGGCCCAAACACCCCTCAACGTGGTTCTTACAAATCGAGGCACAATTTGCCCTAAATAATGTTAAAGCAGACCACATAAAATATGCGCATACAATCGCTGCTCTTACTCCAGAGGCATGTGACGTGGTCGCGGATCTATTGTCGAATCCTCCTTCGGAGAAGAAATACGAAAATATTAAAAAAACCTTAATTGAACGTCACTCACTGTCGGAAATCACTCGTTTCGAAAAATTGATAGATCAAACCGACGTAGGCGACCGAAAACCGTCGCAGGACTTTAGACATCTCAAACAATTAGCGGGTACCAAATTTGACGACGAGTTAGTCCTTACTCTTTGGCTAAGAAGACTGCCACAACAAGTGCACGTCGCAGTATTACCATTTAAAACCGGTCCTACAGAGGCTCTAATCAATCTAGCCGATACAATTTACGAAGCGACAAACCGGCATAGTATTAGCGCAGTTACACACGAGTCGAGACCAAGAACGGTTCAAGATAGGCTACAACATCAGCCCACCAATAAACCAAATACACTTGAACAACGCGTTGCAAGACTCGAGACTATGATCACACGACTTACCAACGATCAGAACAGAACTCCGAATGCTCGAAGTTCGTCCAATTCTAGCTCAAGATACTACAACCGCAACCGTAGCGGATCTCGTAATAATTCAAGCACTAGAAAAAGTATTTGTTGGTACCATCGCTCGTTTCGCCAAAATGCGAATAATTGCATCAAACCGTGTGATTTCAAAATCTACTCGAATTCGACAGAAAAGATGGACACATCGCCATCCACCACCAATAATTCAAAAAACCTACTGTAGATCTTGCTGTTCAAGCGGCAGATAGCAAATACCAGTTTCAAAACAGCCGCCTATTTGTTTTCGACTCCAACAATCGAACGACATTCTTAGTTGATACTGGTGCAGATCTATCAGTGATTCCTTTTTCAAGAGAACACAAAGGCATTAGCAAAAATTCAGGTCTAACACTCGCGGCAGCTAATGGCACCTTCATTCAAACCTATGGAACAAAACTCCTAAAGGTGAACATTGGACTTCGTCGTACATTCACGCATGCTTTTATTATAGCAGAATTGAACCGTCCAATAATCGGTGCCGACTTTTTAAGAAAATTTGGGTTACTAGTCGATTTAAGAAACCGAAGGCTTATTGATTCAGCAACGCAACTGACAATAAACGCCATAACGGCACAGGTTAATACACCTACGCCGATTCATTTTCCAATCGACAACGGGTACGGTGATCTCTTGAAACAATTTCCTTCACTTACAGAGCCACCTAACTACAATTTACCCGTCAAGCATTGCATCTTGCATCATATTGTCACGCAAGGCCAACTACCGGTTTCCCGACCGCGCCGCTTAGACCCAATACGCCACAAAGCAGCATTCACCGAATTTCAGCATATGGTGGAATTAGGGATTTGTCAACCATCATCTTCCCCGGTATCATGCCCATTGCACATGGTACGTAAGAAAGACGAAGACTGGAGACCTTGTGGGGACTATCGCAGATTAAACGCTGTAACAGTTCCTGACCGTTACCCGATACCCCACATCCATAATTTCTCCATGAATCTAAATGGTTGCAAAATATTCTCGAAAATAGATTTGGTCCGAGCCTATCATCTCATACCTGTCGCTCCTGATGATGTTTTTAAAACGGCTATAACAACACCATTTGGCCTATTCGAATTTACTCGAATGCCTTTTGGCCTACGCAACGCCGCTCAAACATTCCAGAGATTCATTAATTCAATTGTCAGAGACTTAGATTTCGTTTTCGCTTATATAGACGATATTCTTGTGGCTTCGCACACCGAGGAACAACACCGACTTCATTTGGAACAACTGTTCCAACGATTATCTGAGTTTGGTGTCAACATCAAGAGCTCAAAATGTATTTTTGGTGCTCAAACCCTTGATTTCCTCAGTCACAACATCTCTGCAAATGGCATATATCCTTCACAGGAAAGAATACGTGCCATCGCAGAATTCCCATGTCCTACTTCGATTAAACGCATCCAGCAATTTATCGGCATGGTAAACTACTATCACCGATTTATACCTAAACTTGCTGAAATGCTTGCTCCTATCCATTCACACTTAGCTGCATTGCTGAAAATGCCCAAATCAGCCAAGAACTTCTCCTGGCCTGAACAGTGTGAAGAGGCATTCAAAAAGCTAAAAGATGCGCTATCACAAATAACTCTTCTAGCACATCCATTGGATAATACAAAATTCAATCTTACAACTGATGCATCAAACACCGCAGTAGGAGCAGTTCTTCAACAATACCACAATGGTTGTTGGGAACCACTAGGATTCTTCTCTAAGAAACTCTCAGACGCTGAAATCAAATATTCAGCTTTCGACAGGGAATTGTTAGCAATATATTTAGCAATCAAACATTTTCGTTACTTTGTCGAGGGTCGAAATTTTGTTATTTATACCGACCATAAACCTCTGACTCGAGCCATTCAATCGAAAACCGAACGTAGTCCAAGGCAAGCACGCCACTTAGATTACATTTCTCAATTTACTACGGATATTCAACATATTCACGGCAAAGACAATGTGGTCGCTGATACGCTTTCTCGCACATCAGATCACGAAGCTGCCGCTGTCGAAACTAACTTCGACATTAACACAATCGCTAAGTCACAGAAGACAGACCTAGAACTTCAGAATTTACTTTCTGGTTCTACAAGTCACACTAGTTCCAACATGAAACTAGAGCTCTTCTTACTACCTGGCCTAGAGATTTACTGCGAAACATCAACAGGCAACAATCGTCCTTACATTGCAGAACCATTACGTCGAACTATCTTCGACACTCTGCACAATATTTCGCATCCAAGTATCCGTTCAACTCGTAAATTAATCACAACTCGATATTTTTGGCCAAACATAAACAAAGATGTAACTCAATGGGCACAATCTTGTTTATCATGTCAGAAATGTAAAGTACAACGACATACCAAATCTCAACACGAAAAATTTGCAATTCCACCAGGTCGATTCGAGCATATTCATTTAGACATTGTGGGACCACTTCCTCCTTCTAATGGATATACACATATACTAACTTGTGTCGATAGATTCACTCGTTGGCCCGAAGCATACTGCATAAAAGATATTTCGGCTGCAACCATTGCTCAAACATTTGTAGAAAATTACATTTCCAGATTTGGGGTTCCAGGTACAATTACTACCGACCAAGGAAGTCAATTCGAGTCCAAGCTATTCACTGAACTTATCAGACTCTTGGGCTCACATCGAATTCGCACAACTTCCTACCACCCCCAATCCAACGGCATGGTCGAACGGTTTCACCGTCAGCTCAAAACATCTTTGAAGGCCCGAGGCAACACAATTTATTGGAGCTCAGAAATTCCAATAGTTTTACTTGGAATCCGAGCAGCGGTGAAAGAAGATCTAAAATGTTCACCAGCTGAACTTGTCTATGGACAGACAATCAAGCTACCCGGTGAAATCTTTATCGAAAATCCTCCTTCACCTCAAACAAACAGCGACACAATAATCGACAAGCTACGCTCAACCATGAATAACTTATTACCCACTGAACCACGTCAAAGCAAACAAGATGACATTTTTGTTCCAAAATTACTGGACAAGTGCGAGTTTGTTTTCGTCAGGGTAGATAAAATTCGCACCGGTTTCACTGCTCCTTACGAAGGCCCATACAAAGTAATTAGGCGCCTGCGTAAGAAATTTGTTCTCTCAATCAAAAACAAACAGCAAACCATCTCTATAGACAGACTAAAACCAGCATATGGAATCTTGTGCTCAACCGAAAAATCACCTTCGCGAGCACACAAGAATGTACGTTTAGTCCTCTGACAGGTATTAGGAATTTTTCTTTTGGGAAGATCCTCACTTGGTGGAGGGTGTGTAGCGGACGTTGCTCGCACCAGCAATTCAACTTCGATGCAACAGCCATCGAGAACGAAGTAAATAAAAAAAACAAAATAAATAAATGGAACAAATACATAAATACAAATAGATTATCGTTTTCCTATTCGTGATTTTGATAAAAAAATATTGAAAAACGGGATTATAAAAATCATTCGATATTGTGACTTTAAAGAAAGCATCTCGGTGTATAGAAAATTTTGTGGTCAAAATAAATAAGTTAATAAAATTTAATTTGTAAAAGATAACATACTATTGTAAAACAAAATCATAATAAATAATAATTATTATAATTTATAAATAAAATAATATCGTGTATTATAATTAAGTGCTAAACATTACGCACCATACGCGATAAAACACTTCTACAGATGCCAATAAACCACAGTCTTCAGTTCCTGGCACATCTAGTTCGGCATGACTAGTAGCTGAACCATTTCAGGCAGCCAACACAGAACGTTCAAACAGCGAACTTTTTTGGAATCAATTCGCTTGGTGTATCAATTTTTGCTGCTACTACGCTTTTACCTACAGCTATGGTAAACGTTAAAACCAACACGTGTAGTTCGTTACGATGTCGAGTTCTTTTGGATTCAGGATCTGAGGCATCTTTTGTTAATGAGACTTGCGCTCAGAAGCCGCAACTGCCAAGAAAAAATGCGCGTCTCATTATTACTGGGCTTGGACAACTTGGTACCAGCACATCAAGAGGAAGAATCACGTTGGAAATATCTTCAGTTTACTCAGACGAAAGCATTTCTGTTCAAGCATATGTGCTGCCTGTTGTTACGTCAGCCTTACCCATTACCCTACACTCAGGTAAAGATTGATCAGTGGCAATACCTGGACCATCTTCAACTAGCCGACCCTAATTTTAATATCCCTGGAGGGGTTGATTTTTTAATCGGAGCTGATAACTTTTCCAAATCTTAAGTGATGGAAAGGTCACAGGAGTTGGCAATCAACCAATAGCTCTAAACTCAAGTTTTGGATGGATCATTGCTGGAAATACCGAACATCAACATGCTGTGCGTTCTTATCATACCACTATATGCTCTCAAATTGAAGCTGATATTGACCTGTCTTCTTTGCGAAGGTTGTGGGAAATAGATGATTTGCCAGAGCAAAAGCATCTCACCGTAGACGAGGAAGAATGTGAGCGATATTTCATTCAAACTACCACAAGGAACCCCGATAAATGATTTATTGTCCGACTACCATTTAAGGCTTCACCCACGCTTCTCGGAAAGTCCTACACAATGGCTTTTCAAAGGCAATAGAGAAAAAGGGTGCGCGAAACCCGGTGTTTTATGAGCTGTACAAAAATTACATGGATGAATTCCTAGCCTTAGGACACATGCAGGAAGCTGTAACCATAAATGACTCAAATACCTGTTTTCTTCCCCATCATGGTGTCAAGCTAAGAGTGGTGTTTGATGCCTCTGCTAAAACGAGCAGTGGATATTCACTCAACGATATTATGCTTATTGGGCCCATCGTACAAAACAGTTTGTATCAGATAGTCGTTAGATTCCGAAAACATCAAGTGGTATTTACGGGGGATATAGAAAAGATGTTTCTGATTGCCCCAGAAGATCAAAAATATCAAATGATTTTATAGAGAAGCAACCCATCTGATCAGGTCAAAGCATATAAATTAAGAACAGTGGCCTTTGGAATGAACCCAGCATCATTTCTAGCAACTAGGACCTTACTTCAGATAGCAGAGGAAAACAGCGTTCAATTTCCTGAAGAAGCTAAGCGGATCAAAGAGGCAAAGATTCTAAGGCCCAAAATTGCGCAACTTTTATCTGAATCTGGGTTCTCTTTACGAAAGTGGACTTCTAACTATTCATCATTACTTAAGGATTTGTCTGAAGACCAGATAGGAGTAACTCCGAAAGAGATTGACGAAAACTCGAAAGCAATTAAGTTGCTGGGTCTTCAGTGGAATCCATTTGATGATAGCTTTTCTTTTCAAGTGACATTAAAAGGTGAGGCAGTAGCAACAAAACGACAAATATTGTCGGAAGCGTCGCGAGTTTTCGACTCGTTAGGATGGTTAGATCCTGTCATCGTGCGAATCAAAATCCTATTTCAAGGTCTTTGGCTCAAGAAATTGAGTTAGGACGACGAGCTGCCACACAGCCTAAAGGAAGAATGGTTTTTACTTCGCAGCGGACTAGCAGATCTGCAAAGTATTAGAATTCCTCGCTGGCTTTTAACCAATAAGGCCAAACCAATTGAGCTTCATGGATTCGCTGATGCATCCGAAAAGGCGTGTGCTACTGCAGTTTATTGTAGATGTACCGCCAGTGATAATTTAATAAAGGTTTCTTCAGCCGACCTTTGTACCTACCAGGACTGCCAAAATTCTTAGGACAATTGATAGAGATCATTGGTATCATGTATCATCCCATGATAACGCTGCCGATTGTGCTTCTCGAGGAAATTTGCCATGTGGTGGAATGGACCGAGCTGCCACGTAGCAAGTAGCAGTAACAATACCTACTTTTATTGAAGAAGTCGCTACAAGGTTCTCCAACTGGCATAAATTTGTGAAAACTCTTACGATTATTCAGCGGTTTGTTACTAATGCCAAATTATCTCAGCAAGAACGAGAAAAAAGCCACAGCAAACACTCAAAGACGATGATAAAATTTGCTGACATGGAGGCAACTCAGAAAATAGTGTTTCAGGGCATTCAAGGAAATTACAACTTGTGTGAGGAACAATGCCATACTTCAGAAGCAACGGATGAGTGACTTACCCCTTGCCAGAGTGGAGCAGAATAGGCCGTTCCTAAAAGTTAGGGTCGACTATGCCGGGCCGATTAATGTCTACATGAGAAGAGGTCGTGGACAGAAGCCAATCAAAAGTTACATGTGTATATTTGTCTGCCTTAGCACAAAGGCAATACATATTGAATTGGTGGGTGATCTAAGAACTGATATGTTTTTGGGTGCATTAAAGAGACTTACTTCTCGACGTGAAATCTGTAGTGATGTCTTTAGTGACAACGGCACCAATTTTGTTGGTGCAAGGAACCAGCTTAAGGAGCTCTTTGGTTTTCTTGAAGAAAATAATAACACAATTTATAGCTGTCTCTGTAAGTTATCAATTAATTGGCACTTCAACCCACCTAGTGCTGCACATTTCTGTGGAATTACGTTACTGGCTGAAATAGAAGCGATATTAAACTCGAGGCCTTTGTGTGTGCTATCAGCTGATGACCTCAATGCCTTGACACCAGCCCATTTTATAATTGGTCATCCTTTAACACAAATACCTGAAATCGATATTAAAGATGTGCGCTTAAATCGACTGACGAGATGGCAGCTTGTCAAGCAAACTAGTCAACATTTTTGGAAGCGCTGGTCTGATGAGTACCTTACTTCCCAACAAGGTCGATCAAAGTGGTACACCAAGAAATCGGAGTTAGCACAAGGTGACATGGTAGTATTGTAATAAGGAACGAAAATTTGCCACCATCACACTGGGCACTTGATAAAGTTGAAGAAATGCATCCAGGATCCGATGGTCGTATTCGAGTGGTCGCACGCTTTTAACAAAAACCTGGAAGCCTGAAAAGACCAATCCATAAGTTATGTTTACTTCCCATTAATTGAATCGGGTGATTCAAGGCCGGCGGGATAGGAATTCAGGAGACAAAATCCACGCATATTAACTTTACTTATCAAAAGGATTACCACCTACCTATAGAAATTAACTCGCGACTCGCGCCATTTGCAAATACAGCTAAATACCTTGGCATGACCCTCGATGCCAAGCTCAAGTGGAGAAAGTATGTCATAAAGAAAACAAAAAGAACATAACTCAGAAAGCTGAGAAAAATGTATTGGCTCATAGGTAGAGGCTCTGAGCTTACAATTCACAATAAGTTGCTGCTATATCGGCAAATTCTGAAGGCGATATGGATCTATGGTATGCAACTCTGGGGATGTACCAAGCAAACAAACGCCAAAATGATATAGACGTTTCAAAACAAGGTTCTTCTTAGCATAGTCAATGCTGCGTGGTACACAAGAAATGAAGACCTTCACTGGGACCTATACGGATGGAATACACGAAAGATGAAATTAAAATGCATGCCGCAAAACACGAAATAATAAGGCTCCAGGGACTGGAACATGGAAAACCCTATATTCGCCCTGTTGGCGCCACCACTAAATATACACGACCGATGCGAGGCCTGGTGGTAAACATCTTGAAGTAACCAAAAAAGTATTTTATTTATTCGTGTAAATAAAAGTGCCTCCTTTTTTCGTGAATACTCTCGCCCATTCGACAAGATAATCGTAAATCTGCTAAGCCATCGTGGTTAACAAAATTGGTCCTTAAAACCGGATGTGTGCATAAAATCAAATCGTAATAATTCACGGGTGATTTATCAAGTTTTACTCATCGTGTGTGACACACATTATCATAAAATCGTATATCGTATAATTGTGTTCGAGAGTATTCTACATCGTTATAAAAGAAGTCACGTGTTCATCAATTCTGTACTCTAGTGAATATGACACTCGAGCAAAGCAGGCATCGCTCCAGAAGACTCTAGAACGGGCCCTTAAACGTGTAAGGAGTTAAGTGAGAATACCGAAGTTACAAAAGAGACAATCGAAGTCCAGATTGATCACCTGGAACAAAAGTACACTGGATTTTGTGATACATAAGACAAGGTCGAGGCAGTGTGTGGTGAGAATGAGTTAGAGCAACAATTCGGCATTCGAGAACAAATCGAAGAGTATTATTTCGCCGCAAGCTCAAATCTCAAAACATTATTGAGAAAATTTACCTCGGCGACTTCAACACATGATGTCAAAGCAATTCCAGTCGATGCTTCCACACCACAACAATCAATCCAAATTCAGTTACCACGCATCAAGGTTCCTGTCTTCGATGGCAATTACGGAAATTGGACCGAATTCGAAAGTTTGTTCACTGATCTGATCGACAAGAATCCCAGATTGACAAATTCGCAGAAGCTCCATTACCTGAAAGCAAATCTAACTGGTGAAGTTGCTACCCTATTGAGAACGGTACAGATCAGCGATGCCAACTACACAGAAGCATGGAATAGCCTCACCAATCGGTACAAACATCGACGTTTCATCATCGACAGTCACCTCCATCGATTCCGAAATATGCCCGCAGCCCTTCATGAATCGAGGGGCATCATCGATACCTCTACAGACACAGTTCGAAGTCTGAAGGTTTTGGCCGTTCCGGTAGCCACCTGAGATATCATTCTAGTCAACATCATCGTCGACAAACTCGATCCAGAAACTCACCGTCAATGGGAATTGACACTAGCTCGAACGAAGTATCCCACATATCAAGAACTTATGGATTTCTTGGAGACTCGATGGCAATCATTGGAAATGATTTCCATGTTTAAGTCAAATCCGTCGCAACCAATCACATCATCGTCAATACGCCGGAGAAACGAGCCAACAACAATTCGTTCACCATCAACAGCTCAACCATCGTCATCTCGCGCGAGCTCGAAGCGCGAATCTTCATCGTAACCATCTCATTCGTTCGTCGCTACTTCGACTCCAACCATTTCCCTGGGCTGTCCATTTTGCAGCCAGGAACACAATGCGTTGCAGTGCATCAAATTTAAATCATTATCGTTCGATCAGAAATCAAACAAAATTCGTGAAAACAATCTGTGTTTCAACTGCCTACGGAAGGGACACCGTAGCACAGAATGTCGTTCAAGTTTCTGTCAAGTCTGCAACCGCAGACATGATACCCTACTACATATATCGGACGGGTTATCTCGAACTCCAGTCACCAACACAAGTAAAACATCGAATGACAACTCGCAAACTGCCGAAAATTCGAACAATGCTAATTCGCATCACACCACATCGCCGCTGACAGATGTATTACTCGCAACAGCAGTTGGGATCGTCGCAAACGGAAAACAAGATTTCACCATTCGAGCCCTGCTTGACTCAGGGTTCCAAGTAAATCTCATTTCTAAAAACGCCATAACTCGGATTGGCTTAAAACGGAAACCAGCCTCAATCTCAATTAACGAAATTGGTGTCATTTAAGCAGCCAAATCACAATCGATTATCGAATTCGTTCTTAAATCATGTGTTGATTTAAGATTCTCGATTTCCTTCACTGAAGTTGTCGTCGAAAGAATAACTGGCACCTTGCCATCACAATACATCGAATCGCAACAGTGCAAACATCTAGACCAGCTACAATTGGCCGATCCTCATTTCAATCGTCCTCACAAAATCGACGTGCTGCTTGGGGCAGATGTCCTCGGAATGGTTCATATGGATGGACGCATAAAATCTGTCAACGGTTCGCCATTCGCACAAGAAACCAAACTGGGACATATCTTGTTTGGGAGATTCGATCGAAACACAATCATACACTCCTTAAGTGCGACTGCACTCATCTAGAATTACACCAACGTTGACAACACTTTGAAGTCATTTTGGGAGCTTCAAAATGTGCCAGCAGCCCAAGAACTCACGGAAGATGAAAGTCAATGCGAAAGGCACTTTCAATCGACGCATTCCAGAAACTAGGAAGGAAGATATATCGCGCAACTCCCATTCGTTGATCAGCCATTGCCACTCGGAACATCTCAAGAAGGTGCAATCGTCAGACTGAAGCATATGGAACGCCGGTTTTTGAAGAATCCGTAGTTACGCATCGAATACCGAGACTTCATGCAAGCCTATCTCGAGCAGCATCACATGGAAGCATTGCCAGTCTACGATGGGAAAATTACAAATCAAACGTGCTATATCCCACACCATGGCGTGATGCAGGGGTCTAGCTCAAAGCCAAAATTACGTCTGGTTTTTGACGCCTCATACAAGATGACTTCCGGAATTTCACTCAATCAAAACCTTCGTATCGGTCCCAAGCTTCAACAGAATCTATTCACGATTCTCACTCGATTTCGACAACACAAATTCGTATTCATCGCAGATCTCCGACAGATGTATCGACAGATCTTAGTGGCTCCTGAGCACCAAGATTATCAACGGATAGTTTGGAGAACAACGCCTGAGGACCCAATTCAAGATTATCGTTTGCGCACAGTAACCTACGGTACAAGCTGTGCTCCGTATCTGGCAATACGCATGCTTAATCAGTTGGCACATGACGAATCCAAGCAATATCCCATCGCTGCGAAGGTCGCTATTGCAGACTTCTATGTAGACGACCTGATGACGTGCACAAACGAAGTCAAGGAATTGCTTGAAATCCAGCAACAGATGATAGCACTATTCCAATGTGGCGGCTTTGATCTTCGAAAATGGTCGTCAAATTGCCAATCTCTACTCGATCAAGTGTCATCAGAATACCACGAACATCGGCCATTGCGGGAATTGAAATGGGAAGAATCGGTCAAGGCATTTGGGCTACATTGGGTACCATCGGGAGATTATTTTGCATTTAAAATCGAAAACTTTCCAGAATCGCAAGTAACAACCAATCGAATCACCCTCTCAAAGGCTTCAAGGATATTCGACCCGCTCGGGTGCTTATCCCCTAAAATCTGGGATTCTTGGAAACAATCAAAATCACTCGTTGGATGGACTATCAAACATGTCGCAACAATCTTCAGATACACGGCTTCAGCGACGCCTCAATGAAAGCATATGCTGCGGTCGTATATGCTCGCACCACGTGAGCAGATGAATCAGTTAAAATCACTATATCTTAGCAGCGAAAAGCAAGGTCGCCCCACTCAAAACCGTCAGTCTACCGCGCTTGGAATTATGCGCCATTGTGTTACTAGCCAACCTCATGCACAAGATCGTCCAGTCACTCAAACTCAACGACATACAACAGTTCGCATGGACCGATTCGCAAGTGGTTCTTGGATGGCTCCGCAGTCCTCCGAATCGATGGAAAACATTCGTCGCGAATCGCGTTTCGCAAATTCTCGATCATCTAAAATCCAATGAATGGCGGTATGTTGATACTCGACACATCCCCGCAGATTGGGTGTCTCGCGCCATCGATCCTTCGCTGCTTCACGATCATCATATTTGGTGGAGAGGTCCTGAATGGCTGTCGAAACACTCGGACACTTGGCCAACGCACAAAATCAATGATTACTCCATCCCATTGGAAGAATGTAGCACCACTTCCATGGTCATCACACAGTCAAACGAAGCATCAAGTTCTGATGGGATCGAACAACTTCTGAATCGCTGTTCCACTCTCGGAAAAGTACTTCGCATCACAGCCTATTGTAGACGTTTCGTGCAACAACTTTGCATCAACAAAGCCGATCGTGATCCCAGCTTCATCACCGTGCCTGAAATGAATCGGTCATTCCATTTTTGGGTCCGATTCGTGCAGAGAGCCCACTTCTCCGACGATATCAGTCGATGCCAATCAGGAGGAAACCTGTTGAATAAAAGTGTGCTTCGTTCACTCAACCCATTTACCGAAAACCAGTCAACTCACTACGTTAATCGTCGCACAGGCATATCAAACCACACTCCACGGTGGCCAGCAATTAATGTTGGCACATCTTCGAAGCCGATTTTGGATAATCAATGTCAAGAAGCTGGTCCGTGCGCATGTTCGCCATTGCGTAACATGCTTTCGTTATCGCTCAACCACTGGTCAGCAACTAATGGCTAATCTTGCAGCACCACGTGTTACCCCATCCAGAGCTTTTCTACATAGTGGAGTGGATTACGCTGGCCCGTTCTCGATCAAACTAAGCAAGGGCCACGGTGTAAAATCAACGAAGGGGTACGTGTGCTTATTCGTGTGCCTATCAACAAAGGCGCTTCATCCGGAGATGGTGTCAGGCAAGGTTCAATCGTTGTACAGCGACCGCGGCACCAACTTCATTGGATCCAATCGTCAACTAACGTCGCTTTATCACCACAGCACAAGGAATGTGAACCCTGAAGTCGCCACAATGCTGGCCCAAGGCAACACGAATTGGTGCTTCAACCCGCCTGCTTCACCACACTTCGGAGGCTTATGGGAGATAGGGGGAGAAATCAGTCAAACACCATCTTCGAAGAATCATGGGCAACAATTACTCACTTTCAAAGAGATGACAACACTTCTTTGCCAGATTGAAGCTTGCCTAAACTCGAGGCCATTGTGCCCCATGTCGGATGATCCCGAGGACTAAACCACCCTCATTCCCGGTCACTGTCTCATCGGAGAGCCACCCATCACCATTCCAGAACCATCATTACTTGACATCCAATCGAATCGCCTCAATCGATATCAGCAAATCCAACAAATGTACCAACATTTCTGGAGGGTATGGTCGACTGAATATCTGTCACGACTGCAGCAACATCCTAAATGGCTCAAGACAAACGTTAACTTCAAGGTCGGTCAACTGGTTCTCATCAAAAACGAACTTTGCCTACCAGCAAAATGGGCCGAATCAGTGCTATTCATCCGGGCACTGATGGTCTCATCCGCACAGTCACGCTAAAATGTCAGGGCATCACACTCACGAGACCGATAGTAAAATTGTGTCTACTGCCGATCCCAGACAACATCGACAACTAAAGGATTAATCCTTTAGGCCGGCCGGCAATGTTGGCGCCACCACTAAATACACGACCGGTGCGAGGCTTGGTGGTAAACATCTTGAAACAGCCAATTTCCCTTCGCCAGGCAACACCAAAAACAAAATGGAAAAACGTCAAACTACACGACGTGTTTTTAGTCGGTCTTCTCTCTTCGTCATCAATCGTCATAAGAACAACAACGTGTGCATCAAAACAGTGGCCATTTTAATCAAATAAAAATAAAAATATAATCGATAATAATCTCGTGTAATAATACTCGTTTTTGAAGAAATAATAACAATTAATAATAATTATCAAGTGAAATAAAAGTAATCTGATTTTCGTTTTAATTAAAGTATTTTATTTATTCGTGTAAATCAAAGTGCCCCCTTTTTTCGTGAATACTCTCATCCATTCGACAAGACAATCGCAAATCTGCTAAGCCATCGTGGTTAACACGCCATATATTAGATAATCATGTCGTTGAAAGAAGACTCCAAAGAAAGAGGCCACTTGACCTAGTGAACTGACCAAATTAAAAATAAATACCTGTAGCTTTAATTAATTATGGGACTAACCAGTAGGTTACACAAGGAGAATTTTACTAGAAATATAAAAATTTGTATTTGAAAGAAAAATTGCTAGATGAGCTCAGTCTCAGTCGTAATCAAAAATAAAAAAATAAAAAAAAAAAATAAGGGGTTAGGGCAGCTGTAGAACGCTGGGAGGTTGCTCAAAACTGATCCTACTGGCGCAGAATTCCAGGTTTGCGACAGGCATGAAGTATATACATATATCACCTTCGAAGAAATGTATATCACCTTCGTCAGTCAGGGTTAAGGAGTGTCTTGAACTTAGGAAACATGAGTTGAGGCTGCTTACTAGCTTCCTTACAAGTCACGTCCCCTTAACGGATCACCTTAAGAAGATTGGCCTAAGTATGACAGGCGGATACCGCTTCTGCGAACGGGAAGCGGAATTAGCGGAATATGTTCTGTGCCATTGCCCAGCCATGTTCCACCAAAGATTGCAAAGTAGTATTGACCGGTATTATTGTCAGGCTCATAGGAGCTTGAATATTGTGCGGGCAGCTATTTGAATAGGGGCGAGATGGCCCTTCAATTAATAATAATAATAATACTGTGATGTTTAGCGAGTATTAAAAAATCTAATTGTACCAGTACTACTGGTGACTGTTCTCAGGTGACACAGGTGATGAATATCCCAAATTTAGATAGTCGTACATCGCCGCCCGATTAGATTAAGCAAGGAGCACGTGACTCTCCAAACCCATATCTTTAATAAACACACAATTTATAAATGCAAAAAATCTTTTAAAGTGGTGTAGGTATCCATAATTATTATAATAATCATTAAACATGATTATCGTAATATTATATGGCGTTCTTTTGATTTTTAGCCATTATGGGTACGCGAATTATCAAAAATTATACAATATTATCAATCGAACGAACATAAAATGATCGTTTGAAAGGAAGTTAGTAATTGGTCGAAAATACATACATCCATAATGTTAGAGTTCGGCGTACGATATTAAATAAATCTTGTTAAACGTTACCGTCGAGTATTCGATATTTTTATAAGACAACAACAGAAGAAAGAAATAAAACATCTACCTAATTGATTTTTTTATAAAATTATCCAAATATTAATGGATTTAATGAAGGTCAATTTTTGATTTTCAGCATATTGTTGTTTAAATAATAAATAAACATAAAATAAAAACGGACGATCAAAACGCAACAAATTATTATGTTTCTTGTACATATAGTCACTGGTATTTATGTAGTTTCAGATCGATTATCAAAAATTTTGTAGCATTAAAATAATAGTCTCGATTGAGATGATCATATACGTGTACTTATTAGCATTATTATAAAACTAAAGGATATCATTAAATATATAAAAATCGAGTAAAGTTTTAATGATTTGTAAATCTTGGAAATAAATGTAACATTTTTTTTTTTACAACGAATTTTGGTTTACGTTTAAGACACAAATATTTGATCTCAGGTGTTATTTCAATCTGTTTGTAAAACTTTGAGTGATTATCTTACAAAAACAAAACGTTTGAATAAATTTATCCAATTTTGTATTCTTTTGTCAATTTTATGCGAGATAAATCTTTTTTTAATGCAAGGTGAATGATCCCAATTAGATTTGTCTTAATTAATCTTTTTAATCAAAATATTATACCTCCTACTTGACTTTAAAATACAAAAAAGGTGAATTGCATTTTGTACATGTTGTTTATTGTGTATGGTTAAAAGTTTATCTATCTCGACATAAAACAGAAAACACAATATTTATGTATAAAATATAATATTTGCAATTTATGTAAGACGCAATCTTGAATCGTTTAAACTAGGAAATATCACGATTTAGAATGCAGAAGCAAAAGTAAAAACGAGTGGTGTATAATAATATGTTCCATAGACAATAATTATATGGTAAACCAATGCTACACAGGAGACAGGTAAAGGCATATGGCAATTGGAAATGTTGATGTAAATTATCAAGATTGTTTTAATTTAATTTTGTTTTTTATTAATAATAAAATGGTCGTAGAGAGTTTGCTTAAAGTATGTCATCGAATGAACGGAAAGTCAAACAAAATTATTCGATATAAAGTTAGCGGAAGCCGATTACGATTTTTACTGTGACAACTCGTACAAGGTTATTTTTGCCAGAATGCACCAATTGTCCAACAGGTCGCGGGTAGATTTTTTTCTTTTAGGATCACAATATCTCCAAAAAAACTTCAACATCTATAAAATTTGATTTTCAAAAAATTCAACTTCAGCAATACCATTTTTTGCAATTGTTAAAAGAACAATCGTTCAATGATACTTTTATGACATTAAGCAATAAAATTGATGATCAATTAGCAAAAATTGAAGAAAAAAGGCCAAATTATTAAACGCACTTCAATTCTGTTGGGAAATGTTGACCCCTTGCGACTTATGTATTTCACTAAACATTTGTATAGCCTAGCCATATGAAACTATTATGCATATAGGTGCATTCAAAATACAAAGTTTTACTTTGTACTAAATAACTTAACTTGTACTAAAAGTAGAAATACATTTTTTATCTAAATTAGAAATATCTTTAAAAAAAATATTTCTAGCTGAGCCAGCTCAAAATATTGAGTGGCTGCATTTTCAGTATTATTGGCTCTATATTTCTTTCATTTGGCGTTCTGTGCTATCTAGGCTAGAAATAACTCTCAGGGCATTTAATACATGGAGATTAATATGAATAAAATTAGTACTTATTACAACAAGTAATTTTAGCCCTTATAATTTTTAATACACAAATAAAAATTACAATTTAAGTACAGTTGATGAATTTTCCACTTAAAAAAATAACTTTTGTTCGTTTATTAAATACGATAACTACTAATTAGTACACATACCAACAAGTATTAATTTTAAGTATTATTAGCTAGATAGCACAAAACGATAAATGAAAGAATTATAAAGTCAATAATACTGAACATGTATCCACACAATATAGAAATATTTTTTAAAGATATTTCTAATTTAGATAAAAAATGTATTTCTACTTTTAGTACAGAAGTATTTAGTACAAAGTAAAGCTTTGTATTTTGAATGCACCTGTGCATATAATAGTTTCATATGGATAGTGGTGTCAATTTTAATAAACCAAGAAAGATCTTAATCAATTATTATCTGCCTGGGTGGACGAAAAAGTTGCTTGCTATGGCAAAAGATAAGCTGCTGAAAACCGTATAAGTATGTGTGGGTGATGCATGGTAATATTTTCTGTCGAAAGTCAGATGATGATATACGAATTAGATTTGGCTAAATTAATAAGTGACAATATTAAATAATTTAAAGACGTATCATCTTTAAATAGAGAGTAGAGTGCATCTTTTTCAAGTTACCCCGACGTCATCGAAGATAGCGATGCCTTAAAAATTGAATCATTTTCTTTCTTCGTTTAAAAATTTTATTAAATTTTCATTTAGTTTATTTATATAATACGTGAATTTTGTGGTATTTTTGTGCGCAGTTAGTGAAACGTGTAGCATAATATATTTCCTAACATTTGATGGTTATTTTTCTCTATCTTTCTCGGTTTCCCCGTTTACATAAAAGCATCTCAGTTGGGTTGAAATATGCGGAAATGTACGTTACGCGTTCGTTAAGTGTTAAGGTAGTTTTTATTAACTGTTTAATGATCAGTGAAATATTATGCAAATTTTTATAGTTGTGATCGAATCGAAATTTACAACTGGATCCTATCACAACTATAAATAAATTTGCATAAGGTAATGTTGGTATTATACCGGGTGATTTTTTTTAACCTGATACACTCAAATATCTCGGAAAATAAGCACTCTACGAAAAAATGGTAGAGATCAAAATTTAATTATTCCGCGGGAGAAATACATTAGTGTTAAAATTAGAATCCCCTCCCCCCTCCTTGCAGGTGGGGCGGAGGTAACTTTGAAACTAAGATAGGAACCCCTATTTTTTATTACAGATTCGGGTTCTACGGCTAAAAATACGTAGGATTTGGCTGAAACATTTTTTTTAATTCATGATAGATAGCGCTGTAATTGACGATATTCGATTTTTTTTAATTTCTCCCCACTGAGAACCTACGCAAACGATTCTGCAATACGTCTGCAATAAAAATACCATGTTTCGTTGTAAATACACGAAGTTAGTTTTAAACAATTTGTATTTCTTAAATTTTCAATTACTGAATAATGGCTTGTCATTATCGTAGCTCCGGAACATGCGATTAAATCAGCTTTCAAATTAATGAAATTGTTTGTGTTTTGTTTTAGAAAAATACCGATTCAGTCCGAAAATTATTTCGAAAACAGCAATACTTGTGTAAAGCTATCAATACTACTTCAGAATGGTGTATTTAACTGTACAAGAGAAAATTGAATTGATTCTGGTTTATGGAGAAGCTGGCCGGAGTTTTGATAAAATTTATTACTGTTGGAAGTGTTCAACCGAAGAAAAAAAGGACTCGTCCAGCAACAGTCACCGAAAAAAATTATGAAATTTATGTGTTGACTGCAGTAACTCATAATCCTCATATTAGTATACGAGAAATAGCTAGCGATTCCGGATTGTCCCAGACCAGAGTTTGGAAAATTTTAAAAGGTCATAAGTATCATCCGTATCATGTGTCTTTACACCAAGATCTTCATGGCGTTGATTTCGAAAATCGGGTAACTTTTTGTCAGTGAGCACGTGAACAAATACAGTAAAATCCAAATTTTGTTCAATACGTATTGTTCTCCGACGAGTCGTCTTTTACAAACCATGAAACGGTTAATCGCCACAACATGCATTACTGGAGTGTTGAAAATCCGCACTGGCTTCGCTAAGTTGAACATCAGCGACCTTGGACTGTCAATGTGTGGTGTGGAATTCAACTTGAATGGTCAAATGTACCGAGATATTTTAGAGAATGAACTGCCAACATTATTTGAAAACCTGAGCTTAGAAGTGCGACGGAACATGTGGTTTCAACATGATGGTTGTCCCGCACACCATTCGTTGGTAGCACGTGTAGTACTTGATCTTGATTTCAATGGTCGGTGGATTGGGAGAGCTGGTCCGGTAAATTGGCCTTCTAGATCACCAGATCTTACTCCGCCAGATTTCTTTTTGTGAGGCTATCTCAAAGACCAAGTTTACAAACAAAATCCAACAACACGTGAGAATATGATTGAGCGGATCAGAAATGCTTGTGCTGAAATTCAAGCAGACACACTCCTCAGTTGTATACAGTTATTTGAAATGTGGATTAATGAGTGCATTGAAGTCGAAGGCCATCATTTTGAGCACTTAATTTAATTGAAAGATGATGAGGCAAGGGGACTCATGTAAATCAAGCACCCTTTTCCCAATTATTCGAAATTTGCAAAATGAATAAATTGTTTAAGGCTAACTTCGTGTATTTACAATGAAACCATGGTACTTTTATTGCAGACGTATTGCAGAATCGTTTGCGTAGGTTCTCAGTAGGAGAAATAAAAAAAAATCGAATATCGTCAATTACAGCGCTATCTATCATGAATGGAAAAAAATGTTTCAGCCAAATCCTACGTATTTTTAGCCGTAGAATCCGAATATGCAATAAAAAATAGGGGTTCCTATCTTAGTTTCAAAGTAACCAATGCCCCACTTAGAAGCAGGGGGGAGGAGTTCTAATTTCTAATTTTAACACTAATGTATTTCCCCCGCGGAATAATTAAATTTTGTTCTTAACCATTTTTTTCGTAGAGTGCTTATTTTCCGAGATATTTGAGTGTATCAGGTTAAAAAAATCACCCGGTATAAGTATGGCTAATTAGCTTAAAAAAATAAAAAATAAACTGAGTATAGAATTATTACGGGGGGGGGGGGGGGGAGGGGCAGTTTGTTTCGCTCCTCGCAATATTATTTTCTTTCATGTGGA
The DNA here is from genome assembly GCA_963556165.1 of Tipula helvola. NCBI lineage: Eukaryota > Metazoa > Arthropoda > Insecta > Diptera > Tipulidae > Tipula > Tipula helvola. The sequence goes on along the minus strand of OY744481.1, from coordinate 150,144,721 downwards.
CCTAGTCCACGAAGTATAGCCGTTCATCATACAAATAATAATAATGATACATTTTATTTTTATATTTTTATACTTTGCAATATTTTATTTTTATTAATATACGTTATAAATGTCGACAAACCGTTATGTTAATTTTGTATAATGTTATAATTTCAAGTGGAATAACTTTCGTCCTCGAATTCCTTGCAACGATCTTTTTGTTATTCTACAAATATTTTTCCTTTTATTATCTCTATTCGCGATTTGCAACAAAGTAGCTGATATCTGGTGACCGGAATCAGAACATACGATAAAGGTGATCAGAACTGTCAAAACAAAGATTTCTATAGGAAAATGCTTAGAAAAAATTTATCATGGTAAGGATTTAAATAAATTTAGTATATAAAATAATAAACTTACAAAAAAAAGGATGAAATTGATTGATTAAATTGTATTCTATTTAGTGGATTTAAAGTTTCCTTAAATCAACAAGAATAATGTGCAAAAATGTCATATCACCAAACTACCCTCATTGTTTATACTTTTAGTCCGATGATCCAACCGAAAATAGCGATACTGATTAGAATCCCCGATATTTTGAAATATTTGGGTGGAATGAGAAGACCTTTCTTACAAGGAGAAAAATTGGTACGAGCTGATCATGTTATAAAAATCGGATTTTTGAAATCCAAACCACATATACAGTCCATCCATATTTTTGGTTTATTTCTACAAACCTCACATCCTAGAGAAAAGCCCCACGAAATAAATTTTTTTGTTGAAACGGACGTATCGCAATGGACTGGAACCTGTTCGTGTAAGGCTGGTCTAAGCCATAAATGTAAACACATTGCAGCACTTCTAATTTATTCCAACAGGTAAGTTAATCTAAATATTTTTAACGTTTCTTTCTAATAAAAGTATTTTCTAGATTGAACACACTGGATCTATTGACTTGTACGGATATAACGCAAAAATGGGGCAAACAGAAAAGTGCAAAATATGAACATTTTATACGGACCAAAACGTGTGGAGCAACTATGTCGTATGGCCAAAAAGCCGAAAATGTACGAAACTAATGAAGAACAAGATAAGTCCAATCGGGAAAGACTTTTGGAAGCGGTACAGGGCTCGGTGGTACATTTGCATAACCAAAAAAGGAATGTTGTTGAGGAACCTATACCAGTTCGAAATTTTGTCAATATCGATATAAACGAAAATGATAATTCAGTTCAAGTTGATTTCCCGATGGATTCTATCAGTTTAACTGAGATTTTTGAAAAAAGCTTTGTTATGCCAAATTAAAGCCCAAATATTTCACCCGAACTCCTGGATTTTTACAAGAAATATATATGTGTTGATATAATTAGAGCTGAGGATATTTGCAATACAACCCTTAACCAAAACAACTCGAAATGGTTCCTTGAATGAGCTATGCGAATAACAGCAAGTACTGGTTATAAATTATTCACGTACACCAAAAATAAAACCCCAAATTGGGAGGATAAAGCCAATGATTACATAAAAATTAAAAATTTTAAAAATGCAAATATGCGATTCGGTCAAGATCACGAGAAGGTTGCTATTGCAGAGTACGAAGAAATCTTTAATGTACGTGTTACTAGATTGGGGTTTATTGTCCACCCAAATGCGCCGTGGTTAGGTTATAGCCCGGACGGATACCTAAAGATTGAGCATAAATGAATCTAGGTTAAATGTGTAAGGAGCACAGAAAATGAGGAATGGAAAGAGGCAATAAAACGGGTAAATTATTTGGATAGCAATTATTGCTTAAAAACGCATCATTTCCATTATGCCCAAATTCAAATCGGAATGGCTATAATGGGCTGTATTAGCTGTGATTTTATTATTTATTTAAAAAAATCAAATTACTGTCACGTTATAAATGTGCCAGTAAATTTTGACTTTCTTAATGATTTAATGATTACTTTCAAGGCTGTATATTTTGATTATTTATTACCTACTATTTATAAGAAGAGACCGAGAAATGTACTTACTGAATTAAACAAAAATTCTGAAAAATTTTGTTCCTAATCTGTACCATATAATAATATGTAATATTTCTTTATGACATTTTTTTATAAAAAAAACACTGAAATACTGTTTAAAATTGAAATACATTTATTATGTTTACTTATAACAGTTATTTATGGTACTAGCATAGACAATCATAATAGATCTCTCATTTGACTAAAAACAGAAAATAAAAACAAAAATTTTCCATTCAAATATTATCGGTGTATTGCATATACGTATTATATTTGCAACGCATTCTAAAATTATTGCCTTATAAAATACACAACACAACGATACATTGGAATTATCAGAAGTTTTTGTTTTTTTCCTTTAGTTACTATGAAATGAGAAATCTAGTATGAATGTCTATGGTACTAGTGAGCAAAACGAGATATTATCCATGAGGGATAAGTTTGTCCCACGAGGCGATAGCCGAGTGGGATATTATCCTGAGTGGATAATATCTCTTTGCTCACGAGTGGCATACAACGGTTTATCCAATTTTGTTGAAATAAATGTAAATAATCGTAAATTAATAAGAAATAGCTCCATTTTGAGTTTTCACACTGTAGCATTGAATTTTGAAATACATTTTATCAAAGTGACCGTTCTTCAAATTTATGTGACGTGTTTCTTTGACGTAATTACGAAATCTATGAATAATTTTCCAATGACTACTCAATATTTTGTTATACAAAATATAACTCACGTTGCCCCTAGCAGCGTGGGTTATACAATAACAATGGGTTATTTTACAATTTCTTTATTTGAAATCAGTCTAGTTATCGGGCTATTATACATCAAAATTGGATAACATTTTTTTTTATTACAATACAATATGTTGCTCGAACTTAGAATTTATCTTCAGCTAAAACAGGTGATAACAAGTTTGTTATACAGGCAATAATATTAATTATATCATCGATAAATGGAAGAATGTTTAAATCTATTTTGCATCGTAAAATGTTGAAAATTTTCATTCTTTGGATAACTCGTTCTACATGAACTCTTGCTATTAAAATTTTGATGTTACCCTCTACTTCATCTTCTGGAAATTGTTGGTTTGGCCCCACACTAAATGTAGGACGAACTAATTTAATTCCCCTTGCTGCCAATTCTTTGTCTATTGCGAATCCCTTATCAACCATAATAGAATCGTTTTCCTCAAATTTTTCGATAAGTTTTTCTTCATTAAAAATGAATTTATCGGATGTTTTACCAGTATACGCTCGGCTTATGTAGGATATTAGTACTCCTGGAGTAATGAATACCAAAAATTTAATTGTATTATGTCCTTTATAATGTGAATATGTAGAAAATTTACAGTTCGGACAGTTGTGTACTTGAATAGGTACTTCTGTGCAATCAAGTATGGCTCTCACATCCATTAAATTTGGCCTAAAGCAGTTAGGTAAGTTAGCGACAGTTTCTTCTTTGGCATAGTTGCGAGAAATAGTGCTTGATGATATCCCGAAAATTGATGACAAGCAAATAAAAGACAAATTAGTCTTTAACTTTATAAATACCAGCACAATTTGTTCTTTTAAAGTTAGACTTTGTTGGTATTGGGGCTGATAAATAGTTGCGACGCAATCTTCGATGCCATCTTACAATGTGAACTTATTAATTCCCGTCCAAGAATTTAATAAAGTTTCATTTTTAATTAAATCCAATGCAAAAATTTGACGGGATCCGTCATTGTCCAGGGTGTTTGCTTGAACGCATTCGTCACACATTTGAAGGCATTCAGATTGTGAATGCACCTGATGCAATACCGTAAGATCGTTTGAGCGCGGTTCAATATTGCTGGAACTACTCATTAGGTTGTATGACCGGAAATAGATTCTTCATCTTGTTCTACAGGTAAAACTGGATTGGTAACCTTCGTTATTAAATTTGTCATGTTCCTCTGCCTTTCTCGTCTCTCAGTTCTAAGATCTATTTGATCCTTCCTTTGTCTTTTTGTATTAACACTACTTTGCGGCAAGTTTTGGCTGGATATGGAATCCTTTTTAAAATAGCGTTGATAGTGATTTCCATTTCCTAAAACAACAAAAAAATATCAGAAAATTCAAAGACACATTTTTTTGTGACAACTTACGGTCTGCATATTCATCTGAGGTAAAGTGATTGCTACACACTCGTGAATTATAATTGACCTTTGTTCCAATCCTACACACCGCAATCCACCGCTTTTTTAATATTTTTTCCTTTGGGAACTGATGTAAACTTGTGTTTTTGTCAGCTCTCGAAAGACAACTAGAAACACTATACATTTTATTACTCCGATACTTATATTTAGCCATATATTTTTGAAGTTCCATGACTGTTACATCAAAATAAATTAAATCTGCTTTACTTATTATGATAAACAGTTTTGAAAAACGATTTAATTTTTTTTTTATTAGTTAGTTAAATCAAAATACAAAATTTTACATACAAACTCAATATGAATAGTCGAATTTTGACATTTCTCATCACCTTTATAAAAATCGACACTAACGCCTCTACAGTTGATGAAAATCGCCAATAATTGTTTTCCCAGGACACTATGATTTGTGTATCGTCCGAAATAAAAATTCACCACACCACCCAGTTTCCGATATCGTGCAAAGAATGCCGCTCAACGTTTATGTGTGGCAAATTGTGAATTCATTTTAGCAGATGCCAAAACATCATATAATTTTGACAATAGATCGATTCCGCAGCTAACTTCACGATTATTTTGTGTTAAGAAAAACAAACAAAACGGCAAAAAATTGTAAAAGGCAAAAACAAAAGGTACTACTAAAGCATTCTCGAAGCGAGGCTGCAGAATTGGGATTCTAATATACTGCGTTTGTACATATGGTGTACCAGAAATACCGAAACAATCCGTGGAACAATTTCCTACCGATTAAAACATTTGGGTACCCCTATTAAATCAACCAAAGCCTGGATTATGCGGATTATCATAGATATCTGGTTTTTACAAAGTATGCAACAAGGAGTAAAATACGTGGAAGAAATTTAGGGCTAAATGGATTTTGTGATTACATCCAGTGTCTCAAAATGGAGGTGGATTGTTGCGTAAAATTCTTGTGCTATGCCACAATGAAAATTAACAAAAAACATAAATGTGAACTGCAGTTTAACTCAGACATAATTGTGCACGATTCTTGTGAATGCCCAGCTAGGAAAGGGTGGTCAGCAGTCTGCAAACACATTTTTGATAGACTTCATGCTATAGAGCATTATTGTATTGCCAAACAGGTTTTTTTTATAATTTATGTTTTCAAATTTACTATCTACAATATCAATAAAAATATTTATTATACATAGAGAAATCCTTGGAGAGAAAATCGCCGACAAGTGAACTACAGCCTTCCATTTGACACCGCTCGTCAGTCTTTAAATTAGACTAACTAACCGTGAGAAAACCAATCAATCCTAAATACGGAGATATCTAATCGAAACATGTCACATTTTTCAACATGCAGAAATGCGAATCCAGTTGCATATTTTAATGATCACGATTACGGCCAAAATATTGCATTAATATTTTTAAGTAAACCATCGTAGTTTGGATGATATCTTGATAATAGAGAAGGCAACGAGAAAATAAAGCAAGTTAAAAATGTGGTGGACTGAAAAACGGTCAAGGATATCCGCTTTAAATGCGGATGTGTGCAGCACAGACAGATAAAAAAACTCTCAATAAAGATAGCGCATCGAACCATCTTGCAAAAAAGATTTACAAATCCGGCAGTGGAACACGGCAAGAAATTCGAAAAAGTTGCACTGAAACACTACACGTAATCAAAAAAATATCAATAGTAAGGAATGTGGTTTGTCCATCTACCTCGAATTAAATTATATAGCGGCCTCGCCAGACGGTTTATGACGATGGTAGCAAAATTTTGGAAATTAAGGGTCCTACGTCTAATTTGCCATACTTAGCCTTATTCGTTTGTGGTCTGTAAATATTGTAAATGTGCGACCTTCTAACAAATGCTTGAATTTTTTTTATGGCTGCGTATATCGCCAAAAATTCTCGATCGTACGCACTATATTTTGAAGAATAAAACTGTAATGGTTGCCAATTAGTTTTTTCGTTCTGGCTGCGCTGTTGTATTACAGCACCGATTGCTGTGTCCGATGCATTGACCATTAGTGCTATCTCCATTGCTGCCGATGAATGTGCCAAACTAGTTGCTTCGCTCAGTTGTCTCTTAGACAATTCTATGGCCTTTTCTGACCACTCGACTTCCCGGGTATCGTTTTTCTTACTTCCCAGTAGATACTGGTTGAGTGTTGCTTGGTTTCAACTCGCATTTGGTATGAATATTCTATAAAAATTGATCGTTACTAGGTATCTTCGTAGGTGGTTAATCGTTTTTGGCCTTGGTATTCTGTTTATTTCATCGTTTTTTTCCGGTGTTGGCTTAATCCCGTCTTTTGACACTTGCAGCCTTAAAAAATTTAGACTCTCTTTTGTGAAATGTCAGATATCCTTTGTAAATAATTTGGTGAGATTGTGTCTAGATTTATTGTTAAACCGGCGTCTAGGTGTTTTGTGTGTTCTGTTTGTGACTTAGATGCTACTAACACATAGTCTAAGTACACGAAACAGAAATTTAAGCCTTGTAGTATGTTGTGCATGAAGTGTTGGAAAGTGTTTCCTGCATTTTGTAAGCCGATCGTCATGGGATCGGGTATCGATCTGGTACTGTATTTTTGTTCTGCGCCCGATAGTTTCCACATGGTCGCCAATCTCTGTTTTTCGTTGGCACTAAATGCACTGGGCTATAGCCCATAGACTATCGGAACGCCGACAGATCCTTTGATCCACCATAATATTTCTTAGTCGCTATGTCTAATTACTCCGTATTTAATCTTCGAGGCCTGGCGAATACCGGTGTTCCCATTGAAATCCTTGAACCGGAGGCAAACTTTGAATACGTTTTGATAGACGCCAAACCGTCATATAATTTTGACAATTGTAATTGAGCGCGTACATTTGGTGAATCGAGCTTTTAATTTTTATTTTACCGTTATAGTCTTCGATTTACAACGATATTGTGATGATTTCTGAAATCCATTTTCCAGCAACGAGCCATTTCAAAATCAATGGATACACATTTTATGAGACTACCCATCCTAGCGGAAAATCGCATGGGGGAACTGCTATCCTTATCAAGAACAGAATAAGACATTATGAACTCCAAAAATATAGTGAGGCGCATATACAAGCAACTAGCATCTGTCTGGATGAATGGCTAGGAAAATGCACCATATCTGCAGTTTATTGTTCACCGAAACATTCAGTGGAAAGACAACAGTTTGCAAACTACTTCAAAACTCTGGGAGATAAGTTCCTTGCGGGAGGTGACTACAACGCCAAACATATCCATCTTCGAAAGGAAAACAATTGTGGGAATGTATGCAAAATGAAAAATTAGAACACATATCTACTGGCCACCCAACTTATTGGCCAACTGAGCACAAAGGGTAACAAAGGGTGTAGCTAGACCTCTTATAATGGCCGAAACCTGTTATGATCTATCTTCTAGTCCCTCACCGATATTAATAACACTGAACATGAAAGTTTTAAAACTATCGCCACCTAGATTTCCGATGAATCAACATCCTAATTGGACCCAATTGAAGTCTACGTTAAACAAAGAATGTTCTTTAAACATCCCGCTAAAAACAAAACAATAAATTGATGCAGCAGTACGAAGCCTAACGGCTGTATAAAAACAAGCTGCGGCAGATGCAACATACAAGCAGCTCAGTTTACTTAAAGTTGGACAAACCATCTCAGAATATTCAGCAGCTGCTGTTAATGATAAAACGCTCAATATGCAGACAATGGCAACTACATAGGTCGCCTACACTTAAATCAAATTCAAATAAAGCAAGAACCTGAAAGTGGCCTTATTAAAAGAACGTGATGAAGGGGTTCAACATTATCTCAGTGAACTCACAGCGACCGAAGCAACCGATTACTCTCTGTGGAAAGCCAAACGTAAGCTGAAACGACCAACACTTTCATGTCCTCCGATTCGTCTCCCTGACGGAAACTGGGCAAGAAGTAATGCAGATAAAGCAAACATATTTGCTCAACATCTTAGTAAGGTATTTATACCCATCGAACAAAATGGAAGCCCTGAATTTATACCTGATGATGCGGAAGCTGTGGAAATCCAGAAAATTAAATACAAATTGTTCCAAGTACAAAAGAAAATCAAGGAAAACATTTATCCAAGAAAACCACCAGGGCATGATTAATACTAAAAAATCCCTGAAAATTGTAACAAATTAATAACATACATGTTCAACTCTATAATGAGAATAGGGTATACTTTCCTGAAATCTGGAAAATCTCTCAAATCATAATGATTCGAAAACATGGTAAAGATGAAACGAAAGTAAACTCATACCGTCCAATCAGTGTACTACCGGCTGTGAGACTTAACAACATCATTCTACCACAACACCAAAACTTTAAATATCTCGGCTTACATTTATGTAGATAGAAGGCGTACATGGAAAAAGCATATCGTAGCTAAACGTCAACAAATCAAGTTAAGGTGTATTAAAATGAGCTGGTTAATAGGGAAACATTCCAACTTAAGCCTAGACTGTAAGGTTTTACTATATAAAATGGTACTTAAACCTATCTGGATCTTCCAAAATAATAAAACTGCAACGAATGCAGTCAAGAATACTAAGAATAATGGTAAATGTACCCTGGTATATACGTAACACAAACATACATCGGGACTTACATATCGAAACAGTAGCAGACACAATCAAGCAGTACAGTAAAAAGTACCAGTTGAAATTGGAACATCATCCCAATGCTTTAGCCAGGGAAATTTTAAAAAGGCCCAGATACCGGCGTCTTAAAAAAAAGATCCTTTAGATCTAGCTATCTAATTTAAAGTAATTACTAAGTGCAAGTTAGTATTAAGAACTAGGTTAAGCCTTACTCAAAAGTTTGTATTAGTTTGTAAGATTTGATTACATCTTGTGAGTTTCCTACATAGGAAAGATTCAAGAATAAAGCCTTAGGCAGTTAAAAAAAAATAACATTGTGTTTATAAATTGATGTACTTAAGACAAATTTGTAGGATTTTCTTTTATAAAGGGTGATCCAATAGGAGGTACTTTTTCCAATTGGGATTCATGCGTGACAACTGTCATGTTCATATATGACATTTGTATTCAGTATTCATTGACATTTGACCATTAATCGAGTTATCGGACCGTATTTTTTTAAAAATGCGGAAGGACAGCGTGTAAACATCAATGGCGCAAACTACAGAGCAATGATCAATGAATTTTTATTGCCAAAAATTCAAGATATTGGTGTAACCGACTTGCGGTTTCAACAGGATGATCCAACGTGCCACATAGCAGGCCAAACAATCGATTTATTGAAAGAATATTTTAATGAGAACATCATATCAAGAAAGGGACCCGTGAATTGGCCTCCAAGATCTTGTGATCTGACGCCGTATCTGAAATCAATTGTTTATATCGATAAATCACAATCAATTCCTGCATTTGAAGCGAACATAATACGCGTAATTTATGGAATATCGGCCAAAATATAAAAGAAATTATTTTCAAACATTAAATGTGATAAACCGAACTTACGTTACAAATAGAATTTTTGATTATTATTAAAAGCTTATTAAAAGCTTATTGAATCACCCTTTACATAACATAAATAAATAAATTTGGTAACAATGAATATCCTTAACTGGATTGTACAACTTTCATCCACATTAACGCCAGATTTGTATTTTTGACTTGGATCACTACTTTTGCATCAGTAATTCCATTGCACAAGTATTAGGGATTTTGAATTATTTGCCAGATATGCCACTTTCAAAATTAACGGTTCAAATATTAAAACAAAATTAAATAAAGTTCCAAAATTTTATTAATTACAACTTAAGCTGGACAAACTTTAAATACATGTGACAATGTAGGATAAAAGCTTATTTTACACAAATCATTATACTGGGAACAGATCCGTTTGAAAGCCCATACCAAATTTACATGTTTCAAATCCAGGCAAGCCTTGAGTAACTAAAAAATAACCTCGCCATGGGCCCATCGCGAAAGTTGGTGGAAAATTGAATATCACAGACAAATTTTGCGGCTCTACTATCCATTTATCCTATAAATTAATGCATAACAAATATTACAAATTATTCTTAAAACACAACAATTTTAAATTTTAAAATACTCCTTTCAGTGGTGGACATATATCCTTTGTAAATAATTTGGTGATATTGTACCAAAAATGAGTAGGATTAACAGATTCTTGGCACAAATCTGGAATAAATAATTTTACCGGTCCTTCCCTCCAAATACCTTGCTCTAAGCATTGGGTGCGTAGATACGATTGAATAATTGCATGACGATTCATTGATTTAAGCCATAGAAGATAACCGCTCACGAAAACATTGTCGTCATCGATTTGTTCAAAAATTAAATTATCAATAGAAAACATTTCCGTATATGGTGGAACAGTTCTGTCAAGACGTTCATATGTCAAAATCTCGTCGCGCAAGATTGCACGATAATACTTCGTCTGTTAATATAAAATCAAAATTAATAAAATATTACATAAAAATTCTAAGTGCCACGTACATCAATAATTTGAACCAAACCGAAATAGCACAAACCGAACAGTACAATTATTTTCATTTTTAGCTCGTTTGGTGTGTGTGTCTTCTTAAAATTACCGATACTAAATGAGCGTTCGCAACTAATAAATGTTACCGATTTCAATAGAGCACAATTGGAATCGTGTCTGTTCAAAATTACAAATAGTTGTTTGCCACGTATATGTAGAATATCAAACATTTATAAAATTTATGATTGCCGTGATTTTCAATAACGTATAATTAAGCTTAATGCATTATTTTTCAATCGTTTAAACCGACTGATTTATCGAACAACAATCAAAAATTTACAAGTTGGGAATTTTTTTTTTATCGCTTTATAATATCTTCAGACTTAAAATTACCATCCTTATCCAATACCAAGATTCAAGGGTATTCTAGCGGATTGGCATTCGTTTTATGATTATATTCACTTTGGCAGTGCACGAGAACATAACACTCTCAGCGGCTTAAACATTTAATTACTCAAAGGGGTTACTTAAGGGTAATGCATTCATCCTTATACGACACCTAAGAGTTGATGAAGCTAGTTATGTCGAAGCCTTCCAGTTCCAGCGTTTAGTGAAATGTTATGACAAGAAGAAGTCAAATGTAGAATCTTACATGAAGTCTCTTATTGCTCATCCAAAAATTACCAAAGTCGGCTTATCCACATAGTGCTACAAAAGTTAGATGATGAATCAAGGCATCTTTGAAAATACGAGATAGCAGACAAAGATTTTGAACCACTCTAAACATTTTTAGATTTTCTTATTCGAAGAATGGAATCCTCATTTGAAGTACCGGCAGTAAATAAGACTACCTTTATGCAGCAGAAATCTGTAAGGATTCTCCTTATTTCCTCAGAGTATCCATGTCTAATTTGCGATGGTAAAAATCATAAACTGTTTAAATGGCATAAATTTTCCTGGATGAGCTCGACTAAGGCAGATAAAACAGGCACACAAAAAAAAAAAAGTCGTGACCCAGAGGGTAGACCCCACTATTCCTACATTTCCGAGGTCGCTGAAACCGAATATGACCATAGGAAATTAATCCAACTGCCCATTTTCCCGTTACCATCCCCCTGGGGGTCGAAATTTCAATTTTCATGCAAAATTGAGATCGATATACATTTCTATGTTTTTTAGGGCGCTGGAATTGAAAATGACAATAAAAAGTAAATTTGGTCCCTTCATCACCGTAGCAGCTCCTTACTACCTCCTGGAAGGTTAATTTCAACCCGTTTTTGGGGTAGAAAGGGGTGATGAAAGGGTCAACTGTACTTTTTGTTGTCATTTTCGGTTCCAGCGCCCCAAAAAACTTAGAAATGTATATCGATCTCAATTTTGCATGAAAATTGAAATTTCGACCCGCAGGGGGGGTGGAAACAGGAAAATGGGTAGTTGGATTAATTTCTTATAGTCATATTCGGTTTGAGCGACCTCGGAAACGCAGGAATAGTGGGGTCTACCCTCTGGGTCACGACTTTTTTTTTTGTGTGCCTGTGTAAGTTTTAAAAAATTAAGTAAAAGAGTTTGCGTGGTTTTACCGTTTACATTTTTTAAGCGATGTGTATATAAATACAAATGGGAATGGATTGGAAAGATTGATTGTGATGAAAGAAATTATCAACTAATTCGAATGTGGTCTTCATTTGTATTTTTATAATAATTACTGTTCCAGTTAACAAAGTAAGTCGGCATATACGGTTTGGGTTTTTGCAGCATTATAGTTTAGATAATGGAGAATATGGAAGTAGTTATGGTCAAGTCTTGAAATGATTACAGTAAAAGTATAGTTTATGTCATCTTTATCCTTATATAAGTTTGTTTTTATTTTATTTCGTTTTATCACATTTTGTCATGCTTTCATCACGGAGTGGATTTCTGTCGTTCTGTAGTCCTGGTGGAAGGGTAACGACTGTATTTTTGAGTTGCAATGGAGTCTGATGTGGCGGGGAGCTTTTGAGTGGGTGGATGATACTGATTGGATTACTATATACTAGTTTATATCTGAGCTGCGTTCTATAGGTTTTGAATGTGATTTGACTTTAATGATCACGTTCCTAGAAATAGCAAATAACTGATTAATTTGATTTAGATTTAAATTTTCAGGGATTTTATTGACCATGATGATAAATTTCCGTTTTACTCGATTCTAACACGCATTTTTTTGTCTAAAGTGACCGGCATCAAAATAGGATGCGTGTTTTATTCGAATTTTTAAGTTGCGTGTTATATGGGAATTTTTTTTTACGATTCAAACAAAATTCGCTAATAAAATACGACTTTTTACCGAATATTATCGTATAGATTTAGGATACTTTTAAATTAATAGTAAACAAGTGCGAAACAGCGAAAACCAAAGTGTATGCTACCGAGAGAAATTACACCAATTCAAAAAAGATTCCAAAAGGCAAAAGGCGACAGTATGATGCCAAATTTAAGCTTTTAGCTGTAAAATTGCGGAAATGCTTTCGTGGCCCTAAAAAAGGATGTTATGATGATGTAGAAAAGCAGCTAGTTGAATTTATTAAAGATCAACGAAATAACGCAATGCCGGTGACTATTTCCATGCAGAAGAAAGCGTTGAGTTTACGAGAATCAATTCCTCCAAATAGCAACAACAGTTTTAGAGCCAGCTATAGATGGTGCGTGAGAGTTATGAGACGAAATGGGTTTTCCCTAAGGCAACGAACATCATTGGCACAAAAACATCCAAATCATTACAATGAGCAGCTTCTCAGCTATCAAAAGTATGTCATCGAACTGAGGAAAAAAATACAACTACTGTTTGAGCCAAATCGGTAATGCTACCATGAAAGGAGAAAAATCGGTTCTTGTGAAATCGACTGGAAATGAAAAGGCAAGAATCACTGTTATGCTATGTTGCCTGGCTGATGGAACTAAGCTGCCTCCATATATTGTGTTGAAAAGGAAAAGAATGCCTAAAGAGAAGCTTCTCTCCAACGTTATTGTCCGTGTACAACATAAAGGATTGATGGATGAAAATGTATGCATTGACTGGGTGAAATCCGTATGGGCAAAGCGAAAAAGTTTGTTGATGAAGAAGAAAGGACCTCACTCTTTGGATGTATTTAGAGGTGACCTAACCAAATCAATCGTATATGTAACGGGTGGTACGTAATGTTCGGAAATGATACTATTACCAGGTGTATGCATACGTATTTTCTGGTTTAACTAACAGATGACGCCAACGAAAAGTGCGCAGCGTATTGATTTGATACATACATCACTTTGTTCGGCTGACATTTAAACTACAAACACTCACAATTATCGTTCAGTGATCATGTCGAGTTTTGTATCTGAAAAAGAACATTTACCCAGAAGTCCGCGTTTACATGCCGAGCAGACAGGCACAAAACCAAAAAATTAGTAGAGCCAGGCCTACTGCAATAAGACAATTTGATGGTATTTTTAATATAAGTATTCCGGAAAATTAAAAATATTTAGAACTATTTGTCCTTTCGGAAAAGATGTTCGATAATCAAAAAATTATTTTTTTAGGAACGCAATCAACCCTTAAACTCCTGGGAGAAGCAGAATGTTAGCTTACGGATTGACGTTCGAGGTGGTTCCAGCATTTATGTGCTAACAATTGTGCCATTATTGTTCTATGTGATGAGTTCGTAAATTGAAGCCGCATACTTCGAGACTTTTAATGAAATTTGTAAATTAGCAAGCGGATGGAAAAAAATCATAATATCCGACTTCGAAAAGGCAAGTCTACCGGCTTTAAAAATGCTCTTCCCAGAGGCTCAATTTAAAGGATGTTTGTTCCATTTTGGACAGATAATGTGGCGAAAGGTTCAGGCGTTAGGTTTTGTTACTAAATATGGGAACGACGAAAATGTTTCTTTACAAATTCGAATGCTAAAAACGTTAGCTTTTGTACCTTCAAATGAAACTATGGTATATTACAGTGAACTAAAAAGATCGATGAATTCGGATGCTAGGAAAATAGGGATGTGGTTCGAAAAAAACTATTTACCCGGGATAAAAACCAAGAGTAGGTCAGAACGAAAACCTGCTTATTCTTCAAATTTTTGGACAATTTCGGATGATATTAATAGCAATTTCTCGCGTATCCAGAACTCCGTGGCAAGTTGGCATCGGCGGTTCCAAGTAGTAATTGGGAAATTACACATTGGGCTTTACCAACTTGTATCTGAGTTAGCAGAGGAACTAATAACAGCAAAAACACAAATACAGCAAGTACGAGCCGTCAACGACGGTCAACTCTGCAACAGCAAACTCGGCGACGACAATTCGGTGATGGTCAACAGACGACCAATTCGGCGACAGCCAACTAGGTGACGGTTAGCTCGGCGACGGTCAACTGGGCGATAGTTTACTCGGTGATAATCAACTCGGCGACGGTCAATTTGGCGACATTAACTCGTGGTAATAAGTCACTTTAATTAATTTCTATTTTCAAGTTGATCTGTCATTTCGTTTGCACTTCACAAGCAAACAAAGTTGAAGTATTCTGCATTTGGTGAAGAATGAATAAATTTCAAATTCATGAGACAATTCTATATCTTTATTTAAAAAGATTATCAGCAACGGATATTACAAAAAATATAACCCATATAACCCTATCTTAGAGCCAGTATACACCATCCTATTGAGACTCTCCGTTTTAGGGTCGATGAATTTAAACATCTGCTGAGAAGAAGAGTGAGTAAGAAATATCTTGCATGGACATTTGCATTTCAAAAAGCTTAAAGCACGATGGGTGTCGCTTTCGCTCACTATTGATGAAAAACGTGAACGAGTACCACTTCACAGTAAAGTTTGAGAAAAAAAAAATGTTGAATAATCGTTTGATGAAGTATATTGAGATAAATTGAGATTTACATCGCAGGTTTAGTAAAAGTATTGCGAAACAATTTCTTTTTATTGTCTATTGATGAGACTATTAAGCTCATGATTGTTTCAGTTTACTCGTGCGGTGATAAACTCGGTAACAATCAACTCGGCGAAACCAACTTGGTGACGATCAAAGCAACGGCGGTCAACATGGCCGCGGTCATCTCGGCGACGGTCAACTCGGCGACGACTAACTCGGCGATAGTCAACTAGGCGACCGATAACTAGGCGACGACCAACTCAGCGACAGTCTCCTCGGCGACAGACAACTCGGCGACGGTCGAGTTTATCATATGAAATATGTCAGTGAAAGTTACTGATATTTATATCCAGTATATTTACTTGCTTTTCTTTTCTGTTCATGGGTATATTAAAGGTAAATTTACCATGCTGTGTTACTGAAAAACCCAAACAACAAGCAACATATACGGAGGAAATACAAGACACTGATACACAAATAATGTACACGTTATAACCGATTATCCCCCGAAATACGTAGAAAGCTTTCAATAAGATCGAATAATTCATTGAAACTACAATAATTCTCTCCTAAATTTCACTCTACAATCACCTATAATCGCAGAATATTTAGTGGCGATTTAGTCCATAAAACGAAATAAATTAACCGAATATTTTTCTTAATGAGATCTGTTTTCACTTCTATATTGACCGATAATTTACTGATGGATCGGTTCACAAAATGACCCAACCGAATTCCTAGGTCATGTCATAACTCAAGATGGTGTAAAACCTAACAAAGATAAGGTTAGGAAAATATTGGACTGGCCACTCCCTAAAACACCGAAAGTGATCATGCAATTTTTGGGTCTCTCGGGATATTATCGAAGATTCATAAAAGACTATTCGAAAATAGCCAAACACATGACCAAGTACTTAAAGAAAGATGTAAAACTGAATCTGACGGATCAAGAATCCATCAGTTCTCTCGCAAATACAAAATAATATCGAAATGCCTATCGCTTTCGCATAGAGGACCTTAAACAAAACTAAGATAAACTATGCCACTAACGAAAACGAAGCATTGGCTGAAGAAGCAAATACTGAGATGGAGACTGGAACTGGAAAGATACGATTACGATATCGTATATAGAGAGGGAAAAACAAAATTCGTGGCAGATGAAATCACAGAATGCCGATAACTAACGCAGCAATCGAAGATGTTGTAATTTATAGCAGTAGCGAGATAGAATCAATCCTGAGTGGCAGGCACTTCGGACGACTATTTTATTAATTTTTCAGAACGACCAATTTTAGAGATTGATGTGGTCATTTCGGAAGAAATCTTCCCAAAATTCAAAAGATTTATATTTTCAAAAAAAAATCATTCAGTGTGGAAGACAACGAATATCATCAAAACCAATGGTAAGCAGTCTGCAATTCTTGGACCAGAAAGCTTGTATGAAAAAATATAACTGTCTTTCAGACAAAATTTCTCCCAAAACGGCCATTTGGTTATCGTCACTGAAATGGTCGAAGACGTCACAAATGTCGATGGCCAAAATGCGATTATAATAACATGACAGAGCACACAGAGGGATAAGAGAAGTAGAAAACCAGATTAAGTGATGGTAAATGCCGCTATCTGATGTATATCCATCCAGTGGGTCGGCATTAGGCCACTGGAAACAAAGTAAGTTACTTGTCAATAATTGATTCATTCTCAAAACACCTTCAGATGATCAGTATCAATACTAAAAATCTGGTAGACGTAACTGGTGCACTTATAAAATAATTCACGCTTTTTGGAATCCCTAGTACCATTGTCTCAGACCATGAGACAACCTTCCAATTTCAAAGAGTATTTAAGTAATTTGAATATCAAATTAAATTATGCATCTTTGTCTGAGTCGAACGGTCAAATCGAAAAGATTCACGCAACCATTGTTGAAATATTCAACACCAGTGGCATTATATAATAATTCTGTGCATTCATCTACCGGCTTCACCCCAAATGAGGTATATTTTATACTAGTATTCGAACAGTACCGTAAAACCGTTGTCAGAAGATGAACAAATATTTTCACACACCACCTTATTGGTTTTTACTTCAGTTACAATAAAAACAAAAACAAATTAAATTATTTTATTTTTACGCCATCTTAAAATTTATAAGGTAGTAGAACAAAAATTTAAGAAACTTAATAATAATTTTTATCAAATTAAATCAACTCATAATATATGACATAAACGTTGGGATACATTGGGTTCAGCCTGGAAATGGATTGCAGGAACGCCGGATGCACAAGATTAACGAATTATCAACGGTACAATGGAAGACCTGGTAAATCAAAATAACCAGCAATTTCAAATAAACGAAAGAGCAAACCAAAGAATTCAGCTAATCACAGATATAGTAAACAAAGTATTAACAAATACCACGATGGCAAACAAAGTAACTCTAACTGAAATTGAATTAATTGGAACCATAATAAACATCGTTACGATTAATGGCATTTTAGAAGACATCCAGGAGCAATAATTAGAACGAAATCAGAATTAACAAACAGTAAAATTCTTTCGTTAAAGGAAATTAACTTGATAAAGGATTTAATAATCAACCAAAATGTGTTAAGATCTCTCTGATTGATGAAGCCCTTCATTATATTACTCCAAAAATAGCAATAAACGATGAAACTCTTCTCTACATATTCCAAATACCGAAGCAGGAAGAAGAAAAGTCAACAGCAATGATTATCAACGACAAGGTCATTAATAACTACCCTCAACACCTTATTAGAGCAAACTTAAAACTATTTGCATCTACGAATCACAATACTTTTGTGCAGAAACAGTCAAACATCAAAGAGTTCCGGGATAATTGCATCAAACCTTTAGTAATGAGCACAAAAAGTCATTGAAACGTTACCGTAGAAACGGAAACAACATTACAATTCATCGCTGAAGATAAGCTAGTTTTAAACAATGCCAAGAACGAAACGCTCTCATCAGACTGTTGTCCTAACAATAGAACATTGAATAGGAATTTTTTAATAACTTTCTGGAATTGCACAATAACATTCAAGGGTAAGAAGTTCCAGTCATACGGAAATCCAAGGCACACTCCACAACCTTCAAGCTACTCGACAACTAATCAAAAGCTTAAATGTTGAAGAAATCGTTCAGGAAAACATCAAGAACAGAGCTCAACTTAAGAAGAACTGAGTCATCAAAATTGAATCTGGTCTCGAATCCGGATGCGTGTCTCTATTATCCATAGGGATAATTATTAATCATCCATATAATTATTCGGAGACAACACAACAACACAACATTCAGAACTGTTAACAATATTGGGAATTAGACCAAAGGACGAGGACGCCCTTTCTTCACTCCAGGGAGGAGTTATGTTACCATAATATGCTGAATATATAATCAATCGTACAATGCACTGTAACATGGACACCACGCTCATAGTTATGAATCCATAAAATGCTGAAAACGTAGAAAAAATTATGAAACATGATAGCAGCCACAGTTGCCCTTATGATAAACTCTCTGTTTACATTCTGGAAATCTCTCAGCCTACGGAATCTTCCTTTTAACATACCAAATGCATTTCCCCACCCGTGATCGTAGCGATGAATGAAATTAAATTGTCGCTCTTCGGACGTTAAACTGCGATTATCTTTAAACGGGGGCACAAGCCAGTGTTTTAAGCCGAGTCGGCATACATATACATGCTGAGTTTTCCTCTATTTTTTTATACAATCCAGACTTTCTCAACAATCTTGGGTCATGCATGGACCCAGCCAGGCTCATCGCAACATACATCAATAAATTGCAATTTGAAATTGACGACTCCTTGCAGTAGTACACCCGAAAATCCTTTTCGGTTTATGTATGTAGTCGTTGTCTCTTTCTAGATTTAAAATTTGAATATGTGAGCTATACATCCCATAACGTTCTTAAGTCCTCTTTTATTAAAAAACAGGCATTAATTGGCGGTTGCTCCCTCTCTAGTTGGCCATTTAATGAAGTTGGGCTAATGTTCGAAAATTAAACCGTACAAGAACATAATTAACTATTTCATGTGCGGTACTTCGGGATACGTCTAATAAATTAGCAACCTATCTAAAACAGTCTTGATTCGCCAGATAGTAAATAGTCATAAGTACTTTCTTATTAGCAGGAATCTTCCTCCATTCAGCAGCATATAATAAATTTTGTTCGGTCATTAACGGCTCCAAGAACGCTGTTTATATATAAAATATAAATTATAATTTGTATAAATAGAAATATGTGCCTACACTTACTCATAGAGTCATAAGAGCATTAAAAGTTGACCTTTCTAGGCGAAAATTTGCCTTGAATTCGACATCACTATATGATTGAACTGTCGTTTCATAATATTGTGCTATTCGGTGAAGGGAAGCACCATTTTGACTTTCTGGCTCGGAATCGCTCGAGCTTGAACTTCGGCGCGAGCCGCGCACAGGAATCTTGAAATAATTCTTTCTAAGATATAATATGTCAAATAAAATAATGTTAGTAGTGTTAAACACAAACTGTATATTTGATGTCATGACTCGTTTACACATTATCTTATTTTTTTAAAGAATCAGGATGCTGCTCGCTTGAAAATATATCGTGACAAGGAAAGTCGTTTGAAATTACTTCAATCGTAAAAAATCAGTGCAATGTGATGTTTTCATAGTATCCGTACAGGGTTTATAGAAAGAATACGACAACTTGACTGTTATTTGGCGTGGTAAGTGATACGACTAAGGGAATCGGGCCCTAAAATTGATGTATACCCAGGTCTCTCGGAGGATGATAATATCGTAAATTGCAGTAGCCTCCCACTATTATTGTGATATGAAAAATGTTTTTGTTGTTCGTTGTGTTATTTTTGTTGTATGGGATGTTCTTGTTGGGTGTTGTTGTTGATGCCCTTTGTAACCTTAAAAGGGACAAACGATAATCTATGTAGTTCTACTCTGCCTTTAGGAAGCAGTATACGTCTGCAAGAAGATCATCCAGTTTCGATTAAAGGTACAAAACACGACTAATGGATTCTCTTCGGCTTGCGGTTTAAGCCTCCTCCCAAGTATATAATGTCTTTGTCCATCCGTAACAACCACATACTACAACGTTGTGACAGGATCCCCAACTCCAATAAGCCTAGGTGTGGAATAAGCCTTAACATAAATAGAGCATGGCTGGAAAGTGCATTTCGAGAGATTGCGATGGCAAATGTTGAGCTTCTTTTGAGGTTTTCATAAATTCATTTGTAACAGAGAACGACTTGAATAGACTCATCATATGAACAGTCAATCATGTAGTTTTGCTACAACATCTACCAAACAAAATCAGAACCAGAGCCGAGAACGTGAAAAAGAATCTTAACGCAAAATTCCGATAAAATAGAGACATCAGTTGCCGATAAAAATGTATGCGAATCCCGATGACGAAAAAAGCGGTTAAACGATTCCAGTGGAACGGGATTGAATTTGTAAGATTTTTACGGATGACTTCAGTAAAGGAGGATTCGAGTTTATATTTTGCTGTATCAGTGTATTACGTTTTTATTATGTCGCTAAAATCAGAAAGCCTATAGCGGCAATCGTGGCATTGTTGGAAGATATGGGAGAAGCCAACGTTATATTGCTAACAAATTTCGGATTTTTCATATTACCGTCCAAAGTGTTTCGTCCCGATTTTTCGAGACAGGGTTGTATACCAGTCGACAAGGTACGGGTAGACAAAGAGTAACAAATGTTCGAGATGATCGTTTTGTGGTTTGATCAAACCATAGAAATCGCCATGCAGTTACTGTTGAGACCTGCAATGGTTAGACGCAATGGTTAACAATATAGCGAAGATTGTGAGAAACAGATCTTCATGCACGAAGACCAGCCACGCGTTCAGAATTTCTGTCACAACACACGATTGCTCGGCTACAATTTGCCAGGGAACTTGAAAATTGAACTGTACCTCATTGGAGCCAAGTTTTACTCACAGATGAATCGAGATGGCGAGGACTGGGGAGCTTTACGCTCCACTCCATGCACTTTCAATGAAAGGTTTCTAGGTGGATCAGTCATGCTATGGGCGGGAATTTCGATGGAAGCACGCAACGATATAACGGCCGCTCGCTAAATTAACGAAATAAATGAAGAATATGTTATTGTTGTTCCCTACGCACCATTTATGGGCAAGAATTTCGTGGTAATGCACGATAATGCAAGACCTTATGTTGTCAGAGTCGAGAATGAATATACTTGGTAGATGTAAATATTTTAAAGATGACGCGGTCAGCAAGGAGTCCCGTTTTGAATCATTTAGAACATGTTTGGGACATTCTTGGTAGAAGAATTTTATCTCGTATTTCAGCTCCAGATACGATGGAACAACTCCGAAACGCGATCTTAGAGGAATGGGAAAATATCTCACAGTGAATATCAAACAAATTTTCAAAAGTATAGGACGATGGATGCAGCGGCTTTTCAAGCTCGGGAGGGGAGGTGGGTGGATAGCAATAAACGCTAGAAAGAGCATATTTAACCTTCGTGTTCTAAGATGGTTTTGAATAACCTTGAATTTGGCTTTTATTTCTAACTTTCAGCTAGTGCGGTTCAAAAGATATTCGCATCAACAAAAAAAAAATTCTTTTGGTGGCCTGTTTTCTGTGCTGGCGGTGTATAATTTTACATCGTAATTATTAGTCTAATAGGATCATGCGATACTATGTTTTCGCTGCAGCATGATTCCTAATCATCTTAGTTCTTATGAAGTAAACAGTATTAATCATTCAATATATTCTGAGTTTTAGCTTGTAAGGATCAAATGATAAATAAAAATAATAATTTCATGTCGTATTTATCGAATTTCATCAAGGTCAGTTTAGAAATAACAGAGTTTCTTTAAATTGGCCATATTTCAGAACTTTTTCTAAATATCATTTTAGAATAACTTTTCCATCGTACAAATCGACTTTTATCATTATCGGTTATGAAATACCCAAGTCTCTTCCTGATTAGTTGTCTTTTGGCAGGATTTTAGTGAAGATAAACTATAATTTAATACATTCTGCTAAAAGTAATTTCGACGCAAGATAGACTTGCATCACTCTCAAAATAAACGGCTCAAATAATAAAACAAAATTGAAGTTCCAAAATTTTATTAATTACAACTTAAGCTGGACAAACTTTAAATACATGTGACAATGTAGGATAAAAGCTTATTTTACACAAATCATTATACTGGGAACAGATCCGTTTGAAAGCCCATACCAAATTTACATGTTTCAAATCCAGGCAAGCCTTGAGTAACTAAAAAATAACCTCGCCATGGGCCCATCGCGAAAGTTGGTGGAAAATTGAATATCACAGACAAATTTTGCGGCTCTACTATCCATTTATCCTATAAATGAATGCATAAAAAATATTACAAATTTTTCTTAAAACACAACAATTTTAAATTTTAAATTACTCCTTTTAGTGGGGGACATATATCCTTTGTAAATAATTTGGAAATATTGTACCAGAAACGAGCAGGGTTAACATATTCTTGGCACATATCTGGAATAATTAGTTTTAGTGGACCTTCCCTCCAAGTACCTTGCTCTAAGTATTGGGTGCGCAGATTCATTTGAATAGGTAAATGATGATTCATTGATTTAAGCCATAGGAGATAACCGCCCATGAAAACATTGTCGTCATCGATTTGTTCGAAAAGTAAATTATCAATAGAAAACATTTCCGTATATGGTGGAACATTTCTGTCAAGACGTTCATATGTGAAAATCTCGTCAAGCGGGATCGCACGATAATACTTCGTCTGTTAATATAAAATCAAAATTATTGAAATATAACATAAAAATTCTAAGTGCCACGTACATCAATAATTTGAACCAAACCAAAATAGCACAAACCGAACATTAAAGTTATTTTCATTTTTAGCTCGTTTGGTGCATGTGTCTTCTTAAAATTACCGATACTAAATGAGCGTTCACAACTAATAAACATTATCGATCTCAATAGAGCACAATTGGGATCGTGTTTGTTCAAAATTACAAATAGTAAATTGTCACGTATATGTAGAATATCAAACATTTATTAAATTTATGATTGCCGTGATTTTCAATAACACATAATTAAGTTAAATGCATTATTTTAAAATTGTTTATACCGACTGATTTATCGAACAAAAATCAAAAATTTACATGTGGGGACAATTTTTATTATCGCTTTATAATATCGCTGATGTCGATTTCAGAATATCCACACTATGAAATTTTATGACTGCATCCTTTTCAGCTTTACTAATACTACCAAGATGCAAAGTAAGCAATAAAATTCATGGAATTGGAGCCAACACTAGCTCAGTTCTTTCGAGCAGAACAGTTACCGTAAAATTGAACAGCATGCATCAACTTTTACAAAACATTCAGTGTTAGCGTAGCTTATGAGGTACTATAAAGCCTGGCGCCTTTGCAGCAGAACATCGTTGCTGGCTTCTTTGTAGCAAACAGCAAAACTTTAACTAGATCTTAGTTCAATAAATTTTCCCATTTAGTTGATAACTATCCAACAATCAATGTACTAATGTTCATTAAAAATGTGTAATAAACTATTAGAACCGCATTCGCATTCAAGATCCAAGTCAATAACTGTTGCAATATTCTTCCTAAGATTATGTTTTGTCAATTTAGATAATTATTGAGCCAATAATTGTATTCAATTAAAATATTTTTATAGACCTTCAAATTAATTTTTTTTTTCCTTTGGTTTAGGACTTTAAAGTTTATTTTCAAAAATCGTTTTGTTGTTTACAAACAGAAATTTTCATTTTAGATACAAAATCGAAAGCAAAACTAACTATAAAACAAAATTGATGAAAGATCATTTTTTAGCAGCTTTAGATATCAATCCTATTAGCTCGAAAATGGCAAATTTATTGATGAAAAATGTAGAAAAGTTGCCGTTAAATTCATTCGATTTTCGTTATATCGATGATATTCTAACGGCTATTCCAATTGACAAAGTTCATATGTTTTTAGACGTTTTCAATTCAATAGAATTTAGAATTTATTTTCAACACAAGGTTGAGGAATAAAAATGGAATGTTTAAGGAAAAATATTGCAAAGATTCAGTTTCAAAAAACAGACGCTAAGCCAACGGATCAGAAAATGGTCCGCTTTTGTCGGGGCCGAATTTCGACATGTGAAATTTTGTAATTTAATATTATGATGACTTTACTCGAACCTACATGTTGGTGAATAAAAAATTTTAATTGAGTGAAACTGTAAAGTATATTTCACCTCGATTCCAGAAAAGTAAGAAAGCATCGTATTTTCCAATAAAAAGTGCTAGTCCCTCCATTGGGACAAGCAACAACAATACCAAAGCAACCTTGATTATACAAGCCACAATCTAAAAAACGAAGCTTTTATAAGGGAATTAGAAACGACGAAAAAATCAAAATTTCCATAGTAAAACACATTAAACATATGGGAAATCACTTTTTTTCCTAAGACAAATTTGTAAATGAAAACGTTGCAAATTCTTAATTATGATTTCTGAAATATTTTCATAAATATTTGAATTTCAACATATATAAATCTCGTTTAAGTAAATCGTTTTCATTTTCTTGTAATAATTGATTTATTTTAACCAAAATATAAAAAAAAGTTCATAACAACAGCTTTCTGGTCAAATTAAAAAGAAAAGCTTACTACAAATTGTGTGCATTAAGTCAATGTACATAGATGGCAGTGGGTAGTAAACATTTTGAAAAATCGTAGCAAAAATTGCGAACTGGGGAAATTTTAGTTTAAAAATTGTAGGATAAGCAAAACAAATTCTCAAAATATTAAGAACGTGTCATAATTGTGTGATTAAATAATTTTTTTTCGTATTTCTCTGCCAACAATTATAGACATCTAACGTACACTAGTAAAACTAAAGATAAATTTAGCAAGTATTATTTTAAATCGTCAGAGCCAACTTTGATGTATTTTTCAAAATGAAATTTCGAAAAATATATTTTAGAAATAATTTAATTTTAATATTTCGGCAATTAATATTTACTAAATACCAATATACCCTTCTTGTATATTGCTGCTAAAGATATGTAGAACACTTTTGTATAAACATTTTGTAACATTTTTGCTGTTTTCATTGAAAAACTTGAAGCTAAAAAACACCATTTTTACTATGGATTCCTATGGAAATTAGTGAAAAGTTATACCACTAAAAAAGCTTCGAAAAAATACGTCATAATGATTATGGCTCTATACTCTAGAAGGCTCTGACAATACTCGTTCTGCAAACGAAAAAAAGCTTTTCAATGAATTGTGTAAAGCTAATAATGCATTACTTGAAGCCAACAATATAAAGAAATAACTGAATAATACAATTGCATGCATGCAGGAGCATATGAAGACGCTTGAAAATGAGGACATCTGTTCTTCTCCTAACCAGAATACAACCCAACAAGAGTATCATCGGGATGAAGACGAGATAGCTCGAGAAACTGAGTGGATAAGAGATAAAAGATAAAAAAAGGAAACGAAATAATACTCCCTCCCCACCTCAATTAAAGAATAATGTTTCAAATACTATCCAGAAATAACCAAAAAAAAAATACCTCCAGCACCGCCAATAGTAATAGATGAAGTCAAAGATTACGATTTACTCTATGAAAAATAAAAACAATGGGCCAGATACATGGTACTCTAGCAATTCGCAAATCGATAAATATGGCGGATTTGCTAATCGAAAATTTGATTGCGTAAGCTACTCGATTATTTTAGCAAAGTAAAATATATTTTTGCATTCAGCACAAACGATAAAGTGCGTTAAAGTATCTCATTTTCCAAAATTCAGAAACAAATTGGGTTGCTAAATTATAGTGTATAACATTTCTAGCAAATTCGCAAAAAATAACTGCTTATCTGCTTATCTGAGTATCGAGTATCTAGCCCAATAACTACTACTGATAAGTTTAATGTAAAGGGGGAACTTGGAAAATGGTGAAAAGCATGCTTGGCACTCGTTTGAAGACAAATAAATCAGACCAATACGGGTTATAGCTAAAAACTTACACTTTACGTGTAAACCAGGAAAAATAATTGATGACCTGAAAACAAAAGGATTTAAGGCTACTGACGCATCAATTAAGCTAAAACAAAGAGGCAAAGTACCTCTCAACATGTTTATGTTGACATTCGATACTGATGAAGATATCGAGAACATTTATCAAATTAAGTACATCTTGGGGTGCACATTGGTAAGCACTCATTGAAAGAAAAAGAATACCTCGAGATCCTCAGTAAACTAGGAAAGTGATTTGTACTTACAGGAGACTTTAATGCAAAAAAATGTCCACTGGGGCTCTATGTAGATTATAAGAACGACTGAAGGTAAAAATCTTCTAAAAGCTATCGAAAAATGCAGGTGTGAAGCCCTATCAACCGGAAGACAATCAAAGTACCAGATATAATTGTTTTCTTTATAATAAAGAACATATCTATGCAAAAGTAGCCAGAACTTAAACTCTGATCATTCACCGATACTCCTACCGTTAAGTGAAAAAATCATTCAGTAAGAAAGAAACCCATTTCTAGTAAATAATCACAGTAATTGAAAATGCTTTGGTTAGGCTATGGTTAAAAGAAAAAAATAACTTAATGGAGAGGGGCTTAGACAAAGAAGTTCTCAAATTTGTAAACAATATTCAGCAATCGGCTTGGGAAAATACCCCTAAAATTAAAAAGAAAATCAAGGGAAACAACTACACTAATTAGGTAACTCCTAGCATAATAAAGAAGAGCGAGAAGAATATGGCAATAAACAACGGCCTACCAAGATAAAACAAATTTGAAAAATCTCACTCAACAATTAATAGTTGAAAGGTGAATCAATCAACTATCTAAGAAAATTAACTAATTATGCCAGTAGTACTGATTATTCTCTTTGAAAAGCAACCAAAAGAATTAAAAGACCAATAATGAAAACAGTCTTTCTAAACCAGTGATCGCAAATATGTGGCATGCGTGTCAAACTTGGCACGTTTAGGAATTTATCCGGCACGCCAAAAAAATTTGAGTTTTAGAAATCGGCTTTCTTTGCAGTTATTTTTACAAAAAAATGGATAAGGCGTTTTTAAAATTTTTTAAAGTTTTGAAGTCCAAATATCGAAATGCTGGGAAATGGGAAAGCATGAAATCGATTTAGATATAATACTGCCTTTACGAATACCAAATATTTTCGAGAAATACGGAAAACTTGAAAGAAAACTGTAGATGATAAAATATGTTCAGTTATTACAAGTTTTTTGTTGTATTGTTGTACACTTGTCCCTGATGTATTATGACATTTGTAGCTATAATGGATGCTTAGTTTAATGTTGGCTGTTGAAAAGGTTCTTGGCAATTTAGTTTTTGGAACAGGAGCCATTAAAAATTTTACGACTTCAGCGATATTTTATTCATTGGCTTAAATAGTTTTAGTTCTAGATTTATCTCGTACACCAAATTAAGAAGCAAGTTGCGTTTGGATTAGTTACAAGAAACCGGTAGCCAATGAGAGTTGTCACTACTTAGGGTGATTAGGTCAAATAAACTAACCTGAACGAAGTCTGAAAAATTTTGAAAAATAGAACGTTTCGACATAAAAGCTCAAAACAGTTTTTAAGTCTCAAAAGTTTTTATGTTCGTGATAAAAAAAAATTCTTTATAAAATTGGTTTGGTGTTGACAACCATTGGTTAGAAAACAAATTTGTAGTGACATTTCTTCTAAGAAAATTTTAAAACCCGTCACCTCGATTCAACGTTTGAGTATGCCGCAACTAATTCATTTATCATCAAATATGTTTGTTAAGTCAGATACCAAATTTAATGGAATTGGTGTATTCAAAACATGGCCAGAACTCAACAAATATTCCAGGATACTGCTAATTATATTTTGGTACATAAATTGAAACCTATTTAAATTTAAATCAAAAAAATAGATTTACGAAAAAAAAAATATGTTTTTGATGTGAAAACATCTTTAGCGGCAGGAGTAAGTAAAAAGTTGTATAGAAATCGGGTTACGGAAACAAAAGTGCCGAACAAAAAATATTGCAGGTATGTGTGAACATCGACAAGAACAAAAAAATAAATAAAACGTAAAATCAATGCAAAATCTACACATACACATGCAATATACAACTTCATCCGGCATTTCAAAAATATCGTTCGTGAGCCGAATACAAAAAAAATCTAAAAAAAACCGACTGCTTTAATTTATTTTGTTGTGAAAATATCTATTAATATGGCCGCAGCAGCAAGTGTTTTTGAAAATGAAAATTACATACGAGCAAAAGGACCACAAATTACGCATGTATAGTGTAAAACAAATAAATACGAGTATGCAAATAGCGAGCTGTGAAAATTGCACATATACATTGATACATAATAGAATAATAATTTTAAAATTGTTTATTTTTTTTATAAATATTTTAATTGGGTGCAGAGCGGACCTATTAACGGTCCTTCCTAGCTCCTTGTAACTGTCAGAACTTCTGCACCCAATGCGCGATCCTGCAAGTAAAAATTAATAGCTTCACCGTAAACCTATGTGCATTGGTTGTTCCTCTTGTTGTTGTAACGAATGGTGGTATTTTCTCCGATAGTTCTGCAGAACATTTACCATGTAAGCATCTGTAGAAGACGCAGAGTTCTGCAACATCTCTGCGATGCTGTAAGCTGTCTTGTTCTTGAGTAAGTCTGTGATTCCATATTTGGTATGCTTTCTTATTACTATTAGTATTGCTCAATGTCAACATTGCGCCAAAATAGAACCGCTCTATTTAATTAATTTTAAACTGATCAGTGATATAGCGATGCGATTTTGCTTTGTTCAGCGAGTTTGCCGTGACCATTTACTACTATGGAATCTTGAATAAGATTGCTGTGTATGAGTAATGGTATATTTTGACGCATACTTGGCAGGTTTCGGTGATTAACTTAACAAAACTGTACTTTGCTCATCTCAATTAACGACAGTAAAGTTCGTCCTCCAAATCCAAAACAGAATAGCTTATTGACTTTTCGAATCAAACATGTAACTTGGTATAAATACTGAGCGAACAACATCCGTCTTTATGGAGAGGTTTCTGAGCCTTATCGAAATGGCTTGTAATTATTCAATAGATATGTTATTTATTCAAAAATGTTCCAATAAATCTTTTGAGAGTTGAGGATGAACTCGCTCGTAGTTTTTTAAGTATATAATCAATCCAGGCCTGTTCTACAATTCCAGCACCAAATGGAACACGCACGTTTGTTAATAGTGTTTAGTGAAATTTCATATTTAGGGTATAAAGTCGATTCAGTTAGTAGTTCCTAATATAAAGTTGAATTATTCACGCTCTGAAGAATTCCTTAAGTCATATCATTTGGGGTCGGATTTTTTAAATAAAATAAGAGCCAAATTCAAGAAATATTGCGGTACACTTTTAATGACATTGATTAATTTTTGATTAATGGTTCACTATTTTTTTTTTACATGAACAACCAATCCAAGCAGTTTACCATGTCTCTAGCTCAAAATGGAACAAAATAGGTATCACTTTTGTGGATGAATTTTTATTAAAATTTACTTCTGAGATTTGAGATGTAAAATCAATTCTTTAAGTAGTTTCTAATAGAAATAATGTATAATGAATTCCGGCTGTGAAGAATTCCTCCGGCGATGTCTTCTGGGGTCGGATTTCTTATTTAAACCATGGCTGAAATTTAAGACATATTACGGAACACCTCCAATGATGCCAAATGAAAAATTATATTCACCAAATTTATTTTTCCATACTGGCCAATTCACACTTTCTTCTCAGCCTCCAGCATCAAATGTAACAAGCATATTTGTTGACGGATTTTAGTGAAATTTTACATCTGAAATATGTTGTAGATATTATTATGGCCTGAAGAATTTTTTCGGCCTTAAGGTTGAGCTGCGATCAGATTTTGTATATTGAAACATGGCCAACGGTATGATTGTATTTTGGAACGCTTCTCTTACTAATGATATTATGTTCGATATCATAAATCAAAAACTAGATTTTCCAATTTTGGTTTTCCATACACTAATCCATTCAATGTTTCCCTCCTCCAGCACCAAATGGAACACACACATTTGTCGACGTATTTTTATTTGTATGACTGTGGAGTTTAATTTTTTAAATAATATATTTAAATTGTATGAACATTTTTATTTTTATTTTTCTGGTCTGCAGAAAGGGTTATTTACGCGAAGTGATTTGGAACTGAAAGTTCGAATGAAGATCTAAAATTCAGAATCATTTTTCTTCATCTATTGCAACTTTCTTAGCCATTTATTTTACGATGCTAATTAACGTATAACAGAATTTAGCGCACAACAACGAGCGTGTTCACTCTCAACTCGCAAAAGATTTATGTGAAAACTGTTTTGTATAAATATTTATTAAATCATTCCAATCCATTTCGATAAGGCTTGGGAACCCGTCCATAAAGACGGATGTTGTTCGCTACATGTTTGGTTCAAAAAGTCAATAAGTTATTCTGTTTTTGAATTTAGAGGACGAACCTTACTGACATTAATTGAGCTTGAGCAAGGTACAATTCTGTTAAGTTAATCACCTAGACCAGCCATGCACGCTTTAAAATATAGCGTTACTCATACACAGCAATTAAAGATTCCATAGTAGTAAATGATCACAGCAAACTCGCTGAACAAAGCAAAATCGCATCGCTTTATCACTGATCAGTTTAAAATAAATTAAACAGAGCAGTTTTATTTGAGCGCGCAATGTTGACCGTAAAATCATTGCAATTGCAAAGACAGTAGCACGAAACCCCCCATAATCAAACCACACACCAACAGCATAGCATGGGCAATACTAATAAGAAAGCATACCGGTTAAACATTTTAAAATTATTATTTTGTTATGTACGTGCAGTTTTCACAGCTCGCTATTTCCATTTAATTTTTTTACACTACACAAGCATAATTTGTAGTCTTTTTAGCAGATATTTTCACAACAAAATTAATTAAAGTAGGCGGTTTTTTTTTTAGATTTTTTTTTTGTATTCGGCCAAAACCAACACAAATGTCTTATACAAGCCATATTATTTCCATACAAACACAAAATAAAACCTACTATTTCTGTAAGTATTAGCGTCATAGTACAGTATAATCTTTACATACTTTGATTTTAAATTGTAGTTTGTATCAAAAACAGTATAAAATATCACTAACACTTACAGAAAATAGTAGGTTTTGGATTTAAAAATATGCGTGCGTCACGGAAATAATATGGCTTGTATAAGACATTTGTGTTGGTTTTGATTCGGCTCACGATGTTTTTGAAATGTCGGATGTTGTTGTATATTGCATGTGTATGCGTAGATTTTGCATTGATTTTACGTTTTATTTATTTTTTGTTCTTGTCGATATTCATACATACCTGCAATATTTTTTGTTCGGCACTTTTATTTCCGTAACCCGATTTCTATACAATTTTTTACTTACTCCTGCCGCTAAATATGTTTTCACATCAAAAATTTAATTTACGGAGTTTGTTTGGCAATTGGCACTCAAAAAAATCAATTGTTTAATGGAATAATTCTGCTAGCACGCCAATAACCAACTATTTGCGAACGCTGTTCTAGATGTTGCACAAGCGTTTGATATTGGCGATTTTCATCAAATGTAGTTAGCGTTGGTTTCTATGTAAGTAAAGGGGACGAGTATTGTCAAATTCAACTGTTTGACAGTTCTGATCACCCTTGTTCTATGGTTAAATTTTGTTCATATTGTTTTCACCAGATGTCAGCTACTTTGTTGGAAATCGCGAATAGTATGGCAAGAAGGACTTAACGGCATGTTAAGAAATATTTTTCAGTCTCGATTAAGGGATTCTAGAGATCCATCGTTGGTTCTAATTGGTTCACGGAAACGTAATTTAATTAATTCACGGAACTCATCCACACTCGAGTCATTTTTTAGAGAATAAGCGCAAATACAATATCATGTTTCAGTTAACCTCTTTCGGCGGCAAAGAAATAAGGAAGGGCAATTTCATGCCGAATTACCAAATTCGAGGAATCGACTCATCCTCGAATTGACAGCCTTCTTCCACGTGTCAATACATAAGCCAAATTCCTCGAAATTTATTTTATTTCCGAAGCCGACAGGATTTTCCGAGGCCGAAGTTTAAATTTGTTTTGTAAATTGTTTTCAAATGCAATTTTAGATTCACATAATCACATGTCTGTCAAGATAAGAAAACTTTGCTTTATATTTATTTAATATTTGTCATTCAGGTCAAGTTCCAGTAGGAAAACATGCTAAAATGTACGTTCTTGTTCCTATATTTGTCCATAACGTAATTTAAAATGCACTATTTCAAACATTTGTAAATATGTAGTTTGAAGCCGGTATTCCATGAGTAAATTGATTCTCAGTAAAAAAAAAAACGAAAAGAGAAAAATAATCAGATGCCCTATATAAGAGTCAAAGACAACGTTTTTTTATAGCAAAACGGTTTTGCTATAAAATAAAAAATTAAAAAAATAACGTTGCCTTTGTCTCTTATATGGAGCATCAGATTATTTTTCTCTTAACCGTTTTTTTTTACTATAATTCAATTTTTCTCATGGAATACCGGCTTAATATACATTCGCTTAAAGGCGGCACACAATGTGATATTTGACAAAGGTTTTTGATATATGTGTATGTAATATGACATATCGTGTGGACAGTGTTTATATCACCAATGTGGCAGTTGGTTCAATAAATCAATAACATAAATAAATCGGCGATAAATCAATACACATCAAAGGAGACCACCAACGTTGGTTGATATACTGGTGATGCCGTCTAGGCGGTGTGGAATGATTTGTTTTCATTTATTTAGAAATTTAGTGCATTTCATATTAATTTTAAAAAATTCATAAACAGGATTGGGTATATGAAATTATAATTAAGAAATAAATAATTGGACTAGAACCGATAAACCTAATACATATTTCAAAACAGAATGCGATAAATAAAAATAAAATTGAAATTCATCAAGAGTTTTATATGTGTGTTTGCGTATAATTCGCTAATACTTAACTACATGGTTGTTTTCTACATATATATATATATATATATATATATATATATATATATATATATATATATATATATATATATATATATATATATATATATATATATATATATATATATATAGGAAGTAAGCAAAAGTGTAATTAGCAGTGTAGTCGCTATAGCCTGATGAGATTGACTAGTAAACAATTAAATTTTTCGTTATGCTCACTCAGATCTAAACTGTACTTGCAAAATTTTTAATAATTTCTTCCTCCGTAAAAAATAATTTGGCTAGAACTAGATCTAATATTTTTTTTTATGATTATTTAATTCGATATAAAGTTAATTTTTCAAAATAATAAAAACGCACTTATCTAAAAAAAAAACCAGACTGAGGTTGCTAAAGATCAACCGTCAAACCCGGAATTGGGTGTTCCAGTTTCGCAGTATGTTCAACCTCAACAAACCAATTCCATTATTGGTAGTTGCATAGTTGGTGACGGATCAATAAAAGCGGTTCCGGAAAGGAAGTATATTTATGCTTCAAGATTTGTAAATACGGTCTCTCCTGAATCGTTAAAAAAGTATCTGAGGGATAAGCTGGATATTTTAGAAAGCGA
The DNA here is from genome assembly GCA_963556165.1 of Tipula helvola. NCBI lineage: Eukaryota > Metazoa > Arthropoda > Insecta > Diptera > Tipulidae > Tipula > Tipula helvola. Next base: position 150,110,436 of record OY744481.1, on the reverse strand, counting down.
TTTTGAATGCAGATTACTCGTATCCGGCGAACAGGACATCAAACGGCTTAATTTCGTGTCTTTCAAAATTGAAGTGAATCCGGACTCGTTCACTAAACTGTTACAACCTGGAGTATAAAAATAAAATATAACATGGGTATGGCCTGTTGGAATTGTAGTTCGTTAGTTTGTTAGACGCTCAAAAAACGTGGTCCCCATACCGTTGGCTTAACTCATTGGATGGAGCCAGATTGTAGTAGCGTGTTACCATCGTATAATTCGGATGCTCGTAATATTTTTACTAATACTAAAGTTAGCTCTAATTAAGTTTTAAATAATGTAAATACTAACACAAATTCAAATAACCCAATTCATAATTCTAACTTGTTTCTAAACAGTAACAGTACTAACAATTGTACCGATAATAATTTATCAATTTTTTTCTATAATTGTAGCGGTATGCGTTCGAAATCAAAACCATTTTATCTTGGCGTGTTGGAGTGTAATTACAACATCATATTGCTAGCTGAAACATGGCTGACAAAAGATTTCAATTCATCTGAGTTCTTTCCATCAGACTTCTGTGTTTTCAGACGGAACCGATACAGCTGTGGTGCGAATCTAAAAGGCGGTGGGTTACTGATCGCCGTTCGTAAAAACTTGTTATGTAAACTTTTGGTATCTGACCCAAAATTTGAATTTTTGGCAGTTAAATTGAAATTGGCGTCATGTAATTTGATCATATGTGTTATGTATGTTCCATGTAACTCTGGTCCGACAGTTATTACCGAAATTTTAGCTAATTTCACTAATAATGTTTTACCTTTTTTGGACGAGGGAACTGACCTTATGGTTTTTGGTGATTTTAATTTCCCAGAGTTATTCTGGAAGTTAGGCGGTGACGATGATAACATATTTATCCCGTTCAACACTAACGACTCTTCTGCGTTGGTTTGTGACTATATGGTTAATATTGGTGCATCTCAAATAAACAATATCCCTAACAGTCGTGGTACCTTTTTGGATCTGTGTTTTTACACAAGTATTTTCCATACTCCAATGTCGATCGATTTATCGTACGAATTTTGTGACAATCTCAACTTTACTAAAAATATCTTGGTTTTTGACTACCCTCGCGCGGACGTCAGTTCAATGAATAAATTTTTAACTTATGTTAATTGGGGCAATGTTTTGTCAAATATCAATGTTGACCATGCAGTTCATTTATTCAACGATTTATTATATTCCTGTATCAATAAGTTTGTTCCTAAAGTGGAAAAGAAACAGTCGCTGGCTCGTAAAGATCCATGGTTCACAAAAGATCTGAAAAAACTCGAAGTTCAACGTAACAGAGCCCATACTAAATTTAAGAGTACTGGTTCTTTGTTACACCATTCCCAGTTTAAATTATTTAAGAAAGAATTCAATTGTCTTAACCGATTTTTATACAATAATTATATACTTTAGCAGTGGGTCGGCGATAAACGTTCAAAGGAGACAGTCGTGTTTTTTGTCTGCTCCATAAAGTAAAAGTTTTTAGTGTAATTTATTGTTTTGATTATTTTAAATTATGTAATCAAATTTTTAGTGAAGTGAGAAGTGTAAAATCAATTCATTTTAATTTAATTTAATTTTTCAATTTTTGAGTGAAGAAATAAGTGGTATAGTGAAATAATTAAATGTGAATTTGGAAAATGTAATCCATCGGGATGCATTTATCAGGCAATGTTTTTTGTACTTATAAATGAAGGAAATCAAATTTCATGATTTCTAAATTAATTGCATGATTTAGGCTTTAATGTCTGTTTAATTGTATATAAAATTCTAGTGCATAAAGCTTCTTTTGATTGATTTTATATCAAAAATTAAATTGTTCCAATTTAATAAACGCGGTTAAATTTAATACGCATGTCTGTTCTTGTTTCATCTAGTTCAAATACGTATGTATACGTATTTTATTTTTATTTTAAATACAATTGAACAAACATATCGAAGATTAATACGTAGAACGGGCTTATTGGTAAAAGTTTTATATTTTGGTACATCGTACATGTAGTTTTAATGGCATATTAAATACATCAGTGATCCACGGCTTGTTTGATCCATTTCTCTATTTCTCTCAAACAAAATAAGACATCGCGAGATATTTACAATTTATTAATGAAATGCAACTGGATCAAATAGGCTGTGAGTCACTGTAGAATGGGTTTGTAGTGGAATTTTTATAATTTTTGGTGTAATTTTAATATTTTAATATTGTGCATGGCATATAATGAAAACATGAAGAAGTATGCGTAATTGCGTACTAAGGATTATGTATATGAAAAGATTTATTGCGCATGTGCATATGCATAAATATTGAATGCGCAGAGGAAGAGTGTATGGAAATACATATTTATTTATTTTGTTTATGTGGATTTTAGTGTATGTTTCTATTATCTTTTTCTGGTTTTTTGATGTGTTATATTATGTTCAATTTTCATTACCAATTTATATTTATAGTGTCTTTATTAACATGAGCGACATAAATTCAATACACATTTGTAAGGTTTTGCATTTGAAATTGAAATGTGCATTTAGCGAAGACACATTATAAAATAAAAAAATAAAAACTACATGAAATGTAGTTTTATGTGCATTTTTAATACATCTGTTTGATGTCAATTTATGAGTTCATCTTTTGCAGGTTTTTCCGTTCTTTTTCACCAAAAAAGTTGTGTGTTGCAGACTTGCAGTAAATATTATTGAATAATCCTTCTTGAGTACTCAAGTTTCAAGTTCTCAAAGTTTCCTTCGTGTAAGGTAGATAGTTATGTTCTACTTATATTGGTTATACACTAGTTTGTAATATAAGAGATGTTTATATCCTTACATTTAGAATTTATGTTAATTAAATAAATAACTCTGCTATATATTGTATAACAACATATTGTATTTAACAATTTTTAATGAAAAATAATTTGTTTGTAATTAATTAATTCTTTTAATTACGTTTGGCTAATTTTATATTTTAAACAAGTTAATTTTATATTGTCCTACTAATTGGTTTTTGATTTAAAGTTTCTTTGGGATTAATGAGCGTGATGAGAAATTTAATTAATTAATTACTTTTACTATTTCCATTTTAACAACTAAACCATGAGGATTTCAGAGTTTAATAACTTTTAGTTTATTTTAGAAGTAGTAGTTGGGGACAATTAACAAATTTACATAGATCTTGATTTTCAGAAATATTCGGAGTAACCCAATGCAAATTTCGAGAAACTTTGTATCGAATTAATTTGGAATTTTATCATTAATTGAATCTGGGTAAAATGTATTACCTATGTTCTAAAACTATGCTATAGAGGGACTTTCTGAGTGGTGTATAAGTGGGTGTTTACGTTTTTGGTGACGATTGGAGGAGTTCCAGAAGGAAGCTAAGTTAGCAATAATTTTGCAAGCTTTTTGATAAAATAATAAAGTAGTTAATAAATTGTTAATATTGAAGGGGTGTCACCAAGAGGACTTTTTTAAATTATTTATTTATAGGATTGATGCAGATATAACTTTATGTAGACTTAGATTAATAAGATCATAGGTGGTTAGAGGGCTTTATTTTAAGGATACTGATAAATAATTTAACTTGTTTCAGAATCTAAGATTGTTCCAGAATTAACCATTTTAATCCTAATTTTCAGGAATAAAGTTAAGGCCCAACTCAAAGCTCCAGGAATCAAGCAGTTAATGTTCATGTAGTTTAGAAATGTTGTTGTTTTATTTACTAACTATCAACTTCTTGGGTGTCTGGTGCCGGGTTGATGCTTTATTACTAACATACTTTTCTTGTCCCTCGTTTTGTTATCCGTAAAAGGGTGGACGGTGGACCCGGCGTATTCCGGGAAACTTGCTGGGGGCTTGGTCGTACACATTAAAGCATCAGGGTTTATTAGCGCCTTATAATTAATTTTGGTTACTGGTAACATTAATTATAATTCATTACAGGATAGCGCCCATTTCAGATCAAACGCCTAGAATCTTAGTGGCAGATTTTGCTTAAACTATTATATACATGCATTATAGTTTGAACTAAATAGTAGTTATATGTAGCGACAGGGACCGGTATTGAGGGAATTATGTAAATAAACAGCTGATTTCGATTGTATTTATTAGCTTTAAGTCAAATCTAAATTAATTATGATTATGATTTGCAGAAGGGCCCAGGAACCTGATCCAGTAAACTAATAAAGGTCATTTTAGAGTGCAGTTTTAATTGTAATTTTAATAAAACATAAAAGTAGATTAGAATTATATTAATTTTCTTTCTAAGATACATAGGTGGGCTATTCTTGATTAGGCTAATTGTATGGTTAATTAATTTTTCAGATTATAATATAGTTACAGTATTAAGCATTATTATAGAGATTAAAATTAATCCTGATTTTCAGAATTTAATTTTAAATTGGATCAACCCTACAGGATCAAAAAGTAGTGAATAAGTTGTAGTTTAGAAAGTGTGTTGTTCTGTACTAACTATTCGATTATAATTCGATTATATAATTACTAACAATTTTTACTAAATACCGTTCGCTGAGTGGCTGTATCCGGGTCGAGTCTCTCCCAACTAAGAATCCTATCTTAGCCTTAGGTTTTGTTACATGTATACGGGTGTACGGAATGGGACCCTGGAGTTTGGGAATCCTGCTATAATGATGGGCCGTACAACCTAATCCATCAATCATATCGAGTAACAGCGCCTTATAATTTTCAAAATCATAGAATTTAGTGGATAATCTTGCTGAAACTCCTTATGTATTATAGCGTGAACTTAAGTATATTTATAAGTAGCGACAGGGACCAGTATGGAGGAAATCATGTGAATGATCAGTCGATTTCGATTATATTTATTAGTTTTAAGTCAATTTCAAATTAATTTATGAGTATTATATATTTATTAATTACGATTATGAATTTCAGAAGGGCTCAGGAATCTGATTTAGCAAACTAATAAATATTATTTCAGAGTGCAGTTTTAAGTAGATTCGAAATGTGCTGTCATTGTGTTACTAACTATTGGCTATACTTAGGTGTCTGTAACCGGGTCAATTTCTATCTAACTAACTAAACCTATCCAAATCCTCTTTATGTTTTATGTAACAAGGTGTTCGGTGAGGCCCGGCCATTAATAACTCCGGGAGATCTTGCTTAAAGCTTGGTCGAACACTTCAATCAATCAATCAATCAATCAAAATAATTATATACTTTAGCAGTGTATTTGTCAAAGACACCAATAATATTCAATGGTCATCATCTAGCATAAACAGCTCAATCATCACGTTCTCCAAACAAGATGTCGTAAGCGCGCTTCTTAACCTCGATATCTCCAAGTGCTCTGGACCAAATGGACTGCCGCCGGCATTGCTAAGGTGTTGTGCTATTGGGTTGTCAGCTCCCCTTCATTTACTATTTAATAAAAGTTTAAGCCAGGGTAAATTCCCAGATGTGTGGAAATTAGTTTTCCTTACACCGATACACAAAAACGGATCACGCAATGACGTAACAAATTATAGGGGCATTGCAATAATGTCCTGCATCCCGAAGGTGTTTGAATGTATGGTTAAAGAGGTTCTATTTTTCCATAGCAAACAATTGATCAGCTCACGTCAGCATGGGTTTTTTCCAGGCCGGTCTACTGTCACTAATCTGGCACTTTTCCAGAGCTATATAACAAAATCCGCAACATCCAAAGTACAGGTTGATGTGGTTTATACAGACTTTGCTAAGGTTTTCGATAAACTAAATCACCGTTTGTTGTTAGATAAGCTTAGCAAACTCAATTGCGACTTTATACCGCTGAATTGGCTAAGTTCTTACTTGAAAAATCGTAAAATGTATGTTAAAATTGATGACATATCTTCCGATAGCTTCACGGTTCTCTCTGGTGTACCATAAGGAAGCCATTTGGGACCATTGCTGTTCCTGCTTTTTATCAATGATGTCACAAAATTATTGGAATTTGCTGAGTGTTTATTGTTTGCGGACGATATAAAATTTTATTCTACCATATCGTGCGAAGCGGATAGATTTAAGTTCCAACAAGATTTGAATTGTTTTTGTGATTGGGCTGATCGAAACTTAATGTGTCTTAATGTGGAGAAATGCCAAGTCATGACAATATCTAAATCTAAGCAGCCTTTAGTTTTTGAGTATTTTCTTACAAATAAGATTTTAAAACGGGTTGTCTCAGTCAATGATTTGGGGGTGGTTTTTAGCTTTGACACGACGTTCAACTTCCATATTGACGCGATCATTAATAAGGCCTACTCAAAGTTGGGTTTTATTAAGCGATACTCGAGAGATTTTCATGATTTGTTGACATTCAAATCATTATATTCATCATTTGTGAGGTCGCATATCGAATATGCCAGCGTTATATGGTCTCCATTCTACGATATTCACACTAAGAGAATAGAGGGCATCCAGAAGCAATTCTTATTATTTTCTCTAAGAAAATTGCCATCCACAGGAAGGGGTGATTTTAAACTATTACCATATCATGATAGATGATGTCTTCTAGGTATACAGTCACTGTCGTCTAGGCGTAAGTGTGCAAGTGCCACATTTGCGCGTGATATACTTTGTGGTAAGGTCGATTGCCCAGAGCTGCTATCTCTTTTCAATTTTTACACTCCTCAACGTGTGTTACGGCCACGTAGTTTGCTTTTTATCCCGACTGCGTGCACTAACTACGCGTATTTTGATCCTGTAGCGCGTATACAACGCGACTTGAATAGTGTATCAATGTGGTTCGATTTTAATAATTCGCGTGACGCTTTTAAAAAATCAATCTCCGCATTATCGCTTTAAATTGATAATTTATTGTTGTGTTGATGCTCATTGTTCAGAGCGTATTTTATATTTTATGATAGTGTTTTAATGTTGTACTTTAATTTTTAAATTTTTACATGTATATTTTATTATATCCTATTATATCATACTGTAATTTAAGACTTTTTTACCCAATTGCATAAACAAGCTGTATGGTAAATAAATAAATAAATAATTCTAAATAATTCTAAAACAACGAAATAATTTCAAATTATGAATAGAAAGATGTTTTTAAAATTTAGAATGTACTATTTCAAACATTTGTAAATGTGTACTTGGTACATATTCGCTTAAATTTATGTTGAACCAACATTGGACATGTCGTGTATAGGGTACGTATGCCATGTGTTCATTTCCCCACATCATGCCGACATTTATCGATTTCCATACCGTCTGGTGCCGCCTTAAATTTACGCAACCAACATTGAACGTATTGTGAGTAGGGTACGTATGCCATATACATGAACATCTCCAACGTTGGTTGCCCGACATTTGTCGATTTCCACACCGCCTTAAATTATATTAGTGTGGGCTTAATACACACATAATGAGAGTTGTCCTTGAGTTTTTAGATTGTGAATATAATTCGCTAAATCATTACGTTCTTACCTAGTACTATACGTAAAAGGTGGGAATTAAATTTTTGTAGTTCAATCGTAGCTACCTGATGAGTAGACCGACTTTTTATCAGTACGAAACCAAACTACCAGGTACTTAAGAAAAGTTCTCATTTTTTGAATGGGTATAATACATCGTATAACCCTTATCAAGTTGTAACAATGGGAATGCATTAAAAATAATATATTTTGTCTATATAAAGCCGAAAAAATCATATTAATTGATAATATAGACAAATCTCAAACTTCTAAATTAAACACGACGTATAAAGAAGCATTCATATTGTGAAATTTATTTAAATTTTAAAATTCCCGCCAAAAAAACGGCACTTCCAAAGATTTTAATTTCAACTTTTCCGAGCTAAGGACACTCACTTTAACAAGGTTCATTATGATTTTTTTTAGTGACAGAATTAAAAAATTAAAATTGATTTCCAACACACCGTGAGTAGTGTATTTACAACCCAATTAATCTAAGGTCGAGATACCAAGAAATAAAGAACTGGTAAATTAATTTATTTTGTTTTAATAAACTATACAATAGGTACGATGAGATGTGACAACTAAGAGTTCTCCTGAATGTTACTTCAGGAAGTAACGAATTTTGATAACCAATAGGAACATTTTCACCTCGATTAGTAAAATATAGCCAGTACCGGAAACCATGTACACTTCGTAGCATGATTTGCTAGGCACCACACATTTCTCGGCATCCAAATCAATCTCTAAATAAAGTCACCAAATGTAATTATCATTTTTAAAATAATTTAAAATGTAATCGTTTTTACAAAATATCGCATGCATACACATATGTATTATGTCGTAATGTGTAATTTGAAAATCCAATTTTGAATTGTTATGTATCGTATGTATTTGGTGTTTAGGCGGTTTCAAATGATTTTTTTATTTTTATTTTTATTCGGCATACAAACATACGTACGAAATACAAAATTTTTAGAACCCAACTAAAAATTCTAATTAGGTTTTATAACTTATTTTGTATTTAAATCACAAATTAGATTCGGTTGTCAAACGTTAAAAAAAAAAAAATGAAAACAACAAATTCCGAGAGTCAAAATACAAATAAAACATACACAAAGCTGTTTTTATTATGATTTGGTTTCATTTTTAAAACATTAAATGTTGAGTCAGAATCCAATTCGTTCGAAAACATTAAAATTTGGTCGATTTGTTTTTAGTGCATTACAGTCGATTATTTGTGTACATATGTATGAATAGTTTATTTTATATACAGACAGGTACACCTAAAACAAGTGTTGTAATAAATATCGACATAAATTAAGCTTCTTATCTTTAATTTTCTTACATTTTTAAAGTTTTGTTTTATTTTATGGAATTTCATTGATTTTAATCGAACGAATGAAGAAAATGGATTGGAGTTTTGAAATTTTAATTATCATTACATTACAAATGGTTTTTGTTTTGTTTTTAAGGTATATGGTTTGGTTTGTAAGCGATCTAATCAGCTAAATTAGAAGTCATGTAATGTTATTATTTATATAAAGCAATACTCTCTGTGTATAGTGTTGAAATTATATTATAATGTCGTATATATTTAAACAGAGGTGTATACAAATACAAATTTTAAAACCAAATAAGATTTATGAGGCTCCATAATCTCAATTAATTTTCTATCGGTTTTTTTTGTTTTCGGTTTGGTTTAACATTTTTATGAATAACAAAAAAGGAAGAGGGACTTGCTCTTGTGGCCTAGAGGCACATCACATATTTTTTAGTTTTGTTTTATTTATACATTCATTCAAGAATTTTTTAATTTTAAAAATTCGCAAGAGGATTAGAAGATTTTTAGCTGGAAATTTGTTTTACTAAAAAAAAAAAATATTCATTCATTAAATTTTGAATGAATCTTTAAAGTATCATCCCGAGAAAAGGGTTAATTTATTAATGAAAATAAAATTCGTTTTTTTTTCATTCTTTGGGAATCGTATCTAACTAAAGCAAAATATTTTGATCGAGGTTTAACAGGTAAATATAATGAAAATGAAATTCTTCTCATCTTACTATATATATGTACATACCTACCTAGTTACAAATAAGATTAAGATTGCGCATAGTTTGTGAAAATAATTGAATTAAAAATTTGATTTTTCTTCATCGAAAACAATACCAATAAAATAAAATTGGAAAATTTTCTTGATTAAAATAATCGCACAATGGCATAATCATAATTTTCAGAATGTAGTTATAACCTGTATGATTATGTTATTATAACAACCAATCAACATAACCATAACCGTAACAATAATATGGATTGGATGTAGTAGTCACATACACGAGTAATAACAATAATCTTAATCATATTATATAAACAAGATAACTTGGAAGAACATTATTGGATTATATTAAGATACAGAGCGATAATCTAATCAAACAAATATCGTGTATTGTTCTGATTAAAGTCGATAGGAAATTATTTCATGGGAAAATTATTAATTTTCAAATGAAATCGGTAAGCTTTGTAAAAGGCATCACCATGTACTATATAAAAGGCTAAGATCACGCTCGCACATAATCATAGACAATCTATTTAATTCTATATTGCTTATGTGTGGGATACGAGAATCCAACTCCTTCATGCCTACCAACCCAATCAACAAAAACGAGGCAAAATGCAGCGAGCGATATCTATTGCAATAGTTAATGGATATGGTATCATCGCCGTGACAGGTCAAATGTTTTAAAATCTAAATTGAATTTTATTGAAATACTAGTTGACCCGGCAAACGTTGTTCGGCGATATAAATTATTTCTAGTGAATATTTTGGTTGTTAAATAAAAAATAATGAATTTATTGTAAGTGTGTGGGGATGGGATCTATGATAGAAAGAGGAATGGAGCGCATAGACGATGAACGCCGATAAAAACAAAAAAACATGGTGTGCCCAAATCTAAGCCGCAAACAGACATCGTTTGGCCTTGCGACTTATTGATTGTCATTGCGAATGCCAATCTAATAGGAAATTGAACGCGTTTGAATTCAATTGGCAGGTCTGTGGGAATCATTGGAATTCGTGGCAGCAAAACATTTTCGGCTCGGAATTTGCCATTCAAAATGGTGGCTTCGATAATTTTTTAATGATCAATCGCGTGCCATTGCACAGCCGTGGTGGATTCAAATTCCGAAGTAAAATAACCGGAGATCCAATATTCAGTCGTAGAAGGTGTGGTGGCATGCCTGGCAAATCCAGTGAGTTCAAAAACTCTGTTGGATAATTTACAGCTTCGTTGGCATAGCAAACTGTATCGATCGATTTATATGATACCAAGTCGCCTGGCAACGACTGCTGTATCTTGCAGTTTAAATCGTGGACGTTCACATTTTTTGCTGCCAAAATGGCTCTTTCTGCCAGCCACGCATGATTTATGTATTGTGTGCGTACATCTGGAAATATGCGGTCAATGAGAGCATTTTACGAATCAACGATTGTGCAGAAATTAGTGGGCAATTTTATGCATCCAGTATTTTCATACATAGCAACTTTTCCATCGCCGATATCTAACAATTGGTTCGAGAATGTGTCAGCGGATGGATCTTGTAACATTTGGACGCGCATGTTTATTTGTAGCTGAACTTTTTTAACATTACGCCAAAGTGGCGATGATTTCAAGGAAGCGTTGATCTCATCAGCGTACATTGAACGTGGAATGACGGGAAGTGTTTGTCTGAAATCACCTGAAAGGAATAACAGAGTGCCGCCGAATAGTTTGTCGTTGTGCTTTATATCTTTGGGTGTTCTGTTCAACGCTTCCAGAGAATGTTTTTGTGCCATAGTGCATTCATCCCAGATGATAATTTTTTCATTGTTTCAGCACTGTGGCCTTGGACGATTGTTTTTTTATGTTGCACACTGCGTCTGGGTTATTTTGAATATTCAGTGGCAGCTTTAAATGCTGAATGAGCTGTTTTGCCTCCATCCAATAAAGTTACCGCAATGCCAGATGATGCAACGGCCAATGCGATGCAGTTATTTGATCGTATTTCGGCGAGAATTAGCGAAGTGAGAAATGTTTTGCCAGTTTCACCGGGTGCATCCAAAAAAAAGAATCCACCTTGTCCCGCCGAAACAGCCAGCATAATGCGATCGTAAATGATTTTTTGTTCATGAGTCAGTAGTGGGACATTGCGAGTAACAATCGCTGCCATTTCTGCAGTATCGTACTTTAGTTCACGATTCATTTCGGTGTACATTAAATTAGATGCACTTCGATTTGGCGAACTCATACCGAAATGACTGAGTGGTAAATTGGCAATGAAAACGCAAAGATCCTCGATAGCAATCAATGCTTCATTGTACATAGCGTCGCTGAATGTAATCGTTAAATCGTTGCACCGTATACGAATTCGATGCAATATATCGTCAGTCATTGAACATTAGTGTTTATCCCACAACGTATCTGCTCGTCCCGGAAAACATGTAGTCAACATTATAGCGAATAGTAGACGAATTTGTGTTGCTGTACAGCTCAATGCTGCTTCAGCAAGCATATCGTCCCAGTGATTGTCGTCTTCGAGCAAGCCGAGTGCAAGGCATGCATCTTTATATGTTGGATACTGTTGTCCATTCACTTTGCGTATATCTTGAAATGACAATGGGCCGGTGACATTAACCAACAACAGTCGCAGATGGAAGCATTCAATCTGTCTTGGAGTGACCGTATATACTCGGCCCAAAGTGTTTGCGGCATCCAATTTTTTGGTTGATTCCATGTGAAAGAGCGTAGTACTTCGGAATAGAGTAGTGTTCGTGCAAAGGCACCGAAAGTATCCGCACGATTACACAATTCGAAAAATTCCGTGAGTGTAGTTTTTGGTGGATTTATGGCACGCTCAATTGCTGTCTCGTTGGTGAAAAATACGCGCTGGCTGTTTTCAAAATGTACGGCTAAATGTATAACTGCTGGGTCCCGTTCATGAATTTGAAAACCAAAGATACGCCAGACAGCTTCATTGGAGCTGATGTATCGGCCAATTTGGTAGCGCATTATTTCGTCGTTGTCATTCAATCGAGGAGCATTCACATCGGTATTTTGAATTCGAAACACAGCCATATCACTGCCTTTATTCACATACAGTAGAGTCTCGATTATCCGATGTGGTCGGGACCGAAGACAATTCGGATTTCGGAAAGTATGCACTGACATTTCGGAAATGCTCTGTATGCACTGTAAAATTCTCTTGCATTTTATGGTGGTTAAAATAAACATGATATTTTGAATTTAAATTATTATTTTGAGTAATTTCAATGTTTTATTCATTCATATTTCACGTGTAATGTGTAAATAACGAAATAATTAAAAAAAAAAAATTTATGTATTTTTTGTGTTCGGATAAAGCGGAGTTCGGATAAACAGTATTCGGATAATCGAGACTCTACTGTACTTGCAAATGTATTTGATGCTCTTCACCGAACTGCAGAACTCAACATTAATATGGCCATTGAATGTTTTGCTTAGCAGAGGCGAATATGGTACCACCCAACGATTGTCAATGTCAATGTCTGCGTTGTTGATATTTGGCGTAAATGACTGTCCGCCATTATCAGTATTTCTTCGACGATATATTGGATATCCGTCGCCATTTGTGATTGTGTCGTTGGTGAAATCTTTAGGAAAACGCTTTATACATTTTCCATCTGCCATGCAAGGTGATAAACGATTCAGATCACCGCATGTCGAACACAACAATATCGAACAGTAGTTGATCAGTAGATGGATCTGGAGTTTCCGCGGAAATTACAATATCGATTTCCTCAGGGCGTATTTTGTCGACTAACCAAACCAAAAAGTGTGCATGAGGTAATCCTCGCTTTTGCCATTCAACCGAATACATCCAGCAACGTGTGGAACCGAATACGTGTAATTTGGTAATGAAGCTCATTAAAGACTTCAAATTTTGTTTGAATACACGTGCTGTAATGTCATGATGATGTATTGCATTTTGGCCTGGCAATAGTAAAGATGTAATCTCCTGCCACTTTGGATTACATGTAAACGTGATAAATAAACACGGTCGTCCGTACTCGCGCACGAAAGTCATAGCATCCTGTATGTATTCTTACAAATGACGTGGACTGCCTACGTACGATGATGGTAGAATGATAGAATTACCAATTTCGGCGATGTCGGTGTCACTCATGATAGCGTCTCGCAAGTGAATGTATTCTTCCGCTCGCAGCTTCTGTTGATTATGTCGTAGGAATCGCAGTCGTTCGCTCTCTACCTTCGCGTACATATCGACCATGAATTGTTGGCACAGCTCATGACATCGCAGAATGACGTTGTCCTGACCCGTCGAATCATCATACGATACGCGTAAAAATCCATTGAGCTCACTTTCTTGTTTGTTTCGGCTCCTGTAACAACATATTCATTAATTCCAAATGAGTAATGATATTCCTAATGAATGAATTACCTGTGGCGGGATCTCGTTGTTTAATGTTTATGCAATATCCGTCTTGTCCCTTCCAGAAAATTAGCGGATATTGGAGAGCGTCGTATGAACGGTGTGTGTCGGCGATGAACTCCAGATTATTGGTTCTTCTTCGAATCACGATTTCTCGTGTCGATGTGCGGTCGCCAATCATGATTCCAGCAACGTCGTCCACAACAGGCGCATTGAATCTACGCACGTGCTCTCCAGCTGGTGTTTTATCAGGATTTATGACAATAGCGTTATTGTCACTTTGCAATTCGTGCATGTGTGATTTAAACATTTTCAATAGTTCATTGTGCTCATTCAATAGGGCTTCCAGTTGGCCGACGATGCGCCTGGCAATAGGCGAATTGAGGTTATTGTAGCCGCAACGTGCATCCACACGATTGATGTCCTCACCGCCCATGAAATAGATTTGTAAAAATTTATGTGGTTCGTTTAGCATTGGCAGCAATTAGCCTACTTTGTGGTACACTTGGCCTTTGATTTTGAACGTTGAATTGAATTTTTGACCATTTGCCGCAGTATTGTGAACTATTTCTGTTGCTCCGAACGAAGTCATTTGAGAGCAGGAATTGAATGTGCGAATGGATTTAAGGAACAGGTTTGAATCTGGATCCGTGCCGATGAGCAAGCGTAGTTGCACTTTTCCTGATGCGCAACACATCCCGGCTGACTCATGTTTGAATTTGAGCGCATGACAATGGGGACATTCTTTGTCCATAGCAGCAATCAGCACTTTCGGATGAGTGGAATATTGAATATCTGGCTCGTACTCGAATGCGAGACGAAGGAATGAAGCGGATGTAAATGCTCGATGTACTTGTTGGCGTTGTCGGTCATTTGCTCTGCGTGTCTTAACTACGAACCCGTGCGCTTGTCTCCGTTCCAATTGTCGTTCTTGATTTCGTTCAGCTCGTGCCTCTTGTGATTGAGATCCACGCAATTGCGACATGCTCACCCTCACACGCACATTTTCGTTATCTTGTTGGATTTGTTCGTTTGTTCTTTCTGCTCTATTATTTCGCATGTCTGTTACTTTATTCGTTCGACGACCCAAATGGGCCCCTTTGCGTCTTGCTGGCATTATTCACTATAATACACACACACACACACACACACACACACACACACACACACACACACACACACACACACACACACACACACACACACACACACACACACACACACACACACACACACACACACACACACACACACACACACACACACACACACACACACACACACACACACACACACACACACACACACACACACACACACACACACACACACACACACACACACACACACACACACACACACACACACACACACACACACACACACACACAAATAGACAAAATTGTTGTACGTACTGATGAAAAACGGTATACCGATAATGTAATTTGTTGTTTTAGTATTTACCTTTTTACAATCATAAAACACGTTATATTTCTTATAAATTAAAATAAATCGAACAATATTTTGCACGCACTGCGTTGTGATACATAACAAATGCAGAATGAAAAGTCAAAACGATGCAACGCTTTTCGTGAATGACTTGGCATATGTGGATGAAAGTTCGATGAGGGTGATGCAGCGCCTACTGCCATACAACAACATAAATTATTTCGTTATGTTTGAAATACGAACTACAGTTAAATTATTTGGATATTTTTCATACAAAAATACTAAAATCGCGATTAAAAAATGGGAGAGTGGGGTATGAGGGTGAAAATTTGAAGTCTTTAATGAGCTTCATTACCAAATTACACGTATTCGGTTCCACACGTTGCTGGATGTATTCGGTTGAATGGCAAAAGCGAGGATTACCTCATGCACACTTTTTGGTTTGGTTAGTCGACAAAATACGCCCTGAGGAAATCGATATTGTAATTTCCGCGGAAACTCCAGATCCATCTACTGATCAACTACTGTTCGATATTGTTGTGTTCGACATGCGGTGATCTGAATCGTTTATCGCCTTGCATGGCAGATGGAAAATGTATAAAGCGTTTTCCTAAAGATTTCACCAACGACACAATCACAAATGGCGACGGATATCCAATATATCGTCGAAGAAATACTGATAATGGCGGACAGTCATTTACGCCAAATATCAACAACGCAGACATTGACATTGACAATCGTTGGGTGGTACCATATTCGCCTCTGCTAAGCAAAACATTCAATGGCCATATTAATGTTGAGTTCTGCAGTTCGGTGAAGAGCATCAAATACATTTGCAAGTACAGTAGAGTCTCGATTATCCGAATACTGTTTATCCGAACTCCGCTTTATCCGAACACAAAAAATACATAAATTTTTTTTTTTTAATTATTTCGTTATTTACACATTACACGTGAAATATGAATGAATAAAACATTGAAATTACTCAAAATAATAATTTAAATTCAAAATATCATGTTTATTTTAACCACCATAAAATGCAAGAGAATTTTACAGTGCATACAGAGCATTTCCGAAATGTCAGTGCATACAGAGCATTTCCGAAATCCGAATTGTCTTCGGTCCCGACCACATCGGATAATCGAGACTCTACTGTATGTGAATAAAGGCAGTGATATGGCTGTGTTTCGAATTCAAAATACCGATGTGAATGCTCCTCGATTGAATGACAACGACGAAATAATGCGCTACCAAATTGGCCGATACATCAGCTCCAATGAAGCTGTCTGGCGTATCTTTGGTTTTCAAATTCATGAACGGGACCCAGCAGTTATACATTTAGCCGTACATTTTGAAAACAGCCAGCGCGTATTTTTCACCAACGAGACAGCAATTGAGCGTGCCACAAATCCACCAAAAACTACACTCACGAAATTTTTCGAATTGTGTAATCGTGCGGATACTTTCGGTGCCTTTGCACGAACACTACTCTATTCCGAAGTACCACGCTCTTTCACATGGAATCAACCAAAAAATTGGATGCCGCAAGCACTTTGGGGCGAGTATATACGGTCACACCAAGACAGATTGAATGCTTCCATCTGCGACTGTTGTTGGTTAATGTCACCGGCCCATTGTCATTTCAAGATATACGCAAAGTGAATGGACAACAGTATCCAACATATAAAGATGCATGCCTTGCACTCGGCTTGCTCGAAGACGACAATCACTGGGACGATATGCTTGCTGAAGCAGCATTGAGCTGTACAGCAACACAAATTCGTCTACTATTCGCTATAATGTTGACTACATGTTTTCCGGGACGAGCAGATGCGTTGTGGGATAAGCACAAATGTTCAATGACTGACGATATATTGCATCGAATTCGTATACGGTGCAACGATTTAACGATTACATTCAGCGACGCTATGTACAATGAAGCATTGATTGCTATCGAGGATCTTTGCGTTTTCATTGCCAATTTACCACTCAGTCATTTCGGTATGAGTTCGCCAAATCGAAGTGCATCTAATTTAATGTACACCGAAATGAATCGTGAACTAAAGTACGATACTGCAGAAATGGCAGCGATTGTTACTCGCAATGTCCCACTACTGACTCATGAACAAAAAATCATTTACGATCGCATTATGCTGGCTGTTTCGGCGGGACAAGGTGGATCCTTTTTTTTGGATGCACCCGGTGAAACTGGCAAAACATTTCTCATTTCGCTAATTCTCGCCGAAATACGATCAAATAACTGCATCGCATTGGCCGTTGCATCATCTGGCATTGCGGCAACTTTATTGGATGGAGGCAGAACAGCTCATTCAGCATTTAAAGCTGCCACTGAATATTCAAAATAACCCAGACGCAGTGTGCAACATAAAAAAACAATCGTCCAAGGCCACAGTGCTGAAACAATGAAAAAATTACCATCTGGGATGAATGCACTATGGCACAAAAACATTCTCTGGAAGCGTTGAACAGAACACCCAAAGATATAAAGCACAACGACAAACTATTCTGTTATTCCTTTCAGGTGATTTCAGACAAACACTTCCCGTCATTCCACGTTCAACGTACGCTGATGAGATCAACGCTTCCTTGAAATCATCGCCACTTTGGCGTAATGTTGAAAAAGTTCAGCTACAAATAAACATGCGCGTCCAAATGTTACAAGATCCATCCGCTGACACATTCTCGAACCAATTGTTAGATATCGGCGATGGAAAAGTTGCTATGTATGAAAATACTGGATGCATAAAATTGCCCACTAATTTCTGCACAATCGTTGATTCGTAAAATGCTCTCATTGACCGCATATTTCCAGATGTACGCACACAATACATAAATCATGCGTGGCTGGCAGAAAGAGCCATTTTGGCAGCAAAAAATGTGAACGTCCACGATTTAAACTGCAAGATACAGCAGTCGTTGCCAGGCGACTTGGTATCATATAAATCGATCGATACAGTTTGCTATGCCAACGAAGCTGTAAATTATCCAACAGAGTTTTTGAACTCACTGGATTTGCCAGGCATGCCACCACACCTTCTACGACTGAATATTGGATCTCCGGTTATTTTACTTCGGAATTTGAATCCACCACGGCTGTGCAATGGCACGCGATTGATCATTAAAAAATTATCGAAGCCACCATTTTGAATGGCAAATTCCGAGCCGAAAATGTTTTGCTGCCACGAATTCCAATGATTCCCACAGACCTGCCAATTGAATTCAAACGCGTTCAATTTCCTATTAGATTGGCATTCGCAATGACAATCAATAAGTCGCAAGGCCAAACGATGTCTGTTTGCGGCTTAGATTTGGGCACACCATGTTTTTCACACGGACAATTATACGTGGCACGTTCTCGCGTGGGCAAACCATCGAGCTTATTTGTGTTGGCTAAAGACGGACTGACAAAAAATATCGTACACTCAATTGCTCTTCGAAATTAATATTGATTTTCTTTATTTCATTTTCCTACTTTAGAATAAAAAATTTACTTTTTTTCACTTTACATTTAATTTTTAAGAGATCAAACAATGAATATGTCCGTTACGTTAATGAAATACATTGAATTGAGAAAATGAATGATTGGTGTTTTTTTGTTTTTATCGGCGTTCATCGTCTATGCGCTCCATTCCTCTTTCTATCATAGATCCCATCCCCACACCCTTACAATAAATTCATTATTTTTTATTTAACAACCAAAATATTCACTAGAAATAATTTATATCGCCGAACAACGTTTGCCGGGTCAGCTAGTTAATATATAAAATATAAAACTTAAAAATTATTATGGATAAAAGGTAGGCCATATAAACAAAATATGTAAATATTTTTATATTTTTGTGGTAAATGAACACGGGTTGTGGCAAATGAACAGGCAAAACAAAAAATATAAATATATCGTGAGGAGTACTTATAGTGTACTCATCTCTGTTTATGTACATAAAAAAATTATTTTATTTACAGTGGTAAACGCATTTGGCAATATTCAGAAACGCGCGCCTTCCTTTTATGTTATTTGGCGAGGCAAGCGGAATTTGAAAATTGAAAAAAAAAAAAAATATGCGATGTCAAACGTCAAAGTCTTCTATGATTTCTCAAAACGTTTTGGTAAGTGTGCCATACATAAAAAAAATGTTCATCAAAAAATTAAAAGATAAAACCTTTTAATTATTTACTTATTTTTAGACACAGCCTACTACGGTGGGATTATTTAATAATAAATTAAAAAATTTACTTAGGGCGTATAAAAGCGCAAAAGATGAAGGCAAGCGTACTGGAAACACAGTGGTTCACACACCGTTCGAAGATCTTATGGAGGAGATTTTTGGATCCAACCCCATAATTTCCAATAGCCACACTCTAAGCTTGTCAGGTCAGCAAATAACTGCGTTAAAGCCAAGGCAACCGAATGCTACTACAATTTAGTGAATGCTGTAGTGCCGCTCGAAACAAGCGACCACAATTTAGCGAATAGTGCCCTGTCAGTGTCACCAAGAACCCAAACAGCTTTTGTGGTAAATGAAAATACAACCCAAAGAGATAATTGCCATAAACAACCAGCGAAACGAAAATCGGCGAAAGGAAAATATCTAGAAGATAAAATAAGAATAAAGGAAATTTACTATGAGAAAAAAATTAAGGAAATGAAGGAGCGCCGCTTACAAAAGGAAGCACAACATAAGGAAAAAATGGCAGCTTTATTAGATTTAAAAATTAATTATGTACATATTAGCATTGAATTATTTATTGAATTATTAGCCTAAATTATTTTTATTTACCTATTTTTATTTATATATGTATACTTATTATGAATTATGTATTGTGATACTTAGAATTAAATATGAATTAAAATGAAATTTATTAAAAATTAAAATGAAAAAAAATCTAATTTAATTTATTGTTTTATTTTTTATAAAATTTAATTAGTAATTATGTTTTGTGTTAGCATATCATTGAAAAGCAGCTGACGCCGATTTATGTTATTTTCTAAAATATTATACCCATTAGTGGATGCTTCAGCTTCGCCGTGAAATTCTAAATTAACCTCTATGTCATCATCAATTGTGATATCATTATCTTCCATCATACAAATGTTGTGTAAAATGGAGCCACATACGGTCAAATTCACAATATTCTCTATGTGAGTTTGCTCTGAAAAATGCAGCAACCGCCGGAACCTGGTTTTTAACAACCCAAAAGCGTTTTCCACAACCATACGGGTCGATGAATGCCGATAATTAAATTGACATTGGGCTGTGGTCAGGCTGCCGGTATCTTTATATGGGCTAACTAACCAATCTAAATTGGGATACGCTGAATCCCCTAATAAAAATGTGTTATATGGAAATTTTGAAGACGTATTTTCCATGGAATTTCGAAATAACGGTGACCTACGCAAAACCCGGCTATCGTGTAATTAACCGGGCTCACCGCAATGCACGTCAATAAATTTTTTGTCTGCATCGACAACCGCTTGGAGATGAATGCTATAGCCGTGTTTCCGGTTAAAATACGCAACTTTGTCGACTTGTGGGGCTTTTATGTTAATGTGTGTGCAATCAATCGCACCTATAATATGAGGAATCCGCTTTTTTTGCTCAAATTTTGCGCTTACTTGCAAAATTTCATCATCAGCGGGCCACTTCACGAATCTATGTCCAACAGAAATTAACCACTGAGCCACTCTGTAAATAATTCGCCATGCAAATGCATTGCAAATGTTGAATTGGTTTGCTATAATCCGAAATGGCTCAGTGTTACTGATGTACCAAATAAAAATGTATATTTCTTTATCCCCGCTTATTTTTTCTATACGGCTTTCGTCGGTTACAGAATTTAAAAAATTTGTGGATATTTTATACATATCTAGAATGTAAATACACATCAAGGTAATTCATAAATTTTTTAATTTATTAGAAAATATAATTACCAATTAATTTTACGGCAGTTGTCCGTTTCATTCGGAAATGGCTTTTAAATTCATAATCGGTGTATGCTTCAATAGTACACAGAAAATCATTATGAATTTCTTCCAGCTCCGACTCTGAATCTGTAGATTCTGCACTGCTGCTGCTATACTCTGTGGAGCTTGACGTATCCAATAGCTGTAACAAACATTAGTTGGCATTAGGTTATTCATATAGAATGTATTAGTCTTACCTCTGAAATTTGATTTAGTCTATTTTCCATTTTTGAAAGTATATTTTCGGTAATTAAAATTTTGTTGATTCAAAACACAAAACTATTTCTTCTATGATACAACGTTGTTTGGTTGATATTTGAAGATGGTTGATATTTGACAAAAAAGAAGAATGTAATTTTTAGTAGTACCATACCAATTTTTAATGTAATTTTGAATAGTATCTTTTGGCAGCAGTAATACCAACGTGACGAAATTATTTTGTTGTTTCTTGAGACATGATCTGATCTGGATCAGATCAAACGTCAAGAAATGCAGCTAATATTGTACTTAAATCGGCCATCAACCACCGGTCAGGTTTACATTTTTACTTATTTAACAACCGTAGATTATTCCCTAAGTTGGGTGAAATTGCGAGGATTATTTCTGGTGTTAAACTAGATATGCTCTGTTTTGGTTGAAACTTGGCTATCTAATTCTGTATCTGATGCAGTGATAGATATGGCCGATTACAACTTATTCAGAAAGGATCGGATTGTAATAGATAATACGAAATGGGGTAGCGTTCGTATATACAATTCAATAATTTATTAAATAAATTATTGAATTGTTAAAAAATATTTACTCGCTTTGTATGTTTTGCTTTTAAATTTAATAAATTTTCTCCCATCATTAATGCTTTAAAGTTTCTCTGATAATTTAAGTAATTTTTATTTACCATTTAATTAAAAAATAGGGCGCCTAAGAAAATATTTGCATAGGGCGCAAAGTGTTCTAGGGCCGGCACTGCCCACCAATCCCTCTTTTTGCACCTTGCGCCAGATGATTTGGCCAAAATAAAACAAGCACCCAAAAAACAAAGCTTGAGGGGGAAAATGCTTTGGCTGAGGAAAATATTACACTTTCTTAAAGTTAGAGATGGTCATCCATAATCCAGCAAGTGGCTTGTGAAAGGAGCTTCAATGAGAAAACTGTTTCACGTGTAATAATTGTATCTCCTTCAAATTCCGCTTCATATAAAACGAATAATTTACCTTCTACGTAGCGCAAATTTTCCCGAATATTAATATTGTTAAGGTCATCTGGCTCCTTTATATTGCTCGAATGTACACGATGAAATTTTTTGTTTTATGCCTGTTTATTTGGCAGATGGCTCATGTGAATGCAATGAAGAGGGTTTCCAAATTGTATGATTTCTTTGTTATGATAACTTTATCTTTTGCTGCATTCCCAATTGTAAGTGCTTTCGGTCTTTCTATTCACATTGTAAGAATACCCATCAATAAGCAACTTATGTTTTATTTTATTGGTTGAGGTGAGTGAAATGTTCATATTCTACCCAAATAAAAGCAATATTAAATCCAGACAAAAAAATTGTTATTATCCCACCTTCAAGAAAATTTGAAACAAATTCGGACAAATGCATTTTTTCAAATAAAACGAGAGAACAGATGATATACATTTGCAAATTCTTGCTAATTTGAACCTACTTAGATTTCATAAAAAAAAATTTAACACTGTAACTAAAAAACAAAATAATAATCAAATTAAGTACATACATATATAATTCTCAATGTATGTAGGTGGCGCTAATACTGGCTTTACACCGTAGATAGTATAATAGCAAAATAGTATAATACTATTTTGCTATCCGGTGTAAAACCGATGTTTTGATAGTATAATAGTAAAAATAAAATATAATATTTTGATTTGATAGCTATCAAATTTTAATACCTATTATATTTTATATTATTTTATTGTAGAAGGAAAATTTTGACAGTGGATTATTGATAAATTTGTTTAGAGACGTTTTTGTGTATTTTGAAATTATTCTTTTTCATTATTTTGTTATAATTTTCTGTTTTTTATGAATATTTTATGCGGTGTAAAACCGACTATGGTAGATAGTAAAATAGTATTATACTATTTTGCTATTATACTATCTACGGTGTAAAGCCTGTATAACACAAATCTGCCAATTTTTATATATTAAAATAATATCCAAAATGAACTTGGTAGCTAAACGTTAGTTATATTCATTTTTTATACTGAGCTACTGCGTTTGAAAAATTTATAATTTTTCGCAGCAAAATTAATGGAACGACAAACAAGTGATATTATGTCCCCTAAATTTTTTGTGAAAACATTTTGCTTTAACTAATTCGTAATCAAATTATATAAATCTCTTATTATGCAGGTGAACATTTAATTGACTGTAGTCAAAGTGTTGTTTTAATAACGGCAATATAGTGGCTATGTTTGTTGATGAGACTCAGAATATACTTAGAATAACACTTTATACATATTTTATACAAAGAAGTGTCGTGTGTTTCAATTTTTAACTATTCTAAGTTTAATTGGGCAAACAGGACAACGCTAGTGGATCTCAAAATGATCGACTTATCGTCGAATGTACAGAATTTGTTTAGAGAGTTGCATACTACGCTGCGGTCTCGAGTTTGGTTCCCGCTGTTGACCAATAATTTAATTAATTAGCAACAGACATGACAGACTCAAAAACGATTGTGTGTTAAATCATTCGTTAACACATACACACACACCCGCTCCAACCTGTACCAAAACAGTGAAAGAAATTGTTTCCAGTCTTTTTCCGCAATAAGTAGGAAGAGATTTCAGAAATCGAACGAAAGTCTGAAAACGAAACAGTTCCAGCAATCTCTTTAGAAGAGCTGAAGGCGGCTTGTGGTAGAATTGGAGTTAGCAAAGCCCCAGGCCCAAATAAAATACCAAACGTGACAGTAAATGAATGCGGCAATAACCGCCATACCAGAAATATTGCTCGAGTTGTGTAACGAATGCCTCAGTAATAAGGTATATTCCCGAATCAGTGAAAAATACAAAACCTGGTACTGATTATTAAAGCAGGTAAGCCACTCGATCAGCCATAATCTTACCGCCCTATATGTCTACTCGATATACGATGGGAAGGTGTTTGAACGCATATATGCAATAGACTGGATTCATCTATAGGACTAGTTGGTGGTCTTTCGGAGAAACAGTTTGGCTTTAGGAAGGGCCAATCTACCATTGATGCGGTGAGCCTTGTCAAAAGTATTGCTCAAAATGCAAGAGAGGGAAAAAGATGGAAGGGTGGATTACACTCGACGTTAAAAACGCATTCAATACAGCTAATTGGAAGGAAATCCTTAGCCTTGAAAAGGATGAACGTTTCACTCTACATACAGAAAGTTGTTAGGGATTATTTCAAAAATAGAGTACTGAAGCATAACACAGACGACAAGCCAATGGATTACTAGATTTTGGGTGGCGTGGCTCAGGGTTCCGTTTTGGGACCGACGCTGTGGAATGTCATGTATAACAGTGTATTCAGACTCACTTTACCAAAAGAAGCGCTAATCGTAGGATTTACCGAGTCATTGTTGCAAAGATTATAGAAGAAATTCAACTCTTATGGTCGGAGGTACTTGAGAATGTACATAACTAGATGTCAGCTGTTGGTTTGACGCTGGCCCAAAATAAAACGGAAGCGATTCTTATCACAAGCAGGAAAGCTAAGGAGACATGGGTGCGTCCGAATTGCGAATTTAAATGAATATTTTTGAAAATGCGCATTTTTGGATTAAATTAAATTTCATAAAAAATCATTTAATTATTTAAAATTGGACAAACCCTAATTAACAAATCGATAAATATGGTTAGTTAAAATATAAATTGACATGAAACAGATGTATTAAAGATAGTAGTAGTTTTTTAAATTTGTCTTCGCTAAATGCACCTTTTTTAGTTCGAACGTACCCAGTTTCTCCCCAATTATGGGCCACGATGTTATGTCCATGTCTGCCTGCAGGTACCTGATAACCTGAGGGCGATGTTGGATGCAAGATTTTCATTCAAGGAGAGACTTTCATTCATATACTTTGTCAGTAAGAAGGCAGCAAAGGTTGTTTTCATTCTCTCCAGGCTAATACCAAACGTATGTGATCCAACCTACCAGAGCAAAAAGCTCCGGTCAAACGTAATTGCTTCCATCATGTGGTATGGAGCATCAGGGTGGGCTGATGCGCTCACTGTAATCAATATAGGGAAGGATTGATCGCGGTGTATAAAAATATAAGATGCGCTTTAAGAGTCATCAGTGCATTTCGTACGGTCTCTAATGATGCTGCGTTTGTTATCGCTGGCATGCCGCCTATTGACCTGTTAGCTATAGAGAGGCAAAGGCTGTACGCCCAGACATAGGTATATGTTGAACAAAAATTCACTACGTATCAGCACAAGAGCCGAGATAATCGCACGGTGGCAGACACGGGGGGACCAGTCATCGAAAGACAGTTGCTCGCAGCAGCTAATACCAGTTTTAACGATTAGCATGGGCCGTAGCCACGGGGAGGCCGAATTTTATCTCGCTCAGTTCCTTACAGCCCACGGAAGCTTTCGAGCGCATTTGTGCAGATTTAAAATTGAAAACAGTTTGGAATGCCCTTATTGTGTTGGGTTGGCTGAAGACGTTGAGCATGTATTTTTTCATTGTCCCAGATTCCACGATCAGGCAAGAAAAGTTTAAAAAGCTGCGAATGCAACAATTGTGTGAAGCTCATGCTGGAGTCGGAAGGTAATTGGAGCGCGGTTAGAAACTTCGCCGCCACTGTAATGAAGCGCCTACGGATGCTCGAGTCGAACCATACCTACAGGAGTAACAGCGTAAGCTAAATCCCCCTATTAACGAAATACCTGACGGTGGTACCTGAAAAAAAATTGTAGATGAACAAGTGACGAATTGGTTACTAGATGGGATAATAGTCGAATCCAATTCAGAATTTGCAAGTCCTGTTGTGATAGTAAGAAAAAAAAAACGGAACTACAGAGTCTGCGTAGATTACAGAAAATTAACCGCGTAAATTGTAAAGGATATGTGCCCAATACCAAATATGAAAGATCAGTTGGACAAATTAGCCATAGCAAGAGTATAGTGTGCTGGACTTAAAAAATTGGTTTCATTCATGTAAATGCAGTTCGTGAAAGTTTACAGTATACAGATAAACCTGTTTTGGTGCGGTATTTTTTTATGCGATTTCTTTTTACCCGATTATTTTCTATGTGATTTGTTTTGTGCGCTTTTTTTATGCGGCATAATTCATACACCGCATAAAAAAAATCTCACAAAAAATATCGCATAAAAAAAATATTGCGTAAAAAAAGACCGCACAAAAACAGGTTTGACAGCATTTATTACAGACTCAAACCAGTACGAATTTATCAAAGCGCCGTTTGGGTATTGCAACAGCCCTGCCGTATTTATACGATTTATAAAGAACGTATTCAAGGAGTTTAACCAAAATATCTTTGATGCCTCAGATAACATGTGACGCTTCGTGATTATGTGATTTTCTAACATCACTTTGAATTGAAATACATCTTCTTTTGGCGCATATCTTACACAGCAGCAGTTTCAGTGCATTATCATACGTATCAATCGTTTCACTAAACTGTTCAAACGTCTAACAGTCGTAAATTTCGAATTACCAAGATTCAGTACGTTGTTTTTGAATGATAGGCTTTCATCTGCCGCTCTTCGAGCAGTTTCGCGATAATATTAAACACAAAATTTTTCCTCTCCGCTGTAGGAAATGCACTATGAAATTTTCTTTAAATCTCTCAGAATTTTCTTAATTATAGGTCGTCATCAAGATGTAGATCAACAGGAAGCGCATCACTCATTGATACGATGAAATAGATGAAACTGTACCACCTTTACTGATATTTCATAATCTCGTCCTGAAATCTGGTTCTGATAAGTAAATTGGCTTTCCCTTTTGATACTCCAAAGGTAACATCATTGAGTCCTTGTATCATTCTTCTTCTCTTTCTTTTTTTTAATCCAATGCGCTGATAACATTCTTCTGTGAAAAACAATGTTTGAGACCCAGGGTCAAGCAAAGCTATCAGCTAATATGTATGTGAAGTTAGCCCGAAATTCAACCCGAAATATTTTTTTAGGATTGTTTCTCGGCTAAATTTAATATACGTTTCGGCCCAAAATTTCCTAATACAGACACATTTTTTAGTTTCATCCCGAAAAAAATTAAAATAATCAAAAATCAGTTTGATTATTCACCTAAATCTTAAAAGCATTGAATATACAATTATTTGACAACAAATTATTCCCAACAAAAAAACCATTGTACTGTGCTCAAAATGTAAACTATCTTAAGTCATATTAAGCTGTTTTACCTTTTTAATATTCAACGTGTTCTACCTCTCCTCTAACCTCGGCTATATGGAAATGCACTGGAAAATCACCCTTATCGCCATCGCAACGTAACGGGGGTATGAAATATACGTTGGCAATATACATTACATTCTAGTTGTAAACCTGTCTATATAGAGTAACCTCTGTGAATAACGGTGCAACATAACCTTAAAGTGTTTTTTCCATCGGTTATATGAAATTTCGGCTATATGAAAATGAAATGGAAACCACCCTTACCGCCATCGCATCATAAGGAGGAAAATATACGTTGGGGATGGATATTGCAGCATAATGGTAAACCTCGCTATATGAAGGAACCTCTGTGAATAACGGTGCAAAATTACCAAAATAGTGTTTTTTCAATCGATTATATGGAATATCGGCTATATGGAAATGCTCCGGAAAATCACTCTTATCGTCATCGCATCGTAACGGAGGTATGAAATATACGTTGTGGATAGACATTACATTCTAGTGGTAAACCTCGCTATATAGAGCAACCTCTGTGAATAACGGTACAAAATTACGAAAATAGTGTTTTTTCAGGAGTCAGAAGAATAATAGCAGGAGCTAGAAGATTACGTTAGGGTCTCACTAATCTGTTGTATCTTGCATTCTTTGTGAATAACAGTTCTCTGAAAGTGTTCTTGATCTGTGATATAATATCGCGTGTTTGGAAATGAGTTTGGTTCCAGGCAACGACCACGATATATAATATGTATTTAATTTTGTAGTTATTTGATTGTGGTCAACTTAAGTTAAGCAATTCTAACTAAAGAATGTGGTTATTTTATGGCACAAATATTTTATTAAATTTAAAATTTCTTTACATGGAAATGGTGTATCGTCATTTTAGCTTTCCCAAATATTCCAGATATACATATTATACGATTTATAAAATTTTGAATGAATAAATATAAAAATATTAAATAATATATTTTATTAATTTTTTGGGATGAGATGTTATTTTATTTGATTTATTTGATAATCAATTTTTCGTGCTGAAAGACTTTTATTTTGTTTAGTGCGGAAACGCATCTATTTTGGAAAGTCTTTTTCTCGGGATGTATTTTCGGGCTAACTTCACATAGGTGTTGCTAATCACCACTAAAGCGCAAGAATGGGATTTGGATAGTTCGAAGAATCGCATTTGCAACTGAATTAGAGTGACCACATGTTTTTGCTGCCGGGCTGCTGACAGAGGCTTGCAACACAAATCGCACTTAAGTCTTAGTCTGCATTGGTACATATAGTGTTTGTTGATATCTGCTCTGCGCTGTTCAATCTAGCGCCCGAAAATTTGTACAATCGATGATTTTGTGGTATTTACCATGGAATGCACAAGTGCAATCAAATTTACTTCAATGCTTCTCGTTTAATACCTTGCAGAGCACCAATTCCCCTATTAAAAACTGCCAACACCTTATCGAAAGTTGGATATTTCAATTTGGATGACTCTAACTTCCACATCTGCTTTGTTTCCCCAAGAGAAGTCCCGGCCCTCCGCTTGTGGACAAAGCGCCTTTAGTCCACGTACCATCTCACCTCACATGTCATGTAAACGTGCTATGATATTTACTGAATTTAGGGAAATTATTAGTTGAGCTTCCCCTTGCTCATACAAATTTCATTAAAGCTTAATATTGATAGCTTCGTTTGAATTGAGCGAATTAGCAAATGTTCACCTAAATTTAAATATCTGCCAGAACCGAAAGACATTTTTGCTTTTAATTACTCGGAAACATTCTTCTTGCGAATTACGCCGCTGTAATGCAAATTTTTGTATTTACAAACGCAAGCTAGCACATTAGTCACAACAATGATTTAACGCATAAATACCAGAAAATACCTTCCTGTCATAACATTTTCAAAAGTAAATTAGAGTAGTAAACTGATGCAAATGTTAGTTTTGAAATTTCATTTATTTCTGCTTATGATATTGATAAAAATAGATTTATTTGACAGCCACATATTACTACTTTTATGATCTGTATTCCTTGTATTCGCCAATAAATTATTTGTTGCCTACCGCACACCGCTGTCACAACAAATCTTTGAAATACTTTAACGTTTATAACCGCTTTCAATTAATTGACATAATCGATTAAATTCCCAACATTTCAATCATAAAATAATTTGTCTAAACAATAAATTAGGCAACGTAATAAATGCATCAGCTAAATTCGTTACGGTTTTACAAAGCATTATTGGTTCAATAATAGAGTGCAGCGTACCAAATAAATTGGATTCCAGTGACACGTGGCTCAAATTTGCTAAACTACATTGTATACCCAAGACAGCAGCATTTAATTTATTTTTATTATAAAACCGAAATTTAATTTTATGGTCTTGTATTTATGCTGATGATGCCTATTTTATACATATGTATACAACATAATAAATTAATAACTTATAATGGAAATTATGGGGTTAGTTTATGTTAGTTTCAATATGTATAAATGATACAAATTTGATGGGTTGGCGGATTGCTCGATTTCGTAGAAACAAAAACAGTAAAAAGCAAATTATACCATCACGATTTAATTGAATGTCCTCTTTTTGGATGAGTTTGTCGTATACGAAATAAAATCCAAAAAGCAATTGTTATAATCATAATACGTAATAAGTACTCGCAGATAATAAGAATTTAATGCAGCATCCAATTTATTTTTGCGACGGTTTCCTTGAATAAAAAATTTCTCTAGACATTTACTTATACATATAATATTGTGAGGATGGTCGTTATTTTTTGGTTAGTTCGTCTAATAATAATGAATCTTCTTATCATAAAATAAATTTAGCATTTATGTCTCTACACAAAATATGTACATGTTATACATACACTCTAATATCATTATCATGCAAGTTCATCATTATTCGTAATCAAATTATGACCAATTTAGATTTAAAAAATGATGAGAAATTTAAGTCGCCGCAATAATTGATTTTGACCAATATGGAAAATTATAAACGAATAAAAAATTCTACATTGGAGTAAACTTTGGAACTTAATATCGTTGGTTGTGCAGGCTATGGACGCACCATTCGAAGAGTTTGGG
Organism: Tipula helvola; assembly: GCA_963556165.1. Taxonomy (NCBI): domain Eukaryota; kingdom Metazoa; phylum Arthropoda; class Insecta; order Diptera; family Tipulidae; genus Tipula; species Tipula helvola. Next base: position 150,079,628 of record OY744481.1, on the reverse strand, counting down.
GAATTGGTAATTTTCTAAAATATTTAACTCTTATTTGAGAAAATTGAAATTAGTAATTTTAAATTTTTTATTCTAGGAGCAATCACCATCATTAGCAAGTGTATTATTCTGAACGTAAGACAATGGTACCGGTTACTCTGGAAGAACATAACTCTGGAAGAATATAGGACAAAGACGTGGGCTCTAGTGATACGCCCCAGCAACAGTAATGTGCTACTGTAACTTAAAAAAATATAAAAAAAATGGGTAAACTCCAAATAACCCCAAATCAACTGTCAACTCAACCTTTAATTCAAGCCAAACTCAATGCCTAGCTCAATCGCCAAATAAATTCATAGCAAAACCTCTCACACGACCCCAACACAACCTTCACTCAACCCGGTACTCAATGCTTAACTTAGTAAACAATTCAACACGGTCTGTCAAACTAGCTCAATATAGTAAAACTAAATACCTACAAGAACTCAACTCAATCTAACGTAGAACTGAACCTTTAAATAAATCCCCAAATAAACTGCTCACTCAACCCCAGCTCAATCTCAACTTAATCCCCAAATCAGCACTGTCTGAAAAATTAAATACATATGTACACGAACCCAACTCAACTCAACCTAACCTCTAACTCAAATAAACCAAGAACTAAACACTTAACCTCAACTCAACTCAAAATTTTAACTCTCAACTCAAACTTTAACACTCAACTCAATGTAAAACTCTTAACTCGATCCTCAGCACAAGCCTAAATCAACTGAAGCTAATCCTAACTCAACCCTAAATAATGCTCACTCCAGCTAAACTGTTTAATCTACCTTGACCCAATCGCAACCGAACTGAGATCCAATCCCCACTCAACCCACAAATCTACCACCAACTCAACCCTCAACTCAACTTCGGACCAGAACTTCTGTCTTGAAAAGTTACTCAACTCAAAAATCAATCCCTAACTGAACTTCTTAACTAATCAGTTCAACATTTAACTCAATTTACGGTTCAACCACTAACTCAATACAAAACGCAATCACCAAAAAAACTTCACTTCATGAATTCAACTTAGAACAATTCAAGCTAACTTTCAACTTTAATCTCAACTCAAATTCCAAAAAAATCCCTAACCCTAACTAACCCCAACTCAACCACAAATCCAGCCCACAATTTAATCTCAAACTCAACGTTCTACTCAATCCCCAAATCAACATGGTCCAAAATCATACCCGCATATCATGAATTCAACTCAAGGTAACTTCAAATTTAACCTACAATTCTTTCAAGATAAATCCGCAAGTGAACCGTTTACTAAACCACAACTCAACCCCAACTCAACTCTAAACTCAACCTTCAACTCAACTCCAAACTGAATCCTTAAATCAGTATGGTTCGAAAGCTGCCATCCTAAATTAACCTCTAAATCGACCCCAACTCAACCTTCAACTCCAAACTCAACGTCCAACTCAATGATCAAAAACTGCATTAGTATATGAACTCAACTCAAAATAATTGAAGATAACTTTCAACAAAACCCCAAAAATTCTCTGCTTAACCGCTGACTTCTACTCAACTCAATCCCAATTCAAATTCAACTCGACCGCAGCCGAAAAATATTAAAACCACATATAATCCAGCCAAATTAACCCCAAGATCACGCCCAAGTCCAATCCCTCCAAGTCTTAAAAACTACATCCGTACATAAACTAACTCCTCAAGCTATAACTTTACTATACAGGGTGTTTTGTTCTTGAGTGTAAATATTTTCAGGGATGATTCCTTGATTAATTTCAAGTAAAAAATCGTTCATGGAGGGGGGGCCCATTTTCAATATTTACTGAGATACAGTGATGCAAACTAATAAAATATCTTAAAAAAGATGCAAAATTGATTGATTTTAAATTGATATGACACATTTGTATTCTAATTTCTCATGTTATCTAGAAACGTACATCAAATGTTTCTATGAGTTTTTTGTAGATATTTTTGTAGATTTTTCAAAAGCAAAAATTAAAAATTAGTTAATATTTTTATGTTTTATGAGTAAAAAGCTATGAAAAACGCAAAATTTTAGTGATATTTAAATAAAATTCAAAGTTTAAACATTAATATTTAAACAACGGAATGAGCTACGTACTTACGTAATACATTAAAACAAAGGTAATTCTGATCCCTAAAAATAATGTTACATTTGCTTGGCTTAATCTACCTAAGTTTGGAGTAATTAAAAAAAATATGCGTGAAGGTACCACCCCAAAAAAAATTTCTTTAACGCACTGTATCTCAGTAAATATTGAAAATGGGCCCCCCTCCAGGAATGATTTTTTGCTTGAAATTAATCAAGGAATCATCCCTGAAAATATTTACACTCAAGAACAAAACACCCTGTATAATTTACGTTGTAAAATAAAATTCAAAAATTATTCAACATGAGAAAATCATTCAATTTTACCGGATGAATTTGAATGGCTGACGCTGAACTATAAAGGCACAGTTTTCTGTTTTTGTTTAAATTTATATAAATAAATAAACTAAAGTAAACTATCTCTAATTCAAGGATCAGTTCAACATACAAATAAATTCCCAGCTGAACTGCTCCCTATACTTTAACCCAAGCTCAACTCAATACGCAATTGGAACCCAACTAAATCGCAATCTGAATGCCCAACTGAACCCTCAAACCAGCATATACAAAAAATTTGGCCATCTGCTCGAACTTTTGGTTTTGCATCAATTCGTATGGCAAGTAATTGACCCTCTTAACGGTTTCAAAAGCTTTTCAATTTGTCCGCCTTTACCATAGAAACAGAATCCCGAAAATCGGCCAAATCGGACAAGCCGTTCTCGAGATACCATGGGTACAAACAGACATTCAGCTATGCAGACATCTAGCTATCGAGACATCCAGACAGCTAAACAGATGAACGGCCATTTTTTTTTTTTTTGCTTTCTCGGACTAATGTAAGGAACTTTAGTAAATTAGTTGTCGACGAACAAAATTGTTGATCATTTTGACAAGATTTCAATTAGGCTGGTCCTTTTGGTCTGAAATTAGCAAAACGCCCAACTCAATACTCAAACCAGCATACATTAAGTTGAGAATGGGTCAACGTTTATCAAAAACCATATGTTAATAAGCATAAGAACGTGGTTTTGGTTCAATTCATGTGGCAGGTACCCGGTCCACTTTTCGTACAGGTTCCAAAATCTTTCCAATCTTCTGCCGTAAAAATAGGTTCCCGAAAAAATCCAAAACTGTGATTTTCGATCCACGTTGACCAATTGTATATGCTGGTTTGGCGATTGAGTACAGTGTTGAGTTTGGGTTTGAGTTAGGGGTTGGAGAGTTCAGGGTTGAGTGAGCAGTTCAGTTGGGAATTTATTTAAGGATTAAATTGATGATTGGGTTAGAGTTAGTCTGAGTTGATTTGAGTTGAGTTCACGTACCCTTAGTTCTTAGACCATCCCTCTAGACTATTTGAAATGAAGATTGACTGTAAGGTGTCTGTAAGGCCATGACAAAAATGTCTTTATAAATGGCTGACATTATAAATGTCATGTGTGACATAAACATTATAATAAGTAACATTTAAATGCCTGACATTTCCGTGACAATACAATATAACAAAAAGCTTAAATATGCATGACTCTAAGATTCCAGTCAACTCAAAAAAAAATTTAATACAAATACAGTAGGTTAAATTGACATGACTGAAAATATAGCATCAGTTTAATGTCAATTATTCTTCTGCATACAAAGAATATAAACAATGTATAGGAAACGCATCCTTGACGTGTCGAAGAGAAAATTGAACAGGCAAAAATTGAAAATAAAAGAAAACGTTTTGCAGGAGTTTGAAGGAGATAGATTGGCTAGTAAACTTTTTACAGAAAATTATAATAAAAGTTGTGTTCATGATACAAGAATCCTCTACGGATAAGCTCAATAGCGTACGTTCATTATGAAAGCTAAAATGGTGAAACCAGATTATTTTGATCTAGTACTCACACACTATAGAAGAGAATGAAATATATTAAAGATAGAATACAAAAAAAAAAAAAAACAACCAAATAATAAGCATTATTGTCTATATTGTTTTTTGTTTTACATTTTAAAGGCGAATTTATCTAGTTTCTGTGTCATAAATCTCCGCAGTATTACTACTGAAAATATCAAAGAGAGTAAAAACTTCATATAAAAAAAAACAACGAGCGAGTTCACCCTCAACTCGAAAAGATTTATGTGAAAACTTTTTTGTATAACTATTGAATCATTTCGAGCCATTTCGTTAAGCTCAGAAACCCCTCCATAAAGACGGATGTAGTTGGCTCAGTATTTAAACTAAGTTACATTTTTGGTTGAGAAAGTCAGTAAGTTATAATTCTATTTTGAATTTGGAGGACGAACCTTACTGACAATAATTAAGCATGAGCAAAGTACAATTCTGTTAAGTTAAACACCTAAACCTTCATAGTAGTAAATTGTCACGGCAAACTCACTGAACAAAGCAAAATCAGGTTACACGTACGTTAAATGATCGTTACAGTACTCGTTCAAAATTCTCAAATAAACATCGAACTCGTACTGTAACAACTCATTTACCGCCCTTGTGACGTAAATAACTATTACACTTCACAAGCATAATGTAATTTTCATTTTCAAAAACACTTGCTGCTGCGGCCATATATAGCAGATATTTTCACAACAAAATAAATTAAAGTAGGCTGTTTTTTTTAGATTTTTTTTTTTTGTATTCGGCTCACGATGTTTTTGAAATGCCGGATGATGTTGCATATTGCATGAGTATGCGTAGATTTTGCATTGATTTTACGTTTTTTTTTATTTTTTGTTCTTATTGATTTCCACACATACCAGCAATATTTTTTGTTCGGCATTTTTGTTTCCGTAACCCGACTTCTATACAATTTTTTACTTACTCCTGCCGCTAAAAATGTTTTCACATCAAAAAAATTTCATTTTGGTAAACAAAGTTCCCCTGCGGATTGAAAAACTTTCATTTCCCGTCGTAATACTCTCCAAGATTGCAACCTCAAAATAATAAATTTACAAATTATTGGTGCTCATTGTGTATGTTTCGCTCAATTGCGTTTTGCTAATTATGATTGTCCGCCATTTTATAATAACAACAAAATGTTGCAATGATTTTTATTAATAATTTTTTTTTTATTTCGTAAATTATTTAAAATAAAAGTAAGATACAAATAAATTTTGGCAGGATTTAAGAAACAATTTATTTGGAAATAAATACATAATATATTTCGATAATAAAACAATAATAAAAATGATGCACCTAAAAACCTAAAATCTATAAACTAAAACTCCAAACTCAATCATCAAAGCGCAAAGGAAAACTAAAATGTTACTGAAAATTTACATATTTGTGTCGCTTTTACATAAATATATTGAGCGAACGTTTATTTGGAGATGGTTGCTCAGTTTATACCAATTTAATAAAGAAAAAATCAACGATATTCGGCTAACTTCATTTCAAACTGCGGAGTAATATTGCGGAGTTTTACGACACAGAAACTAGATAAATTCGCCTTAAAGCGATGTCAATTTATATTTTACGAAATTTGTACGTCAATGTGGGGTCTATATTCTAAAATGTTTAACTAAAAGAAACATTTTAATTATTCTGTAAAATTATTTATTTATTCTAACCAATTTCATAAATCATAAATCATAACGTTTACAAAAAATTATATCGGTTTCAATCTTCGATTTTAATGACAAAAATCCACTACAAAATGGAAAAATGCAATTCAGCGGTCTCTATTTAATATAAATAAGAAAATTCATAATTCATTGATGCCACATCAAATATGTGTGTATCAGATAGCATCATCATATCCTCATCACATCACCTAAAATTTAACCTATATTCTAAAGAAAAATTATTATAATATAAAAAAAAAAATATCAAAATATAAAACTAAAGCACTTTACCCACTGAAAAGCGAAAAGGAAAATCGGATTTAGTTTTTTCGATATAATTCTAAAATTATTGCTTTATTTTCGTTAAAATCTTCTGGTTATTGACCGAATGTACCAGACAATACTATTTTCAATTTACAAAATTCAAAAAAACTTTTAATTGACTGAGAATATGAGAATTTTTTTCGCCCGAAAAAATGATTTAGAACCGAAAAAATTAAATTTTCATTTTCTTAGCCAATTAAAATTTTTTTTGTATTTGTAAATTGAATAGTATTGTCTGGTACATTCGGTCAAAAACCAAAAGATTTTAACGAAAATAAAGCAATAATTTTCTTTTCGTTTTTCAGTGGGTAAAGCACTTAAGAATAATTCATACAAAAATATATAAAAAAAGCTAACTAAATATGTACAAAAATATAATGAATAGCCAATTTTCCAACGGATCTCTACGAAATACTAAAAAAACAATTATTTTAATTCACATACACATGATTTTAGATTTATTTAACTCTAATATTTCATTATCACAATTACAAATGATTTATAATCAGATTGCAAAGTTCCATACACAAACCATTCTAAATAAAGTTAATATTTATTTGAAGTTGGTTCCACCTACTCATCAACGGTTAATTGTTCTGATTCGGAAATATAAGCGACTTCGAAAGAACAGTGACTTAACAAATTCTGGAAGATCTATGTCTTCTGATAAATGCAAATGTTTTTGTAGATAATTCTCAGTAATTAGAAGACACTCTTCCTCATCTTCATCGTCATTCATATGTTTGAAATTTTTTTCCAAATCCTCGATTAAAACTAAAAAATTGTGGTTTGGTTTATATAAACCTCCCTCACTGAGATGGTTAATCCAACTGAAAGTTTTGTCTTTATTGGAAGAAGCAAGTATGCCCATATTGGAAACATTGTGTTTAGAGCTGAGTTTTTTGATTATGGCTACGGCCATATGTTCAATTCCATCTGCTTCCAATTCTGTAATTTCTTGTTCACTCTGTTCAGTTATATCAATATCAAGATTACGCAAAGCAATTTGCGATATAGTTGGGGAGTTTATCATTTCCTCTTGTATTGAAAATTCAGAACTGTTGTTCGATTCCAGAATCAAATATTGAATGTTTGTGAGCAGATGTGAGATTCTCACATTCGTCATCAATACAATTTTGAGCGCTTGAAAGAATGTTTTGATTTCGTCCTAGCAAATAGGATCTAAAGCGGTATTTGAAATCAATTTGTTTAGGGAGATCATGTAACCCTCCAGTCGCTCTAATGTGAGAAAAAAAGTTTCCTTGCACATCTTGATTTAACCGATAAGTCAATAAAAATTCGACGTCATGGTTCAATCTCATATATTCGAATAATCCTTTTATTGATGCATTAGTGACTAGAATCCGTTTTTGGAAAGGTAACAGATTTTTTCCCAATCACTCTCATCTCCCTTGTAACACGAGAAAATGAATCAATTATTAATGTCTGGTCATCTAATGCGATACCAAAAACTTTTTTATAAGCCCTACTGTCAGTAACAGGCACTCGTACATTCATATAATCCAACCAGTCGTTTACCATTTTCAAAAATTCCGCAACAAATGGCCAATTGGAACTCTCTTCTAAGTATCCCAACGAAGCACAGCGTTTAATGGACCTGGCAACAGTGTTAGAAAAAAGTTGAGCAGATAATTTTACTTGCCACACGTACGTCTAGATGAGTTACTGATATTTTATGTATCACTTTTAATTCGAGATTTGCTGTCAATTTCAACAATTCTCGAATTGGGTTTGAGTTTATGATATTGCCGTTATAAACAAATCCATGATCAATTAAATGATTGCGAACCAGTTTTAATAGGTGTGGTACATCTGCAAACACGAATATTTTTGGATTTGTAAATGGATTCATAAAAAAGCTGCTATTTTCTGATATACCTAACTCATTTCATAATTTTTGATTTGTTGGGCCTAGGTCAGAAACAAAAGCGCAAATCTTAAATGAGATCGCCTCTAATGACAAAACTATGGAAAATAAAATATGTTTTGTCATTGGACAATAAAAACGATAAAATATTGGTTGTTTCCAATCTTTAAATAGTCCTCGTAACATTCCCACTTGAACAAAACTGGCCGGTTCGAATGTAGAATCTAACTTTCTGTCATACTCATACGATTCACAAATTTTCATTTCGTCGAATGATAGAACACACGAATTTTAAGAAACTATTATAATACAAATTTCTTGCAAACTTAATTAAGATTGTTTTTAGTTTTTCATGTTTTCTGTAAATTGTATATTTTTGAAATATTTGTAAAATAAATTTTCTGTTTTACGGAATCTGGGACCTGGAACCCCAAATATTATGTAAGAGATTAATGAAGATATATCTGTTTTGAGGTCCCTTGAGTCCGAAAAAGTGGGTTTCGAAATGATGTCTGTCTGTCATTCTGTCCGTTTGTCTGCTCGCCTATTTGTCTGTGTCTTCTCTATAGCCCAGATGGCTTAACCAATCAACAAAAATTTTAGATTTAAGCTTTACTTATGTAAAAGAAAGTAATAAAAAATAATAAATTTGTAAGAAGTTTGCGTAATTGGTGTCTCAAAATTCCCTGTTCGTAGAAGAAATGTATTGGCCACACATCAATTTTATTTTTTTTATAAAATTTTTTAATTTTTTTTTAAAATTTTTTTTTTTTTTTTTTAATTTTTAATTTTTTTTTTTTTTTTTTTTTTACTTTTATTTTTTGGAAACATTTTGTTTTAGTAGTTTTTTGTAAACCTTATACTTTTTGAGATATTTGCAAAACAAATTTTCTGGCCCAAGGGAGTGGCCACTTCCGGTTGACCGATTTGAAGTAAAATTCACTGGGACCTCCCAATTTATCAAAAAAGCTTAAATCTGAAGTTTCAGTTCGATTGGTTAAGCCATCTGGGCTGTAGAGAGGACACAGACTGACAGACAGACGGACAGACAGACGGACAGACGGACAGACTGACAGACAGACATCATTTCGAAACTGACTTTTTCGGACTCAGGGGACCTCAAAACAGATAAATCTTCAATAATCTCAAGGTCGAAAATTTTCATGATTACTATACTTTATTTTACTTTCGTAAAAGAAAGTAAAAATGTCAATAGCGTTAAAAATGCGCACATACTTACATCTACTATTCCCTACAGTTCAAATAAGACTAAACAAAATTAAAAAATATTGTTTCACCAAAATATGTCTAGGAGCGACAACGTATAAATATTGAGCTTATCTGTAGAAGGTTATTGTGTCATGGTTGTGTTAATAGTGGTTGTGTTGTAAATAGCGATGCTAATTGTATAAGTGATAACCAAGATGACATTATTTACTTCGAATTGCAGGGTTGGGTAGGATATCCCGGTTTTCAAAATCCCGGATTTAAAATCCCGGATTCAAAATCCCGGTTTTCAAAATCCTGGTTTCCAAAATCCCGGTTTTCAAAATCCTGGTTTTCAAAATCTTGGTTTTGAAAGACATATTTTTACTTTCTTTTACGTAAGTAAAATAAAGTATAGTAATCATGAAAATTTTCGACCTTGAGATTATTGAAGATTTATCTGTTTTGAGGTCCCCTGAGTCCGAAAAAGTGAGTTTCGAAATGATGTCTGACTGTCAGTCTGTCTGTCCGTCTGTCCGTCTGTCCGTCTGTCCGTCTGTCCGTCTGTCAGTCTGTGTCCTCTCTACAGCCCAGATGGCTTAACCAATCCAGATGAAACTTCAGATTTAAGCTTTTTTGATAAATTGGGAGGTCCCAGTGAATTTTGCTCCAAATCGGTCAACCGGAAGTAGCCACTCCCGTGGGGCAGAAAATTTGTTTTGCAAATATCTGAAAAAGTATAAGGTTTACAAAAAACTATGATACCAAAACAAAATGTTTCAAAAAACTAAAAGTAAAAAAAAATAAAATAAAAAAAATTAAAAATTAAAAAAAAAAATTTAAAAATTAAAAAAAAAAAAATTAAAAAAAAAAAAATTTAAAAAAAAAATTAAAAAATTTTATAAAAAAAATAAATTTGATGTGTGGCCAACACATTTCTTCTACGAACAGGAAATTTTGAGACACCAATTACGCAAACTTCTTACAAATTTATTATTTTTTATTACTTTCTTTTACATAAGTAAAGCTTAAATCTAAAGTTTTTGTTAGATTGGTTAAGCCATCTGGGCTATAGAGAAGACACAGACAAACAGACGAGCAGACAAACGGACAGACTGACAGACAGACATCATTTCGAAACCCACTTTTTCGGACTCAAAGGACCTCAAAACAGATATATCTTCATTAATCTCTTACATAATATTTCGGGTTCCAGGTCCCAGATTCCGTAAAACAGAAAATTTATTTTACAAATATTTCAAAAATATACAATTTACAGAAAACATGAAAAAATAAAACAATCTTAATAAAGTTTGCAAGAAATTTGCATTATAAAAGTTTCTTAAAATTCGCTGTTCGTAAAAGAAAGTCGTGTGTTGGCCACACCTCCATTTTTTTAATTCGGGCGGCCCCATCTGGTGAAGGAAAATTTTAATTTTAAGTAAAATAAAAATAAAAACCGGGATTTTTTAAAAACCGGGATATTTATTTATTGTTGTATAGCAGCCCTGCATTTTCATTAATATATTATAAACATTTTGTATTGTATTATGTACTAAGTGTTTTGTAATGGTTAAGCAATAAATAAATAAATATAATTAACTTGCACCTATACACAAAAACACCGAGCTAAAAAGATTACAAAACATATTTCTAGAAATTAGTTCTGTTCCGTATTTTGAAATGAAAATTAAATAATTAAAATTGTAATTTTAAATTCTATAAAATAAAAATAAACGTTTAATCTAATATGTATAAATAAAAATTAACTAACAACAAGTGTTTAAATTTCGTAACCAGTAACCATCCACAGATTTATCGATAACATGATGCAGAACCGGGATTTTGAAAACCGGGATTTTGAAAATCAAGATTAACAAACAAAAACAGAATTTTGACAAATCGGGATTTTGAAAACCGGGCTTTCGTTACACACCCGAATTGCATAATCAGGAAGCCTTTTTCAGTGAAGAATCAGTTATATCAATGGGTGATTGTGATTCGAGCAGTTTAGTTGAAGATGTTGATGATTTGTCCAAGTGTAAATATGAAATTCTGAGGGAAACTATGTTTAATATTGTGGTTTCCAAAAACTTTCAAAGAGTTAACAGAAAACTTTTTAAAAATGCAAAAATGTACGTAAATAGTTTTAATTATTTTGTAAATTTTGTTTTATTTTCAGACCAACATTTTCATAAATTTTTCAAGTCTGACGGATATTGTCGGAGATGACGTTTTAATTAAATACAATTAGGGAAGAGTACAGGGTAAAAGAGATTTTTCATATACAATAACCTACATCAATATTTGGTAAATATTATAGCTAATATTGTATTACTTTAAGTATGTACATATTAATACTTTTGTGCAAAATTCATTTATTTTTATGTTTAACCCTTTAATGCATACTGTAGCATATCTGCATTATGTTATTCTAATTTGAAATGCATCTACATTTGAGCATATTTTTTCTGTTTTGTTTCGTGTATCTGTTGTTCATTTGTTTTTCTATCTCGTTTCACACATTTTATTGTTTTTTTCTGCGTTTTGAAAATAAAATCGCCATTTATAATTAGTTAGTCGATGTTTTGCATACAGTTAGTAGTAAACATACATTTACATAATTAATTTTTTATAAATTTGAATATTGTTTTTGAATATTTATTTTAATTTTGAACGAATTGTCTTTTTATAAAGAAGCGTTATAAATGGAAAAATATTTAAATTTTATACCACAACTGCATAATGATGCAAATAGGCATCATGTCATAAAATCAATTTTCCGGGAAAACTAGCTGCTTCCAACCATTTTTACTTTGAAATTCGTTTCAACCAAATACATCTTTATAAGAAAAAAACTGTTACAATTAAAAAGCAAAAATCATGCATTAAAGCGTTAAAAAGCAAAAAAAAAAAAAAATGAAGACGTTCGAGGAATACAAAGTACTCGGATTTACTAAAGGTGAAATAAAGAGGGTCCGCAACAAGCATAAGGCCTAAATCGTCTAGAAGGATGTTGATTTAGGGGTTGAGTTCAAGGGCGAGTTGTGAATCGAGTTAGGGTTAAGTTGGCTAGGTATTGAGTTGAAGTGAAGTTGAGGTTGTGTTGTGAACAATTGAGCGTTATGTTGGGGCTGATTTTATTTTTATCCCCTAGCTCGTTGCCTATATAGTCAGTATCTTACACCATATACTACTAAGAGAGAAGTTCAAGGTTGCCAAATCGGACGATCTCAGTTGCTAATTGACCTCGCTGTTTCACGTGATATTGTGTCCCTGAAACTTCTCGTTCAATAAAGCAATTGTTGCATTAGGTGTGAGGCATGTGTCACCGTCTTATTTAAACCACATATACTCCACAATCGTATCATCCAATTCGGAACGGATAGTTAAAATAAATGTTTTAAAGTAACAATAAATAAATCTGGATGACTTATATACATAACCAACCATAACCACAAAGTCTATTTAGTTTTTGGTTACAGTGTGATCAAAGTGATCTCCGACATCCTCCCAGCCTTGAACGTTCTGGCTAAGTATCATATTCTTCACTGCTTGCTGCTAAAATTTTGACCGTCTTGAATGTATAGTTGCGAATTCTTCTGATTGTGGACTGTATTTTCATTTTATTCATTTTTTTCGTTTTATAGTCTCTTGCTGCCACACAGGTGAGACACATATTTTATGAATCGGCTGTTGAAAAATACCCCAAGTTATATTGATTGTGACGACGCAAATATAATAACCATCTGGTCCAAGATGCACCTCTATTGCTCTTCCCAACGGGAATCATCTTTGTACATGATGGAATATATTTTTCATGTACAATTATAATATCGTTGATGTGTACTGATTCACGCACTTTGCGATATTTAGCTCTCATCTGCAGTGTTGTGACTTGTGAGGTACTCAGAATGCTATCGTTCCCAAAAGGGCTGAGTCATTTTTTGTAGAATTTGTTATCTACTTAGATAAGAACATTTTGCTTCGGTTCAGTCGTTCTCTGGAATTTTCAAACTACTGAGGCCAAGCAAAATGTGTGATGGTGTTAGCATCTCGATGAGAAAACTTAAGTATTTCTGTGAAATTGCGAATGATTGTTTCGATGTTTTCCTTTAGCTTTACTTCAGCTCCTACAAAATTATGACCGTTATCGCTGAAGATGTTAGTTGGCACACCTCTGCGGGCTACAAATCTTTTGAGTGCAACCAAAAAACACTCACTGGTCATATCGTTCGCAAACTCATTGTAAATAAATACATATAACCTTGGTAAGTTTTTCCGCTGCCCTTAATGAAATGAAAATTAAATTGACCGGCAAAGTCCAGGTAAGACCGAGGTAAATCTGCAATAATTTGAGTACGGAATGTTGCTTTATTTCGTTGACAAAATACGCAATTTCGTACGAAACTCTCCGCTTTATTTCTTAGTGAGGGTATCCAAAATTAGCACTCCATGATGTGGCAAATAATAGGATAATGATGCGAGTTGATGTGTTGCTGCAACCTCTGACATGTGGCCAAGAGATACCTATATACTGTTTCATAAACTTAGTATATGAGTCCATAAATTCTGGTTGTTGAATGTAACTATAAAGCGACCACCTGTATCTCGAGTCATGTATTTGACAAAATGTTCTTCAGATAAGGTTTCTTCCGGAGACAAAATTGCTTTGTCATTGCCGGACTGCATTTCCCAAAATTTCTTCAATTTTGCATCTACTTCAATTAAACTTACAGTGGTGGTTAATGCTAAGCAGTCATCGGCCTCACTTGCTCCAGTATTATTCCTCCCAACAACCACCCAGCCAAAAACGGTGTTCTTTAAGAATAACTGTGAATTTTTTATGCGCTTGGTCCCATCATGAAGAAATTCAAAGGGAACATCCGAACCAATCAATATGTCAACATCAGCTTGCTTGTTAAACGTGGGATCAGCCAGCGTTAAATCAATTGCCTAAGTGGGCATTCTACAGGTTACGCGTGGTAGGACCAAGGCAGTCATGTTCAATGTGTACTGAGTATCCATTTTTACCTTTAGTTTTACAATGGCTTTTGCTTTTTCAGCGATATTATGAACTACTCCACTAACCAGCATATTCGAGTGCTCGGTTGTTAAGTTTAATCGTTGCGGAAATGAGTTGGTAATTAAACTTAATTGGGATCCAGAGTCGAGAAGTGCGCGACACATTGAAAAGCCACCCATAGAATTTTCCACATGTAATTAGACAGTCGGCAGAATGCCTAAACTCTCCTCTGCATAATCACAAACAGCTTTGAGTTTCCTGGGGATTTGAGGACATTTCTTCGGTCGCAGTTGCACACGTTGCGGCTGATGGCGCTTGTTACATTTATGACATGTTGCTCGATTCGGACATCTTGATACTGAGTCAGTTGCTCAAGCAGTTATAGCAACGATGATTGCCGTGAATAAACTCCCTTCGGTTTTGGACGTCCAATATGGCAAACTCGTCGCACTGTAACAGGGAGTTGCGATGTAGATGACGTTGTTTCGCTTTATATGAGTTCGTGCTTCGTGCCTTGGCACACTGCACTTTGAATTGCTCGTTACTGTTTCAAATGCATCGATACGTCGTAATAAATATAATGTAATAAAGTCTCTGAAAGGTTGATCATCTTTCAAGTCAGTTGAGTGATGTGCCCTGGCTGTTCTGGATTGATCGTCCAACTTTTCGAGTAAAAGATAAATAAGCCACGGATCCCTGGTTACTGCATTAATGAACAGCTCTTCCAATCCGCGAATTACCTCATCCGATGTATCTAACATCCTTCTTAACAAGCCGGCACTAGAGTGTTGAATGGTAGGTTGACTTACAAACTGCTTTATAAATGCAGTAATGATGTGACGCTTGCGATCGTATCGATCCTTTAACTTAGCCAAAGCAATTTGATAATTATTATCCGTAATCATTATGCACAAACCAGGCACTAAAGGTATTTTTTTTTCAAAACCAACGATCCTGTTACAACAGATTCCGTCATTATTTATCTTCTGATGGATTGTTTTAAAGTGGAATTCATTCAATCTTTGAAACATCTCGGACTAACTATTTAAAATTCGATACTTTGAATAACCAAACTGATACTTACAGAATTTTCACGAAATGAACATAATTCAAAATTATTAATAAAACCTTTTGAGATCACCAGACGATTTTATAACTGTATATGTATGATTCTTCAATCAAATTATTTCCACCAAAACTTCAACAGCAAACATTTTCTCACCATCATGTTGATGAATACAAACATACTGAAAACATTTAAAAAGGTCCAAACATCCAAAAAATAAAAAATTAAATTCCGGCAAAATTCATAAATTACCATACCATTTCCAATGCAATGTACTATGAAATTAAAAGTAAAAATTCAGCCGAAAGACATAAAATTTGTGTAAATCATAATTCATTTTCACGGTTTTTCATTTCGGTATCTATATAATTTACCTACCAAACATAACATGGTTAACCAAAAAAAAAATCCCAGTAAATCTTCATTTATAATTTAAATAAAGGCGGACAGGGTCAAGGACCCAATCACTATATACCCAAAAAAAAAACCGAATTCCAATAACCAAAATCAAAACATTCATCTCTTGCAGACACAGTGGCAACAACATCAATATATTATATTACGTTTATATATACATATATGACTGCGGTGCAAATCAATCCAGATCCTTAATTTTAATGTTGGTTTGCGGTTCGTTTATATTTTTTCCAACAAAAAAAAAAAAAGAAATGCCCAGGCCGTCTCTTACACATAAATTCAGAGAGCGAGACATGACAAAAAGTGATATATGTACGTACATATATACATATTCGTTTTCTACATTTGTCACACCCTTTTAAAATAAAGATCATATAAGAGATGAAACGAAGGAATGAACATACAAAATGTATATATGTACGTCTTGTATATACATATATACAATAACAACACAAAAACCACTTGAATATGATTATCCTTTTACATATTTATAACAAATTATGTTAATCTCATGTGAATTTTATTTTCTCGCCTCAATGAAATTATGTTTGATGGTTGTGTACCACGATGTCTCGTATGTTTTATGTTTTGCTGTGTTCAGTGATCTTTTGGGACATTTTAATTTTATTTGTGTTTTTTTTTTTTTTGTGAATAAATACGGTATGTCATTAATGTTATATGTGTACACATATGTATGCTATATGCAACACACTATGTATGTAAAAGGCATGTCGCTCCAAAAGTAAATAATATCGATATTTTAGTTTATGATTTATGTTTCATTTAAATTATACGAAAATGCATATTAGATTTTGTAATCAGCCCGATCATCAATCATTTATTAACAAGAAATGAAGGATATTTAAAGTAAAAGCTGTCATGCCTGGAAGTAAACAATGTACATATATGTACTATATGTATGTGCGCGCATATGTGTAATTATCTCCGTGACTGATTCACTTGTCAGAAAGTTGGGTATACACACAAGTTATGTAAATAATTTGATTTTAAAATCATAATGGCTTTATGGTTGCTTTACTGAGTTCGTTAGTAGAATTCAAAACATAGGGCCGAATGTAGGGAAATACCGAATTATATGTATGTATACATATGTATGTGTATTTGATTTATTTAATATCCGCCTGTTCATTTCACTTATCACGGTAAAGTCTCACACACGATCAACTCCTTTTTCAGGTCTCTTGTAACCTTGGCCAAAATATTTTTCCTTTTCTTATTTTGTAACAAGAATTGAATGTGATGCATCTATAAATTAATTTATACATATATCGGAACTTTTCCAACGGCAAAGCGATTCTAGAATAATTAACAGATTTGAAATTTGTGATTTTTCAATCAACATTCCTAAAACAAATTCTGGGAGGCCATGCTGGGCCACCAACTCAATCGAAAGCTGCGGTGTACAAAAAAACTTCTATGCCGGTGCAACATAACCTTGAGTTTTTTAATGAATTTAAACTTTTCCGTCAAGAGTTTATTGAAAAATTGGATAATCTTTGCATAGAAGTTAAAACATTGAATATTAGTTTATCGAAAAAATTAAATTTATTGATGGAAGAAAATCGTACCCTTAAACTGGAAAATGTTAATTTATCAAAAAAATACTCGTTCTTGAGCAATTGCGCATTAATAATTGTGTTGATATAATTGGTATTCCTCGATCATCTTAGCCAGTTTTTGTCTTTGTTTCTTGAAAATCGGATAAGTACCTTTCGAATTACTTTGTTTACAGACAGATATCAGCAGCAGGGATATAAGGCATCTCTCTCGCTCTAGGTCTGCTAGAATTGAGATTCCTAAAAATGATTCCGATTTTCATACAAATACACGTATATGACACACTGGGGTCCGTTGGACCCCACTGTGATTTTGAACCTTTCTAGACAGCTGCTAGCAGGCAACCGGCTTGCACTAAATACGTAAACAGGTAGTGCAATATCTCAACTATAGCAAGGGGGGACACCAGATGCATTTCCGGCGGAAACATTTAAATATGTTCGATTGAAAAAGGCATGGGGTCCACATGACCCTATGTGTCATTTAAGGGTTAAACAAGAAAAAAAAATCCACATAAGTAATAATAAACTTTGTTAAAAACTATCGAGAGTAGCTTATAGTTAAGTTATATTATGTCTGAAGACTTAATTTTTGTGTGTGTAAAGTGAAACCCCATGTTTCTTGGGTGGAATAAAAATACCCCGTAGGCCCGTACTAAAACGGGTTGACCGTTTGAAGCTGTTGTGCTATTATTAATTTTAGTTTTGTTTTTGGCTATTGAAATAGATATCCAATAATTTGATAAGCTTTATGATATTATCAAATGGTGTAATAGTTTCGAATAGTTTACCTAGTATAAGTTGATAACTTGTAAATTGTTAGTAAAGGTACTATATAAGTCAATTGAACGGTTATACATAAACATTGTAATAAATCTAACGGTAGAAACATTGTTACCAAAAAAAAATCACCAATACCAATAAATCACTTAATAACTAAGCTAATTAAGAAATAAATAAATTAAGTAATATAAATTGTTCAATAAATAAATAATAGTTCAATAATAAATAAATAAGTTGAAAGCCATATATGAAATAATAAAAACAAGAATTAAATCGGTACGTATAATTTAAAAACCACAGTTTAAATTTAAATAATACTGCTTCCTATTGACGATTGGAGCATCACGGATTCCACCTAGTGGAAAATTTTTAAACTGATGTACCTGATAATTTGACGTTCGAAATTATTATAAACAATTCCAATTTTGAACTGTAAACACACTTTTTACTTACCGGATTGCTAATAATTGTAAATTATTCCAATTTCGGACTATAAAAACAATTTTTAATTACCGCATTGCTAAATTTTCTTTCGTCGCATTTGTGACAAATGTCATTTTATCAGGTGCATCATTTTAACTATTGTCCTCGAGAGGCGCTTTCTCTACTTTTACAATCGTCAATAAATACGAAGCAAAACATTAATTTAAAATGAAAAAGTGCTCTGAGTACAGTTAAAATTGAAAATAACATAAACTTGCACGGTATGCTGGAAATCAGTTTTAATGAAAAATTCTGTCACTAAAAAAAATCATAGTGAACCTACATAGTTGAAGTGAGTGTCCTGAGCTCTAAAAAGTTGACATTAAAATCATTGGAAGTGCCGTTTTTTTGGCAGCAATTTTAAAATTTAAATAAATTTCACAATATTAATGCTTATTTTATACGTCGTTTCGAATTTAGAAGTTTGAGATTTCTCTGTATTATCAATTAATATGATTTTTTCGGCTTTTTATAGACAAAATATATTATTTTTAATAGCATTCCTATTATTACGACTTGTCTTGTCAGTCCATCAAATAAAGAGGCTATCTACTCACAATACATCTGCCAAAAAACGTAGAATTTTACTCCCCCATAATTTCGCTAATGGTTTTTAAGATTTACGATGTATTTCACTCTTTAAAAAAATGAGAACTTTCCTTAAGCTCCTGGTAGTTTGGTTTCGTACTGATAAAATGTTGGTTAGTGGTCTACTCTCATCAGGCAGCTACGACCAAACTACAAAAACACAATTCCCAACTTTTACGTATAATACTAGGTAAGCACGTAATGATTTAGCGAATTGTATTGACCAAATCTAAAATGCTATTAAAAACAATGGCGTTATTTTGTTGAGAAAAATTTAAACAAATTTAGTTTTGATTTAATTTTTATTCTATTATTTCCTATATTCTACTACGATTTAAATAAAGAAACATTTTTTTTTTAGCTTTATTTAAATCATGCGGCGCTCTATATCCAATGCAATTGATGTTGTAATTTTGTCAAGTTTTATATAAATAAATATTATATAAATAAATAAAGCCGAAAAAATCATACCAATTGATGATACAGACAAATCTCAAACTTCTAAAGGTGAGACAGATAATGTGAAAATCGACAAATGTTTGTTGATATGTATACATATGTAGTATGACATGTTGTGTGGACAGTTTTTATATCACCAATGTGACATTTGGTACATTGGTACGTTCATTAAATAGGCGGTAAATGAATACACATCAAAGGAGACCACCAACATTGGTTGACATACTCGTAATGCGGTCCAGACGGTGTGGCATGATTTGCCTTAGTTTATTTAGAAATTTATTGCATTTTCTGCAAATCTTCTAATGTTAAAATTCGTGTACATACGATGAGGTATATGAAATTATAATTAAGGAGACTAATTGATTTGTTTTTTATGGCAATGAAGTTTAATATTGTTTTGTAACTTAGAAAACTGTTTTCAAATACAATTGTAGGTTTACATGTCTGTCGAGATAAGAAAATTATTCCTCTATACTTATTTAATAAAAGCTGGGGGTCTATTATTAAATTTTCGACGCGCGCTTTTTTTTCGACAACGTCGAAAATGAGCTATTATGAAAATTTTCGACGCGTTTTTTTTTCGAAAATTCCCCTATTATGAAATAAAAGAGTATGCGACCGGTCATTATTTTAGATAAAGTCGCATAAAGACTGCTATTGAGGTGTCGAGTGCTATAAAATCGTGCAATAATAAAATGTGAGTTATGTACAATTACATTTTTAGATTTTTTTTTTTTTTGTCAAATTTTGTGTTTAATTTTTGATTATATTAATTTTAATATAATTAATTAAAAATAATAAATATAATTTTCTTTTTCTCCGATAGTAGGAAAAAATATATTTTTCCGTTGTTTTTTCGAAACGAAAAGCTCATGATTCCAGTATGTTGTATTTGTTGCTAAGCAACAAGTAATAATAGTACGAGAATATTTTTTCTGGCCTAGGCCGGGAATATATTCCCGTATAGATTTTTAATTGTTTAGAAGAAATAAAAGTACACTTATAAGGTCAAACGCATTTATTTGTTTTAATTTAACAGTATACATAATAATCAATTTTTATTTGATAAATCTATGCCAAACTAATTATGTGTTAGGTATAGGAGTTTAATTTTACTTATTTGTAATATTAACGGTTATCGTACAATTAGTACAATTATTGAGCATTGTTGCTGATATATTGGTATTAAAATCATTAACATTATTTGCATCGGCTGTTTCATTATCCGTTGTATCGAAAATCTTATGAGCAACTTCAATTTTATTGATAACGGATTCATCGATGTACCCTTCAGCAACAGTCGATGACTTCCATCCTCCAAATCTTTTTAAGCATGTTAAATCTGCGCCATTATCAACTAAAATTGTCACAGATGAACGGTGGAAACAGTGCCCTGTGTATTGTTTTGCGTCTGACAATTTTAAAAAAGTAGCAACAATTTGTGGCATTTTACCAAACTGATGTATGCCAACTGCTTGTTTGAAACCTTAACCATTTGTGTATTTAAAAAAAAACGCAAAGAATTGAAATTTTTTGGACGCGAAGCTATATATTTTCTGTAATATTCTAAATAAGTTTCGTTTACGATAAATGATCGTGGTTTATTTGTCCTGTTATTCGAGATTTTAACTAAAAGTTTAGATCCCAAATCACTAATGCCAGTAATTTCCATGCGGGCTAGTTCATCCCGTCGACAAGCACCACCGATTCCAAAAATTAACGCAACCTACAAAAAAGGAATGGGGTTCAAGCTCCACCTGAACCGCAAATGTTTGGTAAAACATAAAATCAAAAATAGAGGTAAATATTGTGACGATTTTTGCCATCATACAACAAGCTCACTTTATGAACAGCAATAGCTTAGACGGCTAAGTTACAGAATACCCAGAAGCGACATAATGCGGTTTTTTATATGGAGAAAAGTGGACTCATTTTTTTGACCTTGGTTTATAGAAGGTAAGTTTTTCGGTGTTAAATTATCGTTCAGTGGCTGAAAATTCAAAATTAACATGTAAAATATAATGTAAGAGCAAAAATTTCTTGGTCCACGTAATGTCGGTTCTGGTTGTTTATTATTCTGTGGTTAAGGCCCGATTGTATGAACGAGGATAAATGATTAATCCTCTGATTTAGCGTAGTTTTCATTGTTTCTTACAAGGCAAACTACGCTAAATCAGAGAATTAATCATTTATCATCGTTCATACAATCGGGCCTAAGTGTTATAAACACGACCGATGGCAAGCAGAGAAAGTTTTTGATTTATTTTAATCATTAAATAAAGAAATAAATCTGTTGTCATAGTCCCCACCAGTAGCAAGCGGACAATAAATATTAGAATTAAATAGTAAAGTCAAAGCAAATATCAAAGTGTATAAAAGTAAAGTGAAATAAAAAATACACAGTGTTTTTAATTGCAAAATCCGAACGATCTCAGTAGCCCAATTCGTAACAATATTTTTGCTACATGACATAATTTGTTTTTTTATTTTTTGTATTTTGAAAATGATGATCATTGAAAATTTATGGTATGCAATTATATGTATAACATTGGGAAAAGTCGGACGCACAGAAATATTTAGCCTCAAAGATGGTCATGATATTTTCAATACAGCATACATGTAACGTGAACACTGTTGGCCGGTCTCCACTTGTGTATTTTTCTCTTGAAAAAAAAAAATTCTAGTACATTATTTTTCTCGTGACAATTTTTAGTACATTATGCAAAATACATACACAAAAATGGTTTTGAGCACGCGCATTGAAATTTTGTCAAGGGAGAAAAAGATCAGAATATTCAAAATTTTGTCATGACGTTGTGCCAATTGAGCATAAATTGTTTTTTATGCTCAATTTATTGTCATTTTATGTTGAATATTTTGACAACCAAAATGAAATTTTCATGTTTTTTCGGAAAATTTTAGATTTTTAATCAATTTTAGGTAAAAATAAAATAAAATAAAATAGAAATTGTGTTATTAAATTAAAACATAAATAATAAATTGTAGAATATAAATTTAATATTCCAAAAATTATTTTAATCGAAAAAGGAACCAAATTCAAATTTTTTTCTTATTCTCAAAGAGAGAAATTTGTTATATTCTTTATGTTAGTAGTTGTATAAAAAATGTCATGACTCATGAGCCGAATGTCATTTATTTTTGTCAAGAGAAAAATACACAAGTGGAGACCGGGCATGAAAGTACTCTCGCTATGTTTTAAATCGTTTTTGTTTCTATTTTAATGTGATAAATAAAAAGAGACGAAATATTTTTATTTAATATAACATTTTACATGACACGCAACATTTTAACGCAACATTTAATATAACATTCTAACGCAGCGTGTAACATGAACCCAAAACTACATAGTACCCTAAATATTTTACCAAACATAAAACAATCATAATATTACATACAAAAAAATATTGCAGTGTGAATTGTATTTTATCCGAAAACATATTTGAATTTAATGTGTAAATACAAATAATAATCGTTTTAAATATCTATAGATGCTTACTTTAGTAACTAGGAACGAATCATCTGAAGCTTCCAAAATGAATTGTTGAACATATTCCATAGTTAATATTTTAGATTTCTTCGCTTTATATCCGTCGGATTTGCGTTTCAAGAAGACACGTAATTTTTAGTATGTTGCAATATTTTTTTGATCAATTCTCTTACAACCTTCGGAACATATTAAAATCAAATACATTAAAATTTTGAAATATCCACATTATTTTTAACCACTATAGCATCGACCTGATCATTGAGTAGTTTGACCATAATGTGAATGATTTCAATTTTGTAGATAAATCAGCGAAATACGCCAGAATGACGTTTTCCTAAAATGATTTGATGTGTTTAGATTGACGATAATCCATAAAGCGTTTATAAGCATTTTCGTATTTTTCCTTCGATTTTTGCGGGAGTAAACCACATGTAGCTGAATTAGCTGCCTCCACTATATCCGGCGGGGTACAAGATAAGGATAATTCGCTTTCACTGTCCAGTCCATATCCCTTAAATTTCGTGCACACGTTTTTTATAAATCAAATAGGTACACAAACTTGACAACTTTTGAAAAAAAAAACAAAATGTATTTATGTCTTATGATGTCGTGGCTAACTAAGCAATAATTTTATGTTATTTCCGGTTTTTTACTTTGTTTTGATTTCTCAGGCTGGAGTCCAATTCCCGACTTATTTTGTGGAGACTGACTTATTTCAAAGTCTACAATAAGTCACCTCGCGAAGAAACTTATTGTAGACTTTCCTGACTTATTTGGGAGAGTTTCCACATATCCGCATATGTACCAAAATATCAAAATTATTTTCTTATTTAAATTACGTTGCTACTGTGATTTTAATAAATTTCACAACCAATAAATCGATAAGAGGTTGTGGTATTTATAGAGCGGCAACGTTATTTAAACAAGAAAATAAAGATTAAACTTCGCACAATTCTGTTAAATAGAATATCTAATAAAAACCCACAAAGGTGATGTTTTTTTTAATTTAATATTTATTTTGGCTCACAAAATTCCTCTCAAATGTATGGTTAATTTGAAATAAGTCTCGGTTTGAATTGGACCACTAAATAACTTATTACATGCCGCCATATTAAATAAGTCAAATAAATCGACTTATTTGAAATAAGTCGCGAATTGGCCTCAGCCTTAATACGATAATTAATGAATAATACTAAAAATTATGTTGGACTTATATTCGTTTTAAAGTCCGATCGGAGAAAAAATACATAGTATGTACAATTCGGAGGAAAAGTGCATTCCCGGACTCCCGTGGTTGCCGGACTCGGCTATCGCCTCGTCCGCCAATTTCCACTATCGTTCGGGAATGCAGTACTTTTCCTCCTAATTATAGAATATACTATTTCTAGGGTCGCTACCATGCCAGAACAATTTGAGATCATCTCGTTTATGGAAAAAATTGTAGGCATAGCCAACAATTTTTTAAATACCGTTCAATTCCGCGAAACAAATAATGCTTTATGGAACGATTTAAAAGATTCTTTAAACGCTGTGGGGCCTCCAGAGAAAATTGTTGATAGTTGGAAAAAGGTAAGGTTATAAAGTTACGTTAAGGTAAATAATAATATATTAACATAATATTTTTTTGGCTGGTGTGGAGAGATTTTAAATATCACACAAAAACCAAAATTAGAGCTAACAAAAAAGCGATTTCGGGAACTGGAGGGGGACCATATAGAGTCAAACCGCTAACCAATTTGGAAGAGCGATTAGATGGTTAAATTGATTTGCGGGGGGAAATTGAGGGAATTATTGCTAATCATTTTGGTTTCAAGACAACATCAAACATAATTTTAATAAGCAACCCTACTGACACTGCTAATATTCAAATCGCCTCCACTTCAAGTACCATCACCGAAAATACGTTTGACGATGAAAATCAAGAATTACCCACACTAGAAGCACCGACTGTCAACGTGCCAACAACAGAACGTCCAAATACCGAAATTAATAGGCCAAAGAAAACAAACAGGAAGCCGAAGGAAACTGCAAAAAGTCTATTAAAAAAACAGCTACAACTACAAGAGGCATTCTATAAAAAACAAGAATTGTTCTTAGAAAAACAAGTAACGCAAAGAACAGAAATTATTAAAGTATTAAAGGACATTAGAAATGTGAAAAAAGATATTAGAAAGGAAAAGCAAAAAAATAATGGCTTTCGAGAAAGATAAATGGAAGGGCAAACAAGAAATGGTATTAAAGAAATATATACAAAAGGCCCAAGCTTTACAGTTAAAAGAAAGGGAGTTGGATTTGAAGCAACATGAATTGGAGGCACATAGGTAGTTTTAATAGTAAATTAAACACCATTTTTATGAAATGTACTACCTTTATTTTGAAATTTAAAAGACTGAATAAATTTAATGAAATTAATTAATAGAATAAATGAAATCAAATGTAAATAAATAAAAAAAAAGCATTGTGTATTATTATCTTATAATCATAATTGATTTTTTATGGTATCTCTAATAATTTTGGCTTCTTGCTGCAGATTTCCGATTTAGACTCGAGTCTAAGGGAACGTTATATTCTACACACAAATTATGTAGTAGGCAGCAAACATTAACAATTGTGGCTACTTTCTCCGGTTGATAATGTAGCTCCCGAGTCTGTAGCAGATATCTCCAATGGCCTTTTAATATACCAAACACGCGTTCGATTATAGAACGTGCTTTGGCATGTACTATTAAAGCGGGAATCAGCTGATCCCTCCGTTGTTTTCCTGTATGGAGTTATCATCCAAGGCTCCAACGGGTATCCAGAGTCGCCTAAATATTTAATAATGTTAGTAATCTAAAATTAACATAATATTTTTTAAATTACCTAGAATCCATGAACAGTAATCTCGTCTCCAATCCTGTTTTATAACTTTGCGATTTTCGCTAATGCTCCAAATTACAGAATCGTGCGAACAACCACCGAAACGCGGTTCGACTGAAGTGATTTTGTTGCTGTAGTCACACGTCTAAATATAAATAACATCATAAGCAATTTATTATGTTTGTTCATATGTTTAGAATACTTACGATCATAACGTTTAAGCTGTGTGATCCTTTTCTTTTAAAAAAATGATGTTCATTTTTTTCTGGACTTATAATATTGATGTGCGTGTCATCTACACAACCTATCACGCCTGGAAACCCCGTTTTGTTTAAAAAATATTCCTTTGACTTTGACTTTTCCTCATTCGACAATTTAAATTTAATATATTTGCTACACAACGTGGATTCTCATAGGTTTAAGGTTTCTGTCATTACTACAGATACGGTGGGTTGATCCATACCGATTAAGTAATCTTGGCCCACTCCTTGCTGGTACGACCAACGTAATGTTGCGGCGAGTTTTAGTACCGGTGGTATAGCATCTTGATTTTTTGTGGCAATAAAGTTGTGTTTAATTTCGCTTAAAATGTCGGTGAATAAATGTTTTGACACCCTACATAATCTGACGAACCTGCAAGTATTTAATGTTATTAGAAATATATAGAAACGGTAAGGCGCGAATGATTTTATATTACCTTTTATTTGGCATGTCAAGTACATTTGAACTGTCCCGCAAACGTTTCCTTTGCAGATATGCCGGTGTTATTTCATCGTCGGAATCATTGCCACTACTGTGCACAAAAAATGCTACACTTGCTTCCATTTTACGAGCACACAAATTAACAACAAAAAGCGAAAAGCGATGTCGAAGATTTCTTAATAGACCCCCTGGTTATTATTTTATCATTTAGGTAAATTCCAGTAGGAAAACATGCTAAAACGTACATTCTTCACGTATGAACAAACATTTAAATTCAAATTATGAACAGAAACATAATTTTAAAATTTAGAATGCACTATTTCAAACTTTTGTAAATATGTCACACATTCGTTTCAATTTACGTAACCACCATAGTTGTGTAGGGTACGTATGCCTCACACAAGAACAATATGCTCATTTGTCCACATCATATTATGCTCCAATGTTGGTCAACCGACATTTGTCGATTTACACAAGTTAGTGTGTGCTTAATAGACACAATCATAATGAGAGTCTTCCTTGAGTTTTTAGATTTGGTAATTCACTGAATCATTACATTCTTACCTAGTACTATAAGCAAAAGGTGAGAAAATTGACTTTTAATACTTGATCGTAGCGGCCTGTTGAGTAGACCACCTTTTTAGTAGTACATATGAAACTGAACAACCAGGAGCTTAAGGAAAGTTCTAATTTTTAAAAGGGCATAATACATCGTACAACCCTTAGCAAGTCGAAATAATTGGAATTCTATTAAAAATAATATATTTTGTCTATAAAAAGCCGAAAAGATCATATTAATTGAGAATTCAGACAAATCTCAAACTTCTAAATTAAAAACGACGCATAAAATAAGCGACGTATAAATCAGCACACCGTGCTTGAAATCAAAATTATAATTTGTGTCTTTCATCATATGCAGTCTTCGTACACCAAATTCAGATAAAATTTTTGTATTAATTATGATAGAATTAAGTTTATTTTCTCTTGAGATAATTAATAACGGGTCTTGTGTGCTTAATTTGTAGGGTAGTTTTAGTTATTAGGTTTCATTATGAAATCAACTAAAATAGTATAATTATGGATTTTTGTGTACAATATGTAATATCTATCTCACTCAACAGTAATTATAAAATTGAAAATATTACACAAAGTTAGTATGTTAAATTTTTACGTTAGTATTTTATTTTTAGTATTTTTTTCTTGTTTTTTCTTTGGAGCTCTTGATTGTTTCCGTTTCGTCATTTCTAAGTGCTTAATTTCAGATGAGTGAATAGATTAGGGTGTTGTGAATGGGAATGAAGTTCAAGTGAATATGGTAGGTAGGTATAGAGGGAATGAGGAGATTAGCTGGTGTCTTTTTATTATTTTTTCTTACGGTCATCACATATCACTTCATGTTTCGGTAGATGCACCCCATCAGCTCCTGAGCCTTAGCCAGCGCAATCAACCGTCACCAAAACCTCTGAAATGATAAATTTTTTGATAGCAATTCCACCGGAATTGTTACAGTTTCATTATTGAACTACATATATGATTAGTGACCAACATATTATACATATTAAGCAAAGTATCATCACGTTTAACAGGTATAGCTGCAAAACTGATAAGTCTAAAATTAATGTTTGTAAATTTGTTGAAAAGTTTAGTGCAGCCGATTTCTCCTCTATTTTCACTATCAATGATCCAGCTGCTGCAACTAATAAACTGTTAGAACTATGGAATCTAGTTTATTGAGATAGTTTAGAAAAAATAAGTCGCGTAAAAGGTGTCCTTTTAACACATGGATATCTGAATCCATATTGAATATAAATAGTAGTGGCTGAAAAATGTCAAGCTTGTTAAAGATAATGATCGCTTCCAACAGTATGTTGTTGGTAATATTTTGGTAGTTGGTAATTAATATAATAAAGTAAAAAAATCAAATTGAAATTGCGCGGGAAGCTTATTAAAATTCGAAAATTGTTGCAGTGATGCAGTAAGATGAGTGATTAAGTAATAGTTCTTCTGATAGGGCAAGTTGTACTAAACGTTATTATACCTATATTAACACTTATTTTAATCACAGTTTTGTAAATGGTATTGTACCGGAAATGTTAAAAACACCTTAATAACTATCGGCATATTGAATTGCAACCGGTTTTATTAAAAGTTATTAAAAGTAGAATGGACTTTCTTTACAGAGCCACAATATATAATTAGTAGGTAGATGTCAACACGGGTTTACAAGTAAATTTTCTGCTGAAACTGCTTTGAGTTCCTAAATACTGTTATTTTGTCATTGAATGAATCTGGTTCCTGCGGTGGGCTGTTCATTGATATTAAAAGGGCTTTTGGCATGGTGGATCATACCTTCTTATTGCACAGAAGAATAGCCCCACGCTCTGCCTTAATTAAATTCTATTATCCTTGTATTAATTATAGGTTAGAATATGCACTGGCGTGCTGGGGTGGTTGCTAAGTTGTCATCATTGAAGATTCTCATTACTGCTGAAGTGACTGCAGGGTTAAACTATTTCACAATACATAAAGTAATACATTGACTTAAATCATAATTGTTTATAAAATAAATTATGAACTGATGGAAGAGGGAATTTTTTTTAGTACACATCTAGTAGTTCATTTCTATTTATTTTCCAAATGTCAAATAATTTAGACAAAAATTCATTATTTTAAAGATTGTAGAAGAGAAGAAGACACAACAATACCCACACAAAGGAAATATGTACAATGAAAATTATTTGTAAATACAGGTAACCCGTAACTCGTATAACACTGTGATTAAGTTTCACCAAAACACCGTACTAACCAAAAGCGTGATATACCAGTGGTCACTGGCCGCTTGTTGTATTATTTAGTGTGATGTACCGGTGGTGCACTGCCAACTGGGTGTGTTTTTCGTCATGGCGTACCGGTGGTGCATCCGCAGGGAGCCTGTTAATTGTGGCATTTCTCAAATTTGACCTTGTAGTTCATTTTGAATATATGGTATGAAATTTGCTTCGAGAACCGCAACGGGCCATAAGGCTTTCCAGCACGCATTGAGTGTGGTCGACTTCAACTCTTTCATTGAAAAAGCAATGTTGTCCGCACATTTCATAATGGAAAATTATTTCCAAACCTTGGACTCCTACATATTTGTGTCATTTACAAATTATATATTAACAAAAACAACGGCAGCAGTAAGCAGTAACTATAGCAGTAACAACAACAAAATAGTGAGTTTTAGATAATAGAACACATATTAAAGATATGCTAGAAAAACTAAGCTGGAAATCAATCGACCAGAGAATACACGCTAATGTGCTAAAACGGTTTTATATACCCGAAAATCGGGATCTTATTAAATATTTAGATAGTTTGCTGTCTACCAACAGAGAATATTGAGATTTTAGAAGTTAATAATTAGATTATTATTAAGTTGTTTAGTCTTTCGGCCACACCCTAGTTCATTTCGGGTTCAGCTTCTACTTCCAGTAATAAATTATTATTATTTGTTGCTACTTGAGTACCATCAGTAAACCACTAATCATCTCTCCTATCTTCTTGAAATATCGTACAAGCAATATTATGTATTGTTGTACATGCAAGTACAACTTTGCTAAAGTTCTGGGATTTAGCCTTAAATAGTTTAAGCAAGGGAACTTTTCCTTCAGAATTCCAAAACTGTTTTCAACGAGACGACGAGTTTTTTTGTGTGCATTATTAAACTTTTGGACAACGGAATATTCAGAATTTCGATTTATAGGTGGAATCAACAAATTTTTGAGTCTCGCATGCAATGCAAATTTTCCTCTAGCAAAAAAAATGAAATAATATCAAACAACTGAACAATAAAACTCAATAATTGTTTGAGTTTGTGTTATAATTCAGTCTTACCACTTATCAATTTACAGCACTTTTCCATTTTTCAAGTACCAGTTTGCACGATCGAAATTATAAGTTAATTTGTGTTTATTGCTATTGTTTATATAAATGTTATCTGGTAAAATTAACGACTATAAGTGATTATTTCTTTATTAATCATTAATATAAGAGCAATAGCAACGAAGTTATATTTGCAAAGTTTTTATGACCAGTTAAATTCTTAGCACTTTTGCAAAATTTTGCAAAGTCCAAAGTGATTAGTTTTTGGTTAAATATGCGCCAGGTTTTCGAAAATGGGTTTGGTGAACATAATCAACCCTTTTTAGCTTAATAACACAAATTGTTCCGGAAAGCTTAACCTGTCAAATTTATGAAAATCTAGGCCCATACCTGAGATTGGAAAGTTATACTAGTGTATCAGCAATTTCAACACAATTTTCAAAATTCACTGATTTTAATGTTTTACTGAACACTCACTGATTTTACTGTTAAAAATGTTTAACAACTGATCATAATATATTACAAACAAAAAAATATTTTTTTTTATTTTTCTATTCAGTGGATGATTTTGATTGATTCCGGTCGATGCTTCTAAGATATAAATTTTTATTCAATTTAAAATCAGTTCTCTAGTGTATGGGAGGCAGTACGTACCAGCACATATTTAAGATGACCGTACACACATATTTTGTAATAATCGTAAATATTAAATTAACAAATATCCGTATAACAAGTTGTTACTGCACCTGTCACTAAAAATCTATATAATATTTATGAAAAAAAAACTATCAACTCCCCGATTATTACCAATCTTGTAAATGTATATAAATTTGGTCGGTTATCTAACAAGATTGTTTTCCTCTCATCCATAGTTAATTTTATTTCTTTTTCATTTTTAGTTGGGTAGGTATAGGAAATACGACTACAATTCTAATTTCTATTCTCGTTTCGATTCTTAAAATATAAAAAGTAGAAAAAAAGCAAACTTGAAAGAAATGATAGCATCTGCCTGTTGCAAAGTCATTTTGCGCTCCAATGAATTTCACACACAATCTAATTTCTCATTTCTTCTTTTTCTATTATGTATGTACTATATACCGAGCTTCATTCGCCTCTTATTATCTCGAATCCTTTACAAGTTTTTTTTTTTTGTTTTCATGATACTGACGATGTATTTAGAGTTAAGTCGGTAACAATTTATTAATTATGCGAAATTCTGTTGGGATTCAAGTCTCAATACTTTAAAACCTATCCCTAAATATTAACAAATCCATATTCAATCTCTCCAGAGATACAATATTATGACATTCAAAAATATAATTCAATGAAATCCGAATATACATACGGTTTTCCGATCAATACAATTTTTTCTCATTCAACAGTCTTATAAGAATCTATGTATATCGTAGAAAATTATAGTTTTTGATAACCGATTATCGATAATAGTGGAGGTAAATATATACATGCGCTAATTATAGACATTATAGCAAGAAGGGGTCGTTTTCTTAATCGATTTCGTTGTACACTTTGTTGTTGTGGATATTTTATAAATGATCGGATCAATTTTACGGTGTGGATAACAGACATATACCAACTGGTATAATTTGATAATAATCATAAAAAAAATATAAAAATGATCAAAATTGGTGATCGAAACATTAAAATTACAAAAAAAATATTTCCGTTGTATATTGAGAGTGTAACCACCTCGATTTAAATCGTGTGCATAACTGCACACAATATACGGTTTGAGTGATGACTTATTTAAATTATACATTTTGACAGATCACACCCAACAATTCAATCAGTTTATAGATGTTTGTTTGTTTTTTTTTTGAGTAGGTTTGATTGCTCATCACAATAAATTTTATTTTTTGTCGCGCACTTATTTTTTATCGATTCAAAGGATCAAACGTCTCTGTTGTTTAATACACTAAATAATATATTTAAGTGACTGATCACTGTGCTTTGTATTCTAAAGAAAACGAAAACAATTATGTCTTATATAATTTATACGATAATAAGAGATAAAAAATTGAGAATAATGACGGAACATTGATCAATTATTGTTATTATATGTACCCGTATTATATGATATCAGTAACGCGTACCTATGTTAAAAGGAGTGGTTCAGCTCATTTCCGGTGGCATTCATAAACTAACACATACACACAAATATGGACAAATTGTTTATTTTAGTTGCGCGCATCCAAAAATCTTGACATATTATGTTCTCTTCCCCAAATACAAATACTTATATACAACCTGATCAATCAAATTCATTTCAAAATTCGAAATAATTTACCAACGTCACATTGTACATACATAATACATACCCTTGACAATATAATGTGTGTCTTTATCTGATGTACAAAATCTTCGTCATCCAATACATAAAAGGAAGACAACGCCAACAACAACAAAATCAGTAACAATGGGAAAAAAATGAAAATAGAATACAAAAAAAAATAGGAGCTTTAAAAGATAAGCCATCAGGATTTGAATTCATTTTCATTTTTCTTAAATTCAAATAAATAAGGAAAAGCTATTCTCAATAGGACACATACGATATAGGAGGAACGAAAAAAACATTTCCGGGGAAAATGAAGTTACACCAAAGCCATGGTATAAAATGAGGCAACACAACAAAAATATACGAGGAAGTTGAAATAATTTTGATGGAAGGGCGGTAAATTATTTTTTTATAAATATTGCTGCTGTTATGTTGTTATATTTTCATCTTATTAACTTTTTGCATCGTCTTCTGCTTTACTTATAAATGAGACAAAATGCTCGAAAATAAATTATAACAATAATAACATGAAACCATTGTAATAAAATATGTTCCCGTTCAAATTATTAATATAGCCCAGCTGTGATGAATTTTACTACACATTTCAAAGAATTTAGAAGTTTTCTGATTTTTAATAATCATTGATCATCAATCATCATTCAATAATCATTAATTTTAGAAAATTTGTAAGTTCTAAATTTGATAATTTTTGATAGATCCCCAATTTCTACATTCTAAATTTTATTTTATTTTAATTTGCTTCAGAAATCATAAATTTCCCAAATTGGAAGATTTGGAATTTAAGGTAAGAATTTTTTTAATTTTTAATTTGTATCTGTTAGATTTATTGGCATTGAAATCTAAATAGCGTGAATCTAACTATCTTTAATCTAAATAGTGTGTCCGAGGAATGTTTCGGCTGCAATGCAAAATTCATCACTCACTCGACTGTGCCGCCCTTTCTTTATAAAGCGGTTGTAAAGAACGATAAGTTTTATTGCCGCTTTGCAAGTCCGGCACTTATTATGTTTTTTATATATTTTTGTTAAGTGGGTTACAATTCTTAAGTGGATTAAAAGTATCCACAAGGAAGCAGAAAAAATGCTAAAATTGGCTTTGAAGTTCAAAGGCAAGTATATAAATATACATATGAGCCGTTAATTTTGAAAGTGGTGCAAGTTCATTTTTCAAAAAATTTAAGTTAATGATAACAATAGACAAATAAAAGTATAATCTTTCTAACGGTGAACAATTTATAGTCAAAATAAAAAAAAAATCCCTAATACTTGTTCAAGAAATAAGAAAATTCAAAATCCCGTATATTTTTGCATTTATTGTTTCTCTATTCCTTCATTTTCTCGTTTCAACAAAATGTGGACTTGCCCCACTTTCAAAATAAACGGCTCATATAAAGGTGAGTACATATTGCGTTCCAAAAAAAAAAAAAAAATAAGAGAAATTTTGTGTCTCAAGTGGAAGCCTGTTTAATGGCTAGAAAGTTTTTACTAATATGGATTTATGTTCAGTTTGTGCACCGGTTAAATCACAATACAGGGGATGTAGGTTGCATATTCTATCAGTTGTTTTTGTAAATTTTGGGCTAGTCTTAGCAGTATATACCGATGTCCTTCTAGCATTGAGGGGATGCGAAGTGTTTCTATAGTATGCGGGTGTGTCGTGCCGAGATGGAATATGCGTGTACATTGAGCATCTGTTGGAATGGTTTCTTGCAGAGTTTTGTGTACAATTGATGATGTATAAAAGCTTTTCGACGAGCTGTAGTCCGAAATTAATTTACAAGTTCCGATACAAAATGAATTAACCTCAATACATGCCACAGCAGCATATATACATAGACATACATATATAGATATATACACAAATAACATAAAAAATTCAGTGGAAGTATACATTATCCCATGTGATGGAAACTGTTTGTTCAGAGCCATTTTACATCAACTATATCTTAAGGAACCTCAACAATCATGCTCAATAATACAATTACGGCTTGAGATAGCCGAATTTATACAAAATGGCTATAACTTGGACAAATTTATCCCAACAATCATTGATTCACCAAGTGTTCAGTTCAGAGATAACATCAAAACTGACGAAAGAACAATTAATACGAAGATACCTACCAGACTTACAACAAGACGGGTTCTAGGGAGGCGCAAAATGTTTATCCGCAGCAGCCAACCTGAGAAACATCAAAATTACTGTACACTTCGAAGGCACTCAGAATCATACTAGTTTCTCCTCAAACAATGGAAATTTCCACCAGGAGCGGACAGCCTTATGCCACATGAAGTAGGATTGCCCGTAGCCCTCCGGCACCGCATAATCCCTATCCGATGGGCATCGCCGAAAATGTACAGCGCAACATTATACTCACAAGTAATCCATTTATCCTCAGAGATGAACCACTACAGGCTCAACCTACACCTCTCGAGATTTCCTCTTGGAATCACCAATACACAATCCAAGCCAAAATTATCGCCAGCAACCTATAACTAGAGTTCCTTAAATATTTCCCTACTACAAATGAAAAAATCCGAAATGAGTATCAAACACTGTTAATGAATACCTACGAGGAAGCTTACACTGAAGACAAAACCAAAAACCAGTGGCAACGGTTTGTGGAAAGCATTAAAATTGCAAGAGCACCCCTAAAAATAGTAAAAATAGCATCCAAAAGAAATGTCTGTTTTAAAGGGTGCAAATTTCATTTTCTTTGCACCTTGTTGAATATGGTGGTAAGCAAGCCACATTTTGATAGTTGATTTGAACTTTTTGGTTTTTTGAATTATAGTCCCAGTCAGTTTTTTTAACAGGAATATCAACTGAAACTTTCTTAGGCAGGGTATGATTCGGAAAAAAACAGAAGAATATTGAAACGAAATTCTGTGACGGTCGTGCAACATAAATTTTATATTCGGAAAACAAATCGTCTGACGAAAATTAATCAACACCCATTTTACATAGCAATACAACAACAAACTATCCTACTACAGTCGAATCAATGTCTCCTAGATTTATATTGAGGTATATTGGTTGCAATATATGCATTAATACAAAACAATATATTTACGTAAAAACATATTATGTTCACAAATATCACAAACCGCCAGTACGAATATAATACTTAAGTTTTTGTGCTATTTTGATAAAGCCGTAGGCGGTTATTACGAACTAAATGAGCAATAAAATAAGTAAATGAGCAATGAGTAAATGAGCAATAAATAGTATTCCTAATTGAAAAACCAAAAAAATTCAAAGCCACTACTCGTATGTATGACAGAAGTGCAATTTTTAAGATTTAAATGTGTGCTAAATTTTCAAAGGATTATTTTTTAACACGTTAATCGCCACCATAATCGAACTTACTCAAGCAATTTTCAGGTTTTGCTCCTAGTAGGCTAAGCTTTTGAAAGATACAGCAACTTTATCGTTTGCGTCGGAAATCAGTGACTGACGTGGCCTTCTACTAAATCCCGTATGTCAACATATGAGCCGTTTATTTTGAAAGTGGGGCAAGTCCACATTTTGTTGAAACGAGAAAATGAAGGAATAGAGAAACAATAAATGCAAAAATATACGGGATTTTGAATTTTCTTATTTTTTGAACAAGTAGTAGGGATTTTTATTTTTCTATTTTGACCACAAATTGTTCACCGTTAGAAAGATTTTATTTAATACTTTTATTTGTCTATGGTTATCATTAACTTAAATTTTTTGAAAAATGGACTTGCACCACTTTCAAAATTAACGGCTCATATATGTCTGACATGGCTCATGTAAAACTTTTTAGTGTCAGACACATATGACTGACATGGCGATTATCGTGTTAAATACAAACTGTACTTTTTCTTTTCTGACAATTTAAAAATGAAACAATTAATTTATGATGGCTATAAAATGGAATACGCAAATTATACTCCGCAATAGTTACAAATGATGTGAGTAAACTGCACCTATGCATCAATTTCTGGTTATCTGTTCCTGAATACGATACGAATACGTAAGTGTAATGTTCTTATTTGAGTTGAATCGGATGCACTCATTAGATGTATCGTGTTTAGGAATATCCCCATGTGCTAAAGCGATTTCCTCTTGAATGAGATGTTCATTCAAAGCAAAATTCACATAAAAATCTAAACTAAAGGGGACCTACAAATTTTTTAAAAATTGAAATTTTTTTTTGATAGTATTTGTTAGAATAAACCTTTAAGAACATGGTTTTAATAATCAAAAAGTGAAATTCATTAGAAAAAAAAATAGTCATCATATATAGCAAGGCGCGTCAATGTCGTTTTTTCAATGAATTTCGTTCAGTTCGCTACATCGACTTTCTCACAGTAACATTTGCTTGATATACATACATATAGTATAATACATTGTTCTCTTACAGAACAGATGTAAAAGTAGAGGGGGACATTTTATACATTTTATTTTTATACATTTATATTTTATACGTTTTGAATACGTATTAGTCTGTTTAACTTTCTAGTCAAAAAAGTTTGGACTTGAATGCCTTTTTAGTTTTTTGGTTGAACTTCTTTCTGAAAAGGCGTTTTAGTTTAAAATTATTTTTACTGAGTTTCCTTTTAATATTTGACTGAAATCCCTTTCCGTTTTTAACTGGAATGAGGGATTTCCCAAAATCGATTTTAGTTCATTTGTCCCCACGCTTGGGCAGCGCTGACTACACTTTTTTTTTTTACATGCAAAAATAAGTAAAATCATGTTTACAAATACAAGTTTCCTGTCTAAATTAGTGGATGTCCCCGTACTTTTTTTTATGATTAATAAAGATGAGTATGTTGCGATTAATAATAAATATCAAATTTTAAAATTAATTTAGTCGAAATTAATAATTTAATGAAACATTCAAACACATGTTTGACCATATAAAACTACATACGAAATTTTTTAGCCGCCAGTCAGTAGGCGTTGGAATTCTATTTGGGAAAATCCCTAATTCCCGGAGCCTTGTTAATCGCTATTTTGTAGTTTGTGATTTTAATTAAAATTTCTGTGGAGATTAATTATTTTAATTTAAAATAAATTATCCGATCAGATAATTCCGATCAGATGAGCCATTCTAGCACTACAGTGGTTCAAGCATTTAACTCGCAGTTTAGTAGATACTCCTGATGATGGCCTAATAAGCCGAAATCGATCGAGTGATTTTTTAAACCTTTTGTAATTTTCCGAAATATTTAACAAGTGTTTTTAAAAAATTTTAAAAATGTGTGGAATAAAAAAACTTTTGGATTGCTGCTAAATCTAATAAAGCCTGAAATGGAGACATCAAATAATACTAGAATAAACACGGAATGCCGCTTGGCACTCACCTTATTGTAGGTTTATATTAAAGTGTCATTTCAATTTAACATAATATGCCTACACCTTCAAATACATAATTTCAGATATCGTTCTCAGGGAGCGACAATACAAAGCTTAGCATGCAGTTTGAAACTCGGAAAAGAAACTGTTCGGATCATAATATTAGAGACTTGCGAAGCGATATGGGCAAGTATTGATCCATTATACGTCGCAGAACCGTCCCAAAAAGATTATTGCAACATAGCAAAAGAGTTTTGGGAGTTGTGTAATTTCTCGAATTGCATTGGGGCCATAAACGGAAAGCATATCGCTTTAACTTGCCCACCTGGTTTAGGTATCCAATACTTTAATTATAAAATTTGTTTTAGTATTGTTCTTATGGCTGCCTGTGATGCGTGACATATTTACTCACATCGACGTTGGTGCATACGACTCACAGAGTGACGGAGGTAATTTTTAAACCATTAACTTAAATTATATTCCATCGCAAAATCGGCAAAGGAGGCAACCAGGCACTGCAAATGCGTGATCATCTCTGTTTGTTCGTCAATAACGAAGGCAGTCTTGATTGAATGATAGAGTGATAAATAAAAAAAATAATTTTTGTTTAATTATTATTTATTGTTATATAAAATGTAAATAAAAACAAAATGTTTATTTTAATTTCATTTTGTAAGACGATAAATAAAAGATTTAATTTTTTTAATTATTATTTTATTAAAATGTAAATAAAAAAATATTTTAATTTGATAAATGTATAAAGGTTTATTATCCTAATACCACAGTAAGATCGCAGGTCGACAAATTAACTTTATGAAGTCAGATTTATGATATTTTGAACTATTCTATGCATTTAGTGAATCTTATGGTTATTTTACTTTCACTAAAAGATCACAGATCCTTAAATTAATATTTTGCTATCTATAAAGTACTTCATATAAAGTTAACTGTATATATGTCTAAACTTAGCACCGAGTTACTTGAGAATAGCCAGTCTCTCCTCATGTTGGTTACATATTGTATTATGGCTAACATGGCTGCATCCTGTTACTCCTGTGGTAACGGCTCCATAAGGTCACAAACGGTTTTTATAAAATGTATTAAAGCTCGATTTCCGTCTAATTTAGTGAGGTTAGAGGAGAAATAGAAAATGTTGAATATTATTTATTTATTTATTAGTATTACCTACAGTAAATATATACAATCGGTAAGTAATCATACAGAAACAAAAAAAAAAACAAAAGAGACAAAATTTAACAATTACTAGACAGAAATTAAAACAACTCATTTTTAAACGAATTTCTTGTCATGTTAAAGTCGAAAACATCGTAAACTGAATTAAAAAGCCGCGACATTCTCAAGACTGGTTCCGAAAGTGCAAAATTCGTAGACACCGGATCAATATGTAGCAAACGACGACCGCGCAAACAGCGTATGGGAGCGGAGATATTGAAATGAGCAATTAATTCGTCACAATCTATTCGGAAAGTGAGAACATCGTGAACGAAGATGGCAGATGCAACGTCTCGTCGGTGATCCAAACGTTGTAGTTTTAATAAACTACAACGATCATTATAAGGTGGGAGAATATATTGATGCACTCGCTCAGTGGGTAATCCACGAAGGGCATATAAAACAAATTGCTTCTGAACACTTTAATCCTATTTGAATGGCACCTATAAAATGGGGACCAGATCAGGGAAGCGTATTCTAGAACTGAACGAACAAAGGATATATATAGAGTTTTCAGTGTGAGCGGATCGCAAAAGTCCTTACAATTGCGCTTAATGAAACCTAGCATAATGTAAGCTTTTGTAATAATACAATCAATGTGTGTAGTAAAAGTTAGGTCACAAGAAAAGGTTATGCCTAAGTCGGACATGAGCTTAACTCTATCAACAGCAATATTATACAAAAAATATTGCTGGAATATTGGTGAACGCATCGGAGTGAATGACGAAATCCTGCATTTACCCACATTCAGCAACAATTTATTATTGAACGACCAACTGCAAAAGTTATTCAAGTCACCTTGTAATTTCACACAATCATCAACCTCATTAATTGGAGCAAATATGTTCATATCATCTGCGTAAAGCAGACAATGTGCAAATTCAAAACACTCAACAACATCATTTATAAATAACGAAAATAAAAGCGGACCAATGTGACTTCCTTGAGGAACTCCTGAGGTAACACGAAATGACCGAGAGCTAAAATCATTAATCTTAACAAATTGGTAACGATCAGAAAGGTTGTTACGATGCTAAGCATCGTCACGTTCCCAATCTGGGAAACAAACGGCCACAAAACTCTCACATTTTCTTTTTTACATTTTATTTTTTATTTTCTTCATCGCATTTGTTTTCTTACAATTTTTTTTTTCGCGCACCGTATTAAGATTTCACCGACTGTAGTACCTGTAAATAGAAAAAAAACACCCATCCAAATTAACGAAATATTCATGCCATATACCTGATCCCAAATTGATATCCTGTCCCGGTGCAACATCCCCGATCCATTGGTACTTGTAAAGTATTCATGGGTTGATTTGCCACGATTATGTACATCCAGCTGGATAACCTAAAACACAAATAAACAAAACCAAATCACACAAAGAATTTTTCATATTTTATACTTTCACTTATCTGATTAAGGTCTGCTTTTCTTATTTAATTCCACTCACTTTCCCATTTTGTTTTCCGCTAATCAAAATTTGCATCAAAACCAAAAAAAAAAAAAAATAAATAAATAAATAAATAAAAGGGAAAAACTAATATGTCACAATCACAATACACCGAGCGACCAATAAAAACAAAACAAATCACCAACGACAGCTGGTGATTTATTACTGTGTATTTCGTGGTATATGTTTTCAGTAACTTTTATGTAGGTGGCAGTATCGGTCTTGTTTTTTTGGTGTTTTTGGGTGAGTGCGTTATATTAGGTTGAGATGTTTACCCGTAGAGGCGTTGTCACACCAAAACAAAAGGAATTTTTTTTTGTTTGTGACAACACCAAATTGTTGTTGTCATTGGACCAAAAAAATTTAGTATAAAAGCGGAATTGACAATCAAATCGGTCTCTTTTGATCTGTTGATTTGGCTACCATTGGAAGGATCACTCCTGCGTGTTATTAAAGGTAATTTATAATAACTCTTAATTAACTAAAAAGGTAATTATTATAATTAATAATAAATAATAATTATATAAAAACATAGTTAATAATAAATTAATAAATAATAATTCAATATAATATATAATTAATATAATTAATACCTAATAAATACTCCACCCGAGTGACATTACCTTTTTCGAAGAAAACATACAGAGTGATTCCAAAAGAAAACATATATACCTATAGTGTGACACAAAAAACACAAATTTTTCTTGGTCCAACCATCAAAGCGTGATCCAAAATACCTAGCTTGACCCGAGCATACCCAAAGGGATTCGAAAAGAAAAAAAACAACAATAACCAGTGCCTACCACTGCAGGCAGCAGTTCAACTTTACCACAGTTCCTGCGACCGAGTGCAGCGTTCCTGCGACAGATTGGCGATTCAGCTAGAGATTAT
Organism: Tipula helvola; assembly: GCA_963556165.1. Classification (NCBI taxonomy): domain Eukaryota; kingdom Metazoa; phylum Arthropoda; class Insecta; order Diptera; family Tipulidae; genus Tipula; species Tipula helvola. Next base: position 150,037,994 of record OY744481.1, on the reverse strand, counting down.
ATCAAACCTGACGACATACCGGGACGTGTAAGTATATCGAAGTCTACCATCACGTAACAAGAAGCGCGGGCCCAAATTTGGTGTGGGGGCGCGAACATAGTTTGCTTATTTTTTTTCAGTGGTCTTCGGTTAATGAGCTCATCATCCGCAGATCACCGGTATACATCGGAGGAACCCACAGGGCGTAGCGGATCATCAAATACACATCAACGGGTGTTAGACGGACCTCGGCATAGTTACACGTCTTCTAAAACAACCAATCACAGATTATCGTAATACCAATTTGTTTTTGTCGTCGTATATACATACTTATGTTTTAATAAAAATATTTATTGTTTATAACGTGCTTTAAAAAAAAAAAAATTTCATAATGTGTTGTTAATTTAAAACAGATAATGTGAGAGTCGTCTGGTGTTCGTGTGTGTGCGTGTAGTTATTGAGGTAGGTAGAGTGTTGTTCCATGGTAATAGCAGCAAAGTAATCTACGAATGGGCCTTCATCGTCCACCTACTCCCTCGGGGCTGAGCTTTAGCCGGACATACAGCTGCAGGTGAAGGACGTCGTGGACAAAATTTCTGGATGCGTGATGAAGTTGGAACACACCGCTGTCAGTCCAGTTCGTCTAGCATCCGCTACTAGGGTGTCGTCCACGGCAACGTGCGACATGTAGTGGATGGTAATATCGGGGTACAGCGATGACCGGGTGAGGACTCGTTTTTGGGGCCCAACTCGCTTCTAGGAGTAGTCTAGGAAACTAGACCGCTGAATGGAGTTGGGGGTTCTCAATTCGGGTTCAATATCCTTGGTTCCCCAAATTGGACTAAAATGTGTGTGGATCCCGTCCAAAGGCCATCGGCCTCTTCTCACTTCTTCACGTAACAAGGTATGAACGCAACCACTTAATAGGGATGAACTGGCAATCTAGTTTATCCAGCTTATCGATAAGAATCGAATGGTCAATTTTATCGAACGCCGTTGAAAAATCGGTGTATACTACATCTACTTGTTGCCTATGTTCCAGTCTACTATATAAATGACCACAAAAAGAGGCTAGATTAATCACCGTAGACCTACCCGGATAAAATCCGTGTTGGGCCGGAGAAATAAACCTTTTTACATGAAAAAACAAAAATTTCTGTACCAAGGATTCGAATAGTTTTGGTATAGCAGAAAGGATAGCGATTCCACGATAGTTGCTGACTTCACTTCTTTTGCCAGATTTGAAAATCGGACGGATGAAAGATAATTTCCAGAGATCGGGAAAAATCCCTGTACGTAGGCTATCATTAAAGATAATAGTCAGTGGAGGGGCTAAACTCATTGCACAATTCTTAATAAGGATTGGTGGAAAGTCATCCTGTCCTGCCCCCTTATCAACTTCAAGTTGAGATAACCCATCATAGACTTCTGCTTCAGTAAATTTTAAAAAGATAAAATCAGAACGACCGCGGTGGGTTAAATGCTTGTTACATGATACCACTGGCTCTTCATAGAAAGGCTCGAAAAAGTTGGCAAACAAATTGGATATATCAGATGGCTGACTGGCGAAAGAGTTTTGAAAAGTCATTGGGGTAGGAAACCCAGCAACCTTCTTTTTACCATTTATGAAATTCCAGAATTTCTTAGGATGGGAAGTTAATTCTTCTTCGATTTGCAAAATGTAGTTATTGTAAAGAAACCAGTTTAACGTTTTAAACTCCCTACGAGCAGTATTGAAACTAGGATAAAACTTAACACCGTGTAACTTATATAAGGTATGTAACTTATTCCGGTGTTTTTCAATACGAATTAGCTGTTTGTTATACCATGGCTCCAGATACCTAGGTTCGTTTCTCACTAATGGAACACATCTTTCAATACCAGACTTGAGAAGCTCGTTGAACAAAAAAACACAATCGTTTAAGTCTCCTCCTCCTTCTAGAAATAACCAGTCCGAATCGACAAGAAATTTGTTTAAAGAAACGTGGTCAGCATGTCTAAAATCGAAATGAAAAGAATCACTAGAAGTGCATATAGTATTACAATTCTCTTGAAAAATGTATATCATAATTGGAGTATGATATACGCTCGTACAGCCAGTGAAGTCCTCACAAGGCGAGAGCTCCAAATACATAAGGTCAGTTGAGAAAACCAAATTGAGGAATTTCCCTCGACTATTGCTTATTCGGTTCACCTGCATCAATGCTGTGCTAGCAAAATAATCAGTGACTGCTAGCCCTTTTTGGTCGATGGAAGAAGCCGTGAAAACTCCATCAACATCAATCCATGTAATATCAGGAAGATTGAAGTCACCAGTAACAATTAGTTGTTCACCAACTCGAACCAGTGGCGCAACAGCAGAATCGATAAAATTAATAATTTCAAGATAATATTCCAGAGTAGATCCGCAGGGAACATATGCAGCAACCACGAGAATGGAGGCACTGGCTACATTAATACGTACAGCAATAACATCATAAGTTGGATGGCATGCAATGAGCTCGTTAGAAATCGAACATTTAACAGCGATCAACACACCTCCCCCCTTCAGGCTGGTACAAAAATCATGTCGATTGTTCCTGTGAACGACGTAGTTAGGTGGAAAATACTCCGCCGAATTGAATCTTTTAGTAAGCCATGTTTCCGAGATAACGATCACATCGTAATCATTGTCCAGCACGCCAAGTAAGAATAATTTAGCTTTACCTCGAATGCTAGAGGCATTATGGCATTATTATTAAAAAAGGTAAAACAGCTAAAGTCGACTTAAGCTGTTTTACCTTTTGAGCACAGAACTAACTATGTATATAAATAAAATACTTACATAAAAATCACAAAAATGTTTTATTATCCTTTATTTCGTTAATTTATAATTTTTTTTTATAAAACTTATTAAATTAAAAAACAAAATTACTAAAAAGCTTCTATTCACGTCAAATTTTTTTTTTTGTTTGTTGTTGCTTTTTGTCTTATTTATTTTTTTAAGTTTACACGAAAAATTTCGCTCGTTTTAAGTTTTTTAAGGGACAGCTAAAATTTAACGAACCCCTTGAAACAATTTTTAAGTTTTTTATTTAAAGTAGGGTCGAATGCGCACAGATCCCCTTTCTCGCTCTCCTACATTACTCTAAGTCAATATCACTTAATGCATTAAAAGTCACGAATAATTTCTAATTCATTCATGAAATTAAGAGTATAAAACAAAACGTCAAATTGTTGGTCCAGCAAAGTTGAATGATGTCATAATCGATAACAGAATAATTGGAAACAAAATCGAATGACGGACATATACCGCGTTTCACGTGTAAACAGAATGAATATATTGAAAATTCAGTAATTTGTGCGTAATTTGGTAGTCTATACGTTAAACTGTCTATAGAACTGATCTCATTCGATGAAAAATTGTAAACAAATAAATTATAATTAGTCTTGTGGTCCAAAAATTAATAGCGGCGTTTACAAATAAATATATAAACATTTAACCAACGATAAGGTGATTGATTAGCGATTACCAGTCAAAATATTACGATTCAACCTTTTATTGTATAAGACATCAATAGTACATAAAGTAAGGCCATTCAAATTATTCATTCATCATTTGACCTAAATATTTTTAACATAAATTTCGTTTCATCTCCGCATATTATATTATCTCGAAATCGTAAAAAGGTAAGATTTGTTGCTTTTCCCCATTTCGACAGTAATCAAAGGGTCAAAGTGTTTTTGGTTGTTTTTTAACGTCTTGTGTGTAGGAGATTTACCGTCCATATAATAACATATTTTTGTTTTGTTTAATATAAATCAATGATCCATTCATCATATTTTTTTTAACGTTTTGTCTTACTTCATGTACACGGTTCATTTATCTTGGTATAATAATATGCATTGATGTTTTTTCTTTTTTTTTTTTGGGATTGAGTTAATCATTTGGTTCTCAAAACTGAAAAAAGTGATCTAACATATCGCGCAGCTTTAATGGCTTAAATGTCGAAACAAAATAATTTTTGACTTTGATTTATTTTGATTTATTGTTGTACCAACATTTCGTATAAAGATATATAGACGATGATCATTATCTAGTCTTTACTAACACGTACACACACACACAAAATTGTGGAAAACAAATTAAAACTTATAAGTTTGATACGCGTAACAACACCGTGTAAATTGAACTTGTTAATTGTATATACTTCGGCGAATAGAATGAAATTGCACAGATTAAACTAGCAAGCATTCTTTATCTTAAAATGAGATGAGAGGTGCAAAAACACTTTGTATTGAATATCGATGTTATAATTTTCCCACGCGTAAGGTCAAAACGTTAATTAATTTTACCACACTGAAGGTTTTGGGCAAGTCGAGCAATACGTTATTTGTATATGATTCATTTGCTAATCAACCTTTAACTGCTATTTTCGAACTTAATTATATTGCACTCAGTTAGGCTGTTTTATTTATATTTTCTAGTATTTCACTTTTAACTGCTTTAAATTTTTTATTAATTATTTGGTAATTACTTCTTTAATAACCATGTACAGGTGGAGACAATCTCGATGGAATGGAGACGGAATTATCATAAAGGAGTGATGATCATAACTTCGTTCCGGAAAATTGCGTACATACTTGAACTCATTCTAAGTCAGCTCAATCTAATCGAAAACTAAACTCTCAAATCAATCCCTAACTGAATCGTTTAATCTCAAACCAAATTCCAACTCAACCCTCAACACAAACTCCAATAAATTCCCAACTGGAGGTAATAAACTAAATTCATGTGACCACGTGGTTTTTGATCAATTTGTATGGCAGGTAAGCGATTTTCTTGACGTATATAGGTTCCAAAAGCTTTTTATGAATTGAAATCCAAATCGGACAAGCCGTTCTGAGATACTACGGCTCCCAAGGTGTTGTTGAGGTTCAAACATGTTTCAACGCCGACTTAAATCTTCGGTATCAAAATTAATAAGTTTCCAAAATTGTTTGGAAACCTTCGCATGCACCGCACTAAACCACGCTGCAGGTCTCGTTTGATCGTGTTTCTTGAAACTCTTTAGTTTTATGTACACTACTAGTAATTGCCCGTTAAAACTGACGGATGTATCTGAAAACTCAATAATAGCCTGAAAAGTAAAATTTTTGTTTCTAGAAGAAAGCAAATTAAGACAATCAATATAATCTACACACATCTAACGCAACATAATGTATGTGGATTGAAAACTTTATACTTTGAACACAACTGAAAAACAATCGAAATTGTTTGCTTTCTTTTTTTCAAAAATACAAATCACAGTACACACAGAAATTTTCATGTCATCCAAATAACGAAACAAAAATATGTACAGATGTAACAGATGTAAACAGACAGACGACGGTAATTATACAGGGTGTTCGGCACATAGACCGACACAATTTTTTGGGGAATTGGTTGGGTCATTAGCTAGTTTGCACCCATACGACCCTACGTCTACGTCCTAAGTGACACGGTAACTGAGATATGAATTTTTTTCGTTTTATTATTTAAATTACCTGAAATTTCGCCTTTAAATCGTCATATTTTTTTGTTTGTGATTGTAATAGCACGAAATAACTTTTATTGTATTCTGCAATGTATTTTTAGTCTAAATAAATCACTATTTGGTACAAATGGCTTCAAGAAAATAAATTACATGAGCTTCGAAAGTCTTGAAAATGTGTAAATGTATCATATGAAAAATTTCTACTTTTAAATTCAATATAAAAAAAATAAACATTATTTTGAACATAGGTTTGTTTTAAAAAGTTGACTAGTTTATACTCTTTTCAACGGTATGCTACATGTTGGAGAAATTATTTATAGTATGGTCAAAATAAGAGATTGAAGTTGTCAGGGTCAAGAAAATTATTTTTATCATTTTAATGTTTTTATTAAATATGAGTTATAATATTTGTTCGAATTGTTCTCCTCTACTCCGTATGCATGCACGACACATTTTCCTTATTTCAAATGTTATTGTGCGAAGTCGCATTTCTCTTTTCATTATTTCAAATGCAGCTATAATTCGCTCCATTAAAATTTCTCGTGAGGGCACCTCTGTTGCATAAACCAATTCCTTTGCACGTCCCCAGACGAAAAAATCGAGGGGTGTCCCAATAAATTCCAAAAATTCCCAGAAAAAGCCCAAAAAATTCCCAGAAAATGCCCAAAAAATTCCAAAAATACCCAAGAATTTCCAAAAATTCCCAGAAAATGCCCAAGAATTTCCAAAAATTCCCAGAAAATGCTCAAGAATTTCCAAAAATTCCCAGAAAATGCCCAAGAAATTCCAAAAATTTCCAGAAAATGCCCAAGACTTTCCAAAAATGCCCAAGGAATTCCAAAAATTCACAGAAAATGCCCAAGAAATTCCAAAAATTCCCAGAAAATGCCCAAGAATTTCTAAAATTCCCACGGATTTCCAAAAATTCCCAGAAAATGCCCAAGAATTTCCAAAAATTCCCAGAAAATGCCCAAGAAATTCCAAAAATGCCCAGAAAATGCTCAAGACTTTCCAAAAATTCCCAGAAAATGCCTAAGAAATTCCAAAAATTCCCAGAAAATGCCCAAGAATTTCTAAAATTCCCACGAATTTCCAAAAATTCCCAGATAATGCCCAAGAATTTCCAAAAATTCCCGGAAAATCCCCAAGAAATTCCAAAATTTCACAGAAAATGCTCAAGACTTTCCAAAAATTCCCAGAAAATGCCCAAGAATTTCCAAAAATTCCCAGAAAACTCCCATGAATTTCCAAAAATTCACAATTTTGGGAATTTTTGGAAATTCTTGGGGATTTTCTGGGAATTTTTGGAAATTCTTGGGCATTTTCTGGGAATTTTAGAAATTCTTGGGGATTTCCTGGGAATTTTTGGAAATTCTTGGGCATTTTCTGGGAATTTTTGGAAAGTCTTGAGCATTTTCTGGGAATTTTTGGAATTTCTTGGGCATTTTCTGGGAATTTTCTGGGAATTCTTGGGCATTTTCTGGGAATTTTTGGAAATTTTTGGGCATTTTCTTGGAATTTTTAGAATTTTTTGGAAGTTTTCTGGGAATTTTAGAAATTCTTGGGCATTTTCTGGGAATTTTTGGAAATTCTTGGGCATATTCTGGGAATTTATGAAATTCCTTGGGAATTTTTGGGGAATTTTTGGAAATTCTTGGGCATTTCTTGGGAATTTTTGGAATTTCTTGGGCATTTTCTGGGAATTTTTGGAAATTCTTGGGAATTTTCTGGGAATTTTTGGAATTTCTTGGTAATTTTTTGGGAATTTTTGGAAATTCTTGGGCATTTTCTGGAAATTTTTGTAATTTTTTTTGGGAATTTTGTGATATTTTGTGGTATTTTTTGGTATTTTGTTGCTTTTCTGGGAATTTTTTGGTAATTTTTGTCATTTTTGGAAATTTTTAATTAACAAAAAATAAGCAAAAGACACCAAAAAAAATACTACCCAGAATTTTCTGCTAATTTTTGGAATTTCTTGGCCATTTTCTGGGAATTTTTGGAATTACTTGGGAATTTTTGATAATTTTTTGATTTTTCTGGGAATTATTGGAATTTTTGGAGAATTTTTTGAGAATATTTGGGAATTTTTTGGGAATTTTTGGAATTTTTTGGAAATTTTTGGAATTTTTTGAGAATTTTTGGAATTTCTTTGGAATTTTCTGGGAATTTTTGGAAATTCTTGGGCATTTTCTGGGAATTTTTTGGGAATTTTTAGGCATTTTTGGGAATTTTCTGTGAATTAGGATTCATTTATTTATTTACCAACTTTATACTTATATACAATCTGGTTACAATTTCAGTAATACAATAATACAGTGTGTTCGGCACATGGACCGACACAATTTTTTTGGGAAATGGTTGGGTCATTAGCCAGTTTTCACCCATACGACCCTACGTCCCTGACACCGCTCGATTTTTACGTATGGGGACGTGCAAAGGAATTGGTTTACGCAACAGAAATGCCCTCACGAGAAATTTTAATGGAGCGAATTATAGCTGCATTGGAAATAATGAAAAGAGAAATGCGACTTCGCACAATAACATTTGAAATAAGGAAAATGTGTCGTGCATGCATACGGAATAGAGGAGAACAATTCGAACAAATATTATAACTCATATTTAATAAAAACATAATAAAGATAAAAAGAATTTTCTTGACCCTGACAAATTCTATCTCTTATTTTGACCATACTATAAATAATTTCTCCAACATGTAGCATACCGTTGGAAAGAGTATAAACTAGGCAACTTTTTAAAACAAACCTATGTTCAAAATAATGTTTATTTTTTTTTATATTGAATTTAGAAGTAGAAATTTTTCATACATTTACAAATTTTCAAGACTTTCGAAGCTCATATAAGCTTTACGAAGCCATTTGTACTAAATAGTGATTTATTTAGACTAAAAATACATTGCAGAATACAATAAAAGTTATTTCGTGCTATTATAATGACAAACAAAAAAATATGACGATTTAAAGGCTCAAGTAATTTAAATAAAAAACGGAAAAAATTCATATCTCAGTTACCGTGTCACTTAGGACGTAGGGTCGTATGGGTGAAAACTAGCTAATGACCCAACCAATTCCCCAAAAACTTGTGTCGGTCCATGTGCCGAACACCCTGTATATGTTGAATTTGGAGTGAACACATTGTTTTATAATTTATCTGGCATAGGGCCCATGTTAGTTGATTTCGATTAGCTGAAGCTGTTTTAACCGCAACCCCGAAGTGGGAATAAAAGTCAGCACAACGGTGCCGATCCGAAAACGGCCTTTTATAATGGTGCAGGTTCCAAATGTAATAAACGTATGACGTAAACCTAAAAATTCTCCTCTCCGCAACTCCCCTAAATCAGAAGCAAAGCCGGTCGTCATTGGAGTTGCCGTTGGTCGAATAAATTGATTAGTTGATTAAAAGGCGAATGAACCGTGTTCTCGACCTTTGTATTCGGAAACTTTAAAGCAAACTCACCTACAAAATTCTCAACTTGAGAACGTTGTTCTAAAGTGTTAATCGTGCACATTCTTGTGTAGCACAGTGTTGGTGGTCTTAGTTTGATCAAGTTTCAGTATTAGTATATTGGAAAAAAATTTGTGTAATTCTTATTTACCATAGAATACATATGGGTAATTTGCAATCATATTTTTACGAGGACCTACATCTGATGTTTGCTTATCATATAAAAGTTTTGAGAATATCGATCTCAATAATGAAAGAATTAATTTACACGATAAAAAGTAAATAACTGAGAAGGTAGAATGAATTTATAGTTTTAGTTGGCGCCGAGGGTTGGAAAAGTGTTAGACCTATATTTAGTTAAATATGGAAAAGAAGAAGTAGGGGACCACCGTCACGGCGAGGTCAATTTCGTAGAGGCAATCAATTTCAATGTGCCCCTAATGGCACAAATAAGCGACTTGATACGTTGAGAGTAAACTCTGTGCAGCAGGAGTTTGGAGTAAATATTATAGATAGTAGTTTGTTGTGTTGAATTTTGATATTGGGTTGCATGTATTGCGTGTTTTATTTGTGCTTGCACACGGATACATTTAATGACTTCCAGACTTAGGTCAAATTCAACAGGGTTACTAATTTTTCCAAACCCGTTCTCTTATCATCTAAAATGAATAGATCATGTCCTGGATGTTTTGCCCAGCATCAACGAAGTGATTGTCGGTTTCTTTCGGCGAAGTGTCATAATTGTGGAAAGGTCGGTCACATAGCCTCCGAGTGTAGATCGAAAGGATGGAGCGATCAACAACGGAATAGAGTAACTTCACGCCACAATTGCTGTCAAGTTTGGGGAGGTGCGTCTGGTACCACCCTCCACTTATTGGACGGGGTTCAACGCCGCGCTATCCAATGAAGTTTCGAGTACTAATGAAGTTTTGGATGTTCCGGATTCTATTTTACGGAAATGGAGGAAACTTTTAATTAAGGTTTTCGTAAACGGCAAACATCTGGATTTTCAAGTGGATACCGGTGCAACGTGTTCAATGGTTGGTCTAAGCGGGTACGAGCAGTCATCGGAACCGCTGGTGCATCAATCAATGCAGAGTGTACGAGCATACTGGAATACACACGTCCTTGTTAAAGGAGTTTTGGAAGTTAAGGTCGAATACGACGGTAACAAATATTTTCTACAGCTTCTAGTTACCAATAGACGGGATGGATCAAACATTCTAGGAATTGATTGGTTTGACGCGACGCAATACCCAAATTTTATTAAAAGATATGTGCAGAAAATTTGATTTTCTTTGTCAGAACACGCTGGGATGTTATGTAGGCTTCCAAGCACATTTAGGCCTCGCCTAAGTATTTTAAACCACGCTCCGTACCTTTGCACAACTGCCCAAAGTAAAGAACGAATTGGATAGACTTCAATCGGAGGGAGTCATCAAGCCAGTGCAATTTAGCAAGTGGGCGACACCGATAGTAGTTACTACAAAATCTAACGGTTCAATACGCATCTGTGGGGATTTTAAGGCAACGTTAAGTCCACAAATAGAAGTAGAGCGATTTCCAATTCCAAGAGCGGAAGAGTTGTTCCATAAATTACAGAATGGAAAACATTATTCGAAGATCGACCTGCCCGATGCATATTTCCAAATCCAGCTGGATGAAGAATCGAAGCGGTTGATTGTGATAAACACTCCGTTCGGAACTATTTGAATACTAGTGTCTTCGGGGTTAACACATTGCGCTATTTACCTGGATGACCTCATTGTTACGGGCACAAATGATCTGGAAATCTCTTTATAAACTTCTACATAAATTTAATCTAATTTAAACAAGAGTAAATATTTCCAATCAGAAGTCGAATATCTTGGATACATAATTGATGCTGCAGGGATCGGTCCAGCCGATTCAAGATTTACCACACCCATGTGATCTCAAGCAATTAGAAGCATTTATGGATAAATGCAACTACTATAACAAATTTGTTATAAACTTTTTACAGATTTCTGTACCGTTAAACAAATTGAGACGGAAGGATGTTCCCTTCGACTGAGGTCGAGCTCAACAGGAACTTTTCAAACTTTAAAGGGTGAAATAATAGATGCGACTAAATTGGTTCATTTTCGAGCCGACTACCCTACAGTTTTAGGATTGGTGCCGTGCTTACCCACCGATACTCTGATGGATCAGAGCATCCAATAGCGTTGGCTTCAAAGACGTTAGCAGATTACCAAAAGGCATATAGCCAAATGGAAAAGGAAGATTTGTCGATTATTTTTGGATGTACGAAAAATTTCACGATTAAGTACAAGCCAACGTCAAAGCATGGCAACGCCGATACACTATCTCGACTTCCATGTGGCCCGGATAAGTCTTTGACCGAGGGGAAGATGGATGTCTCCAGCTTGATGATCAGATAGATGGACAATTAAACGTTTTCCCAGTAGGCGCGATAGTTATTCGAGAAGTAACAACACAAGATCCGGTCCTAAGCAGAGTGGTGCACTACGCACAATGGTTGGCGAAGGGATTCTGAGATTGAATAAGATGTTATGCCATATTTTCGCAGAAGGTGTAGTCCGTAAGAGTACGTTGTTGTTCATACAGATTACGTCTGTGTGGTTATTCCAACACAACTCCGATCAAAGGTTATGAATATCACTTGGGTACAGCGCGAATGAAGCAACTGTCAAAACCTTACTGCTGGTGGCCGAATAAAGACAGAGACATAGTGATACTGTCAGCACATTGCACAGTCTGCCAAGGTTCACAGGCAGACCCAAAGAAGGAATCCGTAGCTCGGCCCGCTCCAACAAAACCTTGGGAACGAGTTCATTTGGATTTTGCTGGGCCATTCATTGAGAATATGTGGTTCATTTGTATCGACGCGTATTCAAAGTTTTCCTACATTACGCAAATGCGAGCACCACAGCTGTTCAGACAATTTGATCGCTCCAGGTAATTTTCGGAATCGAGGGTATCCCTGATGCTATTGTAACGAACAATGGACCACAGTTTGTTTCCGGAGAGTTTAGAAAATTCTGTGAACTCAATAGAATTTAACATCTGACGGCAGCTCCATTTCATCCGGCATCGAATGGGCAAGCAGAAAGAACGGTAAACGTTGACCAAATTTCTGGTATCTTACCGTACAAGCCCAGCGCTTGTACTAAATGGAAAAACTCCTGCTGAGCTTCTTCACGGCCGACCACCGAATACCATCTTTTCTCTATTACTCCCAAAAGTCGAGTTTCAAAAAATAGGGGAATCCAAATTTCAAAGCGAACAGAAAGTACTCACAAAAAAATTTCAAAAGTTCTTGGCCAAATAGTCTATCTGGTGAAGACAGACCGCGGATTTTGGAGGAGACATCAAAATCAAATTTGGAAACATATGGCGGAAAAGCAACCTGCAGCAGAAAATAGGCATCCTGCATCAGCTACCTGTCAATCAGGAAAGCATTTTGATATAATTATTAATCATTCTAATTTTAGTGGACGAACCGTAGAGTCTACAAGCAGCGGGCAAGATGATATACCGGATTGGGAAGGCGATCAGTTGTCAGATTTGCGCCTACTGAGGCTTAAATTAAACGAGGAGGAATGTAGAATCATGAGCGGATATCTTACAACATAAACTCACCTTACCGTTGTATAAAATAACCGGTCATTCTTATTTTGTTATTATATTGTTGCCGTATTAAAATGAATGTTCATCGTGCTATTTTTTCAAGTCAGTTTAATTTGGACCGGCATAATTAAAACATTAAATAAAATCTATAAAGCGTATATTGTCATTGAATAATTAGTATTTGTTTCAATTTAAACAAACTTTACAAATTGGTTCTCGGAACGGGTTCCAAGATAAATACTGCAGATGCCATAATAATTTTTTAATTTTTTGGAATATTGAAGAATTTGTACAAGTAAACCTTTCTTTAATTAAGGAAGAATCAATCGCTAATACGATTATAATTCCAGTTCATTTTGCTTAATTGTTATAATCACTGATGCATAAATCCCATCAACAATAATTGGTTCTAGTCAACAATAATTAATTAATAATTAAATTAATATGAGAAAGAAAAAAATGTTGGCTAATTTCTTTTTTAGCGACTTGTCCGAACAGAAGATAGAAGTGTAAGCTTACAATATATTTTAATTAGCCTTTCACAAAACAAAACTTGAAGCCGTTATAGGCTAGGTACTATAATGATTAAATGTGCAATCGTTGGAAAGGGTTTGAAAGGGTTTCCGCAAAACTGACGAAGAACATCAAATATTCAGCCTTATTATGATTGTCGGGTCGATCGACAATCGACACGACTCTGTATTGCCTTTTCCTTTTTCGTATTGTTTTTATCAAATGAAAAAAAAGAAAACGCAATACAGCGTCGTGTCGATTGTCAATCGACTCGACAATCATAATAGGGGTGATTGTTTCTAGGTCAGTCGAACTATCTTTGACCAAAAACCAAAAATACTTACGCCCAATATTTATTATAGTACCATACGAGTATTATACATGTTGAATTAGGTTACTGAATCGGCACCAAATGGCGCCAAAAATCACCCAAAGAAACATTCGGTTTCCTAAGAAGTAAATATTACTTGCGTACAATTACAAATCAATTTTTTAATTTTATGTTTTTTTTATTTTTATCAAATCATTATTTTGTTTAATTTTCACAAAACAAAAATACAGAAATTCAAATCAAAAACATGAACACAAAATAAAAGTAAAACATTATTTCTTCTTCATTTGCCTTTCTTCGGCAAAAACATCAAACGAAACTTCTAAGAATGAAATAAGAAATAAATTTGAGTTTACAAAAAAAAAAAAAAAAAAATTATCCCGAATCATCAAAAATTAATCAATTTTTTGTGTTTTCTTATTTTTTATTATTACTACTTCTCTTATATTTACTCGTATGTACGTCTTGTGTACTATTTTATTTGCTTTTTGGAGTTTCTTATTAACAAACAAGTTACTTTTTACGCCCTTTCAATGCGTGTGTGTAAATTTATTTCAAATTTTAATTAAAACGTGAAAATAATTTTGTCTCGTTAAAAGCTCCTGCTTTTATTTATTAAATTTGTCGGCAAATTATGTACATGTGTCTTACAAACATGTGAATGGAAGCTATTTAACTTTAGAAGTTGTCTGGTCGATTTTTGTCTACTTTATTGCTGAGTCGGGGATAAAGTAGACAAAGGTAACTTCCTGAGGCTATATAGTAATTATTCATTAGGGTAAAACTATGCCACATACAAACTAAACAAAAGTGACTTACATCAAAGGTAGCCCAGAGCTATCACTCATCTCTTAACGTGATGGCAGATTAATTCAACATCCACATAACGTGTGTGTCGGGGCACTTCAGTGTTGCGTGGCATAAAAAATCAATACCAAGTAAGGTATGGTTGCGTCTTGAGAAGTTTATTTTGAACGAAGTTTAGTGACATTTTCTAGAATGAATTCAGCATAATGTTACGGTACATTGGAGGACTTACACGTTTTTAATATTTTTTCCTTAGGATTAGCAGATCAGTGGATATGGGGGATTATTTTTCTCCAATCGTTAGTGACCGAACAAACAAATACGTGTAACTCATGAACATAGAATAATCATCACTTAAGTTAACAACAACAATAATTATTGATAATCAGCACCATACTTAATAAAAAGATTTATCTTTGCATTTTTTCTTTTAATTTAATTAAGTAAACAAATTTTTATTCATTAATGGCATTAACTAAAAAAAATCTCTATGTTATCTCTGTGTCCCTGCTCGGGCGCCAAAAGCACAGGTTTTCCAGAACTGCATTTACGCATGTTGGGGAAAAGCTGCAAGAACACAACGATTTTTTTCTCCTTTTTTTTTTCATTAACCTGTCTGAAATTTTCCTGTGAGTTGAGTTTGATATGTTTAAATGTTTATACCTCTTTGCATGCAATGACAATTAATCAAGATTTAATGTCTTTACTGTGGAATACGCCAATGCTTTTATTGTTTCTATTTTTAATCTCATAATTGACGGTACCAACTTTTCGGGCAATGAATCCTTCAGAAAAGGTCGGAGCAAATTTAGCACAAAATTGCTTTGTAGCGTCACTCTGAGGATGAGTTCGGAAATAAACTTTCTGACCAATTGTGAATTCCTTTGGGCGAGTTCGAAAATTGTATCGTTCGGAAGATTTCCTATAAGCCATATCAATGTTTTCCTTTACTTGTTTATGGAGTAACGCCAGCGAGGTGGGGAGTGGCAATTGTATCTCGCCTTCAGAAACGTCACCAAGCTTACGTAGAATTTGATAGTCATGGCCATGGTTAATTTTATTATAACCAAACAGAATAAAATGTGGAGAACCACCGATCGTTTCATGTAAGCCATTTCGAAGAGCTGAAGCAATTTCTTGGAGGTGTTGATCCCATTTGTTGTGTATTTCCGAGATATATGCTCTAATTGCTGCATTGACTGAACGGTTTACCCTTTCGGCTGCATTTGATTGCGGTGAGTACACTGCGGTATTTGAAGCAATAATACCAAACTCTTCTAAAAGGTTTCTAAATTCATTGCTTTTAAATTGTGTTCCGTTATCACTGTGAATAATTTCGGGCACATTGAATAGGCAGAAAACTTCATTCTTTAGGAATTCTACAATTTGCTTGGCAGTACCTTTTGTGAGTGGTTTGAGAAGAACGAACTTGGTAAGATGGTCCAGAACAATTAAAATAACAGTATTTCCCTTCGTAGATCTGGGGTAAGGACCCAAAAGATCAATATAAAGTCGTTGCCACGGACGTTCTACTGAGAACTGCAGACCCATAGGGGGTTTCATCAGCGAGTTTGGAGGTTTAGTAGTTTTGCATGTTTCACATTCCCCAAGATATTTTTTTACGTCTTTGCACATTTCTGGCCAAAAATAGTAGCGACGAACCTTCTCTAGTGTTTTGGTAATACCCCCGTGAGCAGGGAGAGGGTCATCGTGCTCCTTTCGAATTAGTTCCTTTCTTAAACTAACCGGAATCCATAATTTCCAAAGTGATACATCAGAGAGAAATTGATGTGAACGAGGCTCAAGTCGTATAAATATTTATTTGTTCTCCACTTTGAAAGCTGAGTAATCCTCTGGTGAAGCTACAATTTTGTTTTTAAATTCTTGATATTCTTCTTGTTCAAAGTGTATCGGATCAAAAAGATAATGCTGCATTACTTTAGGAAGGTCAGTCTTAAATTCGGGAACAACATTGTCCTTTCCTTTTACATGTTGTATTTTGAATTTATGACCTTGTAGTTTTAAACTCCATCGCGCTAGGCGTCCACTCAGATCTCGCTGATTCATCAGCCATTTAAGGGAAGCATGACCTGTTATAAGGCTAAAGTCATGTCCTTCTATATATGGTCGGAATTTTTTTATAGCAAGTATTGCCGCTAGGCATTCAAGCTCGCTTATTAAGTAGTTCTTTTGGGCCTCCATGCAACTTTTGCGACATGAAGGCCAGGGGTTGCTCGATACCATTGTCGTGGATTTGATAAAGAACCGCTCCAATTCCCTGGGTGCTTGCATCGCAGCGAATGAAAAATGGAAGATCATAGTTAGGATTACCAAACACTGGTGAGGATGAAAGTTTTGACTTTAATATTTCAAATGACCGCTGCGCCTCAACCGCCCAAATAAACATTCCTTTTTTGAGGCAGTCACTTATAGGGGCAGTAATTTCGGCAAAGTTTTCAATGAACCGACGGTACCAACCGGCCATGCCAAGTAGTCGACGTGTTTGTTTGACTGTGGTGGGAGGCGGAAGATTTGCTATGGCCGCTACTTTACCTGGATCTGCTCTAAGACCTTTTTCCCCAACCAAATATCCCAAGTATTTGATTTCTTTCATTACGAAATGGCTTTTTTCTATATTTATAGTGAGACTTGCCTTACGAAGAAGATCGGCAACCTCCTCTAACAGTTCCAGGTGCTCCTTCAATGTACCGCTGGTTATCAATAGATCATCAAAGTATACAAATATGGAATCGTGTTTGTCGTGGGGAATCACTTGATGCATCAGACGGCACATTGACTGGGCTGCATTACACAGCCCAAACGGTATCACCCGAAACTGATAGAGGGGTCGCCCAGGAACTACAAATGCGGTCTTTTCTTTAGCGGTTTCTGTTAAAGGGATTTGCCAAAAGGCATCCTTTAAGTCTAGAGCAGTTATACATTTTGTATCCGACAGTCTTCTCAATAATCCATCTATGATCGGTAAGGGGTAAGCGTCTTTTTTGGTAACATTGTTTAATTTTCTGGCATCTAAGCAGAGTCTGGATTTCCCATTTGCCTTCTTAACGATAGTTACTGGTGAGCTCCACGGGCTTTTACTAATTTCAATGACACCAAGTTCGAGCATCCTATCTATTTCTTTGTACAAATCGTGTTGCACAGCGGGGAAACAGGATAATACCTCTGCTTGATGGGTTTACTCCCCTCCATGATTTCGATGTCATGAGAATGTAAGCTTGTTCTACCTAGACCCTCCTTCGAAAAAGATGGGAAAAGATTAATTATTCGATCAAGCTCTCGAATTTGGACGTCGTTCAACGAATGTTTATTAGAGGTAGGCATTTCTGTTTCATTATAAATTTCAGAAATTTCTGGCTGGGCAGATAAAGCAGCTGATTGCATTTGAGGGAATAAATTAAATTTTCTCCAGAAATCCATGCCTAAATATATAGGAAAGATTGTAACGTAGGTACAATGCAAAATTTAATATATTCCGTCTTATTCCCAAATTGTACTGGTAACCAAACAAAACCTTCGATAGTATCAGATGTGCCATCAGCAGTACTAATCTCAGACTGAAATTTATTAAACTTGATTCCATTTTCTTTTAAAAAATCTTTAGCTCCTTTTCCCAACAGACTGACCGTAGCTCCACTATCTAGAAGACCAGTAAGAGGTTTTGAATTTATTTTGATTAATGCATGAGGACGTGGATCATCCTTGTTCGTACACTTTATCAAACTAAAAATACAATGTCTAATAAACTTCCGTTTTTGCTTAAAGTACTTTACGAATCTTTTTATTTCATTATTAATTTTGACACTGGATGATTCACATTTTGGTTTCAAAAGCTCTATGTTTAAAGATTGCTGACTTCTAAATTCAGGTGTGGGCTCAAGATTTAAGGTGATCATTTGTTTATGATTTCCGAGGAAGCCTGTTCCTGATTTTTGGGAGCCTGGCTCTTCTTTCCTATTTCCGGATGCGGATTCCTCGGAAAGTTCACATCCGTATTTAAGTTTTCCGATCGTTTTATACTACAATACCGACAGTTAATTCTTTTTACCTTGGGTGAACCTCAACCTAAACAATAAAGATTTTGCCAGGGCGCCGTACACATGTCATGAAAATGGCCTGGTTGCCAACAGTTCCAACATTTATCGATAGGACCAGGTTTTGGAATTTGTTGGTAAAAAGCGTTATTTGTAGGCTTATTAATGTTAAATGCTTCTATATGGTTTAACGAATTGAGCGGAATGTTTGCCTCTCCTTCGTCAGGTAACTCCCAATAACGATTGGAATTATTTGGAGGAGGTTGTTGTGAATAATTTGGATTTATGTTGAAATTTCCGAAATCATATTGTATTTCGTTAACGGTAGCTCGCTTCATGTTCCAATCAAATAGTTTCCTGGGGTCATATCCAGTTTGATCCTACATGTGTTCATATTGTTGACAGAGTATGCGCAACGCATCGACAGTTTTGATGGAATTTTGACATGCTAAGGTAACGTTTTTTAAGGCGGGACTCATATTTTGAAAAAGACGATATACAAGCTCTTTTTCGGACAACCGGTTTTGCAATCGCGCGTTAAGTTTTTGAATACTAAGAGCAAACTCAGCGAACGATTCTTTATACGATTGGTGCTTTCTCATGATTTGTTCACGAATTTCATGCTCATAATCTGTACTACTGAAGTAGGAAATCATTGCAGCCTTAATTCTTTCCCACGACACATTTCGATTCTCCTTTCTGTAGATCCATAACCAATCCTCAGCACGTTTTGTCATGAATAAATGAAGTACTCTAGGTAATTGATTCAATGGAAAACCGTCATCAAAAGCCATTTGCTCAATACGGTATACAAAATCATGAATATTACTCGATTCGGTGCCCTCAAAAACCAAATTCCAGTTTTTCTTCAACTTGTAGGCATCACTTGTTCTAAAAATAGTACTGTTTTGCGTTAGTTCATTTTGCGCTGATCTAGAGCTTGATTATTAAAACCAGAATTTTGTTCCGCGAGTTGTCCGGTTTGAATTCTGACTGATTTAGCAAAGTTGCTAGTGTATCGAGGTTCTATAAAAGATAGATCGTGAAGTTGCGGAGGTTCCTCTCTGGAAATATTAGTTTGTGTTGGCTTGAAGTTAGCAATGAATTCACTGAGAACATTTTGTTGTTGCATATGTTCCACGTTAAAGGTATTGGCAACAATATTCGTTGATGGTTTTGGATGTGATAAGGATACATTCGGAAAGTTTACACTAGTTCGTGTTTTAATAGGATTATTAGAACTTTCAGCCCTTTCATCTTGTATTTTCGGATTAAGGTCACCAGTTTTAGCTTGGGAAGCTTGAGAATACGTTGGTTCATTTAGCGATGAATTAATGACAGCAGATGCGGGTGTATCGGTAGCCACAGCTTCGACTGCATCCTTATACAGTTTGACAGCCCAATTATAATTTCTTCTACAATTGAATAAAAGGTTGTTTAAAGTAGCGTTGCTTCCACAGCTATTTAACAATCTTTCGGCGCGCTCCTTATAATGAATGCACTGCACAAGAACAGGAATGACTACATCTATTTGAGGGGTAACCCCAATATTTCCTAATAAATTACCTATCTCATCAGCCTTGGATTGACATAGATTGAACTCATCATCTGGACTATCAACTATGTGCGATTTTAGAGGTTTTAAGGATTTATCTAATCTTTCAGCATTCAAGGCATCCATTAAAAGAATTTTTGCGTCTGATGCTTGTGGTGATATATCCCTTGCTAGGCATTCAACGGTTAATTCACGAGAAGATAAACATCGAACGTAATTATACAGTTCAATTCAATTACAATTCTTCTTTTTCACATTTACAACAGCTCTATTCCTGTGTAAGCAAATTATTTTTTATTTCCCACTTTTATTTACTTTAACTAGAATCAATTACTGTAATTGATTGTAACTGTATTAGTATAATTCGCTAATACTGCCTGTACACAATACATTCCTATATATAGAATGTAAAATTGTTGTACAATCAATCCAGTAGCCATGGCCTGATGAGAGGATTGATTTTTTCATAATCAAAGGCTCATCAGTTCGAAACTGGATTAAATTCGATTACAATTTTTCAGAAAAATATTAACGTCATAATTAAAAAATTAAAATTTAATGGGTACCTGTCTATCTTTGGGGTGTTAAAAATAATTGTTCTTTAATACTAATATACTTCTACGTGTTATTTGTTAAAACACATAAATGGTCTTAGGACCGGTTGCATAATTGGTATTACATGAATTAATTAACTAATTGTGTGCGGTATGGCACGGTATCGCTGGTTTTAATTTTCAGGAACAAAAAAGAAACTAAATTCTCACACTTGAAATAACAAACTTGTTTAATTTTATTATTTTAAATTTTCAGTTTTATAAATTTTAATTTGACGACAATTTTACTTCACACCAATTTAATTTACGTCTGTCTTGTACGAATGAAAAATGAACTCTAATAATAATAAAAATGGTTGAATATTTATAGCAACGTAGTGATTGAAGAACTGCAATAATTTGTGCAATTGTGAATTTGCCAATGAACTACTATTTCCAATTGTTGCCAACTTTATTGCAATTGATCTGTCATGACGTTTTACATTGATTTAATTTGTTATTGTTGTTATTTTAAATTTTGTGGTTAAAGTAATAAATTTAATTATAAAGTGTAATTATTATAAGAAAATTCAACATAATACTGTGGATATAAAACAATAGTGTGTTTAAAGATAAGTATTCTATTAAATATCCTTCGTATCCAACTTATTAATTATATGTATTTATTTCAGAAAATATAAATCGTCGCTGTCAATAAGAATCGTGTATTACAGCTGTAACGAAATTTATGTATGGATATTCTGGACAGATAAGTGAATTGAATAGCTAAAATTGAAATTATTAAAACTAATTACATTTCTTATTTTATTTTAGAAATCGTAAACTGGAATTTCATTAATGCCATTACCGATCAACTGATGGGAATGCTAGTCAGCTGATTTGATTTCATCGAGTTATTTCAAGTGAATTTAAGGTAAGTAAATTTAAATCTTCAAGACATTAATGACATTCCGTTTACATTAATATAATATTTCTTTTAGGTTGACTTTTAATTTTAGTGGCGTAGACAAATTGATTCTAGTTAAAGTAAATAAAAGTGGGAAATTAAAAAATTATTGATAATCATCACCATATACTTAATAAAAAGATTTATCTTTGCATTTTTTCTTTTAATTTAATTAAGTAAACAAATTTTTATTCATTAATGGCATTAACTATTAACTAATTAAAATACTATTTACATACTACACTAAACTAGAAGACTAGTGGTAACATAGAGATTTTTTTTTTTTTTTTTTTTTTTTTAAATCTTTTTAATTTTATTGTGTATGATTATGATTCACTCGTAAATTTTTTTAGCACAAAAAGATAAATAAATATATTGAAAATAAAAATTCAAGCATGAAATGGGCTGCCTTAGGCACCCAAGTAGAGACCGTATTTTAAAAAAAAATAAAAACTCACCTGTTATCTCCCGTAGAGCGCTCCAAGGTCGAACAAGGCTGTAAAATAAAAATTATCTTTGGCCTACTAATTAAACCGCGATTGAATTTTCACTTAGACACCGTACACGTATAACTAATTTTGATCTAACACAATCATACACAATATGAATAAAAAATTATTATTATTTTAATTCAACTTATTTGATCTTAATAAATTTTTTTCAAGGAATTAAAATTTTCCGTTGGAAATTATCGATTGGAAACCTTAACCGGTATTCCTAACTGTACACACTATTTGACTAAAAAACACTTAAACTAATAACACTTTGTTTGTTCTTGTTGGTAAGATCTCGAACATGCGCGGCTCTGCATCCAACAGCTGATATCAAGCTGTGATTTAATTTGTTGTGAGGATATTTGGATCGACACCGCAAAGCCGCGCCTCTGTCGATTTATTTCTCCAAAATCTTTGCAAAATTGTTAATGCAATAATCGATCAGTTTTACTGACTCTAAAATAATTTAATATACATTTAATGTATTTTATTAGAAAAGCGTTAGCTTTAAAATCAATTAAATTTACCTTCGGATATGTGTTAAATAAGTGTTACGTAAGAAAATGTACAATATTAATATATGTATGTACAATAATATTCCAAGTTTTTGTTTGAATTTTTATTCCTTTTAGCCAACTTGGTAAACAATTTATAGATTCCATTGTAGCACTGATATTGCAAGCAAAATTCTGCAATGCGGTTACGTTTTGTTTATTTTTTTTTTTATTCTTTGAACTTTTCACTACAGTTGTTTGAACGTTAATGACCAGATAACAAATTTCAATTGCATCTCAATTGCATTAGAATTTGGTAATTGATAGTGGTGAGGATCAAATTTTCATACCATTACGCGGGCGAATGGTTATCTTCGTGATGAGATAAATGACAAACCGATACACAGTCAGATATGTATATTATTTTTGGTATAGTCTATGCTTTCCATCACCCAAGCATTTGTAGTATTACAATGACATATTTTTTTTCTGTTCAAATTCATTAAAAAAACGTAAAGCGTATAGAATCAAAATTAAGATGTGGATTCTTATTTAAATGCCAGTAAACATTATTTTAGGTCAGTCATTATTCGGTTATTAGGACATACAAAGAAAATGAGTTGTAACAATAACAAATGGCTATCCATCAGGCCACGCAAAGTTCATTATTGGCGCAGATGAAGAATTTGAGAAGTTTTGTTGAGAAGAAGTCTGCTACAGCTGATATCGATGCATTATAAACCCGCAAGGTGTGTGCAGGCGATTTGATGAAAAATTTTATGTTTGTGGAAGGTCAGATGTTCAAGGTACATCCCAGTGCTTATAATTTTTGGAAAATCGAATTTTCCGAGATTTCTCACGTAAGATTCTTTACAAAATTGTTTATTACAAGCCATGTATCCTATTTACTTTCGGCTGATAACCACAATTGTTTTTACTTTCGGCTGGAAACTTTCGGCTAACTTTAACAGGATCTCAGTCAAGACTCAATTAAGTTCTAAAAGTTTCTGTTTCTTTTGGTTCATATATCAGCTCAAAATTGCAGTAGTTACTATATTTTCGTACGATGGCACCGCCCGCCATCTCGAATCCCGCACGTAAAATAAAAATCAAACAAAAAATTTACACTATATTGGCAGTATTGTATTTGGCCGAACCCAACATTATTTTTTTATTTACCATCACTAAATATGTATTATTAGAAATAGGTACTTTATCGTCCAGGTATTCTATTTTATTTGGAACCATTACCGTTTTCGAATTTTTAAATTAATATTTTTTCACTACTGACAAATGTCAAAATATATGCCATCCAATTGAAAGCCGCCAAAAAATTATAGCATCGCCATTTTTGTTTACATAATCTTTCTCGGTTTAACCAGTGGATATTTTTGTATTGCGTACTGTTCTAAGCATCACGTTAAAATTTTGCAATGCAAACATTTTTCTTCATCTAAATCGGCCTTAATATGTACTATTTAAAACTATAAATGTCATAAGCACCGTAAAGTGATTGACGCTCAAACTAATCATGTACACTGGGTTACAATAACAGGATTAAGCGATTGTACCATAGTGCTATTAAAACGATTTGAGTCAAATTGACAACAACATTTTGCTGGTTAGAAACTTCAACGACAATTTCGTCCTTTTACCGCATAACTATTGAACCATTCTTTAAACAGCGGCCAAATGTTTAATTATCACTGTTTTTAGATTTAGTGATAGACGTTATTATCGCACCGAAAATCTACAATTGCATGCTAAATAAACAGCACAAGTAAAGATTTGAATCTTTTTCAAATTATTCACGTTTAATTCTAATTGGTGTTTTTGTAAATATAATTATAAATTCTGATTATACAAATATTTAATTCTGTATGTACAATTGTATTTAAACATATTTTTATAATCATTAATAATAAAACAAACATAACAGTGCTTTAATTGCAGCTAAAAATTTTACAAACTTTAAATACTTGTGGCATTATAGAATACATGGTACATAAAATAAAAGGTTATTACACAAAGCATTATACTGGGATGAGTTCAAATTGGTAGCCAATGCCGAATTTATATGTTTCAAATCCAGGCAAACCTTGCGTTACTAAATAATAAATTCGCCATGGGCCCAACGAGAAAGTTGATGGCAAATCGAGTGAAACAGACACATTTTGCGGCTCTGATATCCATTTATCCTGTAAATGAATGCAAAACAAATATTACGAATTATTCTTAAAACCCAACTATGAATTTTAAATTACTCCCTTTTGTGGTGGGCACACTTCATTTGTATATAATTTAGTGATATTGTACCAAAAACGAATAGGATTAACAAATTCTGGGCACATATCTGGAACAAATAATTTTAGTGGTCCTTCCGTCCAAGAACCTTGATGTAAGAATTGGCTGCGCATATTTACTTGAACAGGTAATTGACGATTCATTGATTTACGCCATATGATATGTCCGCCCACGAAAACAATGTCGTCATCAATTTGTTCCACAATCAAATTATCAGTAGTAAATACTTCAGAATATGATGGAACATTTCTGTCAAGACGTTCATATGTCAAAAGCTCATCAAACGGGATTGCGAGATATTTCTTCGACTGTTAATTTAAAATCCGTATTATTATAATTAGACAAAGATAATGTGATTGCCACGTACCTCAATAATTTCAAGTAAACCGAAATAGCACACAACTAACGTTAAAATTATTTTCATTTTTAAATCGTTTGGTGTGTGTCTGTGCTTAAAATTCCTGATACTAAATGAACGTTCGAACTGATCAATATTGTCGATCTCAATAGAGCAAAATTGGAATCGTGTTCATAATTAAACACATTAGCTTGATACACGTACGTATATATAAAATATCGAATAATTATTAAGTTTATAATTGCCTTAAATTTCCAATTATTAAACCAAATGCGATATTCTAGAATCATGTATTTTGGTTAATTAATCGGATAGCAATCGGAAATGTACAAGTTGTACACGAAAATATACACAAATGCAGCCTCATTTATCTGTTTGACTATTGCGCTAGTCAAGATGCTTGACCGCAATGAACATCCTCACAATTAAATGTTATGACTGAATCATTGTCAGCTTTACAAAAACTACCATGGCACAAAGGCAGTATATAGCAAAATTTATGAAATTGCGGACGACGAGGTATCATAGCCAACTGAGCCAATTAACTATATCGCATTTGTCAAGCTATAAGATATGTATGATTCGCCGTTGGTTCCCTGAAGAATTTCAACTGCTTGAAGAAGTGTCATTTGAATAAATCAACACCAGTCGCCGTTGTATCACCCGAAAATTCATATATCACAACAACTTCTGAATTATTGCATTGGGTTGAAAATACGTGAAACCACAAATTCAATATATGGGACCGGAGGTCATCAATTAATTTTATGTTAGAAAAAAAAATGGTTGGGTAACTTCGATTTTGAATGAGATTTAACTTATAGTCTTATAAGTCGTCTTAAGAGCGTTTCGCTATCGGAAATATTTCATAAAGAATCGAAATTTAAGCAAATTACTTTCTGTAACAGTAATTATTCAAGATTTAGAAACGTGGGCTGACCTACGCGAGATTTAATTAAGCAAAATATGTATTGGTTATTTTAAAAAATACAGGCTTGGGTCCACCAATACGTATTGTTAGTGATCATTATCTGGTTACTGCAAAGCTGCGATGTCAGTTTCTTTATATAGGTCGCGAGGATCACAGCAGAGCGCACAGAATTTTTCTGACATTATTTGTTTTATTTATTTATAAATTTATCAATTAGTTTCAATGATGTACACTTTTCCGGTATTATATTTGTGTCATTACACTGCATTGCTGCTGGGAAAAAACAAAATGAGATCCGGGTAATATTTATTTACTGGCGGACATCCATAGTGGCGGCAATAAGGCATCTCTTTCGCTAAAGCTTTGTTTGAGTTGAGATACATTAAACGACTGTCTTTTATTAAAAAGGGGTACGCCAACATTATTTAGGTGCATTATTACGGTTACCGTTCGATATTATGCTTCAGGCACCTGTTCGATGAAAACGATTGATAATTTGATTATTATATACCGCTATGTAGGCAACTCAAAAAAAGGTTATACCCGTTTTTTCCACCCCACATAGTATTTAAACAATTCAATAGAAATTTACGTAATTCACCGAAATTTTGATGTAGCCCTATAATTTCTGAACGGTTACCAAATTGCTTTTCTTATAATATTTCCATGCTGTTACCTTTACAATCTTTTTTTTGTTTTTGTCTTTTATTTTTATATCTTTTCAAAAGTTTGATTGATTTATGATCGAAAACCAAAACAAAAAATTGTTTATGTAATATATGACGAGATTATAACCGAGATGAGAAGAAGCCTGCACGTTTTTAATAATTTAACATTAAGTTCAAAGAAGCAAATTATTTTGAACCACTTTATGTTGTGTACGCATATTTGGAAATAAGACACAAACAAAAAAGTCAAACAATACTGTATAAGAACCGCACTTTATTTAAGCGAACGTTTACTGATAACTTTGATGGTTATATTGTTTTTATGGTGATGATGATGAGGAGGAGGAGGATGATAATGGAAAATATTCTAAATTATGCAAATTTAATAATAAAAAGACATTTACATTTCAATTATTATTATTACTTTTTTTTGTAGATGTTAACTAAAACAAAATTCGTTATTAAGAAGAGAGAAAATGTGTGGACGAATTTAATGTGGTCAACAACCATTTTTCTAATCCCACACTGAGACCTAAATTAAAACCATTTAAATATAATTATAGGTATACGGTTTTTTACAATAATATTGCGGCTAACGTATAATCTATCTGCGCGACCTGCAATTTTGTAACAAACACATAATTAAAGGTTTGACGGAATGGAAACTGTTGAATGATTTATTAATTAAAATTACAGTTGACAGTTTTGGTCTAGACTAATTAATTTTATTTTATATGGTACATGTTGATATACAGGTACAGATATGTATATCAGCATAAATTCTTCTTCTGCATAAATTTACAATTGCCAATTATAATGTTTTAATCAAATTATCATAAACAATTTTAATGGACACTAACATTATTCCGTTTCATGGGGATACATCATAATTTGGTTGTTTTCTTACTTACCTTAGAGACATTTTTGTCAATGATGGATGATTAGTACAGGTGCACCTTGTAAAACGTTTCATTAAGATATAATATTAAATTATTTCGGCTACACAAAATGAAGTGTTAGATAGAGAATCTGAATCTATGAATCACAGTTAGCGTCTAGGAAATTGGTGACATATTACGATCGACATATTTTGACAAGTTACAAAGTTTTTTCTCTCTTATTGATATACTCTTTATTATTGTATGATCGGACAAATTTTAAACAAGCTACCCTCACAGGTAGATGTCAGAGAGCTTAGGAATATTTTTTTCACGGATGCATATTTAGTCAATAAACAAGGCTGCAAATTTAGCTGTTCGTTTTCATTTTTCTTTGCTACTACGTAAAACTATCCAATACCTAAAAGGAAAGTCTAATAAATTTGAACAGTGCTTTTTGCTGCTTAGCTATCTTTCTTTAACTTATTCCACAGACCTAAATAAAACAGGAAAATTCTGACATTTTTGGCTTTACACAATTCATTGTAAAGCTTTTGCTCGTTTTAGATCGATTATAATTAACGGATAATTTCAGCAGGGAAAATAAAATTAGTGCTAATTATTGGTTATTGGAAAAAATTAGTGCTAGTTAAGGGGCTGAGAAAAAGATAACAAAGTTAATTTATCACCTGAATGCAAAGCAACCTAGATTATACAAAGCCATAATCTAAAAACGAAGCTTTTATAAGGGAATTAGAAACGATGAAAAAACCAAACTTGTCATATTAAAACACATAAAACATTATAGGAAACATTTTTTCATAAGACAAATTTTTAAATCAAATCGTTACAAATTCTTAATTATGATTTCTGAAATATATTCATAAATTTTTGAATTTCAACATATGTACATTAATGTCGTTTAAGTAAATCGTTTTCATTTTCTTCAAATAATTAAAAAATTGAAATAAAAACTTAATACAAATCGTTTGGTTATTAAGGCAATAAACATTAAATAGATGGCAGTGGCGGCAGTAAAATTTTGATAAAATCGTACCAAAAATTACCACCAGTGGCCCTATTCTGGTAATTCCCGGGGAATAGGGAATATTTTGTTTTTACAGCAATTATTCCCCAGATAAATTTTTCCAACTTTTTATTCCCCATTTCCAAAAGTGCATTCAGGCAATTGGGGAATAAATATACAGGGGAAATAAATTTAGTTGTACGTGTTCTCCATTGAATCACATTAAAATAAGTAAAGATCCGCGAAGGACCCTTACAAACATTATTAATATGATTAATTATTAATATCAACTAGAGATAAACAAACATTTTCGTTAAAAAATTTATTCCCCATCAATTCTTTCATAAAATAGGTATGGAAAAACAAACGTCAAAACTGCTGTAATTGGGAATAATTTTTTCCCAATAAATTTTTTTCCCTGACACCAGAATACACTTTGGGGAAAAGGGAATAATACTGCAACAAAATTTAAAATTTCTATTCCCCGGGAATTACCAGAATAGGGCCACTGGGGAAATTTCAAATTCAAAAATTGTAGGAAAACTGGAAACGCAAAACAAATTCACAAAATATTAAGAACGTGTGATAATTTTGTGATTAAATATTTTTTTTCATTGTTTTCTGTAAACATCTTAGGCATCTGACGTACACCAGTAAAACTAAAGATAAATTTAGCAAGTATTATTTTAATTCGTCAGAGCCAACTTTGATGTATTTTTCAAAATTCAAGTTCGCAAAATACAGGGTGATTGGGTTTGGGATGCTGACCCGTCAAGGGGTGATTCCTTGGCTTATTCTGAGAAAAAATTCGTATGTTGAGGGGGGGGGGGGTCCATTTTTGATATCCTTCGAGATACAGGGTGTTTAAAAAATTTGGTTCAGAAAAAAATAACACTCAAATATTAAACTGTAACTTCCAAAATATTTATCGGAGATCAACCGACTTAGTCTTATTTGACTGGTAATTGTATAGGCTCTTATTAAGATTAAGGTGGTTATCTTACATCTGTACCCGTTTGAGAGCTATGATGTTTGAAAGTAAAAAAAAAAATTTTTTTTTTTTATAAAATTGAGTTTTTCTCAGAAAAAACCGTTATAATTTTTTTTTTATTTTTTTTTTATTTTAATTCTTCAGGACCTCCCCTACAATCTCCCAATACATTATTTGTACCCACGTACCATAGTTTTTTACGTATATCGATTATTCTCAATCTAATTAAGAGATGTTGAAGTGTTAATGTAACAATTTTTTTTTTGATCACTAAACCAGTAGGCGATTATCACTTCCTTTGTTTAAATGTTGAATTAACAAAAATTAAACATTTTCATACTAAAGTCTACACCTGCATGCATTGCTACGCAACGCTTACTCGTTTCTTACCTCTTTGCCTACAAACTTTGTGGGAGAGGTCGCGTTCCTGACGCAAGAGTATTTACAAATATTCATAGAAGACTGCGAGATATCGTAACAACATCAAATACCCGGGCGGAGCCCCTTTCAGTCTCACCAAATCATTTGGATGTCGACGAAAAAATAATTCGTAATGTAACAGCAAATCCTTCTATTATCATAAGGAAGTTCGCAGTACAATTGCACGTCTCTCGCTACCGAATGCATCAAGAATTACACAAGGAGAATCTTCATCCATACCACATAACACCCGTTCAAGAACTATTAGCGATAGACCGCAATAAAAGATTGGGGTTTATTAATTGGTTGATGGAAAGGAATTTGGACAATGATAGTTTTGTGAAACTTATCCTGTGGCGGGATGAATCATAATTCACAAGAGATGACATAACAAACTTTCAGAATCTACTCGAGTGGGCTGCTGAAAATCCTCATTCGAAAAAACAAACATTATTTCAGCACCGCGTATGTGCTGGTGTACTTGGGGATAATTGTACCATTCATATTACCATCGAGATTAAATAGTGATCGTTATTTACCATTTTTACAAAAGGATTTGCCACTCCTCTTTGATGATGTTCCTATTTTAAGTAGAGTCTCGCACACATACCAACATGATGGTGCACCTTGTCGCTACGATAAAAATGTTAAGAATTGGTTAAACCAAATTTATCCAAATAAATGGATTGGAAGAAATGGTCCAATTCATTGGCCGATCGTACGGTATTGGATTTTTATGTATGGGGAACAATGAAGGCGCTTGTATACTCCAAAAAATTGAAACAAAAGTAGAACTCATACAACGAATCCACACAGCAGCACACTAGATAAGGAAAGAATTACCAAGAAATGAAATAACCAAAGGTATACTTAAACGAATATTAGCCGATATTCAATCAAAAGGATGGCAATTTGAGCACCTTTTATAACTCCTAGGCTCAAACTTTGTATTGGGGGATTGTAGGGGAGGTCCTGGTGAATTAAAATAAAATAAAAAAAATAAAAAATTATAACGGTCTTTTCTGAGAAAAACTCAATTTTATAAAAAAAAAATATTTTTTTTTTACTTTAAAGCATCATAGCTCTCAAACGGATACAGATGTAAGATAACCACCTTAATCTTAATAAGAGCCTATATAATTACCAGTCAAATAAGACTAACTTGGTTGCCCTCCGATAAGTATTTTGAAAGTTACAGTTTAATATTTGAGAGTACTTTTTTTCTGAATCAAATTTTTTAAACACTCTGTATCTCGAAGGATATCAAAAATGGACCCCCCCTCAAGGAATCACCTCTTGACGGGTCAGCATCCCAAACCCAATCACCTGTATGATTTTAGAAATAATTTAGTTTTATTAATTATGCAATTAATATTTATTTAATACCAATATAGACTTATTGCATAGCAATAAGCATAGCATATTGTTGTTAAAGACATGTATTATTTAGTTAAAACTATAATACATGTGGGACACTTCGCGTCAACCGGGCCACCACACCCGCCCAAAAATTGGCTCAACCTAAAAATATCCCCCTGAGCCTAGAACAATGGCTGACACGTCCACCTCCAAACCCCGCATGGCGCTCCCGAGATGATGGCGACCGAGACATGTCAGTCAGAACACGCGAACATTGGAAAAAAAGTCCCAGATCGTTACAAAAATGTTCCCAACGATCCCCTAAAAATCTGAAACAGTTCATGTACATTCCCTGTCCAAATACAAATCCGATAGTACACGTCAGACAAACCAAAACACCACTCAAAGTAGAAAAAAACCTAAAAATATGTGGACTTTCAGAAGTCTCCCCCCCTCCCTATGCCCAACTAAGGGGCGGATGCATTTCTCGAGAAACGTGAAGTCTCTCTAATAAAACACTGCAGACACTCACGAAAAAACAAGCCCACATTAATCACTCCAGGTGCCGCAGAACCGAAGATCCGATTCCCTTTCAAATTGAAAAAAATAACGTATGATGATTTACAGTATTATCAAACGATGCTTTATTAATAAAAAATTTTTCGAATGCTAAAGATTCAATCAAATTTGCTTATAATTTCATTAATTAAAATTAAATCTTAAATAAAAAGCTTTAAAATGTAAATTTAAAAAAAATGCTTACTGATTTATGAATAAAAAATTATTTATTTATTTATTATTTATTTAACAAAATTTACATACAATATCAAAAAAAAAATATAATATATACACACTGTGTTTCATAAGTATAGCACCACGATAAAAACTGCAAGTTTCAAAGTTCATTTCACATTTTTTCGTTATATTTTGTACCTAAAGTATTAAACAGTATTCATTTATTATTATAAAAATATATCTTAAAATTATATCTTAATAAATGGATTTTTTCTAAATTAATTAAAATTTAAGTGTTACAAAATTATAGCACCATCTTCAAAAATTAATAGTTTACATTAAATTCCATATTAAATTATACACCATCAGTAGTGAGTGGCTTAAATAATTTGAAAAATTCTGGCTTTCATTCCATTAATCAGTTTTTTAAGCAATTTTTGGTCAATTTTATCCCACTCTTCAATGATAACCTTCTTTAGGTCCGAAATTGTATCATATTGGCGATTATTTGCATACACTTGCCGAACTAGAATTCCCCAAATGTTTTCTATTGGGTTCATGTTAGGACTGCAAGCTGGCCAATCCAAATCCTCAACACATTCAGACTCCAACCAAAATGTTGTGTCTCGACTGACATGAACGCTAGCGTTCTCCTGTTGAAATACATACTGTGTTTCGAAGTTCTGACGTAAACATGGTGTTAGACTACAATGAAGAACTGTAATGTATTCTTTACTGTTCATTTTTGTTGACGGGAACTGGAGTTCTAGACATCCGTTTGAAAAAATGGCTCCCCAAACCATTAAATTTCCGCCACAAAAATTGCGTTTGGAAACGTATTGTTCCACCTTCCGTAAATCTCGCCAATGACTATTAAAACCGTCAGGGCCGTCCAAATCCAATTTCTTTTCGTCAGAAAATATAATCTAATAATTTTACAAAATTTTACAATGAAAGGATATGTAACAGAATTATCTACTTTCCCTTTCCCAGTTCCTGTCCATATTTAGTCTGGCAAATTCCAGTCTAGCCGAATAGTGGCGTGGCAGCAATCGTGGGGCTGGCCTTAATTTTGAACGGACAATGTTAGGAGCCCGATAGTATTCCACAAATGGTTGCCTTTTGACATGTGGTTTAATATTTGCGGACAGTTGGCGGCAGCTTTTAGTATTGTTGGACGCTTCATTGATAATTCATCGCTCTGCTCTCTCAGAAAGCTTTCTGGGCCTACCAGTAGATTTTCTGAATCCATAATTATCAGGATTATTCAAATAATTCGATATGACCTTACGACTTCGGTGTATTTCACGCCCAATCCACCACACACAGTTTTCCCTTGACTATGGTGAGCTAAAATTTGACCTTTTTCGACGTCGGTTAATTTTTTACCACGTTCCATTGTTATAAATAATTAATTTTAAACACGAGTTATCGATTACAATCATAAACTGCAAGAGCAAAATAAAACAAATGCAACTAAAATGTAGTAAACAGTGAGTGGCGCTATAATTTTGTTACAGTAAAATAACATTTGGTGAGAGTTTTTTTAATGTATTGAGAAAAATTCTCTCAAAACAACCTTATTTTGTAGTCTACATATCAATATGTATTCCCATAATAACGATAGTTTTTGTTTTCTGTTGTTCTTTTTAACAAAAATTGAGAAAATAATGGTGGTGCTATAATTATGAAACACAGTGTATATTATATATAATAAATGCCCTGTGGACGAAAATCCAGTGGCGGGCAACGCTTCTATTTACAACAATCAAAAACAACATTAAAAATAAACAAAAATATTCAATCAGTTATCTCAAAAAAGAGTGTTAAAAATCAGTGTTTAAATTCAAATTTCGTCCCTTTATTTATTCTCTTTTTGCGAAAGAAGAGAAAAAACATTTTGTTTTGTTTCTTTCCTCCGGAACGAAATCCAACAAAATAAAATATCTCTCCTCTCTTATCTTTTGTGTTTTATATGAGGAGAGATATTTTACTTTTGTCGATTTTGTTCCCGGGGAAAGAAACAAACAAAAATATTTTCTGTTTTCTTTCACAAAGAGAGAAAATAAGTTAAAAGAAGGGAACGAAAAAATGAATTTAGACACTGTTCAAAATACATTAAATTTACGTCGCAGCTTTGAAATACATAGATTGTAATAACACAAGAAAAAAAATCAAATCACGACGCAAAATAGATGTGAGACATCTGATGCTTCGAATAGCCAATTTCTGACGCAGGAAAAAAAATGTTTAGAACAAATAAGACGTCTAATGTATTCAGGAAGTGCATTAGAAAATGTTGGAGCGGCAACAACAATATAGCGCCGGAAGTGCTCACAACTGAACCCGGGAACAACATAAAGAAAACGATTATTAGTGCGAAAGTTGTATCGTGCATCACTTCTAATAACATGCTGACCACTGCGCTTAAAAAATACTCTTAAAACCTTATAAACATACAAATGTTGTAGAGGTAGTAAATTGGTCGACTTGAATAAGGGCCAAGATGGTTCCAATCTATTCTTCTTCAAAATTGTTCGCAAAATCATTTTCTGTTGTACATACAATGGTCTTAGAGTAGTTGGATAACATCCACCCCAGCATGACAAACCGTATTCCAATTTAGACATCACCAAAGCACAAAAAGTAATTTTTAGCACAGAAACTGGGCAAAGATCACGTAGTAGGTAAAAATACGTGAGGCAGATGCCATGTAACTTTTTAACTTGGATATATGAGTTTTCCAATTAAGGTTAGTGTCCAAATGAATACCAAGATACTTAAAAGAGTTGACTTGCTCAATATTAAGACAATCCCTATCCCACGTTATCTTTTGCAACTCATAAAAAAAATCAGATCCTCGGCTCTGCAGCACCCAAAACAATTATTGCAGGCTCACTTCTCTCGCCAGCGTCCGCAGCACCCTGCCAAAAAAAACATCATGCCTCTCGAAAAACACATTCACCCTCCAATCGGACACAACGGGAAAACCTCTGAAAATCCACATTCCTTCCAAGTCTCTTCCACTCTAAATGGTATTTCAATTTGTCTGACGTGCACTACCGTGTCCATACCCAGACAGAGAATATACATGAACCACCTCGGGCCCCTAAAAAATCATCAAGAACGCCTCTACAACGATCCAAGACATTCCCCCTCAACGTCAACGCATTCCAACTGACACATCTTAGCCGCCGTCTTAAAAGTAGGCATGTCAGCCACTATTCCAAGCCCAAAAAGACATCTCCAAGTCAAACCAACGCTTGGGCAGGTGGGGCGGCCCATCTGACGCGAAATGCCCCACGTATATAATAATTTCAGCATAATCTGCCACTAAGATTCTAGGCTTTTGATCTGTAATGGTCACTATCCTGTAATGAATTATAATTAATGTTACCAGTAGCCAAAATTATAAGGCGCTAATATACCCTGTTGCTTTAGTATGTACGACCAAGCCTTCGGCAAATTTCCCGGAATACGCCGGATCCACCGTACACCCTTTTACGAATAACAAAACGAGGAAAAGGGTAAGTATGTTAGTAATAAAGAATCAACCCGGTTTCAGACACCTAAGTAGTTGATAGTTAGTAAATAATACAACATCATTTCTAAACTACCTGAATGTTAACTGCTTGTTTTCCTGGAGCTTTGAGTCGGGCCTTAACTTTATTCCTGAAAAGTAGGAGTGAATGTATTCCCTTTAAGAATGATTAATTCTGGAACAATCTTAAAATAAGCCCCTCCTGCATCAATCCTATATCACCTAAATAATTTAATAAATAATTTAAAAAGTCCTCTAGACGACACCCCTACAAATTTAACAATTTATTAACTATTTCATCAAAAAGCTTACAAAATTATTGCTAACTTAGCTTCCATCTGGAACTCCTCCAATCGTCACCAAAAATGTAAACACCCACTTACACACCACTCAGAAAAACACTCTATAACATAATTTTAGAACATAGGTAATACATTTTACCCAGCTTCAATTAATGATTTAAATTCCAAATTAATTCGACACAAAGTTTCTCGAAATCTGCAGTGGGTTTCTCCGAATATTTCTGAAAATCAAGATCTATGTAAATTCGTTAATTGTCACCAACTTCTAAAATCGAAATCCTCATGGTTTATTTGTTAAATGGCTGTAGTAAAAGTAAGTAATTAATGAAATTCTTCATCACGCTCATTAATCCCTCTGAAACTTTAAATCAAAACCAAAACCAATTAATTACTTGTTATTTCTAAGGAAGTTATCATTCGAACTACATTCAAAATTTATAGAGCAGTGTCTCAGATTCGGCCTACTGTAGTAAACCAATTATGCCCATCTCAATATAGAACCAGAAGCAATATACCTGGCGTCCCACATTGATAGCCAAATAGTAATTTGTATAAAATAAAATGCAATTTATGTTCAAAATAAGACCAAAAGTAATTTGGTTTACTTTTACTTTTATCGGATGACTTTAACATTAAATAAACCACTAAATTCCAAAATTCTTGCTGGAGTAATTCCGTACCATCAAGACTTGGTTTGAAACTATTCCAAACGGAATGAAAAAACACGGCGTCGCTGTTGCAAAAATTAACAAAGTAAGACTGTAATATATTATCAAGTATCAGAATATCTACTAATTAATAACTTCCTGCACAACAACAAACCACTACACTCACCTGTCATTTTCACTCCTACACTCATCTCTTAAAAATGCAAACGGCAAAATATGCAAAACTCAGTACGGTGCCCCTCCACGGTCAAAATTGGTGTAATATCAGCAATTTAACAAATTCATTATCCCGATCATTAATATCTCTAAAAACGATTATCAAATTTAAATTGAATGTAAATATCTAAATTTCAAATCTGCAACAGTGTGGCGGTTAACAAATTTTATTAATCTTCAATTCCCAATTCAATCATTCAGTAAGCCAACGCAGACGCAGTAATGCTCTGGAACCCTATATAAACTACTAATATTTATTAACATAAGTTCTAAATATAAGGATATAAACATCTCTTATATTACAAACTAGTATATAACCAATATAAGTAGAACAAAACTATCTAGCTTGCACGAAGGAGGCTTACTATCTTTGTTCGAATATAAGGAGAGTTTAGCGATGCGAGGCTCATTAAATATAGAATTACAGAAATGACTAAGCA
Source organism: Tipula helvola (assembly GCA_963556165.1). Lineage (NCBI taxonomy): Eukaryota > Metazoa > Arthropoda > Insecta > Diptera > Tipulidae > Tipula > Tipula helvola. The sequence continues at coordinate 150,000,823 of OY744481.1, read as the reverse complement.
CACGAAAAAGTGCGATTAGAATATGCTCGTAAATAATATAAATTGTTACTGTTTAACAGTTGGAGGAAATGGAGCACAATACAAAGCATGTAGCACTATGTATAATATTCCGCTTATAACAGTTGTACAGTATTGGTTGGTGGTTAAAGAAATTATTTTAATTATTCAACCTCTAAATGTATAATTGTATAATTTTTAGGGAAATTGTTAGAAAGAATTTCACTAACAAGCCGCTTATAAACATGGCATCAACCAGCCTCAAGAAAGGCCCGTGCTAAGATTAAAATCTATCAATTATCAAATCACGCTTCATTTTGATGTATATTGCGTTGAAGACAGTTAATCATCATTTTTCTAAATTATAACTGAACTGGAAGGAACTACTATTAGAAATTTCGAGATTTATATTTGGTTTTGGTGTCCGTACACAATTTTTATAATTCTCCCTTAATTTAAATTTGCTTTAAACTAATTAAATTAAACTAATATGCAAGATCTCGTTTTTCAGTATTTTATTATTTTGACAATTTTGCCGTAGAGTCGTAGACCAACAACAGAGGTTTCTACTTAAGTTACGTTTTATATCGCGTATTACAAAGGACAAACTAGTACAGAAAAACGGGTCCGTCCAAAACAAACAAAACATAACCACCAAAATGTTCATATACATATGTAATCACAAATTTATAGCAATCAAGCATTAATTAAATGAATATAAATATTAAAATACATTACAGGCTTAATTTTGCAAAACTATATCCGATATCCACCAGCCAGCAGCGAATATCAACGCAAATTCTTGAAGCTATTACTGAAAAGTGTATAGTGAATAAACCAAACTAAGTGAGTTATAAGTAACCAGTTTAAAAGTTAACACAATTAAATCGAAATACGTAAAAGAATATTGCTGATCTTGCATCACTTAAAAAAAGGTGTGCTTACCTTAAAGGGCAAATTACTCGGCTTGTGAATTTCGTCAACAATGAATTACACGATGATACAACAGCAGAAGACACCAATGTACGGCTATCGAATGTAGAACGCCTCCGAAATGAGATAGTAACCGTGGAAGACCGCATTGTTGAATTGGATGAACAGAAAGACTGGGATAGCAATTTAGAAGACAATTGTTACAAGGTAGTAGCAGGATTAAACGTCGGACTTAGAAACAAGGTTAGTGCATCGATTCCTTTAAATGTTACAATGAAAGATGTCGTAGGTGCAAATAGTCGAGCTTATTTGAGACTACCGAAGATAACCCTTACCTTACTTTCATGGAGATTATACCGAATGGCAATCGTTCTTCGATTTATTCTTTTCGTCTATTCACGATTACGGAACGTTAACGCCATCACAGAAGCTCCAATATCTAAAAGGAGTGTTAAAGGGAGAAGCAGCTATTCTGTTAAAGCACTTCAGCATCACTTAAGCAAATTATATCGAGGCTTTAACAAAATTAAAAGACCGATACGATCGGAAAAGGCATACTGTATTCGCATTCATTAAAACTTTTATGAGCCAGCCAAGTCAATCTGCAGCAAACCGTGCAAATATTAGAAAAATGTTAGATACGTCAGATGAAGTTGTTCGAGGCTTAAAGACAATGGGCGGAAAAGCGGAATCCAGAGATCACTGGTTAATATATCTACTAACCTATAAGCTAGATGATGAAATTAATGGTCTATGGGCATAGGCATCTAGTGAGTATGAGTTTCCTACACTACAACAATTTTTTATGTTTTTAAGCAAGAGAATCGATGCTCTTGAATATCAAGAAAGATGTATATGTGGATGATCTCGTAACGGGAGCAGACACGATCTGTGAAGCAAAGAAATTGAAAAACGACGTATCATATGCATAAGGCTCAACTTTTAATAGACACCCTAGGAGGCAACATAGGTTTAACTTCTATTGAAATAGAATAATCAACTTCAGTAAAGGTCTTAAGACTTCACTGGAATCCAAAGGGAGATTATTTCTATTTCCGTGTAAATCTCCAACAACGTCCAATTCTTACAAAGACGGGAATATTGTCAAAGGCCAGTAGATTATTCGACCCAATAGGATGGTTTGTTAGCACCAGTGATCATCAAAATGAAAATATTCTTCCGAAATTTGTGGTTCGAGAATTTAGGTTGGGATGAACAAAAACCAATGAATCTCACTGAAAAATGGCTAAAACTCCGAGATAGTCTGCCACAAATCGAGAAGATGAAAATACCACGCCACATACCAAACAATCAGTAACACTGACATGGAATTATATGGGTTCTCAGATGCTAGTAAAGAAGCATATTCAGCAGCATGTTACTCCAGAGTAATTCAACCTAATGGCGAGAGTATTATCACGCTATACTATCCAGAGTAGCGCCAGTTAAACAGTTATCAATACCTCGCCTTCAGCTCTGTGGAGCTTTATTGTTATAAAATCTATTAAGAACGCTAAAGGAAACATTGAGGGAGAAAATTGTAAATGTTTCTGCATGAACCGATTCTAAAATCGTACTAGATTGGCTGTCTGCACATGCAAACCATTGGAATAATTTCGTCGGCAATCCTACATCAGAAAGTGGTGTTATGTCAAATCGGAAGAGAATCTTGCTGATTGTGCCTCAAGGGCAATCGAAATTTGCAATCGAAATTACAATATTGTGGATTTTAATATATCAAGGATGTGTGTCTGCATATTAACTTTATAAACAGCATCAAGTTTCACAGTCTTTCGGAGCCGGTTTTTAGCAAGTCGCGACTATTTTATTGCGTATTTCCTGCTTTTGATTTGTTTATTCAAGAGATTCGCTCAGGTATTACATAAACATTACAATAAATGAAGGCATTACATAAACTGGTATACATTCCACTACTAAAACATTTCATTTGTCAGGAAGTATACCCTAGCTAGATTAACCAAATTTTTACTTTTGCTTAAGTTTCTGTAACTGGACCGTAAATATTGAGAAGTTTCGAATTAAAAATATCACGAAAGTTCTTTACAACATCCAACAGTTTTGGTGTTTTGTATAGGCACTCCAATTATTTGCATTCCATTTTGAGATAAATAAAGCTCTCGTTTATATAAATTTGAACCTACACCTCTCGAAAAATAAATTTAATCAAAAAAATCTAACAAATTTTCTGTTATTAATTTAATCGACCATAATTAATTTAATTTAAACAGAACAAACAATTTTCCATTCCAGTGAGCATACACTATATATACACACACGGAACAGAAAATCATCGCACTACATAACTTGAGGTGTTGAATTGAATCTAATTCAAATATATATCTAACCTTTTATGGATAAAAAAGCAGAGTTAGGTTCATAAAAATAAAATAAAAACATTGTGTTTATTTAGCCAGCAGTCAAATGTCTATTTATGTAGGCTCACCATAAAATACTACACAAAATACTAATTTTAATGAGATTCTTGAATATGTAGTACGTAGAAGTACGTTATATAAAAATTGGTAACAACAGCAATAGTACAAAGTTTACAGCAAAACAGTGTTAAGCAGTACCTACACAGAATAAAACCAAATTCAAGAAATGGAGAAGAAACCACATGCAATATTTTTATTTTCTATAAAAATATAGAGAAATTGAGGCGTGATCAAATGAACCTACATTATACATACATTTTTATTATTACTATTATTACTTTTCTTCTTTTCGTGACTTTGTAAAAAAATAAAAAAAATGAAAACCATAATAAAAATGGTTTTTGTTTGTTCAAAGCAGCATAAAAAAAACTCTATGTCTTAACATATAACACAAAATGAGATTTTACTGATGATAACCGAAACCGCGAAAAAAATTCATCGTTATTTTTTTATTTTTTTGTCGCCAGTAACAATGACGAACAATATATTTATATATCATACACTGCTATGTTCGTACATATGTACTTTATTTTCACGAATTGAAAGGTTAAAAGTCGTTAAGTAGCACGTTTGATAAATTATAGTTATTAGATTTACAATGCTTACTCAATTTGATTTTACCTAAAAATACCAGGGCGCCACAATTTTTCGGTTTACTTCAAAGCTTGAGGATAATTGGATTTTAGTAATTTTAACAACACAAGAACTCTATTGTGTGTCTCCGCCAGCCATTTCCTCAAGGTCCAATCTTGTGCGTTACGCCAATTTCTAATTTAACGGTTCCAAGTTCTTAATATTGTTGATGACGTCTGTGTTTTGCTACGCTGGCTGTAGTAAAGTGTAAATCATTGTGGTCAAATGAAAGTATGACAAAAAGAGGCTATTAAAGATTTTCATTAATAAATTTAGGTTTTAATATTTTTATATTTTTATTTTCCAAAAGAAAATTTACATTTTCATGCAGGAAAATATTACTTAATTAAAATAAATCACATAAAATTAATGAGAGAAACAATGAACAATAATTAATTATTATTATTTTTTCACTAAGGTAGACAACACAACTACACGTATTCATCAGATTCTTAGAATATGTATTTAATAAAAAAAAATTCAAATTTTAATGACAACTGTTATAGCCATCAATAAACTTGCGAAACAGTTTGTGTTTTAAATAAGACTTGGACTAAGAAATTGTTTCATGCTTCCTCAGTTGAAAAGCTTAACACCTCTGTAAAATATACTTTGCTTAGTTGTACTAAAATTATAATTTGGGAGACGGTAGCTCTAAGAACTACGTATAAGTTTTTCTGATAACTGATACAGAAAAGTTCTCGTGTAGTGTAGTTCCTTATTGTACTTCATTATTCCATGCCTAAATCTATAGATCGTTATGTTGTATGGATATTCAACAAGCGATGACAGAGGAAAAGGACAAAGGAGATTACTTGCAGTCGCATCGGTAAGTTTCTTATCGATTTCAGTGCTTTATTCTGTAGAACTTGTAAATATGTATTTCAAATCAACTTCACTCGAGGGACCCCGTAATAAATGCATAATATAGATTGTATTTCACTGACGCCGATATATACTGTTCAACTCGCCGGAATACCCCTATTATAGGAGAAATTTGATCCCATTAATGTGGTTGGTCGAGGAAATCCATGAATTTATTTGCAAACCCTTATCGAACACAGTCAACACGTGTAATTAATTCGTTTCCTGATTTTCAAATTATCGAAAATTAATGGTGGTTTGTATTTTAAGTAGAATATGATAAAACTAGATTTAGAAACATTCAATGCTAATTTATTATTCTCAAGCCACTCAGTGATACTAGTTAAATCGCTTTCCATATTCAATTGAAGTTGATCGTGAGATGTGTAACGACCCTTGGTGTGGATCGTTCCGAGGAAGGCGCTCATGACACTTAACAAGAAACACCGATACAGTAATACACTGCATCGTACGGAGTGGTGTCTCACCAAATCTAGTGTGTTTGTAAATAGAAAAGAAAAAAAATGAGGAGTAGCCTTGGAACGGTTCACGTCAAGGGTGAAAAAAAAAAAGAAGGGAGTTGAGATTTCGAACCGAGTGAAAACGGTTGGTGAGTGTTATAACGAGAAAAAACATAAATATTGAGTTAGTGAGTTTAGTGTTAATTTAAACCGGTTCATCGGTAATCAAAAAAAAGGAAAATATAAAGAAAAAAAATCGATAGATAATACGTGTGCAGATAATAAAGTTGCCCAGCTCTAAAAACCAGGCGTATATTTGGTTCAGGAGCTGACCAAGTGAATAATTCCTTGGCTTTCTCATTATCGAGTTATCGGTCCATATATTTAGAGACCAATTTATACCGTTCTAATCAGTGAGAGCATTTGGTTAGTGATTTGTACCCATACCACAGGACGGTTGTGCATCGACGAGTCTGATAGTGGGTAAGGATTGTTATCAAAAGGAATACCGATCACATTTGGGTTGGTACAAGAATCAGTGACCAGTATCGCGTCCGTTTGGACCCCGATTTCTGATAATCTGGGGAAAAATTAGTGCGACAAGTGAAGGTCGTAATCCCCAATCTTCAAGATAGTTCCAGCTGACATATTTCAAACCTGGTGATTGCAGGCCGGAGTGCCCCCTAGAGAAGAAAAAACCCATTAGATCTGAAACAAAGGGAAAAAAAAGGAAAAGAGAAAAGCAGCTTTTAATTGGATTGGTTGGGGGCTATAGAGAAAGTTTTATTGTTTTTGTGTTTTTCTTTGTTTTTTTTTCTTTGTTGATTTATATAATTTCCTTGATCTCGGGCATGGTGTGTACTTAGTACCCAGAAAGGAAAAAAACAAAACAGGATATACATCCGCATATATTAGTAAATAAAAATTTATATAATTTTTTTTCGCAGTAATCAACATTTTCAGGATTTTAAGGTCGAGTGGACTCACAAAGCGCTTTGGAGAGGATCATTCTATCCGTAAGTAAAAAAAAAAAAAGAAAATTCAAAATTTTATTCTTATATAAGTTTCTATATATATATATATATATATATATATATATATATATATATATGTATGTATGTGCTATATTCCCGTGATTTCTGGTGTATTGGTAAACACTTGTTCGGGTTAATCAATATTCAAATTAATTTACTGGATGAACAAATGTTTTAGTTACATTTAATAAATATTGTTAGTCGTTACAACCCATAAAACTTTGTGTCCGATTATTTTGAATTTGGTCGAGAGTGGATTGGGTTCACCCTTCAGTCAGGGTGTGGGGTAGCGTTTCTCATTTCGTTCGGGTGCAAAATTGTTATAAATAAAACATTTTTTTTTTTGGTGAAAGTGAAAATCGTGTTTGTTCCGGCCACACATCAGTGTTATTGGAAAGTTCATAAAATTAATTGGTGTGCATAAGATGTATTAAGATCGTGAAGTCTGGAGGTGCGGTGCTGAACATGAGTGGGAATTAACGTCATTCCCGAACAATCCAGGTTGAAGAGAATGGTGATTCTTTATTGGTAAGGGAAAATTTTTGATTTTTTTTATATTTATTAATTTAGTAATTTACTTTCCCCCCCTAGCGGTCTACTCAAGCATCGGCCAAGTCTGACATTCTTTGTCCCCCACGACCCCTCACTGAAGCCTAGCCGGCTATCACGACCGCGTCAGACCGCTGGCTTATGATCTGCTAACCGACGGGATTATTATCAAGTAATCTCTCCTGTCGGTTACAGATGCTTAGCTATAAATCAGAGCAGCATCATCTACAAACAATTGGATTTTACCAGTGGCGTAACTACAAATGTCGGGCCCCCCCGCGAAATTTTTTTGAGCCCCTAAAAATGCTTATTGTGCCTATGAACAAGTAAAGCTTTAAGTGAAAAATTTATTTCTTCCTATTGTCTAGTCTCGCTTTAATTAAAAGTATCTAATTTCGAGATGACACGAAACTTCTTGTAACTCAACTTTTCGAATTTTCAAAGTATGCATATTCTAGAAAGTTCTCAAATATCGAATTATTCGTAAGTTTTGTTAAAAAATGGTATAAGCATAAAATATGTAACTGCAAAAATTGTCAATTAGTTTTAAGTTCGATAATTAATTTAAATAGGTTTGAGTTTTAACTTAGCCTTTAATGTTCAGCTTTTTCATAGTTTTAGGTTTTTGTTAAAATGTTGTATGTACAGATCAAGAACTTCTAATTTTATAATCTTTCAATTACCAAAGCTTTTCTAACCAAACCATTTTACTCAGAAGTATGATTTTAGTAGCAGAATTTTGGCTAACATTTAGAATATTTGATCTTAAAATTAACAATCCATCATCAAAAGCTTTCAGTTTTAAAAGATTTTCAAACCAAACCATTTCACTAGGAAACCTTATATTATAAAGGAACATGGTATTTTCAGATAAATTTAGAATATTTGTTTTCAATGGGCTTTAAGCTTGACAATTAATTTATACCTTTTTGGTTTGAACTTAACATTTTGGAGAATTTTCATAACTTAAGGTTTTTCTTAAAATGTGTTATGATCAAAAATTATATTTTGTAAAAAATGTTCAGCACAATTAGTTTTAAGAGCTTTCAATTAGAAAAGCCTTTTAAACGTAACCATTTTACTCAGAAATTCGATTTTACCTAGGGTAACGGAATTTCGGAATAAATTAGTATATTTGTTTTCAATGTAAATTTTCAAGAGCTTTTAATCAAACCAAACCATTTCACTAGGAAACTTGGTATTATTATAATCTTTCGTTTGTCGAAACTTTTGAATCAAATCATTTTACTCCGAAATTTTGTATTAAAAAGAAGTACGGAGTTTTGGGATAAATTTAGAATATTTGTTACAATGAGCTTTGGGCGTGATAGATACAAATTAATACTAAGTATTTGGGTTTAAACTTAACATTTCTCAGATTTTTAATAATTTCAAGTTTTTGTTACACGGTTTTACGTGCAAAAAATTTGTATTTCCAAAAAGTTTCAAGAGCTTTTAGTTTTAAGAGTTCTCACTGATCGCATCTTTTTAAACAATTTATCTCAAAATTACCCTTTGTAACGGAATTTTGGGATAGTATATTTAGAATGTTTGTTTCCAATGAGCTTTAAGATTGTTAATTAATTTATAATTTCTGGGTTTGAACTTAACATTTTTGAGCCTTTTCAAAATTTGAGGATTTTGCTAAAATGTTTTATTTTGTATTTGTAAAAAATGTCGAACTTTTAATTTAGGAGCTTTCACGTATCGAAGCTTTTTAATCCAAATCATTTTCTTTTTATTCTGAAATTCGATAGTTTAAAAAAGGTGAGATTTTGGAATAAATTTAGAATATTTGTTTTCAATAAGCTTTAAGCTTGGCAATTAATTCATACTTTTTGAGTTTGAACTTAACATTTTTGAGCTTTTTAATAATTTCTGGTTTTTAATAAAATGTTTTATGAGCATAAATTATATATATATATATATATATATATATATATATATATATATATATATCAGTGGCGTAGCCTGGGTTTTAGAGGTAAGGAAGCACTTCACATTCTACAACAGTATAACACATGAAGACCGGATTAAAACTCTTTTGCGTAGTTTCAGGCATATTTTTTATTAATTTTTGTAATATCTATTATTTAACATAACTTTCAGTAAATGAAAAAATGAAAATACAAATAAAAGCTAAAAATAAGATTATGTTTTATATTTCAATTCTAAGCGTCGTTCAGAAGCTGCAAAGTCATCTATAACCTCATCATAAAAGCGGTTGGAATCCTTTAGTTTTTTTATTATGTCTTTCTCCTTCTCCGGTACTATTCCGTAAATAAGTTTTAATTCATTTTAAAGCTGAAAAGCTGCGTTCGGCCGATGTACTTATTGGAGCTATGGTGTAAATCAGCTTACATAAATTAGAAAATCCCACAAATGTATTTTCTAAATCTTTATCGATTAAAAATTGTAAAAGTTCTTTTAAATTGGTACAATTTTATACGTCGGAATCACGATACATTACCGTTAGCTCAGACTTTAATGTTGGAAAATCGAATAATTCTGAGTACGTTTCTTTTAAATTTTCAAAATATTCCAGCGGAAATATCTTTGAAAATTCTTTGAAGCGATCGCACTGCATCAAACCAAAAAATTTAAATTTATTTAAACCTTCAAATCGCGTTATAATTTCTGATATAACATTGGTGAATATTTCACAATAAAGACTTTTATATTGATCTTCGATACTTAAATTGTTACCGCGCCGTCCAGGTATGTTATCTATTCCAACATTTTCTAAAATAAATTTCCAAAATTCAGTAAATTGGTTTTTGCATGTTTCTAAATGCTCAACAAAACTATTTGTTTTTGAAATGCAGTATGTAATATCATGGGATTTAGTTTGATAAATATTAACAGAATATCAGTTTCCGGAAAAATTTTATTAAATAAATTGAGTAAAATTAAAAATTTCCCATTGGAAAATAAGGATGAAAATCCACGAGCAGAATTTTTTGTATTTCCGTCCCACATATTATTTTCGTAATTTAAAATTAATGAAAATAACTCAATTAATTGGTTTTTATGTTCTAAAATAACGGACACAAGTGTCCCATTATACTTCCATCTAGTAGGAGCGACTTTTGGAAATCGTTTTGCAACGAGTTTATCAAGAGCTGCCGTTCGTTTTAAAGAATGACTAAAAAAACTAACCATCGCCGATAAGTCTCCGAAGAAAGATTGGCACGCTTTAATTTTTTTACATGAATGTGTGAGAATAATATTCAATTTATGTGCAAAACAATAAATAAAAATAGCGTCCGGAATTGATTGTCTAACTTTTGCTTGTAAACCATTGATTTCACTTGCCATTACAGGCGCACCGTCATAGCTTTGGCTGACTATTTTCGAATTTGATTTGTTAATATTTATAAAATTTAAAACATATTCAGCTAAATCGGAAGCTGTACGGGCATCAGAAACGTCAACAAATGAAATGAACCGCTCAAAAATATTGCCATTTTTATCGATAAACCTTAAAACCGTACAAAGTTGTGACTTGGTCACAACATCGGTAGACTCATCCAAGATTAGGGATACGTAACTGGTTTTTTCTACTTCCATAAAAATATATTTCTTTATAACTGTTGACACTGACGATATCAAGGCATTTTGGGTGTCGGGTGATATCCCTTTAAATATCGTAGCACTGTCTAAATGTGATTTTAGAGACGTATTGTGCTCGCTTAATAAATTGATTAGCTCAATGTAGTTTCCCTTATTCAAAAAAATTTCCGTCTCATTGTGTCCTCGGAATGCCAGTTCCTGCATGCCTAAAAAACAAACCACGTCTATTAAATATTTTAAAAGTTCTCTATTTTGTTTAACTTTAGCATTGTGTTGTTGGATTGAAAGTTTACGTGATGCATCTAGAAAATTTTCTATTCGACTTTGTTTAAATTCTAGAATAGAACAAAGATGGGAATTCGATTGTGTTCCGTGTCGCTTAATGGCCTTGCTTAAATTATTTAAGTCCGAAAATCCTTGCCTATTCCATACAGTATATTCTTTGTTGAATAACAAACACGGCCAGCAATAAAGTTTGGACGTTGCAACGCAAACAGTTAGCCATTCTGTTGTTTTATAAAACTCTGGTGAGAAATATCGTTTATAATTTTTAATTTGAGTTACTATGTTTAATTTTGGTGTCGGTTTTCCATTATGTATAAGTTTGAGCTTTTCTTCAAATGACCTCGAAACAAAAGATCTTTCAAATAAACTCTCAATTACACATGAACATACAACTTCCGATTGCATTATGGTAAAACGTAAAACCCGACAGATAACCAATAAATGGCAAAGATCACACGAATTTACAAAAATGTATACTTCTTTAACCAAGACTCTCAATTCAAAAACAGTTAAATAAAATATTATGACAAATATTTCTTTCAATTTTAAATTACGAACAAATGGCTTGCAAAATTTTTAATAAACTTTACATTTAATTATGGTTTGGTTCGAATGGCCAAAACCCACTATAAAAACAAACACAACCACTTTCACACGATTTAAATTACATATTTAATAACTATTCTAAATGTTATGTACAACTTACAGCAAAACGAGACAGATTATTGGTAGTTATAGATTGAAAGAAAATAATTTATATCGCTCAAAATTCAAAACCAAAGTAAATCCATCGGTGAATCCCGTATAAAAAACTACATAAAATAAATCTTTATATTTCATATTCAAAATACATAAACGTAAAAATCACTAACATACTGACGCAAGTAGATATACATTTTTTTTAAAGTAACTGTCATAAACGAGTAGCGCTGTTTACATATATTTGTGTATAGATAGATTAAATCTTAAGATGGCACTAGTAGTCTTTTTTAAATTTTTTTTTTGTTGTATCGAAACAAAAATATAAATAAAAGCAAAAAACACGAATAAAACTTACAACTAGACATGAATTATAAAAAAAATTAATTTTATTTTTGATTTATTTACCAAAAATTAAAAATTGTTAAAGCTGACATCTTTAGAAGTTATCCCGAACTATGTTTTCACGTATTAAATAATACTGCATTATCGATAAATCTGCTAATATCATTGACCGCAAGTTTACTATGGAAAAGTGTCATTACGTCCTTTATAGGGTATTATAATTTATTTGGTTGGCTTTGACTAAATTCATAATGAAAATATGAAACACATAATTAAAAATGCTTCCCGCATGATTGTATTGCACACATTCATTCCATAATTTTTGTTTTTCTTCCTCATCCCTTCACATAAAATATAATATAAAACAGATGAACGTAATTTCCTTCAGTGTATATTTCATAGAGAAATAATCAAATTTGATTTTAGTTCCCTTAAGGGAGAACACCACTGTGAGATTTTCAAAAAAGCGATTTTTTTTTTTGCCTTTAAAAAATCCTTTAGACCCTCAAAAATATGATACAAATTCGTTTATAGCTAAAAAAATTTTTTTTAGAAGGTTTTCAAGCATTTTCCTGAGATCGCTTATTGAGAAGTTATTGATACCAAAAACTTCAAACGCGTTTTTCTCGAAACAGTGTTTTGGAAATCTGCACGCAGCAGAACTCAATCAATTTTTGTTCAATCGGCTTGAAAATTTAACTGTAGCTTCTTAAATAGATTTAAAATCGAAGTACATGAGTTTTTTTTTCATTCATTAAAAATTAAAAAAGATATACAACGTTTTATACGAAAATTATAGTCGAAAAATGAAACTTTTTCTTCAAACTTGTCTCAATTTTTTATTTTTTCGAATTTTTTAATTTCCTCAGGTACTTCCATGCTAAAACTAATATATTTCATGAAAATATTTTATTTTTTGTTTCAGGAAAAAATTTAAGACACTTCTACTGCGTGCACTGGAGCGACTCTAGGCAAAATCACTTCTACTAAAGCTACTCTAGCGCCGCCATTTTGTATTTTATTTTACACAAACATTTTTTTTTGTTTACTTAAATATATGCCAAATATAGCCTAAAAGTTTTTTTTTCTCTAAACCCAACCCATTCCACAAAAAAAAAAATACCAAACTAAGCACTTGAAAATGGTAGGTCACAGTATTGTTCTCCCTTAAGAAATTTTATTTTATTTTACGCTTTAGTTTAAAAGGAATATTTATGTATGGATGTATTTTTTACTTTTTTTTAAGGGGAAATATTATTTTTTTTTAGAAATAGATTTTGTTAGTCGTTGTAAATTTGTATATTTAAAAATCCTATTAATAAGATCGCCTTCGAATTGTAGAATTAAAGGGAATCAGTGCTTTCTTTGCTTCCAAAGACGCTACGCCCATTGTATATATGTATATATACATATATACCGGGTGATTTTTTTAACCTGATACACTCAAATATCTCGGAAAATAAGCACTCTACGAAAAAAATGGTAGAGATCAAAATTTAATTATTCCGCGGGGGAAATACATTACTGTTAAAATTAGAACTCCCTCCCCCCCTCCTTGTAGGTGGGCGGGGTGTAACTTTGAAACTAAGATAGGAACCGCTATTTTTTATTGCAGATTCGTAATCTACGGCTAAAATTACGTATGATTTGGCTGAAACATATTTTCCATTCATGATAGATGGCGCTGTAATTGACGATATTCAATTTTTTTTTATTTCTCCTACTGATAACCTACGCAAAAGATTCTGCAATACGTCTGCAATAAAAATACCATGGTTTCGTTGTAAATTCACGAAGTTAGTCTTAAACAATTTATTCATTCTGCAAATTTCGAATAATTGGGAAAAGGGTGCTTGATTTACATGAGTCCCCTTGCCACATCATCTTTCAATTAAATTAAGTGCACAAAATGATGGCCTTCGACTTCAATGCACTTATTAATCCGCATTTCAAATGACTGTACACAACTGAGGAGTGTGTGTGCATTTCTGATTCGCTAAATCATATTCTCACGTGTTGTTGGTTTTTGTTTGTAAACTTGGTCTTTGAGATAGCCCCACAAAAAGAAATCTGGCGAAGTAAGATTTGGTGATCTGGCAGGCCAATTTACCGGACCAGCTCTCCCGATCCACCGACCAATGAAATCACGATCAAGCACTACACGTGCTACCAACGAATGGTGTGCGGGACAGCCATCATGTTGAAACCACATGTTCCGTCGCACTTCTAAGCTCAAATTTTCAAATAATGTTGGCAGATCATTTTCGAAAATATCTCGGTACATTTGACCATCTAAGTTGCCTTCAATAATGTGGGGGCCGACGAGTTTGTTGCCAACTATTCCACACCACACATTGACAGTCCAAGAACGCTGATGTTCAACTTGGCGAAGCCAGTGCGGATTTTCAACACTCCCGTGATGCATGTTGTGGCGATTAACCGTTCCATGGTTTGTAAAAGACGATTCGTCGGAGAACAATACGTATTGAAAAAAATTTGGGTTTTACTGTATTTGTTCACGTGCCCACTGACAAAAAGTTACCCGATTTTGGAAATCAACGTCATGAAGATCTTGGTGTAATAACACATGATACGGATGATACTTATGACGTTTTAAAATTGTCCAAACACTGGTCTGGAACAATCCGGAATCGCTACCTATTTCTCGTGTACTAATATGAGGATTATGAGCTACTACAGCCAATACATCAATTTCATTATTTTCTTCGGTGTCTGTTGCTGGACGAGTCCTTTTTTTCGGTTGAACACTTCCATCAGTAATAAATTGTTTGACAATACGCTGAAATGACGCACGTTACCGAATCCTATCCGGAAAACGCGAAGCGTAGAGAGTGCATTATCAGGACTCCGGCCAGCTTCTCCATAAACCAGAATCATTTCAATTTTCTCTTGTACAGTTAGATACACCATTCTGAAGTAGTATTGATAGCTTGACACAGGTATTGTTGTTTTCGAAACAATCTTCGGACTGAGTCGGTATTTTAAAGACGATTTAATCGCATGTTCCTGGGTTATGATAATGACAAGCCATTTTTCAGTAATTGAAAATTTAAGAAATACAAATTGTTTAAGACTAACTTCGTGTATTTACAACGAAACCATGTTATTTTTATTGCAGATGTATTGCAGAATCGTTTGCGTAGGTTCTCAGTAGGAGAAATAAACAAAAATTGAATATCGATAATTACAGCGCCATCTATCATGAATGGAAAAAAATGCATCAGCCAAATCATACGTATTTTTAGTCGTAGAATACGAAGCTGCAATAAAAAATAGCGGTTCCTATCTTAGTTTCAAAGTTACCCCCCGCCCACCTACAAGAAGGGGGAGGGGGTTCTAATTTTAACACTAATGTATTTCCCCCGCGGAATAATTAAATTTTGATCTCTATCATTTTTTCCGTAGAGTGCTTATTTTCCGAGATATGAGTGTATCAGGTTAAAAAAATCACCCGGTATACATATATATATATATATATATATATATATATATATGAAAATGTTTTCGGCTTTTTATAGACAACATACTATTTGTAATGACATACTCATTATTTTCGATTTGGTAAATCAGAAAAATAATGGAGTCATACTCCTAATATATCTACCCAGTAAAAGTAGAAAATATCAATCCCCTCCCCCTTTTCTTTCCCGCAGAGTTAACACAAAGTGTATCGACTCTTAAAAAATTAGAAATCTCTTTGAGCTTTCGTGTTGGTAATTCGGTTTCGTACAGAAAAAGTAAGGTCTACTCTTCAGGTAGCTACGACCGAACTACAAAAATTCAACTCTAAATTTTACATTATATGTAAAACTAGAGTGTATTGACTTAGTGAATTATATTCAAAAAATCAAACTCAAAAACCCAAGCAGAAATCTAATTTGTGTGTGTATCATGCCCACACGAATAATTATGACGAAATTTAACCAATTGTCTGAATATTATGAAAATGTTTTCGGCTTTTTATAGACAACATACTATTTGTAATGACATACTCATTATTTTCGATTTGGTAAATCAAATATAATTCACTAAGTCAATACACTCTAGTTTTACATATAATGTAAAATTTAGAGTTGAATTTTTGTAGTTCGGTCGTAGCTACCTGAAGAGTAGACCTTACTTTTTCTGTACGAAACCGAATTACCAACACGAAAGCTCAAAGAGATTTCTAATTTTTTAAGAGTCGATACACTTTGTGTTAACTCTGCGGGAAAGAAAAGGGGGAGGGGATTGATATTTTCTACTTTTACTGGGTAGATATATTAGGAGTATGACTCCATTATTTTTCTGATTTACCAAATCGAAAATAATGAGTATGTCATTACAAATAGTATGTTGTCTATAAAAAGCCGAAAACATTTTCATAATATTCAGACAATTGGTTAAATTTCGTCATAATATATATATATATATATATATATATATATATATATATATATATATATATATATATATATATATATATATCAGTGATGAAAAACGTAACGTGTAACGTAACGCAAAAACGGAATAACGTATTGAATATTTAAAAATAGTATTACAAACGTTACACAATTTAAAAAATCTTACATAACGAAATCCGTAACGTTATGACGCTTTTTTATTTCCGTTATTTCGTTACGTACTTTAAAGTAAAATTATCTAAAAGCAAAACATAAATTCAAAAAAAAAAAAAAAAAAAATTGGCATCGATAATTTTCTGCTGTGTAAATACACCTTTATTTCTCGATAATTTATTGCTATAACTACATAGACTACAAAACGTTCTGTTTTGGTACAAAAATACAGTTAGAGTGGTGTATTTTGCTTTAAAAATATCTTTTAGAATGTTATTATTTATTTTATTTCAAAAGGAATAACGAAATAAACAAAGCCTTTTAATAGTCAATTTTAAGAACTCTAAGCACACAGCTTCAGAAATAACGTTATAACATAGCGAAACGGAATTTTTGTTCTTAAAATAACGTTATAAATAACGTTTCGAATTGAAATTATTTTTTGAAACCGAATGCCGTAACGTTATAATTTTTTTATCCGTTTTTCATCACTGATATATATATATATATATATATATATATATATATATATATATATATATATATATTAGGGTGGAGTGAAAAAAAACAAAAATTAGGGGGGCCCCCCAAAAGTTACCTTTTAGTGCCAAAACCACCTGGTTAAAATATTTTTAAAATTCATTAATATTTACCGATGGTATTTTCCATTTAAAGTATGTTTTTTCAACCTATTGCAGATTTTTAACTTAAAGACCGACAAAAACCACTTCGAAATCTAATTTTTCGGACTCGCAGGACCCCAAAATCGATAAATTACCAATAATGTCAAGGTTCAACATTTTCATGATTTCTATACTTTATTTTACTTACGCAAAAGAAAGTAAAAAGTGATTGGCCAAAATGTTGTTTCTTCTCCCTAAAAGAGGATAGTGGGCGTTTATCACAGGAGTGGCATTCGAGACGTTAGTAATTTCAATTATTAAACGGTATTCTATCTGTTTCTAAAGAATCATCTACTTCAGGATTTTTTGTATAATGAAAGTCTAGTTTAATTCGGCTAAAAAGAAAAATTTCAATTGGAAAATACCACCGCTAAATTTTAATGAATTTTAAAAATATTTTAACCAGTCATTAACGACACTATAAAGTAACTTTCTGAAAGGCCCCCGTACCAAAATTGTGAAAAAAAAATTTTTTCACTCCACCCTAATATATATATATATATATTATATATATATATATAAATATATATTTTGAAAAAATTGTCAAGAGCTTTGGTTTTAAGAGCTTTCACTTATTGAATCCTTTTAAACAAACCATTTTACTTCGAAATTTCATAGAACAAGGGATGATGGAATTTTGGGTATGATTTAGTATATTTGTGCTCAATATAAATTATTAAGAGCTTTTGGTTTAAGACCTTTTCAAACCAAACCATTTGACTTTTAAGTTAGATATTATAAAGGAAGGTTTATTTTGGGATTAATTTAGAGTTTTTCTCGGTATATTTTTTAAATATCACCATTTAGATTTATATGTGTAACTCGGCAGGTTCTTACAACTCAAAGCTAAGCACAGAACATTGCCTTACAAAATTCGACTAAATTCGAAAACCTTTAAAACTCTCGAATAGTCTTATTAATGTTGAAAAACTTAAGAAATCTAGAATAAACCGCGGAACAATTTCGATTACCCCAGAAAAATAGGAATAGTATGAATAAGAATAGAACCCTCGGATCTTATCGGGTAATTTTTTAAATATCGAACAATCGGATACTTCGAATAGACTCTAAAATTCTCGAATACAGTCAGGCTCTGTTTCATAACACTGAATGACCAATTAAGTCTCAAACATCACGCATCGGGAAGCGAGAATTTCCAAAATCAGGAAACCCCACCAAAAACAGCCAAAAAAAAAACACACCTTCACGTTGCAAAATTAAGTTGGAATTTGAATTTACCTTATACATATTTAAAACAGTTTTTCAAAATAAACCGGTAAATTTAGTTTTTATTTACGGTTTACTGTGGCCCTATTCTGGCAATTCCCTGGGAATTGGGAATTGGAAAAATATTGCTATATTTTCAAACTTCAAAAATTCCCAATTCCCAAAAGTGTATTCTGACATAATTGGGAAAAATTTCCAATGGGGAAAACACTATTTCAAATTTTACAGCCGCCATTATTGATAAATTTTATTTTATACATATAAAATCAAAACTATACCGATTCTATGTTGTAAATAAAATAATTAAAACACACAAAACAACCAGTTTCATCTAATTCCCCAAAAAAAATGTAGGGAAAAATAAACGTCAAAACTTCCATAAAATGGAATTATTTTTCCCTACATTCAAAAATTCCCAATCGCGAGAATACACTTTTGGAAAAAATAATTCCAAACTGCTAGAATACTGTCATAATAGTTCAATTCCCAATTCCCAGGGAATAGCCATAATAGGACCACTGGTAATCAAAAGATCCGCTAAATAACTAACTATAATTCGAACGAAGGCTAATTGATTATCGAAACTGACTGGTTTGGCTCAAGTGAGGGAAACAAAAATGTATTTTCAATTGCGGTTATGTGTTTTTCTAGTTCCTTCTTGAGTTTTATGAACATATCATAATGATACATCGCAAGCTGCTAAGTAACACCAATAGATTACTATATAAGCTCCCTTTTTCAAATCAAATTCAACATTTTCTAATCTTGTTTGTAAAAGGTTGAATTGGTTTGGCCTTTAGATTTATTGAGCCTTTTTGAGGGGTAAACTTGGAGTTACGCAAAACATATAATATAAATAAATCAACGCGGCAAACACTAAAATTTTTGTCGTTTGATGTAAGAAGCTATGATGAACCGAGAAGAAATTGTTGAGCCGGTTTTAACAAAATATTTAATAGTAACAGGAACAATTTCTTCTTTTTCTAAAAATTGGAACACCGCCTTTTCCTAAAATTTTCCCAAAAATAAACCGTTTTGCAAATTTGAAAAGGTAAGCTTAATCTGAGCTTTCTAATCTTAAATTTGAACTAATAAAGGAAATCTCGTGGGCCCCAATAGCGGTTTCTCACAATTTTTCTCAACAAAATACCGCATTTTTAATAACATTTTGAATTTGGTCAATACGATTCGCTAAATCATTACGTTCTTACCTAGTATTATACGTAAAAGTTGGGAATTGAATTATTGTAGTTTAGTCGTAGCTACCTGATGAGACTATAAGAGTAGACCAAATTTTATCAGTACGAAACCAAACTACCAGGAGCTTAAGGAAAGTTCCCATTTTTTGAAAGGATAAAATACATCGTTGGTCTTAAAAATCCTTAGCGAAATTACGAGGGTAGTGAATTTCTCCTTTTTTTTTGGTAGATTTATTGTGAGTAGATAGCCTCTTTTTTTATTGACTAACAAGGCGTAATAATGGGAATGCTATTAAAAATAATATATTTTGTAACCGAAAAGATCATATTAATTGATATAATACAGACAAATATCATACTTCTAAATTAAAAACGACATGTGAAATAAGCATTCATCAGGACCCTCACTTCAACTAGGTTCACTATGATTTTTTTTAGTGACAAAATGTTTCATTAAAAACTGATTTCCAGCACACGTGCCCCTAAAAAATAGAGATGCAACCCTTATAATCTAATTTACAATGTATTAATTGTACTTTTTATTAGTGAAAAGTGGCAAGAAAAAAGGAGTAGAAGTCGAGATATATCGAAAAAGCGATTTTTGAGGTTAAATTAAGAGGCGGTTTTAACACCTAAAAATGGCTTGGTTGCCGATAAAAAGATTTCGTTAATGTCTCACAGAGTAGTACAACTTAGAATAGTTTTTATAATTTTTTGAATTTGACAGTTCAAAAGGATCCCTTGTTAGATTACTTAGAAAGTGTTTTCCTCTTCGACCTTTAACAATTAGATCCAGTTATGCATCTCTAGAATACTGTTGAAAATCATTAAGAATTTAAATTACTTCGTCTGAATAGCAACCACAATGTTCACAATTTCTTTTCTGAAAATTTGTGCTGTTTCACAATACTATGCTTGGCATCACTGTGGACCATTCAGAATACAAAATAATAAAACACAAATAATACAAAATCAGAATTAACGTTAATTATCTTTTATCACCGAATCCCACCTCCTCATCACATACTATATCATTTTATATATCTCCCAGCGCCTTTCTCCAAAACTTGCTCCACCCTAATGGCGTCCCATAATAATTTGCTGTTAAGGTTTATATACGACCTTGTACCAAGAGAATTTATTACTCAGAAATAATACCCTTAAATGCGATTAAAATGTCAATTAAACGTCACAGAAATGTCAATGCTACAGAAATAAAAGCTTACTAGATATAATTTATTTTTAAATATTGACAGTTGGAAACTTTGAAGTCCCATAACTCGCAAACCTAAACACTTTTCGGCCTGTTCTTTGCGACTATACATGTTTCAAGGATTGCATAGGTTTATACAGCAAATATGTAAATTCAAAGAATGTATGCAATAATTTAAATAATTAAAATAAAAAAAATTTGAACTTTTGATTTTTATTTAACAGCTTTAAACCAATATGGCGTGCGGCATGTTTGATCAAGTTCATCATTATTTAATTAAAATTAAAATTAAAATACATATTATTAATTTGTTGTTTTAATTTTTACCAATCCAAAATTTCTTTTTAACTTGGTTTGATTTTTACAGTTTTTAAAACATTACATTTATATTTATCAAGAGACATTGCTCTAATCAAATAAAATTCGTACGTCAATTCCGTGACGCGCGTCATCATATTCAAATTTAAGTTTATCCCCCCATATATAATGAAAACAAAGACGTAGTCCTTCGTCAAAAAAATATATTATTCAGACAATTTCCACTTCGTTTAGAAGAAATTAAAGCATGGCTTTTGGATTCTAAATATTCCACAATTCTAGATTGTATAAATAGGTCGTGGCAGATCAAAGTAACAGATACAACGAAAAAACTGGCTTTCGGTCTAGCGCAAGAGGACGATATTATTATATCAGGCTACCATTCGCGGATTATGTTCAGCTCCAGAGATATTCCATGGATACCTCAACCTCAAATTCTCAAAGGCTCAAGCAAGTTTTCAAAGGCTGAATAAAATTTCTAGGGCATATGGACAGAAAGACACGAATCCAAATGATGGAAAACCAGAATATGTTTAATATACCATATGAATCCAGAAGATGTTAAATACAACTATATAAAAAAAAAACTGCTTCAAGCATTTACTGAGAATGGTCACATACTATTTGGCTATATTACCTCTCGTGTAACCTCTCGAAATATTTGTTCATCAATTCAATACATTTATAATATAGAAAAAAAAAACATATGTACATATGTATATGCGAATTATTAGCTTCGTGAGTCTATTTTCAAAAAACCGTTACCGTCTGCATCATAGCATAGTAGCAGCTGTTTATAAGAAAGGAGGTAAGGATAGATTGTCAAAATTATTAAAATAATAATTAAGCCACAACTTGCGAATTTCCTTAATATTATCGGTGGTTCCATAGTAAAAATTGTAGACAAGAATTATTGATAAAGGTACCGAGAGACTTCAAAATACCTTACGCACATCCAATTTATCAGATAACTTGAGTTGCAAATTTATCAAAGCATGTTACCATACACGCAACACATTGAAAAATGCTTCGCTAGCTTAACTGCGCACTACAAATTGAAATTTAGCTTAACATTTTCATTACGATTCCTTTTTAAACTATACTAACCAAATAATTGTATCGCTGTTGCTCATTTTACGTTTGATGGTAATTTCTTCTTTGGATGAAAACGCGTTGAATTTATTTGATCACTAGCTGAGCCTGGTCCGCCTAGCTGGCCCTAAGAAATTCTTTTGTTTTGTACCATTATTTCGTGATTTTAACCTTATTGATCTACCAATGTCATCTGTTGAACGATATAGTGGATAACTATCATTGCCAGTAATTGTTTTTGGGATCAATTGTCTTGGATATCGTTTAGAGCACTTGCTATCAAGCATACATGGTGAATGTATATTAAGTGTCCCACAAGGGCCTTATATCATAGCAGAATTTCCAAGAAAATATATCTTTAGAAATTTGTATTGTTCATCAGGAATGGGCAATATTTGAGCTTGCACAATATGGTCCGCCTAACTGCCCCTAAGAAAATCATTTGTGCTGTATCATTATTTCGTATCTAGGTAATTTCCGAAACTACTCATCCGATTTCAAAAATTCTTTCACCAATACTTACAATAGACCTTCAGGGAGAACATAGGGCATTTCGTGGAGGCCAATTTTGTTGGACCATTGTTAAAATTGTCGACCTTTTTTGATTATTATTTTATTAAGCAAATTTATTGTTTTCAAAATGCAGCAATAATTTATAAGACTAATCACATCTTTCACGGCAAACAACTCAGAAAAGAGCAGCTAGAATACGCCGAGTGTAAGAGTCCTCCCCTGAAACTATGCAGAGTCTCATGAGTCATCACGTATCACAAGCAGGTGCTGGAGAGTCCAGTATTAAATGCTCGTAGCAAACGCTCCCAGTGCCTAGCCGCAGAAAGAAAATGGGTATCTACGACTAGAGCTCCTAGTTGAATTGTTGGTCACGGGAATAGATCAGCTTCAAATTATGATCCAAATATAGATTATGCTCAGCAAAATACTGTTAAAATTGGACAAATGAATAAAACTTGCCCTAAGTGCTTTGCTAAAAATGGAGTGATGAAGCAAATGGAGTGATGTGTTGTGCTGGAGGGAAAGAGGTCCCCCTAATATATAGGAAGCAGCACAACCAATAAAATATCTTTTGTCAGGGAGTCATCCATTATCTTCGCATTTTATAAATAACGTACGCAGGTATAATACACTGTTACAGGCTGGTGACGTCAGTCGGTGCTAAAGAAATTTGCAAAGGAAACTATATGCCTACATTTAAGGTAGAAGGGGTCAAAGCCCTCAGTTTCGACAGATTTATTTTATATCTGATGCCGATCAATTATCATTACGATCTAATATTGCTTCCAACCTCAAAAATTGATTTAATCAACGAGTTGCAGTTTGTATTAAGCTTTCATCGGTAAACTTTAAATTAATAATTCACGTTGACCGCACCCCTCAACATCAATATCAAGGACGATACAATTCACCTGCAGTAAACGAAGTTGCAGTATTATTTGTCGACGAAAATAAAGGACCTAAATATATAGTGATTCATTGTAAAGATGGCTACTTAAAAAGAGTATCTGAATTAATGTTCGTCAAAACAAAATTCAGTGAGGAATAAAGCTGTTTCATGTATGTAGTTTTATGCGTATAGAATTCCTTATATTATTACAGGGATTTGTTTAGTAAATACTTTGTCGATATGATGGCTAAAACGATATCAGAATAACTAAATAACATATAGTATGTATATGTACAACTGACAGCTGGCGAATATACCGGGTGATTTTTTTAACCTGATACACTCAAATATCTCGGAAAATAAGCACTCTATGAAACAAAATGTTAAAGATCAAAATTTAATTATTCCGCGGAGGAAATACATAAGTGTTAAAATAAATACTCCTCCCGTCCCCCCCTCCTTGTAGGTGGGGCGAGGGTAACTTTGAAATTAAAATAGGAACCCCTATTTTTTATTGCAGATTTAGATTCTAACGCTAAAAATACGTCGGATTTGATTGAAACATTTTTTTGCAGCTACTGCAGCCAATACATCAATTTCATTATTTTCTTCGGTGACTGTTGCTGGACGAGTCCTTTTTTTCAGTTGAACACTTCCATCAGTAATAAATTATTTGACAGTACGCTGAAATGACGCACATGATCAAATCCTATCCGGAAAACGCGAAGTGTAGAGAGTGACAGCATTATCAAGACTCCGGCCTGCTTCTCCATAAACCAGAATCATTTCAATTTTCTCTCGTACAGTTAAATATACCATTTGGAAGTAGTACTGATAGCTTTACACAGGTATTGTAGTTTTCAAAATAATCTTCGGACTGAATCGGTATTTTGAAAATAAAATACAAACAATTTCATTAATTTGAAAGCCGATTTAAACACATGTCCCTGGGTTACGATAATGACAAGCCATTTTTCAGTAATTGCAAATTTAAGAAATAGAAATTGTTTAAGACTAACTTCGTGTACTTACAACGAAACCATGGTATTATTATTGCAGATGTATTGCAGAATCGTTTGCGTACGTTCTCAGTAGGAGAAATCGAAAAAAATTGAATATCGTCAATTACAGCGCCATCTATCATGAATCGATAAAAATGTTTCAGTCAAATCCTACGTATTTTTAGCCGTAGAATCTGAATCTGCAATAAAATGTAGGGGTTCCTATTTTAGTTTCAAAGTTACCCCCGCCCCACCTACAAGGAGGTGGGGGTACTAATTTTAACTTATAATTGAGTGCTTATTTTCCGAGATATTTAAGTGTATCAGGTTAAAAAATCTCCCGGTATATATATTTCTGAGTGATTTGTTTTTTTTTTTTGTTGATAACCCCAACCATATCCAAGACAATTGAAACCAGAAACAATTACAGGCAATGATGAATATTCACTATATCGCTCAGCAGATGATAATACGGTTAGAAGTACGAAATAATGATACAACAGAAAAGAATTTCCTAGGGCCAGCAAGGCGGACCGGGCTCAGCTAGTTTCTTTATAAAGCTGTGCTGCGAACAATTAAATACCGATATTGCCGTAGGCTTTATATTCACGGATTTTGTGGATAATTTTATTTTATTCGTCCAGTAACATTGTTTTTAACCAATGAATGATGAGCTTTCAAAACATTTCACATAATGCTTTCTTTGAACAATATGCCTACTGATTAAACGATTTTCGTTCTTAAAATTTAGCCGATTGAACTTAATAATAATCGAACCTTCTAGTCCTTTGCTAAACTAGTAAAAAGAAACTTTAGTTGTATACAGGACCTCGTCTATTACTTTGATGTACCTTAATTATATTTTCTTGCCTTATTCGCAAAACGAAATAAAACCCAAATGAAAATGTTTGTGACGAATATGTATAATCCAAATGTACCAATTTCTGAGATCTTTTTTACCTGTTTTTCATTTCAATTTTTTTTTTTTGTTACCGAACATTTATGTTCCTGCATATTTTTCATTTCATCATCATCATCGAGGGCACGGTAAAAAGAATAAAATTAAAATAAAAGAAGTTGTAAAAAGGAAGAAAAATGGAAATGAAATGGAAGCCATTTTACTGTATATTTACCAGCCACCTACCTGTATACCATATTCATTTTATTTTTGTTATCATTTTATTGTTTGTATAACAGAAAGAAATAAAAAGTCAAGAAGACCAACAAGAAATGGATAAGATTTTAATCTCGGATCAAGATTATTTGTGTTATTGTGTTTTTCTGTTTTTTTTTTTATTTTGGAAAATTAGTTTCCTCGTCTCTTATTCTGTTCTTATTTCTAAATTTATTTTTGTATCAGCACCTTAGCGAGTTGATTTCGCTATTAAAATGTCATAAGATCTTAATGATCCATTTAAAGAGATAACGAGAAAGAATAGTTATATCTTATATGTTTGGGTCCTTCGTATGGTGGAATTTTATGGATTTTTTTATAAATGGAAACTTTATTTATCCCGGAAAATTGTGTTAGTTATCAAATTGTGAGAAATAATCGAAAATGGTCACGTTTTTCGATAGGTAAGTAAATTTCGAAAGTTATCATAGGAAATTAAATATAAATATGGATTATTTTTGGTTCCAATAATATTTGTGTTCAGTTAAATCAGAGCCCGCAACATGTGCAAACATAGCGAAATATTCGTCACAGAAAAATGTTGCTGCGGGCTACGAGTAAACCTGTGTATAAGAATAGATAATCATTGAAAAGCCCAAATAATAATCCTGTCAACAAAACTTATATGAAAAAAATTACAGAAGGGCAAAACAGACTTTGTGTATGATGTTCAATAATGTTTGGTGGATAATGTAGTCCCAACATACTCCCACATGGTAACTTTTAAGGGGAAGAGAAAGGTTAAGATTTAAAAGGATTTGGTGGAAGAAAATTTAATTTTACTACACCTTAGCCCTCAAGCAATTCTACATGATGTGTTTATTTGGTATCAGCTTTAAGGACGTTTGGATTTTATATTCAAAACCTAAACGCCGTGCACCGGGACCAACTCGTTTTTTAGAACGATTAAAATCTAGATTTGACAAAAATCTCAACAATTGTCTTTTAAAATCTCGAAAAGCAAAATCTCGAGAGGCATAATCTCGAAAAAAAATTGCGAAGACATCTACCATGCTCCAGTAAAAGCACCATTGGAAAAAGACGGGCCTTGAATCCTATAGCGTATATTGCCTATGTATTATATGGGATTGTTGTTTGGTGGCTAGCCTTAAACTGTATGGCTAAATGAAATATCAGAGAACTTCCACCTTGTGTATTAGTGGAGCACACCCAATCAGGCATTGGAGGTCCTTTTTCATCTCATACCCCTAGATATTCTTGGCATTCAAATGGCAGAGAGAACAGCTAAAATGGTCCTGTTCTAATACAAGACACTCATCCTTTCTGTGTAACAGAAACATCACTGGTACCACCGACTATATAATTCCATCACCATCTTTTGAGGAAAGGTTTCGAACTGATATATATATATATATATATATATATATATATATATATATATATATATATATATATGAGCCGTTTATTTTGAAAGTGGGGCAAGTCCACATTTTGTTGAAACGAGAAAATGAAGGAATAGAGAAACAATAAATGCAAAAATATACGGGATTTTAAATTTTCTTATTTTTTGAACAAGTAGTAGGGATTTTTATTTTTTTATTTTGACTATAAATTGTTCACCGTTAGAAAGATTATATGTACTTTTATTTGTCTATTGTTATCAATAACTTCAATTTTTTGAAAAATGGACTTGCACCACTTTCAAAATTAACGGCTCATATATATATATATGTATATATATATATATATATATATATATATATATATATATATATATATATATATATATATATATATATATATATATAGTTATGTACATTAGCACGTACACCACCAGTGACTCATGTATCCAAGTCAACATCAGACTTAAATAAACATCCGATAATTAAATAGTAAAACGATTAATAAGCAGTAGTTGATATTCAATCTTGAATATCATATTCTTTTTATTATATAAAATCATTATTGTAAACATCTTTTTATTATATAAAACCATATTGTAAACATTTCTTATTGTATTAATCTGGTTCAAACTAAATAATAATGCTCATAGTCAGCATAATCAAATAATATAAAATACGAACCAAATACAAAACCGATAGCATTTATAATTGTAACGTGTTGTATTAATAAAGTATTAAAAGATAAAATCTATTTTCTTTCACTTAAGAATAGAACGTTAAAGGGAACGCTCCCATCCGATTAAAATAAATATTGTTACGGTCCACACCATAACTGGCGCAGTTACGGAAAAATTAACGCGAAGTGAATAAAAGTAATTTTAATTATAATACAAAAGTTAGTGAAAAAAAAACAATAAAATAAAGCATCCAGTAGTGCCTGCATCTGTATTTTGCCTGATCAACAATGTACTCGTGTTTAATATTGTGTACTTTCGTAAGGTAAGATTTTTAACATATAAAATCCCTAACAAAGTTCCGTCTCACTAACACAAAAAAAAAAAAAAAAACAATAATTACAATAAGTGTCTCCAAGTGATCAACTTGTTAAAAATGTTTTAAGTGCGTTTAAATATAAAACTTTGTTTTTTCGTATTAACAATTTAAGTATAAAACTCTACGAGAATTGTTCAAAATAAAAGTCGTACGGGCGACGTAATAAAAAATTATCTAAAATTCAGTTGCAAAAAGTTCATGTCAAAAGAGAAGGATCAAAAAATTCCTCCTCTACCAATTGGTAAAATAATTAAGATTCGTGAAAATCTTGATCTTTTCAATCGAAAGCTCAAAAAACTTAACGTTCAAAATCGACTAAACCTCGAGGTTCAGGAACAAAAATTACCTCTAAACCTCAAGGAATTAAAAAATAATATAATGGATGAAGCTTTAACAGAAGTACTCAATTTGTATAGAATTGAGCCAATAACCAAAAATTTACCTCAATTCGATGGTAATCGAAACGAAGTATTTTTCTTTATCGAATCAGTAGATAAAACTTTACTAAATTGTGCGGGTTTACGAGAATTCCCATTGTACACACAAATTATTTCCAACATAAGAAATAAAATTATTGGTGTAGCAAGCCAATCCTTAATAACTCACAATATTCCAAGCGATAATTGGGCAAAAATTAAAACACATCTAACGTCTCAATATGCGGATACGCGAGATGAACACAACCTTCAATTCGAATTATATTCCCTAATAAAACTTAATTTAGAACCAGAACAGTTATTTGAAAAAATAAAAACTTTATTGACTCTTTTATCTAATTATGTGAAATTACATAATGACAATAACGCTATTGTCGAGCACCAAACAACACATTATCAAAATGTGGGGCTAACGATATTCCAAGCAGGAATCCGTGAACCACTTGGTGGAAGACTAAGAGCATCAAAACCAATAACCTTGCAAGCCGCAATGGATTTCGTAATTAAAGAACAAAATATAACAAAACTTAAATTTCCACCTAATTCTAATTCTAATTCTAAAGGGACTCCAAACTATAATCGAAATTTTACCCAAAATTATAAGGTCATCCCAAAACCAAATACATCGCAACCAACCATAAATAACACGAAACCAGGTTATTTTAAACAAACAAACAGGGATATTCCTTTAAATAATCCAAGTACAAGCACAAATAGCATAAATAAAAGCGGTTATATACCACCAAATTATCCATACATAAAAAAAGAAATTAAAAAGGAGAAAAATAATTACAACATCGAAACACTCGTCAATGATGACGAGGATTTTCAAGAACAAGCCTTGGAAATCTAAACACAATCTTCAATATGACACATCTTAGCACATTACCATTTGTCGTGCTCACTTTCGGAAATCAAATCCAAAAATTTCTCATTGATACAGGAGCAGATAAGTCTTACATAAATCCAATTTTTGTACCAAAATTAAATCGACAACCAACCGACTTAAAAATTAAAAGTCTCTTCCAAACCTCAAATATTACGGAAAAAACCAAAATAAAATTTAATGAATTCAACAAACCTGTAGAACTCTTTCTTTTAAAATTTCATAGACACTATGATGGCCTTATAGGCTACGAAACTCTAAAATTCTTAAATGCAAATATCTTAGTAGACAGCCATGTACTACAAAGTCCAAAATTCTCAATCAAACTACATGATAAAATAACATCATGTATACAACCTTTCTTTATGCAACCAATGGAAAAAGCAGTTGTTGAAATCCCAATTAATATACATCATGGTGAATTTTACACCAATCATATTCAATTGCAAGAAGATGTGCATATTCAAGAAGGAATTTATTCCACTCACAAACCAAATCACTCCTACGTCGAAATAATAAATTTAAACAATGAACCAAAAGAAGTATATTTACTTCAACCAATTAAAGTTACTGAATTTGATAAAACATATAGTGAAATAAATTTTCACATACCCCAAAATAGGGAAATTCAAAAATTTAAAATTGAATCACAAATCTTGACGGATCATCTGAATCCGGAAGAAAAAACAAAAATATTAAGTCTGTGTAATCAGTTCAAAAACATTTTCCATAATGAAAATGAAAAATTAACTTTCTCAAACGAAATAAAACACGATATAAATCTCTCCAAGGAAAAGCCGGTATTCGTGAAACAGTATCGACACCCGGAAAACCAAAAAGGAGAAATCAAAAACGAAATCAATAAATTATTGCAAAATGGTATAATCAGACCTTCATTCAGTCCTTGGTCGTCACCTATATGGATGGTGCCAAAAAAACCTGATTTGAACGGTAATAAAAAATGGCGACTAGTTATAGACTATAGGCAGCTAAACGCTCAAACTATAGATGACAAGTATCCTTTGCCGAATATTAATAGTATACTCGACAAATTAGGAAAATCTGTCTATTTTTCAACCATCGATCTCGCATCGGGATTTCACCAAATTGAAATCGCAGCGAAAGATATCCCTAAAACTGGATTCTCAATAGAATCCGGCCACTTTGAATTCGTTAGAATGCCATTTGGGCTGAAAAACGCCCCAAGCACTTTTCAAAGAATAATGGACCACATTCTAGGCGAACTTCAGGGTAACCACGTACTATGCTATATGGACGATATTATTGTCTATAGCACTAGTTTACAGGAACACCTCGAAGACTTAAGAAAAGTATTCCAAAAACTTAAAAGGGCGAACCTAAAAATCCAAATAGAGAAAACTCATTTCTTGCAAAAAGAAATAGGATTCTTAGGACATCTTATAACACCAGATGGTGTTAAACCCAATCCAACAAAAATTCAAGCCATACAACAATTTAAAATACCACAAACACCTAAGGAGATAAAAAGTTTCCTAGGATTAATCGGTTACTACCGAAAATTTATAAAAGATTTCGCTAAAATTACGAAACCATTCACGTGATGTCTCTCGAAAAAGTCAACAATTTATATTGACAAAGAGTATACGGAATGCTTTGAGAAATGTAAAAAATTACTAACAAATGATCCAATACTACGGTATCCAAACTTTAAAGAGCCGTTCACTCTAACAACCGATGCATCAAATTATGCTTTGGGTGCAATTTTAAGCCAAAATTACGATGGAAAAGATCTCCCGATAGCATACGCATCACGAACTCTTTCACAAACAGAAACCCACTATAGTACCATTGAAAAGGAATGCTTAGCTATAGTATGGGCTTGTAAATATTTTCGACCATACTTGTATGGAAGAAAATTCTCTATTATAACGGATCATAAACCACTAGTCTGGCTATTCAACGCGAAAGACCCCACGTCAAAAATCGTACGATGGCGTCTCAGATTAGAAGAGTTCGATTATCAAGTAATTTACAAAAAAGGAACATCAAACACTAACGCCGATGCATTATCACGATTAGAACTTAATAAATACATACAGGAAGGTAAACTAAAATTTCCTAATACTATAGATTCAATAACCCCCGTAGGTAACAAAAATAAATTAGATAGTGAATTAGCTACTCCTATCGAAAACAAATTAAAAAATAACAAAGCATATAACGATGAATTCGCTATGCTGTGTAATATTAATACTGAAGAAACCAGCTTCAATAGTGTTAAAAATACAACAAAAATACCTGAATCCAATTCAGCATTAAATGAATTCGTTCATCAATTAATTCTACAAGTGGATCCAAACCACATAGAAATGTACGAATCAGCGGAAGTCTTATACAACAAATATACCCGCAACACAATCAAAAAATTTAAGTTCTCAAACATGGATATCATCGTAATCTTAAACAGCTATACTAACACAAGATATCTCACCGCACTTTTTACGGATGATATCACATTTCAAACAGTACAACAGGAATTCAGCAAGGATCCCCAATTAAAAATTATACGTGTAGCTACAAGAAAAACAGATGTGCCAATGGAGGAAGAAGAAATGGTAATAAAAAACATCCACTTGCCATACCACAGAGGAATAAAAGAAAATTATGAAAAAATCAAACGTACCTTTTATTTCCCAAATTTAAAACAAAAAATAGCAAAATTCATTCAGAATTGTGAAATCTGTAACAAAAATAAATACGAACGACAACCAGTCAATGTAAAATTTAAAATTTCACAAACCCCTCAAGGTCCCATGGAAATAGTCCATGCAGACACATTTGCTCTCAGAAGTAAAAATTTCTTAACGATCATAGATAAATTTAGTAAATTTATCTCCATTTTCGAACTTCAAGATAGAAGATCTCAAACTATGATCCAGAACTTTCTCAAATTCTTTTCACAAGAAGGAATCCCAAAATTGCTAGTATTAGACTCAGCAACGGAATTTAGCTCTGAATTATTCCGCAATTTCACAGAAATGATGAAAATTAAGTTACACATAACTACGGCAAAATCATCAACGGGTAACTCACCCATAGAACGACTCCATTCAACCTTAACGGAGCTCAGTAGGATCATATATCAACAAGATCCGAATAAAACAATAACACAGGTGATGAATGAGGCAGCCTTCGCCTATAACAATTCAATTCACTCTACAACCAATCTTACACCATTCGAACTTCATAAAGGGCATATTTTAATAAAAAATATACCTGAAGACATGGCCAATCAATCAAACGAATACCTTAACGGAATTCGAAACGATTACTCAAAAATAGCAAAACATATTGCAACCCTGAACGAAAAATCAAAAACAAAAACAATAGAAACTCTAAATAAAAATCGTTCAGATCCTAGAGTATTTCAACAAAACGAAATAATTTTCGAAAAATCTACCACTAGGGACAAGTTAGTTCCAAAGTTTATTAAACACACAGTAACAAAAAACAAAGAAGTAACAGTAAACACAAATAAACGTCCGGTTCATAAGAATCGAATCAAAAAAATTATTAGCTATGGTTTAGATACAATTAATGTTTCATCTACTCCACAGCTTGGTGCATCCACAGAGCCTCGAAGTCTTCGATCTCACAACAAGTAAAGGCCTGATAGCATTAAAACTGGGAGAAGCAAGAGTGATCACAGGTTACTCAAAACTCTTTCACATAATCGAATTAAACGATTTAGAACAAAACTATAAAAATATCGAAATAACAATTCAAACTTTAGAATCAATAATGAAAGAAAAAAATATAAAGAATATCACTCTTTTACGTATTCTCAAAAGGAAATTAGCACAAGCTAAAAGATCCCTTACCAATATTTTACCTAATTATCCAACACGATTCAAACGAGGAATTTTTAACCCGTTAGGAACCTTTATTAAAGCCATCACCGGTAATTTAGATCAAAATGACTACGAAACTATCCAAAATTCAATAACACGTTTAGATGACGGACAATATAAAATTAATGACCAATTTAACAAACAAATAAAAATTAACGCATTAATAATAGATCGATTTGAAGAAATCACAGACCAAATAGACAATATGACAAACATTCTTAATAAATATCTTAAGGAAATAGATAAAACTGATAAAAAATTACTTGAGCAAGCACTCATGACTCATGCACAATTTTGCATAGAGGATAATATTTTAATCCTATCAGAACAGATCAACGAAGTTCACGAGATTTTGACATTTGCCAAGGTAGGGATAATTTCTAGACATATTCTTGATAACACCGAAATGAGTTACGTAATTGAAGATTTAGATAAAAGTCAAATAAAAATTAAATCGGAAGAACAAATTTATTCCTTATTACAACTTAAAGCATATTACAACAATACCGATCTTGTAATACTTATTGAAATTCCACAATTTTCACAAGATATTTTTAATTATTTTAAAATAAAAACATATCCTATTAACAATTATACAATTAAACAATATACTAATACCCTAATATCCAATACCCAAAAATATATGTTAATTAATCAGCTATGCCAAACGATAGAACAAGTATTTTACTGCCAACAAGAACAAGTACAACCCAACAACAACAGTTGTATACCAAATATTATAAACAACAAAGATGCAAATTGCGACGCAATACAAACAATAAATCAGGATGATATAGAATTCCTACATGATGAGTACTTATTCATCAAATCCACAAATGGAACCAAAATTCAAACAACCTGTGAAATCAGCAATGCAATGATTAAAGGAATAAAACTACTACATTTCCAAAATTGCAGTATCATAGCAGGAGGAAAAACGTTTACGAATGATCAAACACGCAGAATCCAACGCTCACAAATCATCCAACCGTTCGATAATATATTTATTAACCTTACAAAGGAAGAAATTTTAGATATACCATATTTAACTAAAAATACAATCAAAAATTTGGAAAAAATTCATCAAACGCAAAAGAAAACTATTACATATACACATACGATAGCATCGTCAACTCTAATCACCATCATTATAATCATAATAATTCTATTCTTTCTTTTCAAAAAATATAAAGGTTCTATACAAAAAATTAAGCAGCAATTTACAGCTACGGTAGCTGAAAGCGCTGAGGACAGCTTCAATCCTAGTGGGGAGGAGTTATGTACATTAGCACGTACACCACCAGTGACTCATGTATCCAAGTCAACATCAGACTTAAATAAACATCCGATAATTAAATAGTAAAACGATTAATAAGCAGTAGTTGATATTCAATCTTGAATATCATATTCTTTTTATTATATAAAATCATTATTGTAAACATCTTTTTATTATATAAAACCATATTGTAAACATTTCTTATTGTATTAAACTGGTTCAAACTAAATAATAAAGCTCATAGTCAGCATAATCAAATAATATAAAATACGAACCAAATACAAAACCGATAGCATTTATAATTGTAACGTGTTGTATTAATAAAGTATTAAAAGATAAAATCTATTTTCTTTCACTTAAGAATAGAACGTTAAAGGGAACGCTCCCATCCGATTAAAATAAATATTGTTACGGTCCACACCATAACTATATATATATTCTTTGACAACGGGAGCCCCCCTCTGCCGAAAAATGATTAAAGTTTTTCAGGGTGTGTTTGGGCACAAACTGAAGCCTATCATCTCTAGTTGCTGAAGCAGTGTATGGCAGTTTTTGAAAACGGATGACGGCGGACCAATATGGCGGCGACCACCTCTGAGATTGAAGTCTTATCTAGATTACGCTCGCCGAAGTTAAATTAAAATTATAGGAAAAGCTTATAACTATGTATTTTTGGTTGCGTGAGGCAGTCCAAAGCGGGAATTGCCATTTTGGAATATTTTTTCTAATAATTATTTTTTTTTTTTTTTAATTTCTGGGTTTATGTATACGAGTATGTCCTGATCACACATACAGTCGTTGGAAATATTATTTTTTACCTTAGTTTTGTGTTATTTTTCTTGTATTTTTTTTGTGGCAAATTGAATTTGGGTTGCTGTTGAGATTGAAAATAGCGAAAGAAGAATTCACTGCGAAATTGTGTCATTATTTTTGGGCGATTATCGCTCGGTGTGAAGATAAACCCAGTTTTATTTCGGTATTGGAGATCCTTACCAGTATTTCGAAGTTGATTAAGTCCAAGCAAGTTCTCAACCAACATTAAAACGACATTTAAGAGTATTGTTTTGTTTAATTATTTTGGTTTGATCTCGATTGTGACGTACTTCTGTAACTTTTTTGTTTTTTTTATTGTTGTTGTTTTGGAATAATACTTACCTGATCATTGAAGATAATTAAAGCTTACAAATACTTATGGACTAATTTAACCTAATACATTTGGTTATGGACATGATTTTGTTAGACCCGCTTGAAGTAGATTATGAACTAAAAATCCGCAAGTTTCTCACTAGTGTGAAGTTTATGACAAAAAATTTTGACAAAATATAAAAACGCGTTAGTGTTAGTAAATGTAAAACCTAACAAAAGCCGAATAAAACAAATTACAAAAACTAAAACCATTTTGGTAAATGGTAACGCAGACCAGTGTATGCCTTCACAGTGCATGTGCATGTAGAGATGGTTTGCATAAAAAAAAATATTTTCACGCCGCTTTGAACGAATGAAATTTTCAAAATTGCTCTACTCAAAAAAAAGGTGAAAGTGAACGTTTGATGACCATTTACAGACAACCGTAGAAAAGGCTACGCGTATCTGAGTATGCCATCGTATTGTATGTACCTTTAGGGATGTTTTGGGTCATACGAAACATTTGCGCGACTCGTCAAACGGTTTTTATGAATTTTTCAAACTGCTCTACTAAACAAATGTGGTGGTGTGCGTTTGGCTGCCATTGACACGCAATCGTAGAGATGGCTACGCGTATCTGAGTATGCCATCGTATTGTATGTACCTTTAGGGATGTTTTGGGTCATACGAAACATTTGCGCGACCCGTAAAACGGGTTCTATGAATTTTTCAAACTACTCTACTAAAAAAATGTGGTGGTGTGCGTTTGGCGGCCATTGACACGCAATCGTAGAGATGGCTACGCGTATATGAGTATGCCATCGTATTGTATGTACCTTTAGGGATGTTTTGGGTCATACGAAATATTTGCATTAAATATTTGCAATAAATATTTGCAATAAAGGTACATACAATACGATGGCATACTCAGATACGCGTAGCCATCTCTACGATTGCGTGTCAATGGTTCTCAAACCCTCAGTTATTTTAACTATGGGTTGAAACTGTTGTAAGGTTTCTTGTATAGCGTTACACTTTTACTAATACAATCACATATTTTGTCATTTGTCATAAACTTCCCGTTAACAAATTTCTCTCGACGGAAGGTACTCGGAATCGTATCCACGAATTAAAAGCACGCTAGGAGGTCGAGTGCGTGGATGAGTCAAAGGTACCCATTATTGATAAAGAGGATGACAACGAGTTTGATAGTAGCATAAGCCAATTGAAGGATTTGGCAAGCGCACTAACGGCACATAAGTGAAAACGAAATTGTTATTCGGAGTGAAAACACTTAGGGGTGGAAAAGGTAGAGGGGAGGTGCAGGCAGCAAGACTAAAAAGGGCAAGCTTATCCCAAAGACCTGGCACTTTGACACCATATGTACCTGGACTGTCCCTTAACGATTTTTTGATGTTTGATGTCATATGCGCACGAGCTGAAGAAATCTCAAAGGAATAGGTGTTCCACTCGGTGTTTTATATTCTGACTAGCAGAGCGCTAGTATGGTATCAGTCAAACTATTAATGCCTACATGACTTGGATTAATTGGTTGAGGGGCAGGCGAACGAATTTATACCGCTTGGCTATGATATGATGATTTAAGATGAGGTCTAGTTGCGGATTCAGCATGAGCGGGAATCATTTTCAACATATCTGGCGAGTAGAGACTCACATACCTTAGAAACTACGAACCGAACAAACACAACATATTGAGTAAGGAAGACCGCGACACTCGGGTAATAATGGAAAGTTTGGTAAGCTTGGAAGATGATGCTCGGCCCCATTATGAGGTGGAGATTCTTGGGTATATTCCATCATAGGATTACTTGACTCAAGAGCCACATGTATTATCTTAGGTGGCGATGTATATCCTCTCTTGGAAAAGTTAGGATTCAACCTAATTTCAATATATACCGCTATCAAGGAGGCGGATGGTTGCAATGAACATTTTGCGGATATATGTACCTTTTGTCACGGATAATAAATATTCCTCGAGAATTATTTCTTAGTATCGATTTCTGGGATGCTTTTGGGATTAGATCCTCGATTGAACTCGTTGACGATTTTAACCCCTACGCTGATTCAAACGATGCTGTGGTAGAATATGATGTATCTGATACGCATTCCCTTAGCGTTTCTCAGTTGAAGGCTCACGATGCGACATAGCCGATGAGTTTATCGTTACTACGCCAGACAAGCTTAGTTGCACAGAACTGATTCAACACAACATCGAGACAGGAGAGGCTAGAGGCATCTCTCTATATATTCAAAAGGAACTGGATAAAGAGCTTGATTGAATGGTTAAGTTGGGAGTGGTAGAATTAGCTGAATCAATAGAGTGGTCTCATCCTGTGGTTTGTGTCCGAAGCCCTCAGGAAAACTCCGGTTATGTTTGGATGCCCACAAGTTAAATGAATTCACTGCGAAAGATACCTACCCACCGTCCTATATCAATTGAATCTTAGAGAGATTGTCTGAGCTAAGAGTATTGTAGAATACCCTTTGGATTGTGTAATGCGATTCAGACACTTTGCCGATTAATGGATAAGGTTCTTGGTGTAAATTTAGAACTCAGAGTATTTGTTTATCCCGATGACATAATTTTGATGTTCCAGACGTTTGAAGAACGTATGCAGTTGCTGAAAGAAGTAGCTCAACGTCTGAGGAAAGCGAATCTTACAATTAGTCTCAAAAGGTCGAAATTCTGTTTGTATGAGATCAAATACCTTGGGTCTATTCGGGTCGAGCACGGTCTACGAGTAGACCCCGAGAAGATTATCGGCATTTTGAATTTTTCGACACCCAAATCGGTTAAGGATGTACGCAGATTAATAGGTATGATCGCTTTCATGAGCCAAACGCTCTCATCAACTCCTCGAAAGTACCAGGCCACAGAGAAAGAGTGTCTGGCCGTAGTGTTAGCCATTGAAAAGTTTTGGCCTTATATTGACGGAGTTAAGTTTAGAGTAGTAACAGAGTGTACTTCATTGGTATGGCCGCGTAAATTAAAGGATCTAGCATCATGATAACCCAGATGGGCGATGCGACTTCAACAACACGACTTCGATCTGTTTCACCGCTAAGGCAAAAATTAACGTCGTCCCAGATACCTTGTCTAGGGCGATGGAGTTGGTTGTTGAATATGTACACGCTGCGCAGGACGACCTGGATTATCAAGGATTGCTTGAGAAGGTCAAAGCAAATCCGAAAAAGTACCCAAATTTTCAGATAGACAAAAACCGTGGGTTTCTTTGAGTATGACTGGAGGCTTTACGTGCGTGGTGATCCACTTGCGGCTCACTTGGGTTACTATAAGGCTTTAAAACGAGTTCAGACTACTTAGTTTTGGCCATGAACAGTGTCAATGGCCAAAACACGTATCATGGTGTCAATTCAACAAGTATGGTAATGAGATTTCGAATGTTCCCATGGGGGAGCCTAAAAATGCAACACAGCCTTGGAAGATGGTGGCTGTTGACTACATGGGACCTTTCCCACGTTCCAAAGCTGACAATCGGTATCTATCGGTGATAAACGAAATTAGTTCGAAATTCATGTTTCTCAAGCCCGTGAGAAAAGCTGAAGTGGTATCATTGACAAAATTCATGGAGGAGTCGGTTTTCCTGACTTTTGGAGTACCATCGACGCTGATTTCAGACAGTGGGAGCCAATTTCTGGCTCGGTTTCTGTCCTTTCCTAATCCAAGCTCTTACTGGAGCAAGCGTTGGATCCTTCTCCTGCTCTTCGTCGACACTCTTCGTTGTCCACCTTTCCGGCACCTCCACGCCAATCCGATCAAGGCTACTAATGCCCTCCTTATCCTCAATTTTGCTGCATTTTTCACATCTTGGTGCACCAGACCTCCTTTGTTAGACTATTTGCTTTACCATGCACTCTACCTTTCCTGATGTTGAAAGTGTAGTTCTGCAGTCGTTCTATCCATCACGCCACCTATCCTTCTGGTTCTTTAAACTGCATTAGCACTTTTGAAGTAGAGTGGTCCGTTCCAATTAGAAACTGTTCACCATACAGGTTTTAGTGGAAATCTTTAACGCGTTCCACGACGGCCAGTAATTCTTGTCAGGTTACACAATAATTTCATTCTAACCTGGATAGAATTCTGCTGAAGTAGCAAATCACTAGTTTTTCTGGTCCATGTTGTTGAGACAAAACACCTCCAATTTCCACGTTGCTGGCATCCGTGTTCAAGTTGGACAGCCGAGGACTTTCCAATATTGGTGTCTTACATAATGCTGTTTTTGGCAGGTTTCCGTCCGCTGGAAAGGGTGACTTATCTCGGTGAGTTTGTGCAGGATGGCAGCTATATACGAGAAGTTTGCGACACATCTCCGGTAGTATGAGCAGAGTCCCAGAAAGCTTGTAACCTCATGCACATTCTTGGCACTGGCCAACGTCTTACTGCTTCTATTTTTTCTGGATCAGTGCGAATTCCTTTCTCCGACACGGTGTGCCCCAACTACTTCACTTCGTTCTTGAAAGGTGCACACTTGTCCGAGGTCACTTTCATTTCCGCAGCCTGTATACACCGTAATAATTCACACAGATTTTTGAGGTGTTCGTCGAAACTTTTCCCGATTACAATGATGTCGGCTAAGTAAACGAGACATGTCTTCCAGTGCAGCCCCCTAAAAATTTGCTCCTTCAGTCTCTCGAACGTAGCTGGTGCATTGCATAGGCCAACTGGCATAACGGTGAATTGCCATAGACCGATGCCCGTAGAAAATGCTGTTTTCTCTCGGTCTTCCAATATCCACTCTTCAAGTCAAGAGTGCTGAATAACGTTGATTGTGAGAGTGTGTCTAGTATATCATCTATCCTGGGTAATAGGGTGCTATTCTTCTTCGTGACATCATTTAGTTTTCGGTAGTCTACGCAAAACCTCATTGACTCGTCTTTCTTTTGCACTAGAACTACCTGTGAACTCCAAGGACTGTTGGATTTCTCAATGTTTTTATCCCGGAACATCTGTGCATTTCCCGTTTTGATTCTATGCTGTACCACCTCCGTTGGCTGTATTCATCCTTGCTGCTTGGGTATACTAGAGTTGGGTAGACTGAGTCTCCCTTAGAATAACTATGACTTCGTTTCCTGCATCAGTAAGGCCCAGAGGGATTTAAATATTCTGCCATCGTAGGAAGGACTCCTTCATGTCGAGCGATATTCTGTGTTCTGTCATGAATCCAATCCCATGCATTCATCTCTAATGTTCGCCATAATAAACTTATGACGAAAATTGAGTCTCCCTTCGTTAGCAGCTTTCAGGCGATATCGAATCTCTGGATTAATGGCTTATCTCGTTACTATATCTGGTCTTATCACATATCTTGATGATGTTTATTGTTCCTTCGACGACGAGACTGTGGTTGTTTCGCATTAGCTGTGCAACTATGATGGTGGCCCTGGGGCTGGCGGAATTTAATTTAACGGCTGCATGCCGTTACTACTTGAAGGGTCTCCTTCAGAGTTGGTAACCCTTGTTGGCGTTTCTTTGCTCGACTCGTATGCCGGACGAGGATTTTG
Source organism: Tipula helvola (assembly GCA_963556165.1). Lineage (NCBI taxonomy): Eukaryota > Metazoa > Arthropoda > Insecta > Diptera > Tipulidae > Tipula > Tipula helvola. The sequence goes on along the minus strand of OY744481.1, from coordinate 149,959,530 downwards.
CTCTGCTGTATTTACCCTCGGAGCTCGGCATGTTCTAGCAAAGTGTGCTCTTTGATTGCATCTATAGCACCTTGGTCCGGATACTGCTGCTGTAGTCCTCGATATTTCTTCCTTAAATGCTTTTAAGGACTCCTTGATCATAGCCTGAATTTCCAATTTAGCCTCTGTACAGAGATGTAACTTCAGTGTATCATCTGGCACCGCATTGATAAATGCATCCACATATGCTAGCTTTGCAATCCGATTGATTTCTGCTTCCAATTGTTGTAGACTTGCACCTTTAGCTTGCCTGCGGTTTTGTAGTTGTATTTTATGAAGCTCCTGTACATGGGAGTCTCCGTATCGTAAATTTAATGCGTTCATCAGTTGCTCGTAGTTCTTTTGCGATTCTGGTAGACTCTGGATGGCTTTACCCCTTAATGCCAAAATTAACTCTTTAACTTGATATCTGCTCCGCGTTCCATTTATTAGTTTTGGCCGCTGTCGTGAATTACACTTTGAAATTTGGCCAAGAAGACTCCCCATCAAATACTTGTGATGGCATCTTCTCCGTTAACGTTTTCTGTAAGCTGCCACCTTTTGTTCCCTGCGTGCTTCCTCCACCTGAATCACTGTTTCAAGCCGTAATTGTAAATCTGTAATTCATCTTGTTGACATCCATTTTTAACACCTGAGTTTTCCTGATTGCAAAATACCACTTCTATTTGACTGTACTGTGATCTGTCCGTTTGCCACTGTTGGGGGCTATGACATCAGATTTTTTAATTGTAATAAAAACATTGGCTACGACGAGCATCGAAACCATCGACCTTTTCGATTAAACCACGCGCCAACCATCGATATATATATCTACCAAGATCGGAAATGAACTCAACTCGGTCAACGTCTACATTGTACGGCTGATATTGGTGAAAAATGGGTGAGCGGATACGATTAAAGGAAAGAGTCTGACATTTGCTCATGTTCAGAGCCAATCTATTGTTAATTGACCAACTGAAAAATCTATTTAAGTCCTTCTGCAACTTTACGCAATCAGATATACCAGCAACACGGGCGAAAATTTTCATGTCGTCTGCGAAGAGGAGACAGTTAGCAAACTCAAAGCATTGAACAACATCGTTGATAAACAATGAAAACAACAATGGGCCAATGTGACTAACTGCATGATACAATTGGGAGTAAGAACCAAAGAATCTAACGGAATGCCAACGATCAGAAAGGTAGGAACGCAACCATTTAATAGGAATGAGCTGGCAATTTAGACTCTCTAACTTACTAATAAGAATAGAGTGGTCAATCATATCAAAAGCCTTGGCAAAATCTGTATAAACAACGACGAGCTGCCGTCTGGAATTTAAACTATCAAATAAATCACTGTAAAATGAGACCAAGTTAGTTACTGTGGACCTACCAGGATAAAATCCATGCTGTGCCGGAGAAATGAAATTCTTAGTATGGAATTGCAAGATTTTATGAACCATAGACTCAAACAGCTTGGGTAAGATGGAGAGAATGGCGATCCCACGGTAATTACTCACATCACTTCTTTTACCCGCCTTGAAAATTGGATGAATATAAGAAATCTTCCAAGGATCGGGGATACAAAGAATGATGCTTATTACGTCGTTTCTCAAGCAACACCAACTGATTATTATACCATGGCTCCCGACGGCCGTTTTTATTTGTTTTCACCCGCGGAATATACTTTTCGATACTACATTTGAGAAGATCGTTGAACCTCAATACTGCACAGTTCAAATTTCCACCGTGTTGTAAAAAGTCCCAATCAGAAATGTTAAAAAATTCATTCAAGGATGTGTAGTCAGCCTTTCTAAAATTAAAATAATAATCATTAGAGACATAGTTATTTATACAATTGGAATGAAAAATATTTATCATAATTAATACACACATTTTTAAAATTTTTTTTAAAAACACTTGTTAAATATTTCGCAAAATTACAAAAGGTTTAAAAAATCACTCGATCGATTTCGGCTTATTAGGCCATCATCAGGAGTATCTACTAAACTGTATCATAATTGGTACGTGGTAGATGCTCTCATAACCAGTGAAGTCCGGACACACAGAAATCTCGGCATGCATAACATCATTAGCAAATAATAGATCGAGGAATTTCCCCTGATTGTTGCCAATACGGTTGAGCTGCGTAGTTGAGATGGTAGCAAAGTAATCGATGATAGCCAATGCCCTCTCATCAGTAGAAGATGAAGAAAATACGCCGTCCACATCGTCCCAAGATATCATGGGTAAATTAAAGTCACCCACAATGATAAGTTGATTGCTAGGACGGGCTAGAGGCATAACAGCTGAGTCGATATATGTAGTTTTTTTTTTTTTTTTTTTTTTAAATTAGGGTGGGTGTTAGCAGCCCAGAGCACTGCAACCATTGAGGCCTATTGTGCGTCCCTAGAGGTTCTTAGTTGAAATGTAGGTCTATATCCTTGATAAACGCCGCTACCTGATGCATATCCAGTGGGTCGGCATTAGGCCACTGGATTGTGTATGCATTGAGAAACTTGAATCTTTTTAGGATGATAGCATCGCATGTGAAGAGTACATGTTCCGATGTCTCCTTACTGCAATTACAAAATCTGCACTGGTCCGTAAGGGACTTTCCCATTTTATATAGATGGCCATTAAAAGGGTCTCTGCCTGAAAAACTGTGGGGGAGCTGTCCAGCGGTATGCATAGTTCCCGGTCAGGCCCAACTATCCCTGCACCGGTACCCCCGTCCGACTTTGACGCGTCCGTATATCATACAGAAGCATGGCGGGGGAGGGAGGAGATAATATTCTCTAGCAGTGCCCTATCCGGCAACCTGATGTTAAAATTCCTCCGACAATCGATTGTATTTACTATCAAATCTGATAGTTGGATCAATTCCTCCTTGAGATTGAAATTATGTAGGATATTGTTGTGTCCTGGCCTCATGGTTTTAATTTTTTCAGTGATTTTTCAGACTCAGACCTCTTGAACCGGCTACTTTTTAATGTGTAGGTGCAGTGGTGAGAGCCCCAGTATTCTCTCAAGGGCAGCTGTTGGACAAGTCCTCATTGCTCCAGTTGCCCCTACACAAATTAACCTTTGGAGCTTGTCCAGTATTCTTCGTGCACCAGTCTGCTCCGTCTTAGGCCACCACACAAACGCCGCATAAGAGACCATAGGTCTTATAACGGCCCGGTAGAGCCAAACCAACATTTGTGGGCTCAGTCCCCACGTTATTCCAATCATTCTTTGGCAGGTAAAGTAGGCCTATTGGCCTTGTTTGTTATATGCTTTAAGTGGGGATTCCATGTCAGTTTATGATCAAGTACGACACCCAGCTATTTAACCTCCTTTGAGAGTTGGTGAGTTACCCCCCCCCCTCTCCCCCAAAGCTATTGACGAGAGGGCAGTTTTTCTCCGGTTAGTAAAGAGAGTGCAGCTGATCTTATTAGGATTTACCGTAAGGCCCACCTCCGTGCACCAATCAGTTACTACCTCAAGGGCTTGTTTCATTTTTTCCCCTACTGTATCAGCGAATCTGCCCTTAACTATCAAGACTAGGTCGTCCGCATAGGTAATGTTTGAGAAGTCTAGATTTCTCAGTCATGTGAGTAAATGATCCATCACAATCAGCCGTAACAGGGGAGAGAGGACGCCTCCCTGGGACAGCCCTTGGTGGCCGCTATAGTAATGGTTTTGTCTCAAAAGGAGGCCGTAATCCTACCTGGTTATGGTTGTCTCTCCATCTGATTTCCTTACAGACCCCAAGGGATTCCTGTGCTCCAAATAGAGTGCCTTCTGTAGTCGACACATCTGTAGCTTGTCTATTTTTTCACAGAAGTCTCTCCAGCTTAATGTTTTGCTCTTCCTGAGGGCTTTGTTATACTGGGTAAGGGAGTACTGATAGGTAGTCCAATCGTTCGTCCTCTTAGCCCTATTAAAAAGTTTACGGACATTTCGTCTCATGTTTTCCAAGTTTTGGTACCACCAAGGAACATCCCTTGTGCCTCTGATATGCACAAGTGGTGAGCTTGAGTGGTAGGCATTGATTATTGCCTCTGTAACTTCATTCGCTACTCTGTCGAGATCTTCGACAGAGTTTATCAAGGTCTGCAGACCAGTTAGGTTATCTAAAAGTATATCGTTATAGACTGACCAGTTGGTGCGTTTGGGTATCCTTACCACCAACTCTTGACTCGAAAGGATATTGATATTAAACCTGATGTACATATGATCTGAGAGGGAAGCTTCCTTGGACACATGCCAGTCGGGAATTACACTGGAGGTACCCATGTCAGACAGGATAAGATCCAGTACCTTCCTCCTAACTGCATTCACAAAGGTCGCATCACTCCCTTTATTATTTACTGCTAAGTTGTTACTAAGACAGAATTCAAAAAGTTGCTCACCTCTTAAATTAGTGTCGCTGCTTCCCCAGACTGCATGGTGTGCATTAGCGTCGCAACCAATGATACATTTTTGGTGATGAATCATGCAATAATTCACGAAGCTCTGTATCAAAGCTGGAGGGGGGTCATTCTCAAACCCTGGAAAATATGCGGAAGCGATGTTAATCATCCTCCTGCCACCTTTAGGTAAGGGTATTTTAATTGAAACAGCCATGATATCCCTAGAAATAAATTGATTAATAGAGAATATATTGGGCCTTGAGCCACAGAGAATTGCTGTCCTAGCTTACCTGTATTGGCCCTGTATGAGCGCTATGTCCCAGTCATTGATCATGAAAAGACGATTTAGGTTGTTTGTTGCCGCCTTCGATCGATGCAGATTAATCTGCACGAACCTCAGTTTTGCTGTTGTTGTTGTTTTGTTCTTGTGTACCATTACTGTATCACGGCCCCATACTGTCCTTCTTAGGCTCCGAAGAGCCTAGTATCCCTATAGGTTGCTGAAGTGCCACCCTACCTCTAGGAGTCAGACCATGGCTTTTACCCTCCTTCTCTGGTCCGGTTTGATTGGTTTCTCTGTTCCGGGGGTGACAGGTTTCCTGTCCTCCTCCGGCCCAGTGACCCCACCACCGCAGCCAGAGTTCCCAGCCAAAGCTAACCTTGACGAGACGGGCAGATTCGGCTCCGCCGCCTTTCCCCTGGCTGCATCCCCCACCCCCTCCTTCTTTGGGCGGAAGTGAACAAAGCCAAACATCCAGTTCACTCTGTAGTTTGATCTTTTGAGTGTTTCCGCCGTTTTGTGTGAGACAGACATCGTGACTTGAAGTAGGTCGCCTTCTCGCTCCTTCCTCGAAATGATTCTCCAGTCTACTCCTCTTAGGTCCTTATTTTGGACCGCCAGACAACGCAGTATTTTCTCATTTGTTACCTTACCACCACGTGGCAGGTAAACAAACATAATTTTTGGACGAGGCAACTCCTCCTCCCCAGCTGCCTTCAGGGATGCTCCGTCCCATGGTTTGAGTGAGGGCAAAGTGACCCTAAGCCACTCTGCTGTATCTTCATCGGCACAGTTCACGGTAAACCACCCGTTTCTGGTGCGACATCCCAGGAAGTTTGGGCTGACACCATCTAGCGGCAGCTCCGCCACTGTGTCCATGATAGCATCTTGTATGGCCAGGATCTGTGCAATGCCCAGTTTAACCTCTGGGAAGCCTTGGTCGATAATCTCTACCTTGATGGCCTTCACCGCACTACTGTAGGTATTGGCCGTGTCGGCCCTGTTCTCGGAGCAACTCTCCTTATTGTCGCCCTCTGTGACATCTTTAGGGTCGGCTTCCAGTGCCTTCGGTGACGGACTGGAAACTTTCCCTCTCTTCGGTGCCATCCCAAGTGGGGTAGCGTCGTCATCCGACCTGCTCCTTTTAATTGCCGGGACAATTCTGTCCCTGATCTTTTCCTTGCATTGTTGCAAGGCAGCGTCGCGGGGGACCCCTGACCTAATTAGATGCGACAGACGTCTCATCGCGGTCCCACTAAGGCGTGTCCTCCTCTTAACCTCGAGCTCCAATTCCTCAAGATCTTTTCCTATATCGGCCGTTGTCGACGTGGATAGGGTATCCATTTCAGGCATTAGAATGCTATGGGTTGGAGAGCCCTCCACTGCGTCCGTGGTAAGTTTTACAATTTGATTTTTGATCTCAGAAGCAGGGCCTGACTGGTCCTTGGCATCTTCTGTTTGAGGAATGAAAGGTCCACCACGGCAGCGCCTCTTACCGTGGTAAGGGTGATTGAAACCGGAGGTCGCCTGGTATCCGGAGTTCCGTGCTCGCGACCAACTAACCCATGATCATTCATCCTTCGGCGCACGTGTCTCACCTAACATTTGTTTTTTTTTCAAGGTTAATGCCATCCTTTAGCGTCAAACTTTAGCCTGTTGTTCGGTAAAACGAGCCAACAGTTACCGGAGGCCACCACGAGCAGGTAGTACGTACACTTGCGAATCACGCTCAGGTTACCCCTCGCGCAGATCGTGGGCCCACAGCCAGGACTGCCTAAAACATGACCAAAACAGCCTGCTGGGGCTCACCCTAAAGGAAGATTACGGAGCTGGTGAACAGCTTTATTCCCCCCTTCCTAAAGATGCTGGACCTCCAGTCGATATAGTTGATAATACACGGCGACTACAACAATCGAAGTATTATTGAGACTGGCCAATAATAATATTGAGACTGACTCGAACAGCAAGCACGTCTAGGCTATGATGCCATGCAGTCACATCACTAGGAAACGAATTCTTTACCGCAATCAAAACACCACCACCTTTACGACTAGTGTCAAAGTTGTATCTATCCTTTCTATAAACAACATAATCGGATAGAAAGTATTTTTTGGAGAACATATTTATCGTAAGCCAGGTTTCGCTGATTATTATGACGTCATAATTGTTGTCCAATACGCCTAAACGAAAAACCTTAGCTTTACATCGAATGCTGGAGGCATTGTGGTAGTATATCGAGGTGAAGTCGTTATTGATGTTGTTGGAACGTTAGAGTAGCTCCGTTTTTGGTTTTTGTGAATAATTTACAAATGGGCGGATTAACACACCACGAGGCCACATATCGGGACTGTTTAGCTTATTAAAATGAGCATCCTTTAATCCAATTTTAAATGAAATAAACGTAATGGAATTGTCAATTACCCGGCCCTTTGCAAGTAATAACCTACAATCCACTTAGTCAGGCGAGTACTCATCAAGTTTAGTTTGAATATAGCCTACAAGCATTTCCGGTGAAACGGATGGATCGATTTCGCTTATATACAAATATTACTTCGGTCTAAAAAGACCAAAGTATTGAAATCCTGTCAAAAATGAGCAAAAATTTAGTTGGTCCAAAACCACCTTTCTCGACGTTTTGAAAATCCCTGAGTCCGAAAATGCAAAAAAAAAAAATGTCCGTCCGTCTGTCTGTGTGTCTGGACGTCTGGACCCATGGTATCTCGAGAACGGCTTGTCCGATTTGGATTTTTTTTCGCCAATCTGTTTCTATGGTCAAGGTGGAGATTTGAAAAGCTTTTGGAGACTGTACGTCAAGGGGGTGGGGTACCTGCCATACGAATTGACCCAAAATACCTGCTTCTATAAATATTTACGATTTTTTTATATATGCTGGTTTGATTATTGAATTGGGCATTGAATTTGAAATTGATTTGATGACTAAGTTAGGGGTCAATTGGCGGGTTGAGTTGAAGTTGAGTTGGAGTTGAGTTGGGGTAGATAACAAATTGTTTATATGATAGAACTTGCCTATTTATCAACCGATTATTATGAAATTTGACATGTGTGTTGGAAATGGGATTCTTGGATAAAGGATGGAATATGGCCAGTTATACGGTTAGAAATATCAGTATAATTTTGTAAACTACTTTCGATATAAAGTTCTAGAATACGATTTTTCGTGTTAAATTGGCTGCTTGTACTCATGTTACTGAAGCTTTTGAGCTGTTTGGTTATTGTTGTATAAGTAAATATATGTTGGTTAAAATAGAAATCAATATGTACTGTCAAAATTGTCACACCAACTTTATGACAAATGTGAATGCTATCTCCATTGAAGATACCAAAGACCGAAGTTCTGATCTCCTCGTGAGGTTTCAGCCCTTTATATTGTTTTAATTATGATTTAGATCATAACAGCGATTTTGGTCGCAAAATGAGGATTGATTTGAGGATTACCGGAAGGCAATAGTATTGGTAAATTGTATTGGTGTTGAATGTGCATTTTTTCTTTCAGTTTTTCGTTTAATATGATGCAAATAAAAGAGATAAAATGACGCGAGTAACAGGGATAACATGATACAAATAAGAGGAATAAGCTCAGAAGAGAATGATTGAGAGGATGTATTAAGAGAGGCTGAGACAGAACAACAAATTCCGAAGAAAAAAAATTTAAAATATTACGAAGCGAGAGAGACTCAAAATAAAAAATATTAACCAAAAAAAACAAAAAAGCTAGAAAACAAAACGATTTTGTTTATTTTGTTTAGTATTGTGTAGAGATGTGCAGTTTCGTTACTTTTAACTAATCACGGGTACTCGTTACTTTTGACGTAATACTCGTTACTTTTTATTCGGTACAAAGTAATCACTACTCCATATAATTTGTTAAACATTTTGCGTTTTGTGTTTTGTATGTAAAAACACAAAGGTAAGGAGGAAACGAGACATAACTAGAGGAGAAAAAGAGACATAACTAGAGGAGAAAACGAGACATAACTGATTATATACGTTCGTTTCAACTCAATAAAGCGAAATAATTTTGTTTTGTTTTGTTTTGTTTTCATTTTAGTAGGTATAAAGTAACGAATATTTTTTAACCGAAGGAATCGTTACTTCGGGTAGTTAAAAGTAACGAGTATTAAATAACGAATAGTTACTACCCGCACATCTCTAGTATTGTGTTGCAACTCATGATGGTCGGTACTCCGATACGATGGTATGTCCGAGGTTGGAGAAATTTTATTCTAGCATATACACAGCAAATGAAAAAGCGACATGGTTTATTTTATTACTTTCCTTTTTAACTTGCGTAACCTTTTTTATATACAATTTTTTTTTGTTTAGAATAAAATATCCGCACACTTCGACATAACATCGTAAAGGAACAACCCTCACGAGCTGCAAGGCAACACAATACTAAAAAAATAAAAAAATCATTTCATTTTCTTACTTTCTGTTTTGGTTCCTTAATTCCTTTGTTCAAAATTTAAAAGTTAAAAATATTACGAATGGGGCCGACGAAGAATACATAAATTAAAAATCATTCATTTATGTTGCTTTTTGTTTTTTTTATTTGCGAGAAATTGTTTTGGTTACGTTTAGATATTTTGTTTTAGTTTTTTTTTAACGAATGAATTCCACTAGTAAGAAGAAAGGGAAAAATAACTCAAGGCGAGCGTAAGCACCAAAAATTTGAACCGATTCACCCGCTTGGCTTGTTTTTGATACTTACCCCATGAGAAAACGCATGAGAAAATACACTAATCCAATACAATTATTACCACCCCGGTGGCACAGTGGTTAGCATGCTTGCTTTAAGCTCCGGAGGTCCCGGGTTCGATTCCCGGCGGGTGATGAAAAAATCACGGCTGGTTAATGTTGGATCAATGAATTAATCACGCATTATCCGTTAAAAAAAAAAATTGATTACGAAACTTCAAATGAAGCGGCCAAATCCCTCTATGGGATGTAGCGCCAGCCGAAAAAAAAAAATACAAATATTTGACGGCACACAATAGCAAAATGTATATTATGCACCGTGTACATATACAAAATTCTCAATCCTCAATCCTCATTTTGCGACCAAAATCAATGTACAGATCACACAATAAACTGATAGTCACAATCAGTGTTTAAATTCATTTTTTCGTTCCCTTCTTTTATCTTAAAAAACAAAAAAATATTTTTGTTTGTTTCTTTCCCGGGAACGAAATCGAAGAAAATAAAATAGCTCTCCTCATATAAAACACAAAGATTTGGAAAGGAGAGATATTTTATTTTGTTGGATTTCCTTCCGGAGGAAAAAAACAAAACCACATATTTGTTTTCTTCTTTCGTAAAAAGAGATGTCTGTGAAGTTAGCCCGAAAATTATCCCGGAAAAGTGTGTTGGCAACACTTATATATCGTGATATAACAATATCACGATACTTTAATTGTCATCCCAGAAAAAATATGTCTGTCATGACATTATTTAGTATCAGCCCGAAAAAAAAACTATCATAAAATTTTTACGTCATCCCCATAAAACTGTCATGACATTATTTATCCCGAAATAATATTTTTACAAGATATTAAATCATGTGTATTTTTATGTGTTTTCTAGCCAATAGCTGCACATTTTCAATACGAAAACGATTCAGCTATAGTCAAATGTAAGTTGTAATCCCCTGAATTGGTGCTAAAAACTATCTTGGAACAAGTATAAGGATCCTAGATCCCTCTAAGATCCCTAGAAGTCATACAAGATATCAATTTACGAGCACGGCTTGGTATAGATTTTGTAGGACATCGATACAACTTGACTATGGCCAAAGTAAAAAAAAATTCTATTAGCCGTTAGGCAGATATAGTCCCTAGGATTAATACAAGATATCAATTAACGAGCACGGCTTGGTATAGGTTTCGTTGGACATGGATACAACTTGACTATGGCAAAAGTAAAAAAAAATTCTATTAGCCGTTAGGCAGATATAGTCCCTAGAAGTCATACAAGATATCAATTAACGAGCACGGCTTGGTATAGGTTTTGTAGGACATGGATACAACTTGCCTATGGCCAAAGTAAAAAAAAATTCTATTAGCCGTTAGGCAGATATAGTCCCTAGAATTAATAAAAGATATCACATCCGTTTTCTTCATGTGGACATCTACCAAAATTCATAAAAATAAATTGAATAATGGCATTTTTTAGGAACTAAAGGAATATTTACGAATGGGTATAAGCAGGTTAAAAAATTCCCCAAATAGGGTATTTGGTTGCATGTGTAATATACATACATTTATGAATTTTGACAGATGTTCACATGTGGAAAATGGATGTGGTATTCAAGAATAGGGCCCCTGATTGCTAATAATTGTAAATATTCAAAAGTTGAATTATAAAAACAATTTTTAATTACCGGATTGCTAAATTTTCTTTCTTCGCATTTGTGTCACTGTCAAGTGTCATTTTGTCAGTAGCATCATTTTAAGTTTTTTCCTCGAGAGGCGCTTTCACTACTTTTACAATCGTCAATCAGCAAATAAATTATAATACCTATAAACACAGAATACCCAGAAGCGACATAACGCGGTTTTTATATGGAGAAAAGTGGACTCATTTTTTTGACCTTGGTTTATAGAAGGTAAGATTTTCGGTGTTAAATTATCGTTCAGTGGCTGAAAATTCAAAATTAACATGTAAAATATAAGGTAAGAGCAAAAATTTCTTGGTCCACGTAATGTCGTTTCTGGTTGTTTATTATTCTGTGCTATAAAGGACATATCTGTCAAAAAACGGCGATAGATGGTACTGGTTTTTTTAAATTTTTTTTTTTTATTATCGAAACAAAAATGTAAGCAAAAGCAAAAAACACGAATAATAGCTGATTTACATTCAACGACTTTCGACGTCCGCAAAAAAGTTGAAACACAACATATAACAGCAAAGACAAAAAGAGAAAAAATAATCATCTGCTTAAAAAAGTCAATTGAAACCCGAGAAACAAACCCAAAAGTCGTCATCTGCATTTTTTTGCAGATGTCGAGTTTCATCTTTTTTCTGTAAAATCGTCAATTCATGAATAAATAACTATAATACGGTTACATAAACAAGAAAACCAATCATTTGTATTGGTTTATGACATTTTTTGTTTACATTTATTTTTTAATGTGTAAAAAAACGAATTTTTGATTTGACATCTGCATCTGCAAAAATCTTTGAATGTAAATCAGTCTTAAAACAGACGACTAGACATAAATTATAAAAAAAAAAAAAAATTATTTTTTATTTATGTACCAAAAATTAAAAATTGTTAAAGCTGACATCTTTAGAAGTAATCCCGCAATCAGTTTTCACGTATCAAATAATACTGCATTATCGATAAATCTGCCTATATCTTTAACCTCTAGTTTACTATGGAAAAGTATTATAGTTATGTTCGTTAATTTATAATTATAATTTATTTGCTTTGACCGCTCGCTTACTATGAAATTTATAATTATGTCGACCTTATATATTATTGTATTTTATTTGTTTATTTGATTATTATAATTTATTTGGTATTCGCCTTTAAAGCGCCGCAAGAGGCGCCACGATCGCATCTAATTAAAGGTGAACAGCAATTCTGCATTTATTTTTTAATTATTTTGTTGCTGAATACCGAAATAAATAACGAAATTGTCCAAATATCTATTTTTTTTATTACTGTTAACAAATAAATTATAATACCCTATAAAGGACATAACTAGGGCAGATTTATCGATAATGGAGTATTATTTAATACGGGAAAACATAACAATTTTTAACAATTTTTAATTTTTTGAAACATGCTCGTGAATAAACTTTGCGTGAATTGAAATCTATACCAAGCCGTGCTCGTTAATTGACATCTTGTATGACTTCTAGGGACTATATCTGCCTAACGGCTAATAGAATTTTTTTTTACTTCGGCCATAGTCAAGTTGTATCCATGTCCAACGAAACCTATACCAAGCCGTGCTCGTTAATTGATATCTTGTATGACTTCTAGGGACTATATCTGCCTAACGGCTAATAGAATTTTTTTTTACTTTGGCCATAGGCAAGTTGTATCCATCGCTTACTAAACCTATACAAAACCGTGCTCGTTAATTGATATCTTGTATGACTACTATGGACTATAGTGGTTATACTTTGTTGAACTTCAAAATAATCAAATTATTTGAATAAGTGGATATTGTAATGGTAATCCAGTGTAAATTACAGTCTGCTAATAAATTTTTAAAATACTGAAAATATTGAATTTATTTATAATTATTCGTATGTACCTAATAGTGTTTTTATTAATCACATACAAACAACTATTTCATTTCGTTTTACTTTGCTTACTCAATTTCTACGACATATTATATATTTTCTTTCGTTATAGTTTTCATAATACGCTAGTTACATATAATATATTAGTATTACCATATTTAACTATAATCGTTTTCTGGGATTTTTTTTCGGGCTAATTTCACAGAGGTCAAAAAGAGAGTAAATAAAGGAACGAAATTTGATCACAATGTATTTTTTCTACGATAGTGCAGTAACCTATACTTTCGATGATGATTTTTGAATTTAAATTATATAAGAAAAGGAGCCTTTGCGTCGTATACTAAAATCGTGTGGAAATATTCTCATTACACAACGATTTCTTAATATTGCTACACGATTTGTGAAAACCCAAATGTTTTAATGGTTTAATCAATTTGTGTTGATCCGTACAAGTTTGTAATTTTTTATGTTTCTACTTATTTATAAATGTTACAGGGCTATTTTATCGTAGAAAAAATAGCGTGTATAGCTCGTGTGAAAATGAGTCATTGCAATACTCAAGTGATTGCAGCCCTCGCTATCGCTCAGGCTGCAAATTTCACTTTCGTATTGCAATGACTCGTTTTCTTCACTTGTTATACAATATACTATTATATTAATCAATTATAGATTATTGTGATGATTGCATTAAGGCCACACTGATTAAAAACAAAATAATATAAAATAAAACACGTCTGATGCGTTTGAAGTACGACGATTGAATTTTGAATGCAATGAGTCTGTCTCTCAATTAATTGTGTTCTAAATCGCTCTGCGATACTTTAAGCCAACATTCCTTAGTGTTGTTATTATTTGTATTCAATGTAATTAATTGAGTAATTTAACCCACAAAAGTATAGCTGTCTACAGTTTTTCCGAAATTTTCCTGATGGTTTTATCCTCTTCTTAAAATTCAGCTTTAAATTACAGAACCGGGTTTTACACATACATACATTGTCACAAAACAAAAAACCAAACAATTTCCAAAGAATCGTGCGATTCACGATTTTATCAATCGTTAAGATTAGAATACAACTAACGTCTGTATTTTCAATTATTATTGTTGTTGTATACATTTTTTGTGTTCTGCTATTTTCCAAAGCTCTGGAAAAATATAAACAATACATAAGTTTGAAAGAAAACAAAAAAAAAAAAACGGAAATTCAAGATAACAGAATATAACAAAAAAAAAAAAACTTTTTTATTTTTTTTTTATACCTTTTGGAACTTTTCCGTTGGTTTACAAGAGTACAAACACAAAAAAAAATCACTTTGCCATTTATTCTTGTTTTGTGTGCGCCAGATTTTTCCATTTACTTTTTTCTTTTGCCTGTTTTATGTTTTTTTTTGTCTTGTGTTGTTTGTGGTGTATAGTTGGCTTCCAGGATTTCTTTTTTTTTTATTGTTTTGGTATACGGAACTGAGTTTTTGTGCTCTTGTTTTTCATTTCAAGATTTCAAAAATTATTTTTTTTGCGGTTTTTTTGTACACTCCTGTTCCTGGCATTACATTGACATGACAATAGACATTTTTTTTTGTATTTACGAGTATGTACCTAGTTGGGTGCACAATTTTTTGCCATCGTGAATTTTTGTTTTTGACGAAATAAAAAATAAAATGTTTTACAGCCAAGGAACAAACGTATAAAAGTTTCACCATATTTTGTCATTTTTGGGTTTTGTCATACATAAGCATATATAGTCGGTTTTATTGTTCGAGATGATGACTTGGGGTGGTTTTAAATACTTCTGTATATACATGAATTGCATTTCATTTTTGGTTAGGATACTTAAACATTTGATTCTTCACCAAGGATATTAATGAGCGTTATATAAGTTTAAAGTGCAATCTTGCGTGAAATGCACTTTTTGCATACGACCAAATATTGTGAAAGCTTTAATAATAATAATTGATTGGAAAAATTATTATTTTATTTTGTTAAATAAATAGGAAATCGAATAATTTATATTTTTAACGTTTTTGCATTTTTCGTAACATGCATACACATCCATTTATGTATATATGTAGATACAATAAATAAAAACAAAATGAAAGCCCCTCCATATCCCTACATCGGATATTTTGAATCCTGAATTAGGTTTTCATATTATGTACAAATACATAAAAATCATCCTCAATTTATGTATGTATATATGCCCCAAGGGGGGCTACTTTTATAACTCCCTCTGATTCAGTTGTAAAATAGTGTTGTTGTATTTAGATGTTATAAAGAGAAATACAATTTTTCCATTTTCCACTCTATATAGTACTTGGTTTTGTTATGTATGTACGAGTATGTACATTATGTACGTATTGAATTTATTTAGTGAAAACGGTGATGTAAGTGAATGTGTTACGTAGGCAAGTTGCTGTATATAACGTGCAAGAGAACTTTTTTTAGCAATAATTTAGTAGTTGAATATTATTTATGTATACACTACAGTTACAGTAACTACCCTGTGATGTACAAATTTACTCGTAAACATGGCAAATTATGAGCATAACTATATATAAGTGTTATTATACTTAACAAGAAGATTATCGATGTTCTCATATCAGCACCAGCAGCTAAGCAAAAACAAAAAATCATCAAAGTTTTATTTTTATGCCCTCTCTGTGTTAGACATTAGAACTGAATTAGGTATAAAGATATGTATGAGGATGTAAAATTGTAGCACATATTTTAACTATTTTTGTTTTTATTTTTGACATCATTAAAGGTGAAATTTGATTGCCTGCATACGAAAAATGTAGTATGGGGTACCTGTAAATTTGTATTTAGTTGTGATAAAGTGTGGAATGTAATAGGTACATTGTGTTGTTACAATGAAAATTTATGTTGTTGTTTTTTGTTTGGTTTGATGGTGTATGAGGGTGTGCGTTTATGTTGTGATGGTGGTATGGAATTAAAAGTTATGTTCCGTGATAATTTCAGTGTGGTGTTGTTGTTTAATTTGTATGCGATTTCGTTTTTGACAATATTAAACGAGATATTTATGTTGGCACATAATAAATCGGATTTATTTGGATTATGTCATGGCCGTACATTGTTTTTCACGACCATGAGCAAGCCATAATAATACAATAAGTGCCGCTCCTAGCAAATTAAAAACATTACGCTCCAAGTTACACTGCTACGTAGAAATATCGAAAACCCAATTCAACCCTTCATACTCCAAATAAAAAAAAAATATTTTTGAAGTAAATACATTATCACTCAAGCTATGAATAACAACGCATGGGGTTTTGGGGCAAAATAATTTCGTGAAAGGTTATTTTTAAATTTTTTGAGTGTTCACTTTAGAAAAATTTGCTTAGTCGTCATTTTAATTTTAAGTAATAAAATATAAAAAGCTGGGACCTCATGAATTGCTCAGAACTTCGGTCTTGAAAATTAACTCAACTTTCAAATCAATCCCTAACTGAACCTATAAACTCAATTTTAAGCTCAACCTCTAACTCAATTCACCACCAACTTAATGGCAACGCAATCCTTTTCAAAATTAATCGCCATGGGTTGACGTCAACTCAATCGCCAGTTCAACCATAAATTAACTTTCAAATCAACCCTTATCCTAACCCCAAATCAACCCTCAAATAATTCCCCAACCGGGTAATTCATTTAACGCCAACGCAGGCTAATTAAATGCTAACTCAACTTTCACTCAACTTTTAACAACCTTTTAACTCTACTCCACACTGAAAAGCCAACCGAACCCCAAAATCAACTCGATTCGTAAGCTACATGCGTGTATGAACACAACTCAAATTAACTCAATCTAACCTCCCACTAAAACCTTAACTCGTCCCCAAATTAATCTCTAATCGAACCCTCACTTAAATCCAACTCAACTTCATCTCAAACCCTATTCGGCTAACTTCCAACTCAAATCTCCATTCAAACCACAGATACATCTTAATAAATCCCCTTGTAACACCCGACTCCACGCCCTACTCAATCCGCAAATCAACATGGTCCGAAAAAATACTTGCTTACAGGAACTTAACTCAAGCTAACTTCCAACTCCCCCACGGTTTTGGGAGGTGGAAGAAATTCCTGAAAACAAACATTTAGAGCACGACAAATGTAAAACTCTATGCAAAAATTCAACCTTACGAGCGAAGGATGGCCGATTTATCGTCAAATTTCTTTATAATGAATCTAAAGAGTTGCTGGGGTCAACATAAAATACTGGTTTAAGAAGATTTCATAATACAGTGGAAGCCCGATACAAACGTGATCCGTAATTTGAAAAGTTGAATAAATCATTCATGTTCGAATATTTCAATCTGGGACACATGAGCCTGGTAGAGGCACATGAATGTCGTGAACGCTACTATTTACCGCACCACGGCGTTTTGAAGGATAGCTGATCCATCATAAAACTTCGTGTAGTGTTTGATAGTTCAGCAAAGTCGACAACGGGAGTTGTTTGAAACGAGATATACTAGCTGTTGGTCCAAACGTACAGCAGAAATTATTTTCCATATTTATTCGATTCCGTTCTCACCAATTTGTCGCTTGTGGGGATTTGGAAAAGATGTGTCGTCAAATTTGGCTGGGTTATGAAGGCAATAAACTACAAAATATTATTTGGCGATTCAGTTCTAGTCAATCAGTTCAAACGTATCAATTAAGTACCATGACCTACGGGCATTTTTAGCAACAAGGTTGCTCGTTGAAATAGCAAATCGTATTGAAACCAATCATCCACTGCAAGTGTTATTCGATATTACTTCTACTTTGACGATATGTTGACCGGATTGTCTAATGTCATACAGTTGCAAAAATCAGTGGAAGAAGTCAAGAAAGTATTGGCAGAATATGGATTCAATCTGAGAAAAATCATATCGAATGTTCCAACCGTTGAAGACATTGCTGTAAAGGATAACACATTACAAAAGAAACAGATAGGGGAAAATCAAGATTCTAGGATTATATTGGAATCCTACAAATGATTGCTTCAGCTATAGAGTTGCGCTCGATGAAATTCCAAGGCTAACCAAACGATATTTATTATCAGAATCAAGTAAACTGTTTGTTCCGTTGAACTTACTATCTTCGATTATATGATTCGTGTTAAAATTCTCTTCCAGGAATTGTGGCGCCGGTGTATTAAATGGGATGAACAGTTACCGCTGGATATTAAAAACTCATGGCAAAAGTTTTGTCTTGAAGTGATGAACGTGGATAAGGTGATAATTCCCAGATGGCTGAATACACATAATTTTACACATCTTCACGGGTTCTGTGATTTAAGTAGCGAAGCGTATACAGCAGCCATATATGCCGTTATTCCAGGTATTCAAAGTAGATTGGTAGCAGCAAAAAATAAAGTGGTGCCAATAAAACCGATCCATAGCATTCCGCATTTAGAACTATTGGGCGCAGTTCTATTATCAAAACTAATGGCATCAGTTACCCAAGCTCTTCAAATAGACTCTATTAAAATGTGGACCGATTCGTCAATAGTGTTGGATTGACTAGCGACTTCTCCTAGAAACTGTCAAAATTGGGTTGCAAGCCGCACCAGCGCAACCACTTTAAATTCAGCGGATGTTGCCACTCGTGGTATAAACATATTCGATTTAAATAATTATAATTTATGGTGGCTAGGACCTAATTGGTTAACCGATGAACAAAATTGCCCTAAACAAATTCATAATGATAACCCAACGCAGGAAGAAATTAAATTAACAAAACACGTCTTTGCTACAGTTCAATTAAAACCGTTTATACTGAGCATAGTTGAAAGACACAATATTTTTCATAATGTCATGGGCTATATACTATACGGTATAAACATAATTTGCGAACACCGAGATGTAACAAAACGATATAATTGCTGGAGTACTTAATCGTACAGAACTAACTCTAATAAGGCAACAATCCCAAGTTTCGTCAAGAAGTAAATTGATCAACCTAAACTCATTTATCGATCATGATGGCTTGTTATGTGTTGGTGGCCGAATACAAAGATAATATTACCATTCATCGTGAAGCATCCACTAATATTGCTATCTACGAGCGTCGTTGCACGAGCAATAGCTAACGATCTACACAACTTTTATCATCATCCAGGGCCAGCTCTATTAACAAATTTAATTCGTCGGCATTATTGGATCGTCTGATGTAAAAACTTAGCAAGGTCCGTGGCACACAGCTGTATCAATTGTATCCATCAGCGTCCAATTCTGCAAAGGCAATTAATGGGAAACCTGAGCGTCGAGTACAATTTTCGTTTCCATTTCGTAACTCAGCTTTTGATTTTTTATGGTCCCTTTAAAGTACAAATGATTAGCAGGGGCGTCCAATCCAAATGAGTATTTTTGACAAAATTTCAAAATAACTAGAGCATTAAAACTGCAATTAGAATAAAAAGCCAACTGGACAACGCGGTCAATATTTATGTATCCAGGGCCAAAGAATTTATCACTCCGAAATAGATGTGAAGGACGCCGCAATAGTTGTTACATATTGCAGCATGCAGCCCGCGGGCCGCATGCCTCAAAATGAAATAAAAATTGCAGTGGTCTTCACACTCACCCCAGAATAATTAATTCTGTGGCTATGGATAGATAAATAGTTACTGCATGGTCCAGTTGGATTTTTATTCTAATCGCAGTTTTATTGCTCTAGTTAGTTTGAAAATTTGCCAAAAATACTCATTTTACTTGGACGCCCTTGGATTAGACGAAGAGGACAACATCCACAAGACAAGGTTTATGTAGGCATTTTTGTATGCTGCGGAATTAAAAGAATACATATCGAGGTACGCTATGATTTGACCACGGATAGTTTTCTGGGAGCATTGAAGAGATTTATCGCTCGCAGAGGTATTTGTGACAGCATATCAAGTGACAATGGCACTAACTTTGTTGGAGCTAATAACTTCATAAAGACCCCATACACGTTTATAAAAGCTAATAATAATAATGTTGCATCTTACCTTAACAGATTTAAAATAAAATTGCGATTCAACCCACCAAATTCACCTCACTTGGGGGGCCTACGGAAGGCAACTGTTAGACAAGCCAAATTACACATGAAACGAGTCATCGGAGATCACATTCTTACCATGGAAGAATTTCAAACATTAACTGCACAAATTGAATCGAATCTAAATTAACGTCCATTGCTAACGAGCAGCTCAGCGAAAATTGATGCCATAACTCCGGCGCATTTTTTGATCGGAAGAACATTTGCCGACACACCAGATTATCCAGACTTGTTTCATGATTTTTGGAAGAGGTGGAATTATGAATATTTGATCACATTACAACGAAGAAACAAATGGTTTGAGGGGCAAATAAATTTAGAGAAAGGCAATGTGGTACTAGTAGCTGAGCCAAACACATTACCAAACAATTGGCCACATGGTAAAATCGTAGAAGTTCATCCTGGTCAAGACGGTAGGGCGAGAATAGTGACGGTGCAAATGGCGAATAGTAAAGTACCAGTTAGAAGACCCATCCCCAGAATTGCTACCAGTAAATATTATTGAAAGTAAACATTATTGAATCATCCGATTCAATGGACGACGGCAATCTTCATGACAGTTTTCAGGACTTATCAAAAACAATCTAAAAATAAAGAGAAAACAAAACACAAAGAATCGTTGTTATAAAAATATCTAAGAGTTTACACTTATCTTATACAGGGTGTTTGGTGCATCGTTTGCCAAATTGAATTAGCCCAAAGGAGGGGTCATTTGCGGATTTCTTTTCATTAACTCTTAAAATATTTGAAATCTATAGTAAAAGCTTAAAACTCAACTTAACATTGCAATAAAAAAAAACTAAGAGTGATCGTGATCTTCGCAATTTTTTATTAAGTTCTCTAATCCAGCGTTTCCCAAACTGTGTTCCGCGGAACACTGATGTTCCATGGACGATAAACAGGTGTTCCATGAAAAATTCTAAATGTATTAAAAAAGACCAAGATATATACAAACTAAAGAGGAGAAGTTATATATACAAGATAACATAAAATTACATACCGAAGTTATGTAGATCTTAGATGGCTGTCCAGGTCAGATTTTTCGAACTTCGTGGTGAATACTGAATTACTTTTCTTTTAATGATTCTCGTGGTGAATACTGAATTCATTTTATTGACTTATTAACAAACTATTCATAATTGTTGCGTATTTAGCAAATATTTTTACTAAGTGCAATGAAATTAACTTGTCTTTATACAAGGGAGCATCTTTTGCATCTTTCAATAAAAAAATTAAAGTTTTGGATTTTTCAGGTCGAACAAAATTGTTTTGATTATTTTCCCACATTAAGAGAGTTTTTAATTTAAATAAATTTGAAAGCAGACGATAATGCATCCAAAGTAATTTTAAAACATTTGCATGACTTACAGTCAACCATTTTACAATATTTTCCAAAGTCCACTGAGGATTAAGAACGGATTTGTAGTAACAGATAAGCCAGTGAGTTTCAGCGCAAGTGATTATGGAAACCTAATTCATTTAATTACTGAGTCTGGTTTAAAACAAAAAAACAATGAATTTCCACTAAATGATTTTTGGTTAAATTTAAGAGAAGAGTATTCCAACTGTAGTCAAAGCAAGCCGTTCATGTTTTACTTCCCTTCACAATAACATATTTGAGCGTGTCCGTATTTTCAAATCATGCTCATCATAGAAACCGTCTGGACGCTAGACGAGATATAAGTATTCAGCTTTCAGATGTGGAATGTATGGATATATACAATAATTTTAATCAAATTCCAACCGTAACTCATATAGCCCCAATAACGATCACTTTTAGGTTTTTTTTTTATTGCAATGAAAAATTGAGTTTTCAGTTTTTTTTACCTTCTTCAAACTATTTTCGAGTTAATAAAAATAATCCGTAGGGCCAGAAATGAGTTATTGGAGCTTATAAGAGATAGTAAATGACCCTCCCTTAATGTATGTATGTAATTTAAGCCAAAACCAGTTTTTTTTCGCGAATGTCGAATATCAGGCTGATGTGTCCCGATACACAAATTTTGTGATTTAGTAAAGTATTTGAAATGGTTTTTATGGCATATTGCCTATTGTTGGAAAGGGGATAGATTGGAGAACTTAATAAAAAAGTGCGAAGATCACGATCACTCTTAGTTTTACTTCGGTCTAAAAGACCAAAGTATTGAAATCTGTCAAAAGTGACGAAAAATTTGGTTGGTCCAAAACCACTTTTCACGACGTTTTGAAAGTCCCTGAGTCTGAAAAGAAAAAAAAAAATGTTCGTCCGTCTGTCTGGATGTCTGGATGTCTGTACCAGTGGTATCTCGAGAACGGCTTATCCGATTATGCATTTTTTTTCGCTAATCTTTTTGTATGGTCAATGCGGAGATTTGAAAAGCTTTTGGAGACTGTACGTCAAGAGGGTTGGGTACCTGCCATACGAATGGACTTTTATAAATATTTATGATATTTTTATATAATATGCTGGTTTGATTATTGAATTGGGAATTAATTTGAAGGTTAAATTAGGGGGCAATTTGCGGGTTGAGTTGGAGTTGAGTTGGGGTTGGTTTTGAATGTAGTGAATAGTTAACAAATATTTTATATGATAGAACTTGCCTATTTATCAACCGATTATTATGAAATTTGACATGTGTGTTAGAAATGTGATTCTAAAACGAGTTTTGGATGAAGTTCTGGAATATGATCAAGTAGGATGGAACTTGGCTTTGCCTTAACCGGGTATCATCAAATTTGACATGTATGTTGGAAATGGGATTCTAAAACGATTTTTGGATAAAGCTCTGGAATAGGACCAAGTAGTATCATGGAACTTGGTTATTTCTTACCCGATTATTATGAAATTTGACATGTGCGTTGTAAATGGGATTCGAAAATGAGTTTTGGATAAAGTTCTGGAATATGGTCAGTTACACGGTTAGAAATATCAGTATAATTTTGTATACTACTTTTGGTATAAAGTTCTAGAATAGGATTTTTCGTGTTATATTGGATGCCTGTACCCCTCTTACTGAAGCTTTTGACCTGTTCGGCTGTTGTTGTATAAGTAAATATATGTTGGTTAAAATAGAAATCATTACTGCCACAACTGTCATACCAACTTTATGACACAGGTGACAGGTGAATGCTATCCCCATTTAAAACACCAACGACCGAAGTTCTGATC
The DNA here is from genome assembly GCA_963556165.1 of Tipula helvola. Taxonomy (NCBI): domain Eukaryota; kingdom Metazoa; phylum Arthropoda; class Insecta; order Diptera; family Tipulidae; genus Tipula; species Tipula helvola. The sequence continues at coordinate 149,936,371 of OY744481.1, read as the reverse complement.
ACCTATAGTGAGGTTTCAGCCCTTTATATTTTCTGTATTTTTTTTAGTAAATAAATGAAAAAGAAACACTAAACATCGAAAATTAGTTCGCACCTATAACATTTTCATTCAAAATATATATAATTTTCATTTCTATACCCGGGGTATTTGCTGTCAAGATTAAGGATTTTTTCTCGACAAAGTGAAGGTTAAATAATCTAAAGCATGTACTTCAAAATAAATTAAACAATTTTTATTACTTTTAATCATAGTTTTTGAATATTTTAAACTGTGGAATAGATCAGAGAAAATTAACAGCTGGCTTATTTGTTGACATATCTGAAGCTTTTGACACTGTCGATCATCGTCTTTTATCAGAGCCTTCTAGAGTATAGAGCCATAATCATTATGACGTATTTTTTAGAAGCTTTTTTAGTGGTATAACTTTTCACTGATTTCCATAGAAATCCATAGTAAAAACGACGTTTTTTAGCTTCAATTTTTTCAATGAAAACAGCAAAAATGTTACAAAATGTTTATACAAAAGTGTTCTACATATCTTTAGCAGCAATATACAAGAAGGGTATATTGGTATTAAGTAACTATTAATTGCCGAAATTTTAAAATTAAATTATTTCTAAAATATATTTTTCAAACTTTCATTTTGAAAAATACATCAAAATTTGCCCTGACAAATTAAAATAATACTTGCTACATTTATCTTTAGTTTTACTAGTGTACGTTAGATGCCTATAATTGTTGGCAGAGAAATACGAAAAAAAAATATTTAATCACATAATTATGACACGTTCTTAGTATTTTCTGAATTTGTTTTGCTTTTCCTACAATTTTTGAACTCAAATTTCCCCAGGTCGCAATTTTTGGTACGATTTTTCAAAATGTTTACTACCCACTGCCATCTATGTATATTTACTTAATGCACACGATTTGTAGTAAGCTTTTCTTTTTAATTTGACCAGAAAGCTGTTGTTATGAACTTTCTTTTATATTTTGGTTTAAATAAATCAATTATTTCAAGAAAATGAAAACGATTTACTTAAACGAGATTTATATGTTGAAATTCTAACATTTATGAAAATATTTCAGAAATCATAAATTAGAATTTGCAACGTTTTCATTTACAAATTTGTCTTAGGAAAAAAAGTAATTTCTCATATGTTTTATGTGTTTTACTATGGAAATTTTGGTTTTTACCTCGTTTCTAATTCCCTTATAAAAGCTTCGTTTTTTAGATTATGGCTTGTATAATCAAGGTTGCTTTGCTTTTATGCATCAAGCTTTATAATTATGGCTTCCGCGGATTTCTTTTTGACTGGATTGCGTCGTTTTTTTCCGATAGAATTCAAAAAGTTCAGATAGGAAATCATTTTAGTGAACTTAGACGTGTTGAATGTGGTGTTCTGCAAGGGTCCGTACTTGGACCATTCTTAGTAGTTTATATTAATTCAATTTATTCGCAAGCTTTTCAAGGTTCAATTACTTCATTTGCTTATGATATGGCTTTTACATACGTTAACAATACCAGTTTAGCCTTGATCAATGCTGTGAATTCAGCTTTGATCATACTATGGAAATGGTTTGATGCACACTATATGGTTTTAAGTGATAAGACCAAAATAATGTCGTTTAGTCTTACTGAATGTGGTGACATAAATTTTGGTTAAAGGTGGATTTACATATCCGACGATTTTTCTGCGCCGAACATCATGTGACACATTCGCAACCAATTAGAAACAACTGCTTCGCTGAATTCTCGGCACGGCAAAGACATGAACAAAATTTATCTTTTCGGCGCAACGACACAGATACATACATACATTTTTTTAGCATCCTCTGTTTTTTTTATTCGTTTTTCGATTTGTACTATTCCTACAAGTAGCTTGTGTTTTCATTTTTATTAGGTTGTTCAGAAATTAATGCAGGTTTTATGATTTTATTTGTTTCAACAATTTTTCAATAATAAAGAATTACGCAAAGAGTTTAACAATATAAGTCATTTTAAAGCCTATTTTATGCTCTTTCTCATCACATAATCTATTTGTAATCTAAATTGTAGTTTTGTCTATTTTTAGACATTTGAAGTTAAGATGTCAAAACAAGAATTTCGCCAAATTTACTTGTATGAATTTAAACTCGACCGCAGTGCAGCACAAACGGCTCGAAACATCAATGAAGTTTGGGGCCAAGGAAGTGTTAACGAATGCACAATACAACGTTGGTTTCAAAAATTTCGTCGTGGTCAACTCAGTCTTGAAGATGAGAAAGGTCGCGGACGTCCCTCTGCCATTGACGACGATGAATTGAAGGCTTTGGTGGAAGCAAACCGACGCACGACTATTCGAAAGCTTGCAGGGGACCTAGGCGTAAGTATTGGATTAATTTCGGAACATTTGAGCCGAATTGGAAAGTGGAAGAAGCTCGACAAATGGGTGCCACACGAATTGAACGAAAACCAATAAAATCGCCGTTATGAAGTTTGCTCCTCACTTCTTTTGCGCAACAAAAACGAACCATTTCTCGATCGCATTGTCACGTGCGATGAAAAGTGGATTCTATACGACAACCGACGACGTTCTGCGCAGTGGTTAGACCGTGGCAAAGCCCCTCAACACTTCTCCAAACCTGAGCTGCATCAAAAAAAGACTATGGTGACTGTTTGGTGGTCGTCAGCCGGAATTATCCACTACAGCTTCTTGAATCCTGTCGAAAATATCACAGCAGAGAAATATTGTCAACAAATTGACAAAATGCACAAAGAACTAAAACGTCTGCGTCCAGCATTAGTCAATAGGAAGGGCCCAATTCTTCTGCACGATAATGCTCGATTACATGTTGCACAACCGACGCTGCAGAAGTTGAACCAATTTAGCTACGAAGCTCTGCCTCATCCACCATACTCACCAGACCTCTCGCCAACCGACTACCACTTTTTCAAGCATCTCGACCACTTCTTACAAGGAAAAGTATTCAACGACCAAACAGCCGCAAAAAATGCCTTCGAAGAATTCGTCGCTTCCAGAACTTCAGAATTCTATGCAACTGGAATTAATAAACTTGTATCGTGTTGGCAACAATGTCTAGATTCTAATGGTTCTTATTTCGATTAATAAAATTTATTCTAAACTGAGATATGTCGTTTTAAATAAAATGGTTGAAAACCTGCATTAATTTCTGAACAACCTAATATAAATTATGCGTCAAAATATTGTTTATGTATGTTCGTCTGAAAAACTGCGCCTAAAATCCGTCGAATATGTAAATCATCGATAATACAGCGTTCGCCGAATTTCCTGCGGCAGGCAGCCGCGCCGAAAAATCGCCAGATATCTAAATTCTCCTTTATCATTTCACAATTCTAGCTGTAATCACTCATTCTGTTCTCAACTTTGTTTTAAAATTGAGCAGGCAACAAGTTTCAAATATTTGGGAATTACATTTGATACTAGATTAAATTGGAAAGAGCATGTTAAAGTTATAAAATCTTACTGTTGATTGTTCATTAAGAAGTTATTTTTGTTAAAAAGTAGATGTCGTCCTGACTTGTTATCTATTTCGCTATTGGTGCTTCGAAGCTTCAATATGGTTTATCATATTGGGGTGGTGCTTATTATTCTAATATTAAACCTATTATGACTTTGCAAAATTATATGGTTATAATTTTATGAAATAAGCCTAAACTAACCCATTCGTGATAGTCCAGTCAGTGACGGGTTTTCGCTCTGAATTCTTACGGACAATACCAATTTTCGTAAAATTTGGACAGAAAGTAGAGAATAGCACAAGGAACAAAAGTTACATAGCGCCAACGAGTGCTTTTACCCTGGGGGTGGATGCCACCCCTTCTAAGGAGTGGAAATTAGTACACCCAAAAAAACCATAGAAAGAAATCGATAGAGGGATGAATTCTAAGCAAAAAATATCGTATGAAGTTTTTTCAATAAATCGATATTTTTCGAGTTATTCGCGATTGAAAATGTTGATTTTTCATCTAAAAAATGCATGTTTTAGAGCGATTTTTTCACGAATAACTCGAAAACCTTGCGTTTCATCAAAAAATCTTTCAGGACTAAAATAAAGCTTATAAAATTGCAAATTGATTGGTTTATTTTTATTTTTTTAGATGCACTACGAGCTAAGTTGTGGCTCGTTGAAAGTGACTGTTTGTACGCCGAAAACTGAATTTAATCAACATTAAATAACGGAAAAACGACAAATTTTTGAAAAAAAAAAATTTATGTTTTTTCAAGTACTTGAAAAGACCTTTAAAATTAGCTTTAGTAGAAGTCGATAGCATAATAATTTACAGAGTTCTGATAAAAATTATATGGCGATTTCGTTTTTCAGCAGAAAAAATCAGCAATGAAACAAATGGCTTAGCCGCAAGAATTGAAATTAAACGTAACCCGTTTACAGTGTACTTTATTTAGGTACTAACAATAGGTTCTAGGAGTTTGAATGGTTTAGAATATCTAGATTTGAAAAGAAGATTAATTCAATTTTGAAATGACTTTTCAAATTTTTGAAAAAATTTCTTTTTTTCAAAATAACTCAAAAATTAAAGATACGTACAAAATGCGGAAGTACAAAAATTAAGGTTTTTCTTGCCGAAATTTTTTTTATCTTTTTATTTCTCTGGGATGAAAATTAAACGAGACCGTTTTAAGTTCGCATTCGAGTGCGACGACAACCGAGCCCTATATACTCAAAAATCTCAAAAACGTTGAACCCTGAAGTTCAACCTTACATTCCTTATAGCACTTGAAATTCCCTATAAAATGGTTTTTAGAACATTTAGATATCATTAAAATTAAGGAAGTTATCGTTAAAAAAACAATCTCGTTTTTCGTTGAAATTTTCGGATTGCTCTCAAGCATACATTTTTTAGATGAAAAATCAACATTTTCAATTGCGAATAACTCGAAAAATATCGATTTATTGAAAAAACTTCATACGATATTTTTTGCTTAGAATTCATCCCTCTATCGATTTCTTTCTGTGGGTATTTTGAGTGTACTAATTTCCACCCCTTAGAAGGGATGGCATCCACCCTCAGGGTAAAAGCACATGTTGGCAATATATAACTTTTGTTCCTTGTGCTATTCTCTACTTTTTGTCCAAATTTTACGAAAATCGGTATTGTCCGTAAGAATTCAGAGGTAATGACCTATTTTTACCGTCAATGACTGGACTATGGTCTATGGCCATTATTTGTTAATAAGCAAATTTTACCAGTGCGGCATCTTTATGTTTATAAAGTACTACGCCTATTTTATTTCAAAAGTGGTAATCGGAATGCTCGTGTTATTGATTCCCACCAAATTAGAAGTAATGCCGAAAATCTTGTGAATGTTCCCAAATATAATACGACTTATAGTGAAAATAATATCTCAGCGAAACTCATTTTTACATCGTTGTGCGCAGCCAACAGTGAAGTAGTTAAAATAAATTAAAAATTCAAAGAAGGGTCGGCTGAGTAATAGTTTTAAAAACAAAAAAAATTATAAATAAAGATATGTGAAATTTGATTCCATTAAATAATGTAATTTATATTGGAAAATATTTAAAATTCTCATTATTTTATAGGTAAATTCTAAAATAACATGCGAAATTAAAAAAATATAAAAAATATTAACAACACCACTGGATATGTAACGTTATACCCATTCAAGGTACGAACTAGGCATATTTAAAAAGAAATGTCATTTTTCGTGTTAAAGCAAAACAACAAAAAAACTCGATTTTAAATTTCAATTTGTTCGAGGCAAGCTAATGACATTAAAATTATCTTAAATGTTATCAAAAGTTCTAGTGCTAGTGTGTTATCTAAATTAAAATTACCTTAATTATTATGAATTAATTTGAGGAAAAACATAATTCAAAATAGACAAATTCTAACCTCAAAATGTAAGCAAATTAGCCTAAATACATCGCTGTGTTTACGCCATTTGTTTTGATGCGCGAGAGCTGTCAGAATTTCGCTGAGATATTATTTTCACTATACATGTTTCGAACATTTACAGTATTAGCCCCTACATTGTTCAATAAGCTTCCCATTTCAATAAAAAAGTGTTATAATTTTAAATTCCTCAGAGAACTTAAATCCTGGATGAGCACATTAGAAAATATTGAAGAATTTTTATTTTTGATTTAAATTTAGGTTATAGTTAAGATTTTTATAAGAATTTCTTAGTACACTTAGTACACACGATAAACTTTTTTGCTTTCGAAATACGATTATATACAAAAGTAACAAAACAGAAAAAACAAAGAAGTGCTGAAAAATGCAGGGGGGGGGGGGGGGGAGAGGGAGAAAAAGATTTAAGTAAAAGAAGATGTCTTGATTGCACGAGCTGTAAAGGTTGCCCTATGTTATCACTAAGCAACAAACAAAACCGGATTAATTCATCTTCAAAAAGGATTGTTAGTAAGCCCACGATATGCAGAAGGCTTTAGGAAAACGGGATTCATGCATACGTCACCCAAAAGAAGCCCATACTTCGAAAAAGAATGGCTCGATTAAATTTTGCACGGGAACATATTACCAAACCGATTGAATTTTGGTAGAACATATTTTGGACCGATGAATCTATTTTTTTTTGGATGGATCATGTGGGTGAACATTTACTTCGGTCTAAAAAGACCAAAGTATTGAAATCCTGTCAAAAATGACGAAGAATTTGGTTGGTCCAAAACCATTTTTCTCGACGTTTTGAAAGTCCCTGAGTCTGAAAATGCAAAAAAAAAAAATGTCCGTCCGTCTGTCTGGATGTCTGGACGTCTGGATGTCTGGATGTCTGGATGTCTGTACCAATGGTATCTCGAGAACGGCTTGTCCGATTCTGATTTTTTTTTCGGCAATCTGTTTCTATGGTCAAGGCGGAGATTTGAAAAGCTTTTGGAGACGGTACGTCAAGGGAGTGGGGTACCTGCCATACGAATTGATCCAAAATACCTCTGGTTTTATAAATATTTACGATTTTTTTATATATGATGCTGGTTTGATTATTGAATTGGGAATTGATTTGAAGGTTAAGTTAAGGGTCAATTTGCGGGTTTAATTGAAGTTGAGTTTGAGTTGAGTTGGGGGTGGATTAGGATGTAGTGAGTAGTTATCAAATTTTTTATATAATGGAATTGCCTATTTATCAACCGATTAATATGAAATTTGACATGTGTGTCGGAAATGGGATTCTAACATGTTGTTTTTGTGACGTTCTGGAATATGGCCAAGTATGATGGAACTTGCCCATCTCTCAACCGATTATAATGAAATTCGACATATGTATTGGAAATGAGATTCTAAAATGAGTTTTGGATGAAGTTCTGGAATATGGCCAAGTACGATAGAACTTACTGTCAAAACTATAACACCAACTTTATAACACAGGTGAATGCTCCTATTGAAGACACCAAAGACCGAAGTTTTGATCACCTCGTGAGGTATCAGCCCTTTATATTTTATGATTCTAACTCTAAAGAGAAAATAAAGAGGATGAGTATTACTCTCATACGCCACTCTGGGGGTGGACATATGCTGAATGAGATAGCGTTGGTAGCTGCAAAAAATTAATTGATCCGCAATTCGTACTTCAACAGGCAATGCTCTTATACACAACGGCAAAATCGTTAAAGATTTTTTGAAAGTTTTGGATCAAATGGCATTGCCATGGCCAGCGCAGAGCCCTGATTTGAACGTGATCGAAAATGTATGGGCTTATATGAAAAGGAAAGTTCCATTCTAGGTTGGACGGTCCGAAGAAATGAATTGGAACTCAATAGTAAATGTTTAGAGTGAAATCCGTTCAGACTTTATAAGAAATCTTATAGATTCTATGCAGAGGCGTCTCAGCGAGGTGATTAAAGCTAAGGGTGGGCACACAACATATTAATAATTACATCTGCTATATAATGTGTGCACAAATAATTTTGAAATGAACTTAATTAATGTTTTCTTTATGTATGAATTTAAAATAATAAAAATTGTTTAATTTATTTTGAAGTATACATGCTTTAGTTTATTTAATAAAAGATTTTATCCAAAAATATAATAAAACGCTATAATAAAAATATGCCTGATATTTTACTAAGTATAAGGCCGTATGTTTTAACGACAAAAAATCCATAAAATGTTCGTCCGGTAAGTCTAACTAATTACAGTGAATTTAACCAAGAAATATTACAGTAACCGAAGAAATTTGGCAGCTGCTCAATGATACAGACATTCAGGACGCGCTGAGGTTTTCCAAATTACGGGCTATTTAGCAACGTATCTGTTTGAAATTTTTGAAATGAGAAATGTAACGCAAATCAAAATGAAAGCATTTAGTACATTTACTGCTTGCTTAAACAATTTTAATACCGAAAACAAGTAAAATACTATACTGTATAATATAATGTGTAACGAAACGATATTTGTTGTTGAACTGTATCAAAGGAAGACACCTTATGTGTTACCTGTATGTACTAAACAAAATTAGTTCGCGTTACTAAAAGTAGGTAGAGTGTTAGTGAGGAGTGGAGAAAAAATGTTGGTAGACGATGCGAGGAGGAGAAAGGGCAGTCAGATCGTGGTTGTTGAAAGTGAAGGAGCTCAAGAAAAAAAAAAAAATTTCAATGATGCGGAGATCAACTAAATTTTTTTGTGGATTTTTGTATACCTATATAGAATGTATAGAATAAAAATTGTTTTTTTTTATATCTAAAGTTTAACCAATAAAAAAGTTAAAAGTTTATAATTAAATTGTAATTAAAAGACACAAATTAATAATAAAGTTAGTGTTAAGTAAATGAGTACTAGCTTCGATCAAATCGACTCATTTCATTAAACCAAACAATAAAATGGTTAAACAATAAAATGTTATGGCGGAACGATGCCTTAAAATTGCAAAATCACAATGAAAATTTTTTGTTAATAAAAATTATGGTAAATTATGAAATTTAATTTTGGATAATATAATTAAATTTCAATTATTCAAATATCAAATACAAATACTGGATGGAAACAATAATATTGGAAATTGGATTTATCTTACATCAATAAAGGACGTTCATCTGATACAGCTGATACTACTAGATATATCGGTATATACTTATTTTTTTTCATTATAAAAACAAAAACAAAGAAAACTTTATTAGAATTAAGTATTATTATTCTGTATTTTTATTTTGATTATACTTATTAAGATTTAATTATATAATTTGGTGATAGTAATCATGGTGTTGTTAATTTAATTTGTGAGAAAAGCCAAATTGTTGGTGTGAGATCCAAATGATCTTGTCCGTCCGCTCGTTTTTGGTTTGGCACTTCAACATTTTTTTTTGTACATCGGATTTCATCTGTGATGATTTTTGTGAACCCACCAATCCGGAAGAGGTTATCCAGGCATATGAAGTGCATCATCACACGTTGGCGCGACCAACGACGATGGTTACAAATGCACACATACTGCGTCTTGAGTTTGTATCGTAATTCGCCTACTGTTTAAAATTTTTGGTTATACTTAAGGGGAAAAGGTTGTACGAAAGGGAAATAAGGACGCGAATGAAGAATTTACTAAATTTTACTAGCTGCACTAGCTATTCAAACACATACATCCAGGGGTATTTGTGATTAAGCTAGCGAATGTAGTTTCATCCAGAAATAAATTTATGAAATTTAAACAGGCAATTTAAATGTTAGTTTCGATAATTTAGAAAACAACCATTCTACTTTCTTTTATTTAACTTCATTAAACATTCTTGGAATATTCAATTAACTCACATTTTTGTTTAATCTTCAAACCGTGTTGTGGGGAATACAATTATCCAAACATGGTTTTAAGGTTAACTTTGTTACCCATTGCATCATTTTATAAATAAATTAAGTACACATAACTCAAAACCATTTAAAAAATTGCATTATCCCTACATTTAATTAAAATAATTATTAAGGAATTCTATTTCCCGTAACATCGAAGTAAGTTGTAAAACATACACACGGGTTTAAGGTTAAATAAAAGTAAATGGCGTGTTGTGTACAAAATTTAAAAGCGACTAATTAGTAAGGTCGATATATAAAATTAAATATTTATTTATAAAAAATTTATTGACCCATATAGTAGCAACCAATTATAAATTAACTGTGATCATTACTCATACTAAGAATTGCAATACTATGTAAATGTAGAGCGTTATTCAATTTACATTGAACAACTTAGATAAAATGACTGTAAATTATCCGAAGATCCCATCGATCTCGTAATGTTTTTTGATTAGTGTACTTTTGGGGTTTGCACTTTATTTTATTTATAAAAACGCCACTTATTTAATTGTTATTTATAACAAATTTTTTATTTATTAACAAATTGGTTTTAATTTACATTTGTAATTTATTTATTTTTTATCACCATTTTGTTATATTATTTGTTGCACAACAAGTGGTTGGCGGCCAACACAAAAGCTCGACGTGTTGTCGACTTGAGAACCGAGGCAAGACTGTTTTCCAATTTTGATTTTATTTATTTTAGTTTGTTTTTTATTTTGTTGTGTTTGTCGCTTCGTTGGTATGCTTGCATAAACGAATAGGTGCGTTTATTTATTGCGTGCGAATAGGTGTATTGCTTTGTGTATTTAATGTGTTCGCGTGAGAGTTAGCTTGTGGTGGAGAGCGAATGAATTCGTGAGTAAATCAGTGAGCAAATGAGTGAGCCGCCAAATACTGATGGACTAACAATATATGTGCAAATTTTCATGAAGTTGTCATGGGGTTCACTGCCCCTACTAAGCAACAATCATCTTGGAATATGAATTATTAATTATTAGTTATTAATTATAAATGAATAATGTAAATGAAAAACACGTAAATTTGTTAACATACAATTTAAAATGAAACTTTATTTTAATTGTTATTTACAAAAATTAAATAAATAAAGAAATTAAAATAAGTTACAACTTTCTTATAGTGATATATAATTTTTTTTTTCGATTATTTATAAGACCGGTTTCGGACCTTCGTCCTTCTTCAGTTCTTTCGTAATCACAATCAATGATTACGAAAAAACTGAAAAAGGACGAAGGTCCGAAACCGGTCTTAAAATCGAAAAAAAAAAATTATATATCACTATAAGAAAGTTGTAACTTATTTTAATTTCTTTATTTATTTAATTTTTGTAAATATCCATTAAAATAAAGTTTCATTTTAAATTGTTTGTTAACAAATTTATGTGTTTTTCATATACATTATTAATCAGTGATATAAGCCACAGTTCAAATTTTATTAAAAATGGAATATTTCCATCTTTATAATAACTAGTGGTCGCCCAGTGGTCGAAATTCGACCGTAATTCATAACATTTTAAGTTTGAACGTTATTGAGGTTCTTTTGTCAGAGTATAATCATAGCATATTCATTATCAGGTCCCGCCAAGGCTACACAGTTATTTTGCTCATCTTTTTCAAATTATATAAAATTTAAATACATGGAAATATAAAATCTCAAACCATCGAATGATTGAACTCTACTTGCTGCGACGTATAATTGACCATGTGTAAAAATTGGCTGCCTCAATAAAATTCCAATTTATTCGAATATTTGTCCTTGAGATTTATTTATTGTCATCGCAAATTCAGGTATAATTGGAAATTGAGTTCTTGGAAAGTTAAATATGTAGTAAAACAGTACCAGCATATGTTAAATGTATACGTGGAGTCAAAATTCTCTAATTGCGTGCAGTTCCTTTTAAAGGTTGCTATGATATGTTTACTGTTCACCTGGTATTCGATTAAGTATTTCAGTATTAGTAAAAGTGCAATCATCCTAAAAATGCTAAAATAACTGACTTCAATATAATATCTGAAAGTAGGTTTTCGGAAATATTTCCATACACCTCATTAATAATATTATTTTCTTCTCCTATTACTTGCTGGGGTGGGGCTTCATCTTTATCAATTTTTTTCGAGAATTCGACAAATTCAATTTCATTTGGCAAGGCTCTCATATTTTGGGTAAACGTTACTTTATGAAAATACACAAATTTATGCCAAATCGTGACACATTTTTCAATTAAAGTTGCACGTGATCCAAGTGGGCAACTGGTAAGGTGTGCCGAAAATCACTGCACAGAAGTGTCGTTTTCCCTCCAAATAGTTTATGTTTATTATTTCCATCGCATAGATGATCCTGATGATTTTCAACACTTGCAGAAATTTCATCAATAATTATCAATGATGAAGAATTTATATAACGTACATAGCCACTATTTGCAGTAATATTCGCTACAGAATTTTCCAGAATGAGAATAGGCAATTTAAATGCATTGTGTAAAGTTACCTCCAAGTAATAGAGTTGAAGCTATGCCACTGAACGCTGTTGGAATGCAACGAAGATTAAGCGGATTTAATTTTTGAATGATTGCTGTTTGAATGTTTTTCCAAAACATGTATGAGCGGTTAAACAAAAAACATTAGATCCAGTAACATGATGCAAAACTTCACGAATCACATGATCAATTAAATCACGCTGTTCAATATTTTCAGTTTCATAATGCTCACAAAACAGAAACTCTTGTTCTATTGGATCAATAGCATTTGCTCCGTCTGTTCTCTGCAAATATGTGGGAACTGGTAAACTAAGTTCTTGACATGACAAATTATGAACATTCAAAATATTTTTAATTTCTAATAGAGCTCTACCCGAGTAACCACATGTCACAAAAAAGCGACAAAAATTTCACATAAAATGGTGATTGGTGGAAAAAAATGTGACAAAAAATTGTCACAATATGGATGAAAAATGGTTGATGGGGTTGACGCCGATTGTCACGCGTAAACGAACATTTTGTAAATCAAATTTGTCGGTTTTTGGTGGAATATTTTTGAAATATTTCTTGAAAATTTAGTGACAAATTCGACAGTTTTTTTATGGTAATAAAGTCAAATATTTCTCGATATTTTCTGAATAATTGGTGGTTTAACTGTGGAACTAATTATGAACTATTTGTTGAAATTATAACCACAAATTCGATAGTTTTTTAAAATATCACTTAATTATCAACAATTTTGTGGATATTTGTTGGTTTATTGATGCAATTATGCGTAAGAAAATTTTTAATGACCCTACTTAAATAATTTTGTAAAAAATACTCCATTGTATGGTTTATTTGATATTTTTATTATTATTTATTCTAAAAAAAATATCTACCTAAAATGTAGAAATATCAAAATCCCCCCCGTACTTTAACCCGAGCCAAGAGTTAATACAAAATGTCTGGAGCTCTGGACTCTAAAAAATGAAAACTTTCCTTGAGTTTTCTATGTGGTAGTTTGGTTTCGTGCAGAGAAACTTGCCCAAACAAAAAGTTCGGTCTACTCATCAGGTACCAGTGTTGCCACAAAAAATAGATTGAAATCGTCAAATGTCGAACAATGAAAACGTCCCAAAACGTCCAAACGTTGAAATCCCCTAGTAGCAGAAAAGTTTGATAGAAATCAGCTGTGCGAAATTTAAAATGCTTGTTAATGCTCTATTTTACCACATCAAAAGGAAATATTCACTGAAGCCCGTCTCATGAAATTAAAAATGTGAGATCTCACGACAGGGTTACCAATTTTTTTTTTTTTACGCATTTTACTTTTTGGGTTTTGTTAATTTTTAAAACTATTCTTGGGATGTTAGCGATCTTTATACTACGTATAAATGTAAACACCAAAAAATAAGTTTTAAAAAATGTCAAAAATTAACAAAACACAAAAAGTAAAATTAGTAAAAAAAAAAAAATTGGTAACACTGTCGTGAAATCTCACATTTTTAATTTCATGAGACGGGCTTAAGCCCGTCTCATGAAAATAGATGGGCGACCCATGTACAACCTAACAAAGTTAAAAAAGTTTCAAATGTGTGATCTCTTCACAGAAAACCAATCTTTTTTTCTATATTTTTGCTTGTTCTTTGTTGCTTTACATATTTTTTTTGATTTTTATGGAAATAGAATTTGTATTACTGCCATAAAATTAAACATTTAAAAATTTTTTAACTTTGTTAGGTTGTACATGGGTCGCTCATTTATTTTCATGAGACAGGCCTGAAGCTGAACTAAAATTAGTTGAAGCGAAGGAAATATTAAATATGTACTAGAGTGTACGAGTGAAAAATGGAGTAGATTCTCCGTTCAATAAGTAAATTTCCCTATAAACAAGTCATTCGGAAAGCGAATATTTTTAATCTTAGAATTTTTATCAAATATTTTTTATGTTTTATCTTTAGTTTTTTATTAGTTTTCGAATATCGTCATTTTTGTTCTACAAGTTATTAACAAAACGTCCCATCGTATTTTATGTCGGAAAACGTCAAAATGACGATATTAACGTCAAGTTGGCAACGCTGTCAGGTACTCAGGTAGTTACGACCAAACACAAACTACAAAAATAAAATTCCAACTTCATACATTAAGTATGAGGCAAGAACGTAGCGACTTAGCGAATTACATATAAATTCACCAAATCAAAAATGATGAAAATCTTTTTTTTTTTTTTTTGGGTGGTAAAATCAACATTCATTTTGTCACAAAATACCCGCATAAATAAGTTCCAAATTGTCAACTTTTTTTGTGACAAAAAGGAACTTACATTTTGTGACAAATTGTTCTAAAATTTTGTTATCACCATTTTTGGTTACTCGGGTTCTTCGTTGCTATCTTTCAAAAATCTTCACTAAGATATACTTTAAATTCATTCCGTAACGCCAATGCATTGGCTGGCGCATTTAATGCACAAATGTAACCAAATAAATTTCGCATTTGTTTTGGTGAATGTAATTCTTTTGCTTCATTTAAATATTCGCACCATTCACCATCATTTGAAGTAAAGCCGCGAGGATGAAACGCTTGAACAAAAGTAGTGTGTTTAATTCAACTGTATATTTTCTAACAGCCTCAAATGATTTTGGACCACAGACCTGTAATAAAAGCAATCGTAAATGGAAAAGTTCGATGCCTTTCGGTGATCCTACATACATATATGCGTGTAATGATTTTATCAACTCCACGCCTTCTGTTCTTCCATTTTTTTCGAGAATCATCCCACACAAAATGCAAAGGAATTTCAATCAGTGAACCCCCGCTTTCCGATGGTAATTCGTTCCACTAACTTCATCGTATTGTGAAATTATCGTAAAGTGAACCACATTTTACATGACATAAACAACTTAATCGACGAGTCAAGATCACATTAAATTTGTTAATAATATCCCGTTGTTTGCAAAATGTAAATCGTAAAGTGAATTTTTAATCGTAAAGTGAGTTAGATTTTGGAAGACTCGATTCATCGTAAAGCGATTCAATCGTATTGCGAGCCCATCGTGAAGCGGGGGTTTACTACTTATATTCATGCGCTGAAGGATCTGATCGATTCAATTCAAAAAATGCTAATAATTTTATTTGTGTTGCATTTTCAATTGCTTGACGTTCTTGCTCTTCTCGAAAGTAAACATTCTGTCTAAGCGGTAAATGAATGTCAAGTCTAACGATGATATGTGATTGATAATGCATTGGTAACTCATAGATGCACCATACAGCTTCATTCAGTTGATCTGACATAAAGACCATTTGCAATTTGTTTCATTTTATCAATTTATATTTCTTGACCTGGTACATTTCTCTCTGCACCTAATTCAACAGATGCACTGTCATAGCCTTTATACACGTATTTATAAATATTTTTTAACACTTTTAACTGTAGTGCATACTTCAACTAATGGCAATTAAATTTGGCAAGTAAATTCGGATTGTATGGTGCAACATAACGATGATCGAGGCAACTACCGCGAACTGCAGCATTAATACCATTATCAGTTATCACGCCTTCTGTATAATGGATATACATCACATGTAAATTCATTAAATCGTTTTGGATAATCTTTTGTGCATTTTCCATCTCTCATACATGCAGAATTTGGATTAAGTACACCGCATGGACAATGCATCATGTGTTTTACAACATATTCATGTAATGTAGGATGTGTTTGAATGTTAGGAATCTCCGCAGATGCAACTTTATCAATATCGGTATAGCGTTAACAATTTTATCTTGCTCATTTAAAGAGAGTAAAATGTTAGCATGAGGCAATCCTTTCTTTTGAAACTCAATTGTATAAACGAGTGCTTCAACTTTAACGAAGATTTTTTTTAGTGTAATGCCCTCAATTAATGCTTTCAGTTTAGACTTGAATACACGCACAACAATATCAGGTGGAAAATTAGCTGACTCACCTACACCAATATTGCTAACTATTTCAGGCCAACTTTGATTGCAAGTCATTGTAATAAACAAAGAAGTCTTTCCGAAATGTTGTACAAGTAACATTGCATCTAAATAATTCAGTTACATATTTCTTGGAGATCCATTGAATAATGATTGTAAAATTAGTCTACGGCCAACATTATTGGCATTGGGGTTCAATTTTAAATGTACTATTAAATTGTTGTAAACTTCAGACCTTAGAATTGTTTGATTTTGTCGAATGAAATGTAACTTTGTGTTCTCCATTCTCACATACATATCAACTATCCACTGTAGAAATAAATTTTGTGAATGGTGCAACATGCTAAATCTTCTTTAATTGCAAGTCGATAGGCTGCATACTGAAGCATGGTTAGTTTATTTCTGGGCGCTCTTGAATTAGATGTAGTTGGTATATTTGAAATTTTGATGTACCACCCAGTATCACTTTTTGGAAAAAGTAATGGATAAGCTAAATACTCCAATGATGAATGCAAAACAGAGATATTTTTGATGGTATACGATTAATTTTTGAAAACAAAACCATATTTCGTTCAAAGGGTGGCTCACCAACAACTGTACTAAATATTACTGCTACATTACTTTGAACTGCATAGGATTCTAAAAAGATGTTTAGACAAAATTCTGGAATATATCCAATTAGGAAGGAACTTGGATGGAAACTCTAAAATGATTTCATTATTCATCGTGATGCTAAATTTCTTCAAAATCGGATAATAAATGGTAAAGTTCCTTCCTTATTGGCCATACTCCAGAACTTTATCTTGAAATAATTTTTGAATCCCTCTTCCATCGTACAAGCTGAATTTCATCAAAATTGGATAAGAAATTGCCAAGCTCCTTCATAATTTACCATATTCCAGAATGTTGATTTTCATCAAAATCGGATAAGAAATAGAATCCCAATAAAATTCTTATAAAAAAAAATCACAAACCCTCAGTTCAAGGAACCTCACTACAACGGACACCATTTTTGGTCCCGTCGAAGTCCTTTGTAATGGTTTCTCTGTATAAAGAACACTTTTATATTACGTTGGAATTACATGTATAACATTTACGGGATTAGAGTTACATGTGTAATATTTTCGATTGGAGTTACATGTATAACATTTTCGTTGATGGGTGCAATTAAAAAAAAAATCTATTTTATTTACATACCAGGGTTGCCACCTTTTCAAAATGCCTCGCGACGACACTACTTAAATATTGATTATGTACTGTACAAAATACACATAAATTTCAAGTGAAATATATTTTTAAAGCTGGAAGTAAAGAAACACGTTAAGTCGGGCAGTGTTTGATTAGCTCCCTAAACTCGAGATTACAATAATTCTGAAAAAATTAGCTTTTCCCGTCCTTTTGCTGATTTTGTAAAACATTTAAAACATTTTTGAATAAAATTATCGAAAACAAAGGATAGCATATTTAAACAACGTTTCAAAGAATTATGGATGACATTGCTATAACAATTCGGTTTTAAGACATACGGATTCAACGATTTCAAGTTGTGATAGATAATTATGTTTCCGAAATTAGAATTTGTATTGCTCGCGCTGAAAGCTGAAATTTTCGCTAGAGAAAAACCTAAGGAATTGAACGATTCATTTATTGCTGCACTAAACATACCACCTGCGGATTCATCAGCGTGTTCAAACAAATCTTCGAGTTAATTTTCTATTCCGTTCCCGAGTAATATTGTAATACTATCGCAAAACATTTTCTATTTTTGTGAATCGAAGCACCTACTTTCAATAACAAATTTTGTTAGAAATTATTTTATTTATAACGTATACCATTTCTTGAGGAGCCAATACGCCTCTCACAATCGCCTAAGCTTTGGTTCGGCCACAATTCACTTTATTTCCAATTTTGGTGTCGAAATGTTTTGCTTTAATTAATTTTAGGCAGCAATGTTTGATACAATGCACGGACAAGTTCTTCAACTGTAGTTCTTCATCAATTGTATCTTTCATATTAAAGAATGTAGGACCTATTCCCTTAGTCGTATCGTTTATCACGCCTAGTAACAGTCAAAATTTATTATTACTTCTATAAAACTATAGGTTTTTTTACTACAATTGTCATTTTAAAAAGCTTTTTTGTCATGATATATTTTCAAGTGATCAGGAGATGTGCTGGTAGTCACCTGAAATGACCATTGTCGTGAAAATCAGTGTAATGCTATGTTTTGCATAGAAGCCGTTTATAGTGTTTATAGAAGTGGTATTGGAACTTGACTGTTGCTTGGCATGGTAAACGATGAAACTAAGGGAATCGGCATTCTAGTAATTACAGCACTGCAACAGGCATCTGTTAATTTTGTCTGGTGACTTTTTGTTCATTCGTGGTCTTCTAGGGCCCGAAAACCCTTATTAGAAACTAATATTTCCAAATTACAGCACCCTTCATCACTTGAAAATTTTTTTAAACCAACTTTTCAATTGCAACCAAAAATCACTAAAGTTCATTGCTTGCTTTATTTTATTTTTTCCAGGTTCATTTGAATTTGATGAACATCATCATTTGATGACAGTTACTAAAAAAATAATAAATTTATAAAATTTTTCTAAAAATCAAATATTTTTAATATTACTTATGAACAGCTTTGAACTTCAATAAAAATTAGAATCTTTAAACTGATCTCTTTAAAAACACAACATAATAAAATAAGAAGTTATGCCCCTTCTTATATAAAAAAGAAGTTACTTTCACGTTTAAATAAGGTTATTATTGCTTAGTCCAGTCAAAGATAAATTTCATATATTCTGTGAATTTACAATCGCTACCATTAGAAAATTCATGTCAAATTTAAAGTCGTCATAGTGTTTATAAAAATAATAATTAATCAGGAAATTTTATTTCGAACATTTTTTTGCACAGATAGGCAAACAAAAATAGTTAAGAGTAATTTATAGAAAAATGCATTGATAATTGGCGCCGTTTAAAGTCATTTTGGTTTTTGTAAACGATGAGAACCATTTTTTTAAATAGCGAGGATTTTTCAGTATCTACGAGGACGCGAGGACAAAATAGTCAAACGAGGACAATCCTCGCCAAACGAGAACGGGTGGCAACCCTGTTACATACATACAAACAAAATCATTTTCATTCATTCATTCACAGAATAAAATTAAAGTATTATTGTACTACTTTGATCGTTTTTGGCTTGTACGTGTATGTATTGTAAAGGAAACAACGTCAGTCGATTTTTCCTGAACTATCCAACCGATTTTCGTTTAACAAAGATTGCACACACCTACAAAAGAATACCTTTTGAATGGAGTAATTTTTATGAAAATCGGTTGGGTAGTTTCGGCGTAAAAGGGGTACATAGTTTTCTCTTCACGTATTAATATATAGATTATAAATGATTAATTATTTTTATTAATTATTAGTTATCGCCTGAGTCGAAACTCAGCTACCAAAGGGGTCGACAGGTGGTGAATAGACGACCAGCCTCGAGATATTGAGGAATATTCAGCAGACAATTTGATTTGACTAATCTCCTTTATTGACCCCAATTAGTTCGCATGTTTGTAAGACGTTTAGGTATTTCTATCCTTAAGGCATGGCCCTATGCAAAACGGAAACCCGGGATTTAAAACCGTTCACTTTGCAATATGAAAATTATAGTTATAGTTTCGTAAAGTTGATTGCCTTTTGGTGTCGACGATATCGATCCCTATTGCACATGTTTAGATTTGTAATCGCTACCTACAAGGAATTTATTGGCCAGCTGGTTAAGTCGATAAAGTGTTGCTTTTAAATTGCATATTTTGGAGGGCAGTAAACGGTCGATATTACACATTTTTCAAACCATTCTTCTAAGCAAATATTAGTTGTTTGGATGTGCTCTTTTTCATACTTGCTGTCTCCTAATGCTTTATGCTCTTTTTGATTAAGATGGCAGTGCCATCGTGTGCTTTTCCGTCCGGGTGTTAGGTGTCGTGTACAGAATAAATATCCCTTAATTTTCAAAATGGGTTTATTCGTAAAGCGTGTTGCTGATATTCGATTGGCATCTATATTGTGTTCGATAAGAAAGGCTTGTAACTCAGATTTGTACTGCGAAAGACCATTCTCATTCCAAATAGATATTTTTAAGACAATCATTGTTGGTTTTTGACGATAATTTGGATTAGTATGTTGATATTTTGCGTCATCATGCTCATTTGTTTTTCCATCAACATCATGGCATTTTTTATCGTTTCGGTTAGTTTGTTTACAGTTGCATGAATTGATACTGCTTCTTCAATAAAATTAACTTTTGCTTTCTGAGCGGCACATTCCAGGATGCTTGCGTACCCAGGTTGCGCTAAACTGCTGGCATTTGTCCCCAAATTTCCGGTTTGTTAAACAATTGAAGTTCTTGACGTCCAAGTTCTTTGGTTGTAATTTTTTATTGACCAATCTTTGCTTATATCGCAATTTTGGATTGATTTTACTCTTTAAATCCAAGTATATGGGGCAACCTCTGTAATTTACGGTGTGATTTTCACCACAGTTACTACATCGTTTTACTGTAGGATCGTTTTTCATCATTTTGCCCTGTCGCAATCGTAAAATTTACCACATATAACACAAACTTCGTGCAAGGTGCTGTTTAATTTGGTGTGGTCGTATTTACGCTCTGAACTAGTCCAGTCCTCTTCTTGGGTTTCTCGACCGTGATTTTGCGATAGAGTAAATATTTTAGTTTATGTAAATCGTGTCATTTCTCTTTGCCCGCATCTGACTCTAGTTCCAGGCGAAGAGCAGGTTGAGTTTTTTTTTCGTTGGTTAGAATATTCGTAATAGATTTGGCATGAAAGCCTTTTTCACTAAGAGCAGACTGTATTTCGCTTACATCTATATTCTCAATTCCTCTTATATTAACATGATTAACTAAGGCTCTCAACCCATTAATCTGAGTGGCTGTATCTTCACTTCGTTTAAGTTACCCATTTTGAGAAAGGTAATATGCAATTTTCAATCGGCTAACGACTTGATTTTTCCACAAGTTTATTATTTAAGGCCTCTCTTAAGTAAATTTATGGCGGCTCTCGTTCTTAACATTAGCTGCTGTAGCTTCTGGAGCTGCTACTTTTAACTGGAATACCTCTTACTGAGAGGTATTTGGTCCGCCCTTGTTCCATCCTTGTCGCTTTGCTTCTGTTAGCGAGTTGCGTGGATCTTAAGCTTCATTTTCCCTTGGTATGAACAGAAAAACACCCATCCAACCTCTTTTACACTAATTGTTGTACATTTCCCTGACCTAGGTTACTATCAGAATTTATATTGTTGGTCGGCGATGAGTTCGGTGCACTGAGCACATTATTTTTGGTTTCATTCACATAAATCATCTTTTCTTCGGTTATAAATAATTAAAAAGAACAAATACCGCACCTTTATTTTAATTTAATTTTATTAAGCGCATATCGATTTTGCGTCTATTCTTCACGGAGGTGAAATCAATACTGACCTATCTATTTGTTAAAAAAAATTTAATCATAGATACAATATAGGTCAGACACCAGCCGAAATCTCTTGCATTAATTCGTTTTTGTATTTTAAATTCAATTGTAAGTGCATAGATAGTTTACCATCGACTCGCAAATCTTATCTCTTCGAATAAATTCAAAGAGATTTGCGAGTTGATGGTAAACTATATAATATATTATAACATATTATGTACTTAGAATTGAATTTAAAATACAAAAACGAATAAATGCAAGTGATTTTAACTGGTGACTAACTTATATTGATCTATGATTGAATTTATTTTAACAAATAGATAGATCAGTATCGATTTCATATCGATTTTTTTTTGAAATAATCAAAAGATGCAGATTAGTTCTTTTTAATTATTTATTATTTTCTTTTAAGTGTCGCGTGTCTGTTTTTTAATTGAAAAAAAAAACAACGAGTTAAATGAACTTATATTGAAGAAATTTAGGCCCCTATTAACAAAATGTAAATTCGCTCTATAACCGTAAAATTTCCAATTAGTACTAAATTGGTATTCATGAAATGTAGCTAGACTCTATAAATGAAAATTATGCTCTGTAAGTTTGCAGTGACAAATTTGTTAACGTAAAGCTACATATCTTGATTTAATAGGCCCATAACTCTGCAGAGTAACAATTTTTCAACATAATTTTTTCAGGAAGTACCTACTACTCTCGATAGCATCTATTACTTGCAAGAAATTAAAATAATTTTATTTGTAGTTTTTGAGATTTTCACTAAACAATTTTCAATTACGATTTCTTTGTGTTCTTAACGAATCAATATACGTATCCTTGATAGTGTCTGTAATTCTTATCAAAATAACTTTTTTCTTCAGACTTTTGAACATCTGAACTCATATAACTACACATTTGAGAAAGTATTCTGATTTCTTAGCCCCCATGACAATGGTCTTCTATGTGATGCCATAATGCTAAATAATGGGAATGAAATTGGAACGGAATGAAAATACACGGCATTGTTGCTATAAAATTCCCAAAGTAACACTACATATATTTGAAATCGTTGTGTGTTTTGTTCGAATTTTGATACCAATAGCGATAGGACTGATCAACGATTTTACTATTATGCTTTCTTATAAATGGGTCCTGGTAGTGAGGAATTAACTATATTATTAACTAAACGATATTAATTGCGAATATTTAAACTGTGAAACACATTACCCCTAAATGTCATTAATTGAGTAGCAAAGTTTTCTTATTTAGGATATTTTAGTAAAATTTTCATTGATCAATATACTCCAATGAAGAATTTACTAAAATAGAACTAAAACAAATTTAGTAAAATATAGTAAGAAATTCATTACCATAAATAAGGAACAAGGCTTAAATTTGCAAGGGGCAACGTATCGAGCAAAACTTTGTCTATTTATCTTAGCCGATTTTGATGCGTGAGAAGAACCAACCTAAGCAATCATATCATTAAATTAAAGGTAATACTTATAGTTGATGAGTAATTTCCCACTGTTTTTTTACGCAAAAATTGACACTATCGGATATCCGATCGGATTTAAGCAATCATATCTTTAAATTAAAGGTAATGCTTATAGTTAATGAGTAATTGGCGACGATCAAATTTCGGGTCACTTTTCTGAACATGCGGTGTAAAACGTTATCACGTTAAAAATAATAAAATTTGCACTTAATTACCACCTCATCAGTGCTCATTGAATAGTATATAGTAGCAATGTTTCCACAAATTTGCAAGATTCAATGACTATTCTATTAATAAACCGGAAGACTATTAAAAATGAAAAACAAACATAATTTATAAGCCCCCTGTTATATTTCGTTTCAGATCACCCACTATCGACTATCAGTTTTGTACGTACATTATAACCTCATAAAACATATTTTATATTTATTGTGTTAGCTAAAAATACAAATAATAAAATCCTAAAACACATTTTCACTTTGATTTATTCGCAAATAAATTCTCGATATATTCTGTACGAGTATAATGAAATATTCGAATAACTCTTCGAATGAATTATGAAAACAATGGTATCGATGTTCGCGTTATTTTATTCAAACCAACAACGGCAATTTTTGAATAATAATTATGTATATCTGTCAGTGAATCACTATCATTCCAAAGTAAACCAGAGAATTACATCTGCAACGATGATACGCCAATTTTCATCAAATCAGTGCCTACAATCAATTAATTTATACCTATTACCAAACCTATATTTAGATTCAATTTCACCATTAACACGCGGACACCATAATTATATTCGCGAGATTATAATCAAATTTCATAACCTAACATAATTTTCGGTTCATTTAGCATGAACGGAATACAGAAAAAAAAAAAAATTCCATCCCTCATATTTATTTAAATCACAACACAAATATTACGGTACCCATCGGCTAATTTAATTATACAACTTAAAATCAAAAAAACACGAGAAAGGTGGTACAAAACTAAATAATACAGAAATGAGACAACAACCCAATTATAGTAATTAACCCAATTTCAAAACCTTTAATTTGCGCCGCACAGTGTTAAATCATTCAATTATATCGTTTGAAATGATATACACATACAAAATTTAATTGTCTTATTCTAGTCTTAACGATTTTTATTGTCTTGAGTTTTTTTTTTTTTTTGTCTTCCTGGGTCGGTCGATCGGCGGTGTGTATTTGTGGTGTATTACAAACAAACAAAATAATTTTCGTGCCACGGTAATAACACATTGTGTGTATACTACCTATATAGAGTTGCAAGAGACATAAAATGCCTTCAAGCCATTTAAAATTACGACAAACACTAAAATTATTGCTTTTCAGCAAATTACTGTGATTATGTGTGTACGGTTATGTAATTAAGCTTTTAAAAATCAAAAACTTTTGCTATTTTCTAATTTTCTACTGAAATTTGATTTTTGTTTAAGGAAATAGCCGCCCATTTTTAATACTATATGTATGTAGGTATATGCTATGAATTGATCGCTATTTTGCCAATCTAACTCGAAATCAAAGCAATAATTTTTGGCGGTATTGTTGTTGGTGGTTTAACAATTTGGTTATTTTGTTGTTAACAATCAAAACTATATAAGAACACGAAAAAAAAAAACACAAAAAACGCGCATTATATGGCCTCAAGGTATATTTTGTTCATTTGAAAAGTAAAATTTTGATTGTGGTTATGCTTTTGGTGTTTTGTGTTGTTTTTTATTTTGTGTTATTGGGAATCGTTTGAAAAATGATTCAAGTTGCTACTTTACATTTTTTATTTTGCTTGTTTGTTTTATGATCATCATCATGATAACAGAGAAAATTATTACATAAAATCAACAGTTTTGAAAAATTAAAAATTAAATCGTCTCTTGCCAACACGGCAACATTATAAGTAAATTTTAACAACAGAATTGCAGTTGCCGGAATTTTCAACCCGAAAATACATTTTTCTCTAAAATAAATTTTATTTGCAAAATCCTCAAAAAAATTACACACGCGGCTGAGATGCACCTGACCTTATTAATAGTTTATAAAAAAGTGCCCGACTTTTGGTTGGCATAAAATGAGGCTTACCGACACCAAATACATGCTTTGGATTTATCTTGAACTCAAGGGGAGGTGTACAAAAATACAATCGCGCTTTTGTTGATCCTCCGTAACTTTCTTTTACAATGCCAATTTGTAATCCATCATATCTGCTGCCGGCGGTGAGCCAATGTCATTGTGCTTCATTTTAAAACATAATATCTGTTTCAACTGCGCTTAATTGTAGGACATTCATCAAAATTTTGCAGATCAGAATAGTCATGTGATTATTGCAAAGGTAAGCTTCAATCATCACTGCATTTATCGTCAACAGTAGGATCATCAGTCGACTCAGAAGAAACATTGGCCTCAACAACTACCACACTAACAACTTGTCTGCAAGAGCATAATCAACCAACATCGATTTCTTAAACGCACAATCAAAACAGGATATCACCAGCACTTGAACCACGTACACCACATGATAACCAAGCATCCATACAATGAAATTATCAAGTGCATATGGCTCATACCACAGCCAATGAATATTTACTACCTACAGCTGTAGTGAACATTGAAAATATGTATGGCAAAGTACAACAATGCAGAATACTTCTGGACTCTGGATCAATAAGAAATCTCATTTCACAATCACTAGTGAAACAATTATAACTTCGAGTAGATCGAATATAACATCACGATTGAAATCAACGGTCAAACTGCCATCCCGCCTTGATCCACATCAACATCTAACAATAGATGTACATATTCTTGCATCATAATCAACGGTGCCAAATCAAACATTCACAAAACTACACACATATCATTTAAGTGCTGGTACATGTTTCAGTATGTTGATGCCTGGCAGTTTAAGGGATCCTAACAGTTCAGTTATCGCATAAAGAACCATTTTTGGATGAGTACTAGTTGGAGATGTTGGAGCCACATCAACTTTCATATCGCCCAAGTCACTATATTCTATGCACTCATCCTGTATTGATATAAATAAAACATTGCAACTGTTTTGGAAGTCAGAGGAAGTGTCAGCATCGTCCCAATTTCCTCATCTTGAAAAGTAATGTGAGCAGTTCTACCAACAAACCATTAAGAGGGATTACACTGGACGGTACTTAGCAAGGTTACCATTCAATGGAATTCAGCGACAACTTGGTGATTCGTTATGTTCAGCTGTTTCACGGTTATTGGCCATCGAGAAAAAACTGGACAAAAATAATCAATTAAAACTTGAGTATCATTCCTTCATCGCAGATTACATAGTGCTGAATCAAATGGGGAAAGTTTCAAACAGTCAAATAAACTTCAATTCGGAACATTTTTATTTACCTCTTCACTTCGTAACGAAAACCGATTCCAGCACAACGAAGTTACGTGTGGTATTTTACAGGTCATGTTCAAAATCATCTGAGGTATCATTAAACCAAAAATTGCTCGTGGGTCCAACTGTGCAAGAGGCTCTCACCGTAACTATCATGAGGTTCCGAATGCACAACATAGTTTTCTGCGGCGATGCCGAGAAGATGTATCGGTAGATTTTGATTGACCCTACCGATAGAGATTACCAACGCTTTGTTTGCCGATTTGATCCAAAAGCCGAAGTCGATCATTACAGGTTAAATACCGTAGCCTATATGGAACATCAGCCGCTCCATTTTTGGCCACAAGGACATTGGAACAGCTGTCAGAAGATAACAAGACAACATATTTACTAGCAACAAATATCGTTTAAAGAGCATGTTACATAGATGATCTCTTCACTGGAGCTTCAACCGTTGAAGAAGCTTTAAAGTTACAGCATGATATAGTTAATAAGCTTCTCGAGTCCGGTGGATATGCATTCATGGCAGGACTCAATCAATTATAATTTATATTATAATAATAACTACTGGTCACCCAGTGGTCGAAATTCGACCGTAACTCATAACATTTTTAAGTTTGAACGTTATTGAGGTTATTTTGTCAAAGAGTATACATACCTCTATAATCATTGCATATAAATTTTTTGCATTTTGCCCTATTACGTCAACACGCTCGCAGTACAAATACGTCATTAGCGTGGTAACAGGACAGTTCCTCGCGCACTTTTCCTCGCGCACATTTCCTCGCGCACACTTCCTCGCACACATTTCATAGCGGGAACATTTCCTCGCCGGATGTTTTCTAGCCAAATTAATATAATATTTACATATATGCCTTGTCTTGACGGTATAATTAATTGGAGCATAATTTGATTTACCAGTGTAATATTACACAGCAAATGAAAAATACGAACATAATTTAACCATTTTTAGTACAGTTTAGTACTATAATTAATTATCCTAAGCACCCATAATTAATTGGAACATACTTCTACTTCTCAGAAAATACGGGTGGATCGCTTCAAACAGTTTGTTAAAATATTATAAAAAAAGAATGTTTTCGGTTTTCTATTGAGTATGTGCGCATTTATTTTATTTTGCAGGCTTAAACATACTGATTAGAAATAAATAAAACTCTTTCGTTTCATCTTTTATTGAATTTATGGTTTGTTAATTCTTTTCAAATAAAAACTAAAAAGCTTTATAAATTTGCTTGAGTGCTAAAGTAAATATTGTAACATTCATTGATGCCTAATTCAAAATTTGACGTCTAATAACAATAACAAACTAATTAGTTCGCGCATTTGACGAAAGGAGGGAGGGTAGTAGTTTACTTTTACCGTCAAGACGAAAACTCTAAATTATGATCATAAAATTAATTTTTAGAACTATAATTAATTTTACCGTCAAGACAAGGCTATAGTAAATTTATCGTAAAAGTATAACTACTATAAATATTATAATTAATTTATCATGGCGAAATATTATACTGAAATTGTTATAATGCCTTAGAAGGCAGTTTAAAAAAAAACAAAAACATTTATTAAAGGAATTTTGATTGTTGTGATAGACGAAAATAAAATACATATAATGTATGTAAATATAATGTTTAATGTTCTTGAAATCCCAATAATATCATTAAAAATAATATTTTATTGTACACGGAAAAAAATTTATAGTACACATTTCCATAAATTATAGGAGCCCAGGCATTTGTGGCTTATTATCGGAACGCTTACTATATAATATTACGAAAATATTAAATGATGTGTATGGTACCGGTTACCATAAAAATAGTAAAATATCTTATAACAATATAGTAACAATTACCATTATGAAAAGTACACACAAATAATTATCGTATCGTTTACACTGTAATATAGCTATGGGTACTTTAGAGTATAGTATCCTTTCCATTGTGTAATAAAAAACGTTTTCAATTTATTTGATTTAACATATTATAATAGGTATTCATTCAATTTATTGTCTACACAAAATAAAAATAAAATATTAAAATATAATTAATTTATAATTATTATTTTTTCTAATTTTAAATATTTGATTTTGAATTTATGTAATTCATTTAATGTATTAGTTAACTCTAGGATTTTTTACAACATATGCATACTTGTGGAAATCGAAATATTTTATGTCATATGTACATAGTATTTAAAATGGATATTATATTATTTTCAATTTTTAAAAATCCTGTTATTTTAAAAAACGTTAGTTCCTCCGAATTATCATTTTTAACTGGAATAACTTTTTAATGTACAAATAATATCGATTACAACCATTTCTTTTTAATGAGCACATATGATTTATCAAACATTTGAAATTAATAAAAATTCGTTCGTTTTCACAAATATTGTAAATAACATTTTTTTTAAACCTATAATAAATAGATAAAATATTTAAATGACTTACATAATAACTAAAA
Organism: Tipula helvola; assembly: GCA_963556165.1. Taxonomy (NCBI): domain Eukaryota; kingdom Metazoa; phylum Arthropoda; class Insecta; order Diptera; family Tipulidae; genus Tipula; species Tipula helvola. The sequence continues at coordinate 149,907,287 of OY744481.1, read as the reverse complement.
ACAGGTAAAACTAAAATTGCAATTGGCATCAAAACACTTCCTTTTGTTGTTTTTAACAAATTAAAATCTATTAGATCCAGTGAAAAAACGTCAAATACATGCTGTTACGAAATACGTCAAATAAATAATTAAGCACTGATATCACACAATCATCTTGTAATCATATCTGGAATAAGACAATCATAATGTTAGAAATTGATATAATTTTTCATCAAATAAATCACTCATATTACTTACAGCGCAAAACACACCATTCAGGCAAGCCATTCTGAACAAGATTTTACGTCATTGATTTTGTTTTTATAAGTTTGCACTACCTTTTTCACATAGCCGCACAAAGAAAATTTAAATTTGTACAATTTTATTTTAATCACATTAATCAAATTACTTAATATAAATTATTGGTTTCAAAATATGTATAATTAAAAGTTTGATTTAAATATAAACCTAAAACTGTTTTATGATACGAGTATTTTTCATTAATAAAATTTACATCAAAAATGTTCAATTTTACATGAGTTCTTATGAGGAATCATAAAATGTATCTTCTTTAAATTAAACTTCTTTTAAAATTGGTATGATACTTACGGATTTTATATAGAAGAGGCTTTGACACAGTTTTCTTATTATATTTTTTTTAATAACATAAAACTTAATTACTCGAAACGATTCAAATTTTTTTTGTACACTTATACGAAATAAAATAAAATCGACTGTTCACCATTATGGGCTACGTTACGACTGTAAAGAAGGAATAAAAGGAATGCGTTTTGATCAGTTTAAAATAACGGGATTTACCTTGACAAAAAGGAAAAATTACTATTGGTTATAGGCAACATTCCTATATTATATAATTAATTTGTAGATTATGGTAATGATTCCTATATTGAACACACTACTATGCAAATTATAAAATTCACCATACACATAGTAGCTTTTACAGAAATACATAGCACAGTTTGCTATAATTCAATTACTATATTATATAGTAAATAATTCAGTAATTTTTTTTCTCCGTGTAGACCCATGAATTTCGAAATTATCAAAACCACAAAAAATAAGGAAAGTTTATTGATAGATGGGTTTGTTTTTCAATTTGAAAAAATAATTGGAAGTAAACGTATTTTTAAATGTGATCACTATTATATCAATAATATTCTTTCGGCTTTTTATAGACACAATATATTAATAATAATGGCATTCACAACATTTTCGACTTGTCAATCAGAAAAATGAAGAGGCCAGTCATTTATAATATATCTACCAAAAAAAGTAGAAATATCAAAATCCCCCCCGTACTTTAACCCCAGAGTTAATACAAAGTGTATTTTGACTCTAAAAAAGAAAACCTTTCCTTGCGTTTTCGTGGGTAGTTTGGTTTCGTACTGATAATCTCAAAACAACAAGTTCGATCTACTCATCAGGTAGCTACGACCAAACTACAAAAATACAATTCCAACTCCATACTTTAAGTATGAAGCAAGAGTGTAGTTGACTTAGCGAATTATAAATAAATTCACCAAATCAAAAAACACAAGGAAAACTTTTCATTTCTGCGTGTTTTATGCCAACACGAATAAATAGAAAGAGAAGTTTAGTTGTCTGTATTAAATCAATAAGATTTTTTCGGCTTTTTATAGACACTGTATAATTTAACGTCACAACAATTTACCACACAATATTAAAAACACAAACCAAAATAAAATCTTTGGCATACACTAAAATGATGACATCACAATGCTTGCGTACAACACCGATTGTTTATGTTTATACGCAAACAACACACAAAATTATTCTACACACAAATACTCACCAATTATGCTGAAATGAACATTACCATATTTCCTAAAATTAGAATAATTTTATTGTATTAAATTTATAATTAATGTATGTAATTAATTTATTTATATAAAACTTTATACTTACATTTTGTTTGTAAACAAACTACCACATATACAAATTGACATTTTATAAAGTCTAAAAAATGTAATAGAATAATTATAATTAATGTTATTAAGAACAGTACCATTATTATGTACTAATTAGGAACAGTACCATTTGTGTACTAATTTATTGTAATTTAGTACTAAGCAAATGACATAAAGTTTTTGTAAATCATCTTACACTTAAGTTTCAACTGGCGAACACACAACACCAATTAAAATTAAAATAAATTTATAATTATAAATAAAAAACCAACCATTTGTAATTGTGTGTTTGAAATAAAATATTTATTTAATTAAAATAAATTAATACCAGCATCCAGCCAGTGATTTCAACGACATTTTATTTTATTGGAAATTCTTCGCAAATACCAGCTACATTTTTTTTTGTATATTAATAATAATGGCCCTCACAACATTTTCGACTTGTCAATCAGAAAAATGAAGAGGCCAGTCATTTATAATATATCTACCAAAAAAAGTAGAAATATCAAAATCCCCCCCGTACTTTAACCCCAGAGTTAATACAAAATGTATTTTGACTCTAAAAAAGAAAACCTTTCCTTGCGTTTTCGTGGGTAGTTTGGTTTCGTACTGATAATCTCAAAACAAAAAGTTCGATCTACTCATCAGGTAGCTACGACCAGAACAAGACAGAAATGAAAAGTTTTCCTTGTGTTTTTTGATTTGGTGAATTTATTTATAATTCGCTAAGTCAACTACACTCTTGCTTCATACTTAAAGTATGGAGTTGGAATTGTATTTTTGTAGTTTGGTCGTAGCTACCTGATGAGTAGATCGAACTTTTTGTTTTGAGATTATCAGTACGAAACCAAACTACCCACGAAAACGCAAGGAAAGGTTTTCTTTTTTAGAGTCAAAATACACTTTGTATTAACTCTGGGGTTAAAGTACGGGGGGATTTTGATATTTCTACTTTTTTTGGTAGATATATTATAAATGACTGGCCTCTTCATTTTTCTGATTGACAAGTCGAAAATGTTGTGAATGCCATTATTATTAATATATTGTGTCTATAAAAAGCCGAAAGAATCTTATTGATTTAATACAGACAACTAAACTTCTCTTTCGATCACTATTATATTACGAGTTGTCGTGCTAGAGTACATTTAATAGATGGTGGAATGGTTAAATCATTTTGGGACCATAATCATGCGGCCCGTGCAAGAAAAGTTTCAGCTGGCAAAATTATGACAAAAATAAAAGAAAATTCTTCCTAGTCAATGCCAGGTGCAAGTCAGCAAATATTGGCCAATTGTGCTTCAGACGTGAATGTTGCCAATTCTTGTGAAATGCCTGTTCGAAGATCTATAATTCGAATGATTCGTAGAGAGCGGCAAAAAAACTCAAATCAATCGGAAGCTCCTTATCATTGTAAAGATCTTATTATTCCTCAAAAATATAAACTGGCTTTTAAATGGTCAACTTTTTTTGGTGTTAGACGATAGTTCCGTAGAAGCAGAAAGAATTTTGGTTTTCGCAACTATTGACAACCTACGAATACTTTCTCAAAGCAAAGATATCTACATGGATGGAACATTTAAAAGCTGTCCCCAGTTATTTGCACAGCTATATATAATTCTCGGTGTATTAAACGGTGTTCCATTACCACTTCTTTACGCTTTGCTACCGAACAAAAAGAAAAAAACCTATATTAAGTTACTGAATGTGTTAAAGGAACACAATATCGCACCTAATAATTTTCACATTGATTTTGAAATGGCGATGATTAGTGCAATTAAAGCACAATTTACAGATTCAAGAATTAATTGTTGCTTTCTCCATTTGAATCAATCAATATACAGAAATCTCAGCCCCGAAAAAAAATCCTTGTACAACGGTAGCGCTTCGTATGCTCTAAACTTAAGAAATGTAATTGCAACTGCATTCGTTCTATTAGAAAAAATGGATGAATATTACACAGAATTATGTTCAAAATTGGAATGGGTAAACGAAAATGAGGACTTTGGATTTTGGAACATTAAGTCCAAATGGGACGCGTAGGACACCTGGTTTTCCTCGGAATTTATGGAATGTGTATTCAATTACAATTAATAAACAACAAAAAACCAATAATATTGCTGAAGGTTTCAATAATACAATGCATAATTTGATTGGCCACGACAATCCAAATATTTGGTTTTTACTTGATTGTTTTCACAGAAAACAAGCTGAAATTGAGATGGTGAAAGAACAAGTTTTGGCTGAAATTGATACTGGAGTTCCACAACGAAAGAAGTACCGAGACATATCTGAAAATTTATTCAGAATTGCAACGAATATAAGCAATTTTGACATAATGGATTACCTCAAAGCAATAGCTCAAAACATTAGTATTAAGTTTGTTTCTAAATGAGCTCAAAAAATTCGTTAGTTTAATAATTCAAAAGTAGGTAATCCATTATATATCCATTACCCAACTTAACATTTTTAGATTATATCCATTACTTTTTCAAAAAAAATAATTAGTTTAATATTTATATATTTCTAATATATTTTATATTTGTATTTACTTAACATTTAATCATAAATTATTTCCTCGCACATATATTTTGTCGCCGTTGCTGCGTGGTGCTTGCGTGTATATCTCGGCCGGCCGATTTTTTTTGTGTTAATATAGAATCAAATAAGCGCTAATATCCTTGGGTTTTTTTTTTATTGCTAAACTGATCAGGTCTCGCCAAAGATACACATTTATTTTGCCCATCTTTTTCGATTATATAAAATTTAAATAAAAAATTAATACAAAATAAAAAATACGTGCTTCATAGATTTTCATATATTGTTTATTGAAAATAAAATAGTTTAAAAGTGAATTTAATGATTCAGAACTTCTGTGTAAACGATGTTTTTTGTAAAAACTCTTGCATCATTTGCTAAATGCCCTTGGCCATTATATTCGGAAATATAAAATCTCAAACCATCGAATGATCGAACTCTACTTGCTGCGACGTACAATTGACCATGTGTAAAAACTGGCTGCCTCAATAAAATTCCAATTTTTTCGAATGTTTGTCCTTGAGATTTATTTATTGTCATCGCAAATGCAGATATAATTGGAAATTGAGTTCTTTGAAAGTTAAATGGTAAAACAGTACCAGAATATGTTAAATTTATACGTGGAATCAAAATTCTTTTATTGCGCATTCTTGTTCCATTGACTAATGCTTCCTTTGTATTTAAGTTTCTGATCAGTAAAGCGATGCAATTAACTTTCAATACTAACTTATGTGGTGGCATACCACTAATCGTCAAAGAATTCATAAACTCTACTGGATAATTATTGATTTCATTGTCACCATCACAAATTATTTTATCGTAGCTATGATAAGTTTTCTATTCACCCGGCATTCGAATAAGTATTTCATTATTAATAAAAGTACAATCATCATTTTTAGGTGCTAAACTAACTGACTTCAATATGTTATCTGAGAGTAGGTTTTCGGAAATATTTCCATAGGAATTGTGGGGCTTCATCATTACCAATTTTTTTCAAGAATTCGACAAATTCTATTTCACGAAATATGAAAATACATAAATTTATGCCAACTCGTGACACAATTTTCAACTAAAGTTGCACGTGACCCATGTGGGACAACTGGTAAGATTTGCCGAAAATCACCGCACAGAAGTATCGTTTTCCCTCCAAATGGTTTATGTTTATTATTTTCATCGCATATATTCTGCAGTAATATCTCTATGATTTTCAACACTTGCAGTGGGCACATAGAGATTTCATCAATATTTATCAATGATGATGAATTTATGTAACGTCTATATAGCTACTATTTGCGGTATTATTCGCTACAGAATTTTCCAGAATGGGAATAGGCAATTTAAATACATTGTGTAAAGTCCTACCTCCAAGTAATAGAGTTGAAGCTATGCCACTGAACGCTGTTGGAATGCAACGAAGATTAAGCGAATTTAATTTGTGAATGATTGCTGTTTGTGTGAATGTTTTTCCAAAACCTGCATGAGCGGTTAAACAAAAAACATTAGATCCAGTATCATGATGCAAAACTTCACGAATCACACGATCAATTAAATCACGCTGTTCAATATTTGCAGTTTCATAATGCTCACAAAACAGAAACTCTTCTTCTATTGGATCAATAGCATTTGCCTCGTCTGTTCTTTGCGAATATGTGGCAATGAACATTCAAAATATCTTCAATTTCTAACAGAGCTTTATTAAAGGATACTTTTTCGTTGTTATCTCTCAAAAAATCTTCACTAAGATATACATACTTTAAATTCGTTCCATAGCGCGAATGCATTGGCTGGCACATTTAATGCATAAATGTAACCAAATAAATTTCGCATTTGTTTTGGTGAATGTAATTCTTTTGCTTCATTTAAACATTCGCGCCATTCACTATCATTTGAAGTAATGCCGCGAGCATGGCACACTTCAACAAAAGAAGTGTGTATAATTCCATTGTATGTTCTAACATCCTCAAATGATTTGACCACAGACATGTAATAAAAGCAATCGTAAATGGAAAAGTTCGATGTTTTTTGGAGATACTACATACATATATGCGTGTAATGATTTTATCACCTCCACGCCTTCTGTTCTTCCATTTTTTTCGGGAATCATTCCACACATAATGCAAAGGAATTTCAATAAACTTATATTCAAGCGCTGAAGGATCTGATAGATTCAATTCAAAAAATCCTAATTATTTTGTTTGTCTTGCATTTTCAATTGCTTGACGTTCTTGCCCTTCTCGAAAGTAAACTTTCTGCCTAAGTGGTAAATGAATGTCGAGTCTAACCTGTGATTGAAAATGCATTGGTAACTCATAGATACGCCATACAGGTTCAGTTGATCCGACATAACGACCATTTAAAAAAATGTTCACTTCATCAATTTGTATTTCTTGACCAGGTTGATTTCCCTCTGCACCTAATTCAACAGATGCACTATCATAGCCTTTATACACGTATTTATAAATGTATTTAACACTTTTACCTGTAGTACATACTTCATCAGTTATATGGCAGTTAAATTTGGCAAGTAAATACGGATTGTGCGGTGAAACATACCGATTGTCGAGGCAACTACCGCGAACTTCAGCATTAATACCATTATCACGTCTTCTGTATGATGGATATCCATTTAATGATTCACATGTAAATTCATTAAATCGTTTTGGATAATCTTTTGTGCATTTTCCATCTCTATATACACGGAATGCGGGAAGCCGAAAAAAGTTGGTCTAAAATGCCGAAAAAAAACTAGCGTCATATATAAATACAGCGTGCTCTACAGTGTCATAATCCATTAAACAGAAAATCGTACCTGATCATTTAACAAAGAAATCGCGAAAAAACGCGATTTTTTTAATTTTAATTGAAAATATCATTTCGGCGGCGAATTTAAAAAGGAAGAAATTAAAGATGATACAACTTTAATACTTTTTTTTTAATCTGTATTCTTTTATCTACAAAATGAACTATATATCATAAATATTTTGCGATAACTAGTTTTTGCTTTACAACCAAAACTACACTAACATGCAATGCCGAAAATCAAAATACTCCGCCTAGTTTGCTTGAAACAATACTAACTCAAGGTCACTGTGTACGGACAGGTGACAAAAATTTGCCTAAACATTTTTGAGTTGGTAACGTGGAGGAGAGCTGCCTTCAAACGGTTTTTGGAGGAATCGATAGACAATCGTCAATCTTCGGAATTATATGCATGGTGCATTGTGGAAACCAAACCACGTATATCAGTGCAAACAGCGAGTGAATTATTCTCAATTGATTTGAAAAAATTCGTTAAATGACGATTACGATTTATTGCTTCATAGATCCGAACATTTGGTGCCAAAATGTTCACTTGTTTTAAATCCTTTGGCAAAGGAATGGATTGCCGCTGCGTTAGTTTCAGGTGTCGTACCATAATATCCAAACGATTTTGAGAGATTTCAATGTGATTGAATGGCGCAGTGACATTTGATGGTTGATACATTGAAACAGGTGTTTCTCATCAAATTCAAATGTTAGTGGTAAATATTCTTCAGTTGGGTTTAATCTTTCTGGAACAGGAATTTCATCTGAATGCGGCAGCGGTATATGAGCATATGTCGTTGCAGAGTTGCAGTGTATGTCAAAGTACCAATTTTTTCTTGTTTGTACCGAGAATATAATTCACGCACCCATAACATTGAATTGGATCATGTACTTGTGGATCTATCCATATGATCGGGACACCAAATAACATTGCGGCTTCAGGTTTTGCCATTTATGCAGATGGAAAATGCTTGCCGTACAAACAATAGACGGCGTCCAATTTACACCATTAGTAACATTTTGTGAAAAGTATAGTCGATATAAATCAGCGGTTTTATCAATTATTTTGCGGCGATTGGTCATAATTTTAAATTGTTCACACATGTAACAACATCATTTGAGTTTAAAACATCTATTCATATTTCATGAGATTTCACAAACCGATTTTCACTTCATTATTTACCTAAATGAAAAGCTTTTTATTTTTAATTTTATATTGTAGTTCTTATTTCTTCCTTATTGTGACATTTTTTGAATTTTTTTAGAAATATCGATTTCGAGGATAATTTCTTCTTCGGTTTCTTTTTTACTACTATTAGGTTTTAGATACATAATTTATGTTGAAGCTGTTTATCTACTGTTGCTGTATGTTGTTGTTTGGCACATCCTTTGTTTTTAAGTTATGGATAAAATTAAGTCGTAATTTTTATTGGGTATGGTGTTGATTTTGTCGTTAACTACATTGTTGTTGTTTTTGTTTTTGTATATTTCCAGCTTTTCTAACCTATCTAATTTCGGTCCTTTTTGATTCTGGGTAAAATGGTTAAATTTTTATTGAATTCAGTATACCTATTTGACAAATTTCTTTCAACTTTCCGTACCATGCATATAATTCCGAAGATTGGCGAGTGTCTATTGATTCCTCCAAAAAACTTTTGAAGGCAATTCTCTTCCACGTTACTAACTCAAAAATTGTTAGGCAAATTTTTGTCACCTTTCCGTACACAGTGGCGTTGAGTTAGTATTGTTTCAAGCAAACTAGGCGGAGTATTTTGATTTTCGGCATTGCATGTTAGTGTAGTTTTGGTTGTAAAGCAAAAACTAGTTATCGCAAAATATTTATATAGTACATTTTGTAGATAAAAGAATACAGATTAAGAAAAAAGTATTAAAGTTGTATCATCTTTAATTTCTTCCTTTTTAAATTCGCCGCCGAAATGATATTTTCAATTAAAATTAAAAAAATCGCGTTTTTTCGCGATTTCTTTGTTAAATGATCAGGTACGATTTTCTGTTTAATGGATTATGACACTGTAGAGCACGCTGTATTTATATATGACGCTAGTTTTTTTCGGCATTTTAGACCAACTTTTTTCGGCTTCCCGCACACCGTGTATATACAGAATTTGGATTAAGTACACCGGATGGACCATGCATCATGTGTTTTACAACATATTCATGTAATGTAGCATGTGTTTGAATGTTAGGAATCTCCGCGCATATACAACTTTATCAATATCGGTAGCGTTAACAATTTTATTTTGTTCATTTAAAGAGAGTAAAATGTGAGCATGAGGCAATCCTCTCTTTTGAAACTAAATTGTATAAATGAGTGCTTCAACATTACCGAAGATTTTGTTTAGTGTAATGCCCTCAATTAATGCTTTCAGTTTGGACTTGAATACATTCACAACAATATCAGGTAGAAAATTAGCAGACACCCCTACACCAATATTGCTAACTATTTCAGGCCAACTTGGATTGCAAGTCATTGTAATAAATAAAAAAGGCTTTCCGAAGTGTTGTACAATTGGCATTGCATCTAAATAATTCTGGTACATATTTCTTGGAGATCCATTGAATGAAGATGGTAAAATTAAATACTCTACGGCCAACATTATTGGCATTGGGGTTCAATTATAAATGATCTGTTAAATTGTTGTAAACTTCAGACCTAAGAATTGTTTGATTTTGTCGAATGAAATGTAACCTTGTGCCCTCTATTCTTATATACATATCAACTACTACACTGTATAGAAATAATTTTTGTGAATGGTGCAACATGCTAAAATCTTGTCTAATTGCAAGTCTATAGGCTGCATACCGAAGCATTGTTAATTTGTTTCTGGGCGCTCTTATCATTCATTATGAGAAATATTGATGTGCCACATGTGTCTAATGATGAATCCAAAACAGAGATATTTTGATGGTACCATTAGCTTTTGAGAACGAAACCATATTTCGTTCAAAGGGTGGCTCACCATCAACTGTACTAAATATTACTGCTACATCAGTTTGAATTGCATCGTTATAACAGCGTAGGTCTAAATCACGATTTACTTTAATGAGTATACAAATTTCTTTATTTTGATTTTCAACTCTCTGGCAATGATCTTTCATTGCAATGAATGACTGAACGAAAGGATTAATGAATTCCAATTCAAAAGAGATTTCGCGCGTTATATTGTTATTGCATGTTTGATTAAAGTGTTCATTTAATCTATAATTGACAGCAGTATCAACATCATAAAAATATAATTGCGCATAGCATGGTGAGCGACCATATCCAGTAGTCATTGGTCCTGATCTGTGATAAAAAAACATCATGTATTTTAAGATGGTACACTCCACGCGTAACTGTATCCGATATTATAGCTTCTGAGCTAACCATAGCAAATGATGAATTGTACTTACGAATATTTTCAAAATAATTTTTTGACTTTCTTTTTATTGAAGGTTCATTTGAAGCAAGTCCATCATACAATGATTTAAAATAGTCGTTTTGACTTAATGCCGGTAATAATGCTTTACCCTTATGGCAACATGAAGTGAATGCAGTCCTTTCACCTAAAGTGACTTAAGATTCGAAATGTTTTTCATTGCAAAACCTGCATTGTAAATGCATTAATCCGCAATCAAAACTACATTCATACATTACATTTAAATGTATCCCCCAAAGTAATATCATAATTTTGTACACTATTTACTCTATTTTAATTTAAATTTGGTCTATTATGATTTAGACTTGCACGCGAATATAATATTCCTTCTTCTTTGTCTCTCACTCCGGCCAGTCAATGTTCTAAATGTAAAAAAACATGTAATGAAATTACTGAAGCTAAGATTACACAAGGTTTAATTTAAGTAATAAAATGTACATACCTACTTACTCACTTTGTTGAAAACACTAATTTTTTTTCCGCTGGCGCTACATCCCATAGAGGGATTTGGCCGCTTCATTATGAAGTTTCGTAATCATTTTTTCAACAGATAATGAGTGATTAATTCATTGATCCTTCCATTAACCAGCCGTGATTTTTTCATCACCCGCCGGGAATCGAACCCGGTACCTCCGGAGCTTAAAGCAAGCATGCTAACCACTGTGCCACCGGGGCGGCACACACTAATAGGTATTATAATATTTAGTCGAGAGTTAGTCAATTCAAATTGCTGCTCACAATTTCCTTTTGCAACACATGTATGTTCAAAATATAAAACAAACGCTTTTTTGCCTTGACATACGCTCCACAGGCTATTGAAAACAGGAATATTTGAAATCACACAAAATACACAGCTCATTCAGTTAATCTGTCAGTAATTATTTGTTAAGTAGCATATACATTATCATTTTAAATGATAATTTTTTCGTAAATGACATTTTAAACGATAGTATGTCGGTTTAAATGATGGAGTATCATTTAAATGGTGTAATTTAGACAACATTTAAAAATTCTTTAACAACAATCTCTACCCTATACGACTGTTTGACCACAGACTATTATGTGTTTGACATTGGCAGTATGCATGTAAGCAAACGACGGACTATCATATGTTTGACATAAACGTAAACAATGGATGTTTTATTTTATTTTATTTAATCTATTTGTAATACATATAAATCCGATTATAATTATCCGATTTTGATGAAATGGGATTCTCAAATTATTATTGGATGAAGTTCTGGAATATGGCCAAGTATGATGAAACTTGCCTAGTTCTCAACCGATTATGATGAAATTTGACTTGTGTGTTGCAAATAGGATTCTAAAATGATTCTTAGATGAAATTCTGGAATATGTCCAATTACACAAATCTCTTATAATAGATTACGCCTTCGTGGATTTCGTTTTCGTAGTTTACTGCGCATTACGTCAACTGAGAGTTGCTAGTAAGATATTGCAAAGGAAATGTATGAAAAATAAGGAATTTGTCTAATAAATGTATAATATATGGATGTATTATGGTTTAATATGGATGTACATATGTATTATGGTTGAATATTTCTTTCCTCTTAGAAAATAGGATCCATGCTTTTAACAAGCTCTTATTTGTTGGAAAAGAATGAACACTATATGGAAAATTATTTATATTGTCATTACAACAATTAAATACGGCGCACCACATTATTTATTTAATTTAATTTAATTTTTGAATTCACTTACATACAACAATATTGTGAAACAAAACTGTTTACTCTCATTTGACGTCATTATTTTATGCAGTTTATGTTATGATCCAAATAGGCAAAGTGCGCAAGGCGTAATCTATTATAAGTGATTTGTGGTCCAATTAGGAAGGAACTTGACCATTTTTTATCCGATTTTGATGAAATTCAGTACATACGATGGAAAAAGGACTCTAAAATGGGATAAGAAGTTTCCAAGTTCCTTCCTAATTGGCGACATTCCAGAACATTATCTAAAATTCAGTGTAGATTCCCATGCAGAATTTCATTAAAATTGGATAAAAAACGGCCAAGTTCTTTCTTCGTTATTGGACATATTTCAGAACTTTATATAAAAAATCATTTTAGAATCCCATTTCCATCGTATGATGGAAATGGGAGATAAGAAATGGCCAAGTACCTGAATTTAATCAAAATCGGATTAGAAATGGCGGAAATCATTACTAATTGGCCAGTTCCAGAACTTTATCTAAAATCATTTTAGAATCCCATTTCCATCTTAAAAGCTGAATTTCATTAAAATCGGATAAGAAATGGCGAAATTTCTACCTAATTAGCCATATTTCAGAACTTTATCTAAAAATCGTTTTAGAACCCCATTTCCATCGTAAAAGCTCAATTTCATCAAATTCGGATAAGAAATGGCCAAGGTATTCCTTCCTTATTGGCCATATTTCAGAAGTTTATTTTTAAGAATCATTTTAGAATCCCATTTCCATCGTACATCCTAAATTTCATCTAAATCGGATAAGAATTGCCAAGTACCTGAATTTCTCAAAACCGGATCAGAAATGGCCAAATTCCGTCCTAATTGGTCATATTCCGGAACTTTATCTAAAAACCGTTTTAGAATCCTATTTCCATCGTACAAGCTGAATTTCATCAAAATCGGATAAGAAATAGAATCCCAATAAAATTCTTATAAAAAAAAATCACAAACCCTCAGGTCAAGGAACCTTACCAGGATGGACACCATTTTTGGTCCAGTCGAAGTCCTTTCTAGTGATAGGTTTCTCTGTATAAAGAAAATTTTTATATTACGTAGTAATTGGAATTACATTATACACTACTCCAAAAAATTAAAGGAACACTAATTTTTTTCAATTTTTTTAGTGTTTTTTGAAGAGCTGTATCTTAGTAAAATATGGTCGTACAGAGATAAAAAGAAAAGCATTTTAAAGCTTCAAATCTATAGTTTTGAGACTTTTGAGCGGAAAATTTTTGTGAGATACCGTTATCACGCAATCATAAGAAAAAGCGCGAAGAAAAAAAATTCGATTTTTTTTTTTTTTTTGTAAGGTGCCATGGGCTCGGGAAATTTGTTTTAAGTTAAGCCAATGCATAGGTCGGTTAGCCTGTTAATTAGGCGTAAATTTAATTTCATTCTGGTCTCTCTATGTCAACTTTTTGCTGAGATATCTGACTTTGAATCAAAAAATATCCTTTTGCCTTTGATCATCGATATCTCAGCAACCAATGACTGCACAGTAAACTTTAGGACCGCCTTAAAAACTTCAGTAAATTTCCTACAAGACCCTTTAATGATTAGTTGAGAAAAAATTTTTTTTTCACCCTCAATACTGATTTGAAAAAAGTACAAAAAAACGACTTTTTAGGTTGTCTTAGTAAATCTACCGTTACTTTACAAATATTGATGAAAAGACTAATGTTGCCAGGTCATTTTACAGTTTAATGTACTCCTAATAGCCCTGTATTATTTTCAAATTGATCCATCCAACCGTTTTTTCGGACAGACTGATCAAAGTTTTACAAAACAATTAAAGGAACAAGTATTCATCAAAATAAAAACCGACTTTTTTCACATTTTGCGTTATTTACTTGTTAACCCTTAACGATCGTACGATTTTTTTTGTAATACTCGCCGATAAGAGACGATAGAAAATTAAAAGTTCTGCAATATGACCAATTATTATGGAACTTGGCCATTTCTTATCCGATTTTGATGAAATTTGGTGCACACGATGGAAATGGGATTCTAAACTGATTTTTCGATAAAGTTCTGGAATATGGCCAACTAGGATGGAACTTGGCCATTTCTTAACCGATTTTGATGAAATTTGGTATGTACGATGGCAATGGGATTCTAAACTGATTTTTGGATGAAATTCTGGAAAATGGCCAACTTGGAGGGAACTTGGCCATTTCTTATCCGATTTTGATGAAATTTGTTATAAGCAATGGAAATGGGATTCTAAACTGACTTTTGGATAAAGTTCTGGAATATGGCCAACTAGGATGGAACTTGGCCATTTCTTAACCGATTTTGATGGAATTTGGTATGCACGATGGAAATGGGATTCTAAAACTATTTTTGGATAAAGTTCTGGAATATGGCCAACTGCGATGGAACTTGGCTATTTCTTATCCGATTTTGATGAATTTTGGTATGCACGATGGAAATGGGATTCTAAACTGATTTTTGGATAAAGTTCTGGAATATGGCCAACTGGGATGGAGCTTGGCTATTTCTTAACCGATTTTGATGAAATTTGGTGTTCGCGATGGAAATGGGATTCTAAACTGATTTTTCCATAAAATTCTGGAATATGGCCAACTAGGATGGAACTTGGCCATTTCTTAACCGATTTTGATGAAATTTGGTATGTACATACGATGGCAATGGGATTCTAAACTGATTTTTGGATGAAATTCTGGAAAATGGCCAACTTGGAGGGAACTTGGCCATTTCTTATCCGATTTTGATGAAATTTGTTATAAGCAATGGAAATGGGATTCTAAACTGACTTTTGGATAAAGTTCTGGAATATGGCCAACTAGGATGGAACTTGGCCATTTCTTAACCGATTTTGATGGAATTTGGTATGCACGATGGAAATGGGATTCTAAAACTATTTTTGGATAAAGTTCTGGAATATGGCCAACTGCGATGGAACTTGGCCATTTCTTATCCGATTTTGATGAATTTTGGTATGCACGATGGAAATGGGATTCTAAACTGATTTTTGGATAAAGTTCTGGAATATGGCCAACTGGGATGGAGCTTGGCTATTTCTTAACCGATTTTGATGAAATTTGGTGTTCGCGATGGAAATGGGATTCTAAACTGATTTTTCCATAAAGTTCTGGAATATGGCCAACTAGGATGGAACTTGGCCATTTCTTAACCGATTTTGATGAAATTTGGTATGTACGATGGCAATGGGATTCTAAACTGATTTTTGGATGAAATTCTGGAATATGGCCAACTAGGAAGGAACTTGGCCATTTCTTATCCGATTTTGATGAAATTTGTTATAAGCAATGGAAATGGGATTCTAAACTGACTTTTGGATAAAGTTCTGGAATATGGCCAACTAGGATGGAACTTGGCCATTTCTTAACCGATTTTGATGGAATTTGGTATGCACCATGGAAATGGGATTCTAAAACTATTTTTGGATAAAGTTCTGGAATATGGCCAACTAGGAAGGAACTTGGCCATTTCTTATCCGATTTTGATGAAATTTGTTATAAGCAATGGAAATGGGATTTTAAACTGACTTTTGGATAAAGTTCTGGAATATGGCCAACTAGGATGGAACTTGGCCATTTCTTAACCGATTTTGATGAAATTTGGTATGTACGATGGCAACGGGATTCCAAACTGATTTTTGGATGAAATTCTGGAATATGGCCAACTAGGAAGGAACTTGGCCATTTCTTATCCGATTTTGATGAAATTTGTTATAAGCAATGGAAATGGGATTCTATACTGACTTTTGGATAAAGTTCTGGAATATGGCCAACTAGGATGGAACTTGGCCATTTCTTAACCGATTTTGATGGAATTTGGTATGCACCATGGAAATGGGATTCTAAAACTATTTTTGGATAAAGTTCTGGAATATGGCCAACTAGGAAGGAACTTGGCCATTTCTTATCCGATTTTGATGAAATTTGTCATAAGCAATGGAAATGGGATTCTAAACTGACTTTTGGATAAAGTTCTGGAATATGGCCAACTAGGATGGAACTTGGCCATTTCTTAACCGATTTTGATGGAATTTGGTATGCACCATGGAAATGGGATTCTAAAACTATTTTTGGATAAAGTTCTGGAATATGGCCAACTGCGATGGAACTTGGCTATTTCTTATCCGATTTTGATGAAATTTTATACACACGATGGAAATGGGATTCTAAACTGATTTTTGGATAAAGTTCTGGAATATGGCCAACTGGGATGGAACTTGGCCATTTCTTAATCGATTTTGATGAAATTAGGTATGTACGATGGAAATGGGATTCTAAACTAATTTTTGGATGAAATTCTGGAAAATGGCCAACTTGGAAGGAATTTGGCCATTTCTTATCCGATTTTGATGAAATTTGTTATAAGCAATGGAAATGGGATTCTAAACTGACTTTTGGATAATGTTCTGGAATATGGCTAACTGGGATGGAACATGGCCATTTCTTAACCGATTTTGATGGAATTTGGTACGCACGATGGAAATGGGATTCTAAAATTATTTTTGGATAAAGTTCTGGAATATGGCCAACTGCGATGGAATTTGGCTATTTCTTAACCGATTTTGATGAAATTTGGTATGCAACGATGGAAATGGGATTTTAAACTGATTTTTAGATAAAATTCTGGAATATGGCCAACTGGGATGGAGCTTGGCTATTTCTTAACCGATTTTGATGAAATTTGGTGTTCGCGATGGAAATGGGATTCTATAATGAATTTTAGCTAAAGTACTGGAATATGTGCAATTAAGTAGGAACTTGGCAATTTCTTATAAGATTTTGATGAAATTCATTCATTCATTATTAGGATGGAACTTGGCCATTTTTTATCCGATTTTAAACAAATTCAGCATGTACTATAGAAATAAAACTTTAGAATTATTCTTGGTTAAAGTTATATGTTAAAGTTGGAAGTCGCTTGCCTATTCCTTAAACGAATAAAAGAAATTCGACCTGTGCTTTAAAAGTGAAAAACTAAAATCGTTATTCCATGTATTTATTGATTTATTTTATCAATAATTTAAGAATCTCATTTTCATCGTGAATGCTGAAATTCAAAAAATAGGATACAAAACTTCCAAGTTCCATGACAATTGGCCAAATTCTGGAACTTTATCCAAAAATCAGTTTAGGATCCCATTTCTAAGGCACGTGCTGAATTTAATCAAAATCAGATAAGAAATGGCCAAGTTCCTTCTTAGTTGACCAATTTCCAGAACTTTATGGAAAAATCAGTTTAGAATCCCATTTCCATCGCGAACACCAAATTTCATCAAAATCGGTTAAGAAATAGCCAAGCTCCATCCCAGTTGGCCATATTCCAGAACTTTATCCAAAAATCAGTTTAGAATCCCATTTCCATCGTGCATACCAAATTTCATCAAAATCGGATAAGAAATGGCCAAGTTCCCTCCAAGTTGGCCATTTTCCAGAATTTCATCCAAAAATCAGTTTAGAATCCCATTTCCATCGTACATACCAAATTTCATCAAAATCGGTTAAGAAATGGCCAAGTTCCATCCTAGTTGGCCATATTCCAGAACTTTATCGAAAAATCAGTTTAGAATCCCATTTCCATCGTGTGCACCAAATTTCATCAAAATCGGATAAGAAATGGCCAAGTTCCATAATAATTAGTCATATTGCAGAACTTTTAATTTTCTATCGTCTCTTATCGGCGAGTATTACAAAAAAAATCGTACGATCGTTAAGGGTTAACAAGTAAATAACGCAAAATGTGAAAAAAGTCGGTTTTTATTTTGATGAATACTTGTTCCTTTAATTGTTTTGTAAAACTTTGATCAGTCTGTCCGAAAAAAACGGTTGGATGGATCAATTTGAAAATAATACAGGGCTATTAGGAGTACATTAAACTGTAAAATGACCTGACAACATTAGTCTTTTCATCAATATTTGTAAAGTAACGGTAGATTTACTAAGACAACCTAAAAAGTCGTTTTTTTGTACTTTTTTCAAATCAGTATTGAGGGTGAAAAAAAAATTTGTTCTCAACTAATCATTAAAGGGTCTTGTAGGAAATTTACTGAAGTTTTTAAGGCGGTCCTAAAGTTTACTGTGCAGTCATTGGTTGCTGAGATATCGATGATCAAAGGCAAAAGGATATTTTTTGATTCAAAGTCAGATATCTCAGCAAAAAGTTGACATAGAGAGACCAGAATGAAATTAAATTTACGCCTAATTAACAGGCTAACCGACCTATGCATTGGTTTAACTTAAAACAAATTTCCCGCGCCCATGGCACCTTACAAAAAAAAAAAAATCGATTTTTTTTTCTTCGCGCTCTTTCTTATGATTGCGTGATAACGGTATCTCACAAAAATTTTCCGTTCAAAAGTCTCAAAACTAGAGATTTGAAGCTTCAAAATGCTTTTCTTTTTATCTCTGTACGACCGTAATTTACTAAGATACAGCTCTCCAAAAAACACTAAAAAAATTGAAAAAAATTAGTGTTCCTTTAATTTTTTGGAGTAGTGTATAACATTTTCGTTGATGAATGTAATTAAAAAAATCTATTTTATTTACATACATACTGTATCGTTATATATATTAACAAAATCATTTTTATTCACAGAATACAATTAAAGTATGTAGTATTGTACTTAAAACCAACATTAATGTATTAAAAGCTTGACTATCCTAACTGATTTTTCGCTTATACATGAAAGTATTGGTGATCGGATACACTATATAAATTGTAGACAAAACAAAACATACGAAGTTTCCGTATTGGTGGGTTCCAAGTATAACTAAGCGATTTAATGTAAGAAGGGATCTGTGTACCTCATTATGGAATCAGGCTTGTTGTACATTAGTGTTAGTTTTAATTGTACTACTTTGATCGTTTTTGGCTTGTACGTGTATGTATTGTAAAGGAAACTACCTCATTTTTCCTGAACTATCCAATCGATTTTTGTTTAACAAAGATTGTACACACCTACAAAAGAATACCTTTCGAATGGTGTGATTTTTATGAAAATCCGTTACGTAGTTTCGGCGTAAAAGGGGTACAAAGTTTTCTCTTCACGTATTAATATATAAAATGTTCGATAATGTTCAATCGAATTTGCACAATTAAAAAGGAATTCCTAAAGGATTTCTGACAAAATATTTCTTTTGGTACATGAAGTTTGTAACGTTATCTTGGAAAAATTAATTACAAATGTATCTTGTATTGTATCCCAAGAAAGACCATGGACTAAGGAAATATTTGACGAAGACTTAGAATGTGAAGAAATTTTATGGACATTTGAAGAGAAGTTTCTTAACTGAAAAATTTCCCCTTTTCTAATAAATTGAATAAGTCTGCACTTCTGCAGGCACGTGTAGCCAAAAATAAAGCATTTTTAATTGTATAGGTTACTGTGCATAATTTGAAGGATTTTACAAACTCTGGTGGATTATCTCTCCACCAGATCTGCTCTAAATCTTGTTGAGATTCATCCATTGTAATTTGCCTATACATTTTTGCAATATAGGCTGTGAATCCAACAATGTGCTTCCTGAATCTTAAAATTACAGAAAACAGATCGTGTTACACCGTTGTAACAGCTTCGCTGTATAACAATAAGTGATTATTGGTATAATTTTTTTTTTGAGTTTTTTTTTATTATTATCATTTACATCACGCCTAAATGATTACCATTAAACATTGGTAATTTTAAATGTTTCTTTGGTGTCGATAAAGAAGTGCCTATCGAATGATTGCTTTTGGTAAAAGATGCCGCAGGTTGCATGACCGGGTGTGTGTAAGCCAACAAATTCTTACGCGCGAAAATATTAAAAAAAAAAAAATCTTTGTCTTTGGTGGGGGATGCATCTATAAAAGACGGGCGTATGACGTTCTGGCGGTCAGTTTTTGATGTAAATTTTAAAAAGAGCTAAATAAAGAATAAAGGAATATAGTGTTGAAATTGAAATCAATTTCGAAAATAAAGTTAAGAAAAAATTTAAGTCCGTGAAAAATAAATTCTTACTGTCGGTCAGTCAGTCGGGATTAAAAAGTATAATAAGAATTAAATAATAAGTAAAGTTATTTTGGTGAAGAGAAAAAAAAATAAGAAACAAAACAAATTCTGGAAAATTCTGGAAGAAATGCCTATTGTTTTGTATCAATTGTTAAAATTTAAGTAAATGGCTATTAGACAATTAATTATGGCTAATGGGTTATTGTTGTTAAAAATTAAAACGTTATAATAATAAGTAATATTTAAAATATAAGCAAATAGTGATTAAGTAATTATTATAATTAAATTGTATTTTGGTTAGAAAATTAAAAAAATGTATAATAATAAATTGAATCGTGAATGATGTGATAATAGTTCATCCAAAATAAAAAAACAATAAAAACAAAAATAAAAAAAACACAACAGTAAAATACTTAAATATCCAATATAAAAATTTGGTGATAGTGAAGTTTTGAACTAGAAAATCAAATGGATGAAAAATTAAGAACTAATAAAATATTAGTGGCCTTAGTTAGAATGGACAATTTCGGCTATCAATTGTTTTTTGTTGTGTTATAAAAAAAAAAAACATCATAAAATAAATAATTTTACTCTTACTTTAGTAAAAGTTGTACTCTTATCTTGAGTGAATATTCAGGTGAAGTGAAATATAATCACTCAAATAAAAACACAAGTTATAAGTGATCATGATCAACCTATAGAATTTATTGAAATTAAAGTGAAATTTATGAGACAATTTGTGATTCCAATAAACACTGTTAGTTAGCGAATCATATGAAATTTCAACCAATTATGTCACAAAATTTAATGTGCAAGCGCCTAAATGGCGCTGTATTTTCAACATACTAACTACAATCAACAGATCAACAGGCTGCCTCATCAGATTGTTAAGTCTTTTTACATTTTTTTTTATATTTTTATATTTTGTTTATATGATTATATTTTCGTTTATAAATTTCAATTTTCTTCTCTTATATTGATATAATAGATTTTTTTTTATTCATTAGTATTAAATTCCGGTGTAGGGTAGTTTTAGGTTAGCTAGTTTAGGTAGTATTTAATTTGGGTCATTTGCTCACCATCATTGTAGTTTTTTTTTTATTTCTTTTTATACCAAAATAAATTTATTAATTTATTGTCAATGATTGAAGCCACATACAATGAGTTTTTGCAATAGTGAAAAATAATTAAAATGAGTTATTAACCGATAAGCGATGGATGAGTTGGGGTAGGTAAGTGTAGTTTAGCGTAATGGTAGGTATTCAGGATCATCCTTCCCGCGGTTAAACCCGACCTACACATACTCTAAAACCCCACGCCATACCCTGATGCTTAGCCGGCAACAACCGCTCAAGAGTCCCTGTGTAGGTCCAATTCTGTTAGTACAATGCTTGTTTTGGAGGATTATTTCATTTATTCTTATTTTTCTTAAATTTTATTGATTTTCCTTGCTACTTCTTTCAAATTTATTTTTATTGATATCCTCCAGAACAGGCAAAGTGCTACAGCAGGCAAAGTGCTACACCGTATAGAAAGATTAAAAAAAATAATTTAAGGATAATTTTGACGAAGCGAGCTGACTCAATAAAAACTAGTGTTAACCGAGTCGTAGTATTAGTATCTTTAAGAACAAATTGTTGATGTAATATACTATACTTGATTATTAGGAACTTACACAGTTACACACAAATACGTAAATATAAGATTTGTGTGATTTTAGACCTCGACCTCGAAGCGAATACGTTTTCATCGGTCTAGTCTAGCGAAATCAATTCTAACTTTCATAAATGGTTTTACTAGTTCGAGTCGTTCCTTCGGCAGCGTTCCGATTTTTTGATTTAACCATTTTCGCTTCTGCTTTGTACAATGACGTAATTATTCATTATTTCTCCTATTTAAAATCCAGAACTCCTTTTTTAATATGGTATACAAATAAGATGGCCCGCAGTGTAAGTACTTTACGTGGTAATGCCTTTGACTATTGGATCTCGTCTCCAGATAAAATTACCGGATGTTTTTGGTTGAATGTTGAGAGTGCCCTTTGAATTCGGGCGCCTACTCGTATGACGTTGTTACCGTCTAAGAGCGGATCTAGTGCTTTTAATTTACTGCTGCTGAATATTTGCTTACTTTTCTTCATGACTTTTATTTCATCTATATGAAGTGCCGATTCTGGATCTCTCGATACCCACGATTACTGGTACTGTTTGAGACTTCCAAATGTTTTAATTGGTTCTTTGCATTTTAAATACCAACGATTAATGTATGTTAAAATTACCAAAAAGCGACTATAATGAGCGTTGTGCTCATACATTTGGTAGATGATTGATTAACGCTCAGATATGCGTAAGTAAATTCATGTTTGTTATTTTCCGCATTGCTAATTGATTCATTGGATCGACATTTCCCATTATTGGCCAATACAACCTTTCTTGAACAATACAATCAATAGGTGACCATAACAGCCTTAATACTTTGGTTGTATCAGAGTGTCTATCAAACCCCTCTTGTTGAGCCCCTGATCTTCCGGCTTTGAATTATCCAATACTTTTCCAGAATTGGGCAACCATTTTCTTAACATTAAACCATCATTTTCAAATAATTATAAGTCTTATATATATATATATATATATATATATATATATATATATATATATATATATAAGACGGATTGCTCCGTTGACTGAATTAGCACCACTCATCAGATCGTCCATATAAATGTTATTACGAATTAAATTGGCTGCTTCAGGTTAATTGGACCCATTTTCATCAGCTATTAATTTAAGCACCCTGGTCGCTAAATATTCTGATGGTGACAACCCATATGTAATGGTGTTCAATTCAAACACCGAAGTCGGTTGATTCGGATGCTCTCGCCATAAAATTTGTTGGAATTTTCTATCTTTTGGATCTACCCACACCTGTCGATATATCTTTTCGATGTCAACTATGAAGACCACGGAATGACATCTAAACTGCAATAATATAAAATATAAAGATGTTTGAATTGTTGGTCCTACTGGTAAATTGTTGTTTAGAGCAATTCCGGTGCTCGTTTTTGAGGATGTATCGAACACGATTCGAAGCCTTGTGGTGGAACTCGATTCTTTATAAACTCCATGATGAGGTAGGAAAACACAAAATTCTGTTTTATTGGTGTCTATTTCTGTTATATGGCCTAATTTCTCATATTCCCACATGAATTCTCGGTATAACTGATGACACGGTTGAACCTTCTTTCCATTAATAATAAGCGGGTTTTAGCGGTAGCATATGACTCACCAAGTGATTTTGATGTGTCGGTAAATGGTAATTTCACTGTATAATGGCCATCTTGGTTCCTTGTAATGGTTTGACAAAATAATTTTTCATACTCTTCATCTGGTTCTAATTCGGAATTTTCAAAGGAAGGTAAACGTTCGGCTGCCCAAATTTTTTGCAATGGTTGGTTTAGTTCGCTCAGTTCGGTACATAATGATGAAATCCTTTTTTCGTTTACAGGTAGTTAATGTCCGGCTACTATATCCAACTCAATTTGATCTTCTGGGCTATCACCGAACTATCTTTTGTCTTTATTTGCACACTAAGCATTAATGAGAAAAAATGCTCAACCGATTATTAAATCTATGCGTTTATTAGAGCGCTGACTGGCCTCAGCCAAATGTTTGCCTCTTAATTGCTGCATAAAGCAAATATTCGCTGCTACTGGTGTTATTACATGGGTGATTGCCGGTGTAATATATGCCTTAACCAACAAATGGAAACTTGAGTTGAAATGTGGCTTTATTAGCACTGATGTTGTACCCTTGGTGTATCCGGCCTTTAATTGATTTAAGCCGAAAGTTTCCAATCTTGCATGTTCTTTTGTAAGTACCAAACTAATAAACCGAGTAGTGATTTGCTAACAGAAAACATTCAGATTAGACCAGGGAAGCGAACTGATGGTTTCAAGCGAACTGGTACATCTGTACCAGTTCATCAGAGATTTTCCGGGGCTGAAACATACCTCAAAAGAAACAGTGGCCTAGAAATACACAGGTGGGCAATCTCGTTCAGCGATGAGTGTGGAGAAATACGAGTTGAAAGATTCATCTATCGAGTCGAGAGTATGGCTAATTCCAATGGTATTACGACTGAATTTCTAGTTAAAAACTTAAACGTATTATTGAACGGAAAAGCTAGAGAGTGGTACTGGGATGTTCGTAGAGAGAAAGAGGAACGTTACTTGGGAAGAGTTGAAGTGTGCCATGGTTCATCGTTTCCAGGACAGACGAACAGACGCAGATATAAGACAAGCTTTAGAAAGACGCAGGCAAAGAGCTCGAGAAAGTTTTTTAGATTTTTACAACGATATTTTGTCAATGTCGTTACTCCTTCAGAATCCTATGACCGAAATAGAGACAATCAATTTGCTGATCCGAAATATGAGGCCTGGCCTGCAATCTAATTTTGCCGGTCAAATGTTCTATGATATCTCTATGTTAGTGATAGCTGTATGAGTATATAGCTGTTGAAGATACCTGGAATCGTATAGGGTGGATTCCAGAGCTGGTATTTCAATCAAGACGCCAAATCAGTGAGCTCCAGGGAAACGCTGATTACTGTGAATTGGAACGCAATCAAGTCCACTTAGCTGAGCCGTCAAACAACTATGATTCCATGTGTGCTGCATCCTGGTCAAACTCAACATCTAATGTAAATGAAACTCAGAAACGGAACGTTTGTTGGAATTGTGGCAATAACACGCACCTTTTTAAAAACTGTACAATGCCAATTTCACACAAATTTTGCTAATGTCGCTGCATCGGGAAACCATCAACGGGATGTCAGAAGTATTGCGGCTCTGAGATCCCAAAATCAAGTAGTAAATCAACCCAAACAGGAAATGGTGGATTCGGCCGCGAACACAGATCCGGAATTCTACAAAATTCTTCAGAGGAAGCACGATTAACGTCTAACTCGTATATATCCCGATCAACTCAAACAAATGTCGATATATTTTCATCATATAAATGTAAAAATCATTTACAACGTAGATTGAAATATTTCAAAACCTGCAGTTTCCCTGCTGAAGTTGTCATAAACGGCATACCACATCGAGGTCTCCTGGATAGCGAAGCTAGCGTTTCTGTGCTTGGTTTAGGCTCCGAAAACTTTATAAAAGAATATAACATTAAGATGTTTAGCATGACGTCCCTGTTGGCAACCGCGAGTGGAAAACAGCATCGGGTTCTGGGCCATATTATTGCCAATGTATCTTACGGCGGAAAAACCAAGACAATGAGGATTCATATTGTTCCAAACCTCACCCAACAGTTGTACCTTGGAATTGTTTCTGGCAACTGTTCGGTTTGATCCTAATAATGGTAGACGAATTAGAGAATAACTGTATTAAGACAGATGCAAAACTCGACAGTAATAAACATCAATTAAATCAGGAACAGGAACAAATGCTAAATCAAGCGATTGAAAAATTTCCGTCTTGTAAGAGAAATGGTTTAGGTAAAACCCATATTTTATCACATCATATAGATGTGGGAAGTGCGATTGCCGTTAAGCAACGATATTATGGAGTATCGCCAATAAAACAAGAAAAGATGTATCGCGAGCTATAGATCGTATGCTTGCATTGGGGTGATAGAGAAGAGTGCCAGCTCCTGGTCATCCCCGGTCACTCTAGTTAAAAAGGCAAACGGGAAAGTTCGTCTGTGTCTCGACTCGGTCACGGTGAGGGATGCTTATCCTTTGCCGTTGATTGAGCGGCTATTAGGTCGACTGGACAAGACACGATTTATAAGCACTATCGATCTAAAAGACACCTTTTGGCAAATACCCCTTGATCCTTCGTCAAGGGATAATACTACTTTCTCTGTGCCGGGCCGTCCACTCTACCAGTTTACCGTCATGCCGTTTGGGCTGTGTAATGCAGCCCAAACGATGTGCCGATTAATGCACAAGGTAATCCCTCACCATCTACATAACCGCGTCTTTGTCTAGCTAGACGATCTTTTAGTGGTATCAGCAACCTTCGAGGAGCATATATCACTACTGTCTGAAGTAGCTAGATTGTTAAAATTAGCAAACCTGACTATAAATTTAGAAAAAAGTAAGTTCGTGCTACCGGAAACAAGGTACTTGGGCTACGTGATAGGTGAGGGATGCCTCATAGTGGATCCGGAAAAAGTGCGAGCCATAGACGAATATCCCGTTCCTAAAACCGTCAAACAGATTCGAAGTTTTCTTGGGATGACCGGCTGGTACAGATGCTTCGTCTCAAATTATTCAAGTTTAGCTGCTCCTATTACCGAGTTACTAAAAAAGGGCAAGGCCAAAACATGGGACATGCAGGCACAAACGGCATTCGAGAACTTAAAGAAAGCGCTTGTCACAGCACCGATCTTAGCCAATCCAGACTTCACCAAGCATTTTTTATGTACAGTGCGACGCCTCTACAACGGGAATAGGAAGTGTATTATTTCAGAAGTTTGATGGAGGGACTACAGCATCACGGAGCTGGAATGTTTGGCAGCCATGATGGGCATCAAAAAGTTTAGACCTTTTATTGAGGGCTGTCCATTCACAGCGATTACGAACCACAAGAGTTTGCGTTGGTTGAAGGAAAAGCAAGACTTAACGGGTAGATTGGCAAGATGGTCTATAAACTTACAGGCATTTGATTTCAACATCGAATATAAAAGGGTTCATTAAATGTTGTTCCGGATAGCTTATCCAGAGTATACGTCGAAACTATTGAGAAAATAACGAGGATGTTCTTCACATCGACTTGGATTCTACTGCATTCCAGGATGACGAGTATGTTACAAGAATCAAGGCGTTGGAACAAAACACTTGTGCCTCCTTAAACTATAAAGTCCAGGATGGTAAAATATATGTAAACACCAAAACCGACTTAATTACCGACCTACCATCATGGAAACTAGTTGTTCCAGAGTCATTAACTGCTTTACTAATTGAGATAGCACATAATCCACCAACCGTTGCGCATCAAGGTATTTACAGCACAACTGAATTAATAAGACGGTATTATTACTGGCCTAACATGAATAAGCAAGTCCGGGATTTTACAAATGAATGTGTACCAAAAAAAGTACCAAATCCGTAAATTATTCCACAAGGCAAGAGATGGGTAAAAATTTTGAGGTATTACGTCCTTGGCAGCGATTGTACTTAGATTTCCTAGGACCGTATCCAAGAACTAAAAGTGGGTTTACTCATATTTTTATATTACTATAGATCAGTATAGTCGGTTTCCAATGATGTTCCCACTCCGTTCTGCGTCTGCTGCAAAGATAATCGAGATCCTTGAGAACAGGATATTCCATGTTTTCGGTGTTCCCGAAAGTATATTAACAGACAATGGTTCCCAGTTCGAGTCACATATATTTAAAAGTTTCATGGAAAAATACGGTGTTAAACACGATTTTACAGCAAAATATTCTCCGCAGGCAAACGCAGTAGAACGAGTTAATAGATTAGTTGTGTCAGCAATTAGAGCTTACATTAAAGATGAACACCAAATGTTGGATCAATATCTTGATGAAATTGCCGGCGCACTACGAAATTTGGTTCATTCTAGCACAGGTGGCGAATAACCTATTCGGGCAACACAAAATATTACATGGTTCCACTTACTCGTTGTTGCGTAAGCTGAATTATCTGAACGAGAATCAATCATACGTTCCGAACAATGCGAATAGGTTATCTTCAGCACAAAATATTGTGTTAAGTCACCTCCGAAAGGCGCATGCGCAAAATGTTTCTACGTATAATCTCCGCGCTAGGAAATCGATCATTTAATATCGGCAAAAAAAATTTTGTTCGAAACTTTGTATAAAGTAGTGCGGCAAAGAACTTTTCTGGGAAATTAGCTTTTAAATTTAAACCCGCTGTAATACTAAATAAAATTGGAAATGTTTCATATGAAGTCTGCGACTAAACAGGCAAATCTTTGGGGATCTACGATATCACGCAAAGGATATCCGCTGAGTTTACATGAGTCAAACGACTGTGTCAAGAGATTGAGTACAACTCGCGAACTTGGTAGTAACGTACTGGTTGGTTGTAAGGATTGCTGCGTTGCTACACGTTTTTCCTGTGCCATCTTTTGCTTTACTAGTTATTGGTTTAGTCTCCTCCTTCCTTTGGTTTCCTAATGTAACTCTGACGATGTTTGTTGCACAGTCTATTGACTTGCTTCTGTGAATAATTAAAGGTTTAATTATCAATAAGTAATATGGAATTATGTCTTCCACGGCAAAAACGACAACTTTTCTTCGATTTACACTGATACACTAAATGATCATCAGCTAAACAATTTAAACACCTCCGTTCATTTTTCATTAACTCTCGCCTGCTTTCAACACTCATGTTTTGAAATTTGCCACATTGATAAAACTGGATGCTGGTTTGTGTGACAACACAAATGGAGCAGGTAAAGCTGGTTACGAACGTGTTGGTCTTACTTGTTTTGATGGCTTGATTTACTGGTCTTTCCGATGAGAAAGTCTCCAATGCATCAGCACGAGCTTGTAAAAAATCGAAAAAAATATTTATGGTTGAGTAATTGTCGTCTACAATCTTTTGCGCCCAAAACTACTGCTTTCAGCATCTATTTTGCTGATTAAAATATGTAGGAGTCACATGGATCGCTGGATTCTTCCTCCAGCCCCTTTAATCCTCTTGAGACTTCGTCGGACACGTCATGCAACTGATGAAAAATATATTTTAGGCACAATTTAATTTTAATATTTCTACAATTAATATTTATTTAATACCAATATAGTCTTCTTGCTGCAAATTGCCGTTAAAGATATTTAGTAAACTTTTATATAAAACTTTTAAAAGATTTTTGGTTTTTTGATTTATAAACTTGAAGCTATGGGGGATTTGTATGGGGAACAGTGAAAAGTTATACTGTGGCGGCGACAAAATCGACTCAACACAATAACCATTTTTCCAAATTATAAAATTAGAGAACATAAACCAATAAAATCAATTCGTTTCAATTCTTAAACTCCAACATTGTCCACCTAGTAGCCCGGTCCATCTTAAGGCGGATTCAGTGTTGCTTTCTTTCGTCCCTTCATTCCTTCTGATCATTTTTTTTTATCCAATCAAAGGAGCCAGAATAAAAAATAACGTCATTTCTAAGCAATGAAATTGGTTTAAAAAAATTTCAGAAGGAAGGAAGGAACGAAAGAACGCAACACTGAATCCGCCTTAATTGCGCGCACAAGCACTCTGGTCAAAGTATTTGACGTTTCGACAATTGTCAAAAAACATTTCCAAATTTGCCTCACAGAGACTTGAGCGACATCTGTTGTACGATATCGGAACTGGTAGGCGTGGTGAATTTTGATGCGGACGATAGAGCAATCGTAGTGTCCCAGAAAAACAATTCCCTCTATATAAGGAAAAAATAATTGCAAAAGAAAACAGAGTCGTTACATAGAATCAGTGAACAACAGACGTAACACGAAGAACGTTATCAAAATACAAATATGTAATCATCATATACGGCATTTATAACGTTGGTAATTATTTATTAATTGAATACAATAAACATACAATAAATAGAAATATAAAAATAAAAATGTGTTCCTTGTCAATTAATGATAACGAACGGCTGAGCCTCGTAGACTAGGTCTACATAGTGAGGCAAATCATATTGCTAGGAGCTTATTAGCCGCATCTAGCAATAACTGGTGATCCCGACGTGATTTTACCAAAAAAAAATTAACAAACAGTATCCCGTTAATAGCCCCACCCGAGGCAAGCGGGGTAAGCTGTTGGTTGGTCAAGTCACACAAAAAAAAAAAAAAAAATAAAATAAAAAGAGAAATAAGTAGCAAACAAAGAAAATTTAAATAAACTGCAATCAACATAAGAAGAATATAGTAGTGCTGCCAGAGGGAGTAAGCACAATAAAGCTAACGAAGCATAGGTGCGAAGCAAAGCAGCCAGCCGTGTTAGAAACCAAACCGATACAAAGGATACATAACCGGTGTGAAGTACTTAACGTTAACAGAAAAGTGTAGCTACACAAATTAACAGAAAAGTGGCATTTACACAAAAAAGTGGAAAATCCAAAAGTTTTAATGTAAATATCGTTATATTTTTACTCGCATAAAATAAATAACACAAAAGAAATAAATTTAAATAGATATTTGATAGTTTAAATTTGATTTGTGAAAAAAAACAAGTTCGACCAAAAATCTTTACAGACAAGATTCGATTTGATCAAGAGCAATATGCCAATTTACACAAATCTCAGAGATATTCCCATATTGTGACTATATAGGATAAAAAGAGAATAAATAAGGCTTTCTTAATATTTATGTGTTATTTAAAAAAACAGGGTTGGGCTCTGGTGACAAATTTCCAAAAATTATCAATTTCTTATAAAACGATTTATAGAGGTTCTACTACACTAATCCAATTAACACGCAATATTAGAGATGTTCCCATATTGTGACTATATAGGATAAAAAGAGGATAAATAAGGCTTTCTTAATATCTATGCGTTATTTAAAAAAACAGGGTTGGGCTCTGGTGACAAATTTTCAAAAATTATCAAATTCATATAAAACGATTGATGGAAGGTTCCACTACACTAAGCCAATTAACACGCAATATTAGAGATGTTCCCATATTGTGACTATATAGGATAAAAAGAGGATAAATAAGGCTTTCCTAATATCTATGTGTTATTTAAAAAAACAGGGTTGGGCTCTGGTGACAAATTTCCAAAAATTATCAATTTCTTATAAAACGATTGATAGAGGTTCTACTACACTAATCCAATTAACACGCAATATTAGAGATGTTCCCATATTGTGACTATATAGGATAAAAAGAGGATAAATAAGGCTTTCCTAATATCTATGTGTTATTTAAAAAAACAGGGTTGGGCTCTGGTGACAAATTTTCAAAAATTATCAATTTCATATAAAACGATTGATGGAAGGTTCCACTACACTAAGCCAATTAACACGCAATATTAGAGATGTTCCCATATTGTGACTATATAGGATAAAAAGAGGATAAATAAGGCTTTCCTAATATCTATGCGTTATTTAAAAAAACAGGGTTGGGCTCTGGTGACAAATTTCCAAAAATTATCAATTTCATATAAAACGATTGATGGAAGGTTCCACTACACTAACCCAATTAACACGCAATATTAGAGATGTTCCCATATTGTGACTATATAGGATAAAAAGAGGATAAATAAGGCTTTCCTAATATCTATGTGTTATTTAAAAAAACAGGGTTGGGCTCTGGTGACAAATTTTCAAAAATTATCAATTTCATATAAAACGATTGATGGAAGGTTCCACTACACTAAGCCAATTAACACGCAATATTAGAGATGTTCCCATATTGTGACTATATAGGATAAAAAGAGGATAAATAAGGCTTTCTTAATATCTATGCGTTATATAAAAAAACAGGGTTGGGCTCTGGTGACAAATTTCCAAAAATTATCAATTTCTTATAAAACGATTGATAGAGGTTCTACTACACTAATCCAATTAACACGCAATATTAGAGATGTTCCCATATTGTGACTATATAGGATAAAAAGAGGATAAATAAGGCTTTCTTAATATCTATGCGTTATTTAAAAAAACAGGGTTGGGCTCTGGTGACAAATTTCCAAAAATTATCAATTTCTTATAAAACGATTGATAGAGGTTCTACTACACTAATCCAATTAACACGCAATATTAGAGATGTTCCCATATTGTGACTATATAGGATAAAAAGAGGATAAATAAGGCTTTCTTAATATCTATGCGTTATTTAAAAAAACAGGGTTGGGCTCTGGTGACAAATTTCCAAAAATTATCAATTTCATATAAAACGATTGATGGAAGGTTCCACTACACTAAGCCAATTAACACGCAACATTAGAGATGTTCCCATATTGTGACTATATAGGATAAAAAGAGGATAAATAAGGCTTTCTTAATATCTATGCGTTATATAAAAAAACAGGGTTGGGCTCTGGTGACAAATTTCCAAAAATTATCAATTTCTTATAAAACGATTGATAGAGGTTCTACTACACTAATCCAATTAACACGCAATATTAGAGATGTTCCCATATTGTGACTATATAGGATAAAAAGAGGATAAATAAGGCTTTCTTAATATCTATGCGTTATTTAAAAAAACAGGGTTGGGCTCTGGTGACAAATTTCCAAAAATTATCAATTTCTTATAAAACGATTGATAGAGGTTCTACTACACTAATCCAATTAACACGCAATATTAGAGATGTTCCCATATTGTGACTATATAGGATAAAAAGAGGATAAATAAGGCTTTCTTAATATCTATGCGTTATTTAAAAAAACAGGGTTGGGCTCTGGTGACAAATTTCCAAAAATTATCAATTTCTTATAAAACGATTGATAGAGGTTCTACTACACTAATCCAATTAACACGCAATATTAGAGATGTTCCCATATTGTGACTATATAGGATAAAAAGAGGATAAATAAGGCTTTCTTAATATCTATGCGTTATTTAAAAAAACAGGGTTGGGCTCTGGTGACAAATTTTCAAAAATTATCAAATTCATATAAAACGATTGATGGAAGGTTCCACTACACTAAGCCAATTAACACGCAATATTAGAGATCTTCCCATATTGTGACTATATAGGATAAAAAGAGGATAAATAGGGCTTTCTTAATATCTATGCGTTATTTAAAAAAACAGGGTTGGGCTCTGGTGACAAATTTCCAAAAATTATCAATTTCTTATAAAACGATTGATAGAGGTTCTACTACACTAATCCAATTAACACGCAATATTAGAGATGTTCCCATATTGTGACTATATAGGATAAAAAGAGGATAAATAAGGCTTTCTTAATATCTATGCGTTATTTAAAAAAACAGGGTTGGGCTCTGGTGACAAATTTCCAAAAATTATCAATTTCATATAAAACGATTGATAGAGGTTCTACTACACTAAGCCAATTAACACGTAATATTAGAGATGTTCCCATATTGTGACTAATTTTCTAAGAATTATTTTTATTTTATTTATTTTTGAAAAATTTCAATTTCATAGAACTATTTCTATTAAATTGATAATATTGAAAAATAAAAATAATTATAGATTTGTTAACGGAGCTCTAAAATGAAGTTTTACAAAACATTAAAAAAATATAACTGGGAACATACTAAATCTGATATTCGTTTGGCTTATGCCCGATATCACAAAAAAAAACATGCGATCTGCAGTTAAATATTATTTCATCACTTTCTTATTTATGAAATCGCGATTTATTTCATAATTCAAATTCAACGCATGCTAATTCTTTTTTCTTTTTTGCATAAAAATTTTAACCGGAGAGCTAAATATCTAGCTGGCCAATTTCGTCCAGCTAAATAATTAGCTGGAGGCTAAATATGTCTATGTAAAAAAAAGATATAATCAACTTGCATTGAATTTTTATTGTGAAACAAAACGGAATATCGTAGAAAAAGAAAAAGAGGTAATATTATTTTACTAGAGATTGGTTATTTTTTTGTGAAACCGGGCAATAGTGTAGAAGAACCTCTATCAATCGTTTTATATGAAATTGATAATTTTTGAAAATTTGTCACCAGAACCCAACCCTGTTTTTTTAAATAACACATAGATATTAAGAAAGCCCTATTTATCCTCTTTTTATCCTATATAGTCACAATATGGGAACATCTCTAATATTACGTGTTAATTGGCTTAGTGTAGTAGAACCTCTATCAATCGTTTTATATGAAATTGATAATTTTTGAAAATTTGTCACCAGAGCCCAACCCTGTTTTTTTAAATAACACATAGATATTAAGAAAGCCCTATTTATCCTCTTTTTATCCTATATAGTCACAATATGGGAACATCTCTAATATTACGTGTTAATTGGCTTAGTGTAGTAGAACCTCTATCAATCGTTTTATATGAAATTGATAATTTTTGAAAATTTGTCACCAGAACCCAACCCTGTTTTTTTAAATAACACATAGATATTAAGAAAGCCCTATTTATCCTCTTTTTATCCTATATAGTCACAATATGGGAACATCTCTAATATTACGTGTTAATTGGCTTAGTGTAGTAGAACCTCTATCAATCGTTTTATATGAAATTGATAATTTTTGAAAATTTGTCACCAAAGCCCAACCCTGTTTTTTTAAATAACACATAGATATTAAGAAAGCCCTATTTATCCTCTTTTTATCCTATATAGTCACAATATGGGAACATCTCTAATATTACGTGTTAATTGGCTTAGTGTAGTAGAACCTCTATCAATCGTTTTATATGAAATTGATAATTTTTGAAAATTTGTCACCAGAACCCAACCCTGTTTTTTTAAATAACACATAGATATTAAGAAAGCCCTATTTATCCTCTTTTTATCCTATATAGTCACAATATGGGAACATCTCTAATATTACGTGTTAATTGGCTTAGTGTAGTAGAACCTCTATCAATCGTTTTATATGAAATTGATAATTTTTGAAAATTTGTCACCAGAACCCAACCCTGTTTTTTTAAATAACACATAGATATTAAGAAAGCCCTATTTATCCTCTTTTTATCCTATATAGTCACAATATGGGAACATCTCTAATATTACGTGTTAATTGGCTTAGTGTAGTAGAACCTCTATCAATCGTTTTATATGAAATTGATAATTTTTGAAAATTTGTCACCAAAGCCCAACCCTGTTTTTTTAAATAACACATAGATATTAAGAAAGCCCTATTTATCCTCTTTTTATCCTATATAGTCACAATATGGGAACATCTCTAATATTACGTGTTAATTGGCTTAGTGTAGTAGAACCTCTATCAATCGTTTTATATGAAATTGATAATTTTTGAAAATTTGTCACCAGAACCCAACCCTGTTTTTTTAAATAACACATAGATATTAAGAAAGCCCTATTTATCCTCTTTTTATCCTATATAGTCACAATATGGGAACATCTCTAATATTACGTGTTAATTGGCTTAGTGTAGTAGAACCTCTATCAATCGTTTTATATGAAATTGATAATTTTTGAAAATTTGTCACCAGAACCCAACCCTGTTTTTTTAAATAACGCATAGATATTAAGAAAGCCCTATTTATCCTCTTTTTATCCTATATAGTCGCAATATGGGAACATCTCTAATATTACGTGTTAATTGGCTTAGTGTAGTAGAACCTCTATCAATCGTTTTATATGAAATTGATAATTTTTGAAAATTTGTCACCAGAGCCCAACCCTGTTTTTTTAAATAACACATAGATATTAAGAAAGCCCTATTTATCCTCTTTTTATCCTATATAGTCACAATATGGGAACATCTCTAATATTACGTGTTAATTGGCTTAGTGTAGTAGAACCTCTATCAATCGTTTTATATGAAATTGATAATTTTTGAAAATTTATCACCAGAGCCCAACCCTGTTTTTTTAAATAACACATAGATATTAAGAAAGCCCTATTTATCCTCTTTTTATCCTATATAGTCACAATATGGGAACATCTCTAATATTACGTGTTAATTGGCTTAGTGTAGTAGAACCTCTATCAATCGTTTTATATGAAATTGATAATTTTTGAAAATTTGTCACCAGGGCCCAACCCTGTTTTTTTAAATAACACAAGATATTAAGAAAGCCCTATTTATCCTCTTTTTATCCTATATAGTCACAATATGGGAACATCTCTAATATTACGTGTTAATTGGCTTAGTGTAGTAGAACCTCTATCAATCGTTTTATATGAAATTGATAATTTTTGAAAATTTGTCACCAGAACCCAACCCTGTTTTTTTAAACTAACACATAGATATTAAGAAAGCCCTATTTATCCTCTTTTTATCCTATATAGTCACAATATGGGAACATCTCTAATATTACGTGTTAATTGGCTTAGTGTAGTAGAACCTCTATCAATCGTTTTATATGAAATTGATAATTTTTGAAAATTTATCACCAGAGCCCAACCCTGTTTTTTTAAATAACACATAGATATTAAGAAAGCCCTATTTATCCTCTTTTTATCCTATATAGTCACAATATGGGAACATCTCTAATATTACGTGTTAATTGGCTTAGTGTAGTAGAACCTCTATCAATCGTTTTATATGAAATTGATAATTTTTGAAAATTTGTCACCAGGGCCCAACCCTGTTTTTTTAAATAACACATAGATATTAAGAAAGCCCTATTTATCCTCTTTTTATCCTATATAGTCACAATATGGGAACATCTCTAATATTACGTGTTAATTGGCTTAGTGTAGTAGAACCTCTATCAATCGTTTTATATGAAATTGATAATTTTTGAAAATTTGTCACCAGAACCCAACCCTGTTTTTTTAAATAACGCATAGATATTAAGAAAGCCCTATTTATCCTCTTTTTATCCTATATAGTCGCAATATGGGAACATCTCTAATATTACGTGTTAATTGGCTTAGTGTAGTAGAACCTCTATCAATCGTTTTATATGAAATTGATAATTTTTGAAAATTTGTCACCAGAGCCCAACCCTGTTTTTTTAAATAACACATAGATATTAAGAAAGCCCTATTTATCCTCTTTTTATCCTATATAGTCACAATATGGGAACATCTCTAATATTACGTGTTAATTGGCTTAGTGTAGTAGAACCTCTATCAATCGTTTTATATGAAATTGATAATTTTTGAAAATTTATCACCAGAGCCCAACCCTGTTTTTTTAAATAACACATAGATATTAAGAAAGCCCTATTTATCCTCTTTTTATCCTATATAGTCACAATATGGGAACATCTCTAATATTACGTGTTAATTGGCTTAGTGTAGTAGAACCTCTATCAATCGTTTTATATGAAATTGATAATTTTTGAAAATTTGTCACCAGGGCCCAACCCTGTTTTTTTAAATAACACATAGATATTAAGAAAGCCCTATTTATCCTCTTTTTATCCTATATAGTCACAATATGGGAACATCTCTAATATTACGTGTTAATTGGCTTAGTGTAGTAGAACCTCTATCAATCGTTTTATATGAAATTGATAATTTTTGAAAATTTGTCACCAGAACCCAACCCTGTTTTTTTAAATAACACATAGATATTAAGAAAGCCCTATTTATCCTCTTTTTATCCTATATAGTCACAATATGGGAACATCTCTAATATTACGTGTTAATTGGCTTAGTGTAGTAGAACCTCTATCAATCGTTTTATATGAAATTGATAATTTTTGAAAATTTGTCACCAAAGCCCAACCCTGTTTTTTTAAATAACACATAGATATTAAGAAAGCCCTATTTATCCTCTTTTTATCCTATATAGTCACAATATGGGAACATCTCTAATATTACGTGTTAATTGGCTTAGTGTAGTAGAACCTCTATCAATCGTTTTATATGAAATTGATAATTTTTGAAAATTTGTCACCAGAACCCAACCCTGTTTTTTTAAATAACACATAGATATTAAGAAAGCCCTATTTATCCTCTTTTTATCCTATATAGTCACAATATGGGAACATCTCTAATATTACGTGTTAATTGGCTTAGTGTAGTAGAACCTCTATCAATCGTTTTATATGAAATTGATAATTTTTGAAAATTTGTCACCAGAACCCAACCCTGTTTTTTTAAATAACACATAGATATTAAGAAAGCCCTATTTATCCTCTTTTTATCCTATATAGTCACAATATGGGAACATCTCTAATATTACGTGTTAATTGGCTTAGTGTAGTAGAACCTCTATCAATCGTTTTATATGAAATTGATAATTTTTGAAAATTTGTCACCAGAACCCAACCCTGTTTTTTTAAATAACACATAGATATTAAGAAAGCCCTATTTATCCTCTTTTTATCCTATATAGTCACAATATGGGAACATCTCTAATATTACGTGTTAATTGGCTTAGTGTAGTAGAACCTCTATCAATCGTTTTATATGAAATTGATAATTTTTGAAAATTTGTCACCAAAGCCCAACCCTGTTTTTTTAAATAACACATAGATATTAAGAAAGCCCTATTTATCCTCTTTTTATCCTATATAGTCACAATATGGGAACATCTCTAATATTACGTGTTAATTGGCTTAGTGTAGTAGAACCTCTATCAATCGTTTTATATGAAATTGATAATTTTTGAAAATTTGTCACCAGAACCCAACCCTGTTTTTTTAAATAACACATAGATATTAAGAAAGCCCTATTTATCCTCTTTTTATCCTATATAGTCACAATATGGGAACATCTCTAATATTACGTGTTAATTGGCTTAGTGTAGTAGAACCTCTATCAATCGTTTTATATGAAATTGATAATTTTTGAAAATTTGTCACCAGAACCCAACCCTGTTTTTTTAAATAACGCATAGATATTAAGAAAGCCCTATTTATCCTCTTTTTATCCTATATAGTCGCAATATGGGAACATCTCTAATATTACGTGTTAATTGGCTTAGTGTAGTAGAACCTCTATCAATCGTTTTATATGAAATTGATAATTTTTGAAAATTTGTCACCAGAGCCCAACCCTGTTTTTTTAAATAACACATAGATATTAAGAAAGCCCTATTTATCCTCTTTTTATCCTATATAGTCACAATATGGGAACATCTCTAATATTACGTGTTAATTGGCTTAGTGTAGTAGAACCTCTATCAATCGTTTTATATGAAATTGATAATTTTTGAAAATTTATCACCAGAGCCCAACCCTGTTTTTTTAAATAACACATAGATATTAAGAAAGCCCTATTTATCCTCTTTTTATCCTATATAGTCACAATATGGGAACATCTCTAATATTACGTGTTAATTGGCTTAGTGTAGTAGAACCTCTATCAATCGTTTTATATGAAATTGATAATTTTTGAAAATTTGTCACCAGGGCCCAACCCTGTTTTTTTAAATAACACATAGATATTAAGAAAGCCCTATTTATCCTCTTTTTATCCTATATAGTCACAATATGGGAACATCTCTAATATTACGTGTTAATTGGCTTAGTGTAGTAGAACCTCTATCAATCGTTTTATATGAAATTGATAATTTTTGAAAATTTGTCACCAGAACCCAACCCTGTTTTTTTAAATAACACATAGATATTAAGAAAGCCCTATTTATCCTCTTTTTATCCTATATAGTCACAATATGGGAACATCTCTAATATTACGTGTTAATTGGCTTAGTGTAGTAGAACCTCTATCAATCGTTTTATATGAAATTGATAATTTTTGAAAATTTATCACCAGAGCCCAACCCTGTTTTTTTAAATAACACATAGATATTAAGAAAGCCCTATTTATCCTCTTTTTATCCTATATAGTCACAATATGGGAACATCTCTAATATTACGTGTTAATTGGCTTAGTGTAGTAGAACCTCTATCAATCGTTTTATATGAAATTGATAATTTTTGAAAATTTGTCACCAGGGCCCAACCCTGTTTTTTTAAATAACACATAGATATTAAGAAAGCCCTATTTATCCTCTTTTTATCCTATATAGTCACAATATGGGAACATCTCTAATATTACGTGTTAATTGGCTTAGTGTAGTAGAACCTCTATCAATCGTTTTATATGAAATTGATAATTTTTGAAAATTTGTCACCAGAACCCAACCCTGTTTTTTTAAATAACGCATAGATATTAAGAAAGCCCTATTTATCCTCTTTTTATCCTATATAGTCGCAATATGGGAACATCTCTAATATTACGTGTTAATTGGCTTAGTGTAGTAGAACCTCTATCAATCGTTTTATATGAAATTGATAATTTTTGAAAATTTGTCACCAGAGCCCAACCCTGTTTTTTTAAATAACACATAGATATTAAGAAAGCCCTATTTATCCTCTTTTTATCCTATATAGTCACAATATGGGAACATCTCTAATATTACGTGTTAATTGGCTTAGTGTAGTAGAACCTCTATCAATCGTTTTATATGAAATTGATAATTTTTGAAAATTTATCACCAGAGCCCAACCCTGTTTTTTTAAATAACACATAGATATTAAGAAAGCCCTATTTATCCTCTTTTTATCCTATATAGTCACAATATGGGAACATCTCTAATATTACGTGTTAATTGGCTTAGTGTAGTAGAACCTCTATCAATCGTTTTATATGAAATTGATAATTTTTGAAAATTTGTCACCAGGGCCCAACCCTGTTTTTTTAAATAACACATAGATATTAAGAAAGCCCTATTTATCCTCTTTTTATCCTATATAGTCACAATATGGGAACATCTCTAATATTACGTGTTAATTGGCTTAGTGTAGTAGAACCTCTATCAATCGTTTTATATGAAATTGATAATTTTTGAAAATTTGTCACCAGAACCCAACCCTGTTTTTTTAAATAACACATAGATATTAAGAAAGCCCTATTTATCCTCTTTTTATCCTATATAGTCACAATATGGGAACATCTCTAATATTACGTGTTAATTGGCTTAGTGTAGTAGAACCTCTATCAATCGTTTTATATGAAATTGATAATTTTTGAAAATTTGTCACCAAAGCCCAACCCTGTTTTTTTAAATAACACATAGATATTAAGAAAGCCCTATTTATCCTCTTTTTATCCTATATAGTCACAATATGGGAACATCTCTAATATTACGTGTTAATTGGCTTAGTGTAGTAGAACCTCTATCAATCGTTTTATATGAAATTGATAATTTTTGAAAATTTGTCACCAGAACCCAACCCTGTTTTTTTAAATAACACATAGATATTAAGAAAGCCCTATTTATCCTCTTTTTATCCTATATAGTCACAATATGGGAACATCTCTAATATTACGTGTTAATTGGCTTAGTGTAGTAGAACCTCTATCAATCGTTTTATATGAAATTGATAATTTTTGAAAATTTGTCACCAGAACCCAACCCTGTTTTTTTAAATAACACATAGATATTAAGAAAGCCCTATTTATCCTCTTTTTATCCTATATAGTCACAATATGGGAACATCTCTAATATTACGTGTTAATTGGCTTAGTGTAGTAGAACCTCTATCAATCGTTTTATATGAAATTGATAATTTTTGAAAATTTGTCACCAGAACCCAACCCTGTTTTTTTAAATAACACATAGATATTAAGAAAGCCCTATTTATCCTCTTTTTATCCTATATAGTCACAATATGGGAACATCTCTAATATTACGTGTTAATTGGCTTAGTGTAGTAGAACCTCTATCAATCGTTTTATATGAAATTGATAATTTTTGAAAATTTGTCACCAAAGCCCAACCCTGTTTTTTTAAATAACACATAGATATTAAGAAAGCCCTATTTATCCTCTTTTTATCCTATATAGTCACAATATGGGAACATCTCTAATATTACGTGTTAATTGGCTTAGTGTAGTAGAACCTCTATCAATCGTTTTATATGAAATTGATAATTTTTGAAAATTTGTCACCAGAACCCAACCCTGTTTTTTTAAATAACACATAGATATTAAGAAAGCCCTATTTATCCTCTTTTTATCCTATATAGTCACAATATGGGAACATCTCTAATATTACGTGTTAATTGGCTTAGTGTAGTAGAACCTCTATCAATCGTTTTATATGAAATTGATAATTTTTGAAAATTTGTCACCAGAACCCAACCCTGTTTTTTTAAATAACGCATAGATATTAAGAAAGCCCTATTTATCCTCTTTTTATCCTATATAGTCGCAATATGGGAACATCTCTAATATTACGTGTTAATTGGCTTAGTGTAGTAGAACCTCTATCAATCGTTTTATATGAAATTGATAATTTTTGAAAATTTGTCACCAGAGCCCAACCCTGTTTTTTTAAATAACACATAGATATTAAGAAAGCCCTATTTATCCTCTTTTTATCCTATATAGTCACAATATGGGAACATCTCTAATATTACGTGTTAATTGGCTTAGTGTAGTAGAACCTCTATCAATCGTTTTATATGAAATTGATAATTTTTGAAAATTTATCACCAGAGCCCAACCCTGTTTTTTTAAATAACACATAGATATTAAGAAAGCCCTATTTATCCTCTTTTTATCCTATATAGTCACAATATGGGAACATCTCTAATATTACGTGTTAATTGGCTTAGTGTAGTAGAACCTCTATCAATCGTTTTATATGAAATTGATAATTTTTGAAAATTTGTCACCAGGGCCCAACCCTGTTTTTTTAAATAACACATAGATATTAAGAAAGCCCTATTTATCCTCTTTTTATCCTATATAGTCACAATATGGGAACATCTCTAATATTACGTGTTAATTGGCTTAGTGTAGTAGAACCTCTATCAATCGTTTTATATGAAATTGATAATTTTTGAAAATTTGTCACCAGAACCCAACCCTGTTTTTTTAAATAACACATAGATATTAAGAAAGCCCTATTTATCCTCTTTTTATCCTATATAGTCACAATATGGGAACATCTCTAATATTACGTGTTAATTGGCTTAGTGTAGTAGAACCTCTATCAATCGTTTTATATGAAATTGATAATTTTTGAAAATTTGTCACCAAAGCCCAACCCTGTTTTTTTAAATAACACATAGATATTAAGAAAGCCCTATTTATCCTCTTTTTATCCTATATAGTCACAATATGGGAACATCTCTGAGATTTGTGTTAATTGGCATATTGCTCTTGATCAAATCGAATCTTGTCTGTAAAGATTTTTGGTCGAACTTGTTTTTTTTCACAAATCAAATTTTAACTATCAAATATCTATTTAAATTTATTTCTTTTGTGTTATTTATTTTATGCGAGTTAAAATATAACGATATTTACATTAAAACTTTTGGATTTTCCACTTTTTTGTGTAAATGCCACTTTTCTGTTAATTTGTGTAGCTACACTTTTCTGTTAACGTTAAGTACTTCACACCGGTGGATACATAGGCCCTTGTCGGACAATAAGGCAAGTCAGGATCCAGCCGAGGTCAAACTGGTAACCAAAGCCGGAAACGAACCACGCGTTCCAGGCCAACATTCAAGCCACAGAGGGATTGCCCAAAACAAACAGTAAGCTACTTATTGTAATTTTTTTTCTATTATTTTTTTCTTTATATATTATATTGGGTTTTAAAGAACGACGCATTGTTTTTATCGATCCGCATTAGGGTTCGAATACGTTGCCCAGTTTCGATATCGTACAAGAGTGTCCGCTTCTATTGTAAAATCCCTATAATAAAGTTTTCATCTGTCGCACCTTTTGGGACGAATCCAAATTCGCCAGTCCACAAGATTGGACTTAATTCTAAAAATCAATATTTAACAAATTAGTGCGAGAATAATATTTCGGTCCCCAGTGAAAGTGACATAGGTCCCATACTCCCGAGGCAGTGGATCATCGATGGCCTCGACACCAGCAGCCGACACAAACGCGGCCACAACAAACGTCGAGGTGATGCAGGAGCCCAACGCCATTCCAGTCAATATGGAAAAAGTAGTGCGGTTGGCGGTAACCAGAGCTCTAGCCGAACAGCAGCTAGTAATGAGTGGACCCCCAGCAAACGGCAGCGCCCCAGAGGGAGGAAGCGGAGTACCACCAAGGGAAACAACCGGAGCGATCGCAGCTATCGCTGCACGAATCGTGCCACTGACGGTACAGGATCCACTGCTATGGTTCCACATGGTGGAATCGCAATTCGTACTAGCGCGAATTACAAATGAGAGCACCAAATACCATCATTTATTATGTGCACTGAATGAGAAAATTTCGAACGAAGTTAGCGACATAATAACGGGTCCAATCTCCACCACGCCATATTCAACACTAAAACAGGCAATATTGAACCGTACCAGTGAATCCCGTCAGTCGCGAATTAATCGATTACTTCAGGGAATCGAACTAGGGGACATGAAACCCTCGCAACTCCTAAGGCAGCTGAAAGCCAGCGGAGGTGCAGACGTTAATGATGAGCTAATCAAAACAATTTGGATCAAGCGGTTACCCCAGCGGGCTCAGGAAATTTTGGCGCCTACAGCAGAGTCATTATCGGCAGAGGCATTGTCAAGTTTAGCGGACCGACTGCATGAAGTAATGATCCAAACGAACGTAGCCGCGATTGCAGAACCACCACGGGTCATACCGTCAAGACAAGAGACCAACCTGGAGTACCAAGTCCATGAACTGGTCAAACGGATAGACTACATGGAAAGGCGGAACAAAATCAGATGCCCCAGCCGCAGGTAGGAATGACCCAGACAAGGGCAACGCTCCACGATTATGCTATGCTCATTTCAGAT
Organism: Tipula helvola; assembly: GCA_963556165.1. Lineage (NCBI taxonomy): Eukaryota > Metazoa > Arthropoda > Insecta > Diptera > Tipulidae > Tipula > Tipula helvola. The sequence goes on along the minus strand of OY744481.1, from coordinate 149,862,561 downwards.
TTAAGGATGAAGCACGGAATTGTAAGCCGACGTGCCCTCGTTGGGAAGAATTTAAATTAAAAAACTAAATCCACCAACGCAGACAGCGACATGCGAAGGTGCGGGAGCAAACAGTCGCTTAAAAATTACGGATAAGGAGTCGCTAATAGCATATCTGATAGACACTGGCGCCGACGTATCAGTGATGCCAGTCCCAAAAGGGAATAGCCAGAAACACGACATAAATTTTTACCTATTCGCAGCAAACGGGAGCAAACTCAAAACTTTTTGAAAAAGAAGAATGCAGCTAAATCTCGGCCTAAGGAGGCAGTTCAGTTGGACATTCATCATCGCAGAAGTCACAATACCTATCATCGGCGCGGATTTTTTGAAACAGACAGGTCTACTCGTTGATATTCAGCATGGACGATTAAATAATAAAATTAATTGATCCACTCACACAGCTTTATTCAGTCGGAACCACAACCACTAAAGCAGCACCAACCGTTCGAGTAGTAGACAGTAACCGAGACACTCAGATCGTCGAGTTACTCAATAAGTACAAGGAGTTAACATGTGATACGCAAGCGGGCAAACCAATCAAGCATACCGTAACGCATCACATCTTAACAAAAGGACCACCTGTATTCGCCAGGCCTCGAAGACTAAATACAGAAATGCTAGAGATAGCGTCAAAGGAATTCCAATATATGGTAGATCAAGGGATCTGTCGGCGTTCCGATAGTCCATGGGCTAGCCCGCTACATTTAGTGACAAAGAAAAACGGAGACTGGCGACCATGTGGAGACTATCGGGCGCTGAACAAGAACACAGTACCAGAGCGATACCCGATCCCATATATTCAGGATTTCGCACAACACTTAGAGGGTACAACAATCTTCTCAACGATAGACCTAGTGCGTGCATACCACCAGATACCAATAGAAGAAGAGGATATACCAAAGACGGCGATAACAACACCGTTCGGTTTATACGTATTCACAAAAATGACGTTTGGCTTAAGAAATGCCGGAAGCACCTTCCAACGCTTCATGCACAATATACTACAAGGGTTAAATTTCTGTTTCGTGTACTTGGATGACGTGTTAATAGCATCAAAATCACGAAAGGAGCACACAAAACATCTAGAGGTAGTATTCGAAAGAATGTGCAACGCAGGGTTGAAAATAAATCAAGAAAAAAGTAATTTCGCAAAAGAAAGTCTGAATTTTTTACGGCACCAGGTGTCCAAAGACGGAATTAAGCCAACGCCGGAGAAAGTGGAAGAAATTAACAAAATACCAAGGCCAAAAACAATAAACCACCTGAGAAGGTACCTGGGGATGATAAATTTTTAAAGGATATTCATACCAAATGCGAGTAGAGACCAAGCGGTGCTCAATCAGTATCTACAAGGTAGTAAAAATAACGATACCCGGGAAATCAAGTGGCCAGAAGAGGCCATAGAAGCCTTCGAATGGAGCTGGCGATAATGGTCGACGCGTCGGACACAGCCATAGGCGCCGTATTACAACAGCGCAGCCAGAACGAAAAAGCCGAGTGGCAACCGTTACAGTTCTTTTCGTCAAAATTAAATTCGGCACAAACAAGGTATAGCGCGTATGATCGTGAACTATTGGCGATATACGCGGCGACTAAAAATTCAAACATTTACTAGAAGGTCGAATATTTACCATTTTCACAGACCACAAACCGATAACATTCGCATTTATGCAAAAAGCGGAGAAAGCGTCAGCGAGGCAATTCCGATATTTGGACTTCATAGGCCAGTACTCGACAAATATACAGCCATGTCACGGCTGGAGGTTATACTACCCGAGTCAATCGATTACGCAGGCATAGCAAAGGCGCAAACAGAAGACGAGGAGTTAACAAGATTACAAATGGAGCAAGACAATTTTCAATTTCAGGACTTGCCAATCGCGTTTAACTCAACTGAAAGTGTATGTTGCGATGTATCAAAAGGGAAGCCACGAGCATACATACCGAGAGAGTTCCGCAAAAAGGTATTCCAAGCGGTGCACAATCTCGCACACCTCGGAGTAGCGGCAACAGTACGAGAAATGACGAACCAGTTCATTTGGCAAAATATAAAGAAGGACGTCAAGGAAATGGTACAACGCTGCATACCATGTCAGAAGGCGAAAGTGACACGACACACGAGGAGTCCACTAGGGGAATATCCGCAAACGAGTAGCAGGTTCACGGAGATTCATATGGACATAATCGGTCCACTGCCTCAATCCGAGGGACAAATTTATTGTGTAACCATTATAGACCGGTACACAAGATGGACCGAAGCGGTACCTGTGCCAGACATCCGGGCGGAAACTGTCGCAAGGGCGATATATTCCAACTGGATAGCACGTTACGGAGTCCCAACATCCATCGTAACTGACCAAGGCGCGCAATTCGAGTCAGAGCTATTCACCGAATTCGCGACGATGTTGGGCTTCGAGCGTAAACGAACAACTGCGTACAATCCAAAGGCAAACGGGATGTGCCACGAAAACGAGGAATGGACGCGGATACTTCCAACGGTATTATTGGGATTAAGATCAGCATACCGGGAAGAGTTGGCAGCATCCTCAGCAGAGCTGGTGTATGGAGAAAACCTACGCATACCAAGCGAATTAATCATAGAGAAGAGAGAGGACAGGCCACGAGCGGAATTCTTAAAAGATCTAAAGAACCATTTCAACAAAATTCGGCCAACACCCGCATCCAAACACATTAGTCCAAATTTTTTCGTAGCAAAGGAACTGTCCAAATGCACACACGTATTCGTAAGAATGGATTCAAGTAAACGATCTCTACAGACACCATATGAGGACCCTTTCAGGGTAATGGAAAGGAAAGAAAAATATTTCCAAATAGAAATAAAGGGAAGGAGTAGCAACATATCAATTGATCGTTTGAAACCATGTTTCGAAGAAGACGAGAAATCGCAAGGACAACATAGTCAAAACGAAGAAGATCAAAGGACCAGGGAAATACAAACACCAACAGGCAGTACACCAATAATTAAAAACGACACCAGGAAATCATGCCTGCAAAATACATCAACAGCAAATAGGAACTTACCGACAGCGGCAGCGAAAGCAGGGGTCAAGCAAGCAACCACCCGAGTGGGAAGATGTATTAAGACGCCTCTCCGCTTCGCGGATGTTTCGTTCATCGGTGATTCACTGGTGAGGGGGTACTGTGGCGGCGACAAAATCGACGCAACACAATAACCATTTTTCCAAATTATAAAATTAGAGAACATAAACCACTGTCAAAATTATTCAAATCAATTCGTTTCAATTCTTAAACTCCAACATACACCTAGTAGCCCGGTCCATCTAATTGAATTTTGATGCGGACGACAGAGCAATCGTAGTGTCCAAGAAAAACAATTCCCTCTATACCTATAAGGAAAAAATAATTGCAAAAGAAAACAGAGTCGTTACATAGAATCAGTAAACAACAGACGTAACACGAAGAACGTTATCAAAATACAAATAATCATCATATACGGCATTTATAACGTTGGTAATTATTTATTAATTGAATACAATAAACATACAATAAATAGAAATATAAAAATAAAAATGTGTTCCTTGTCAATTAATGATAACGAACGGCTGAGCCTCGTAGACTAGGTCTACATAGTGAGGCAAATCATATTGCTAGGAGCTTATTAGCCGCATCTAGCAATAATACCACTGAAAAGCTTCTAAAATATTATTTTGTATGATTATGGCTCTATGACTCTAGAAGGCTCTGGTTATATTCGAATTTATTAGTTGTTTTATATTTCGAGTTGACTGTAATATGAATGAAAAAAACTTCGAGTGCTCTAATTATAAAATCCGTGATAAATGTTTTTTAAGTGTACCGGTAGGCATTAACCAACTAGAAACGTTAGAAAATGTTGTGCTTAGCGAGGAACTTTCAGCGGGCCATATGAAGAGGATGCCGGAGAATAAATTGTTAAATTTTACTGTATAAATAAAATAAAATTCACAATTCAAAAAATTGATATGGACGGAAACAGATTTTACTGGAATCATGTGAAATAGTTCCGCTTTACTCAACACTTTATACTTATTTTGTATAAATGTTAAAAATGATGGCCTAATTTCTATGGTACCGTTGACTACTTACTTTTATTATTTTTACCATTTTTACCACATTGGTCATAAGGTCTAGTCAGCCAACTAGCCTAGTCGGCGATGCGGTTGTCTCGGTATTCGGTCTTGTTGGCAATGTGCTTGTGTCGGTGTCTAGAATTGGTATTGAACACCAATTTGTTTATTTACAATTTAATACCAAGGAAATAGCGTAGTAAAACGATAACCTACGTTAAATCTATGAATAAGTACCATTATTCTTACGCCAAATAAATGTACCACGCTACACCCTATGTTACGAAAATAGCGTTAGGAAAATACGTGCAAACGGACTTGACTTTATTATTATTTGTATTTTGGTGTTTTTCTCAATAGGCCAAAAGATGAAAATTCCTTTAGTGATACGAACCTATGACGAAACTCAATATTTTGGTTTTATTTGTTACCATGTTGTTGACGAATCGGTCTTTGTAATCTAAATCGACTTCAATGCGACCAAGAATACGTTTCTGATTCTGAATTGACTTTCCACTCAAAATTATTTCCAGAATAAAATAAGAGCTGGCTGGAGATTAAATCCAAATGATTTTTGACCCAGCTATCAGATTGGATTGAAACATGTGGCTTTCTTGGCTAATCTACATAAAGTAGCCACGAGTGGAGTTGGACCGGTGACGCTGTTTCTGAACAATTTTTATTTAACCAGTTGATATGAATCGTTAATCGCCTTGTGTTCGTACACATTATCACAAAGTCAGGGGTCACCATAACCAGAAACAATTACGACAATCACATGCTGGAAAATCTGTTTAAACTCCACACATCCTTTACAAATTTTCTTTTTAGTTTTTAATTTGTTGACACTCTTCAAAGGATAAAACTAAAAGTTAGCAAAAATTACGTTTTGTATTCGTAAACTCTAAAAAGTCTTTAGAGATATTACCAGGCAATATTTATCACGTCAGCTGTTAGCTCGCCCAAATACCCCATGTATACTTTATCATTAAATCAACTCTACATGTTATTCCATAACCTACTCGACCCTCATAAATTTCCATCACCTTTACATCATTATCTGTCCAGAAAGAACAATGATTGTCATCAACTAAATTGATAGCATTTTCGAGCACCATTTCAAATTTAGATGAATATCCATCGAACCTATTCATCTTCATTTCAACATTTCGTCTGTTTTTTTGATTTTTCCTTCTTTCGTTGATAGTACGAAGAAAATTTAGGGGACCACCACGGAAAATCTATTTCATTTCCAGTTTATTTCGTGTTATTGTTGATATTGGTGTTATTTTCATTTTTGGAAATGTTGGACATGCGAATTGCAATTTTTATTTTTATTTTGTAATTTAATGTTAACAATCACGAAACGATATAAAACTGTAAAGGATAAACTAAATTTTGTATTTATTTATGTGTGTGTACGTTTGTGTATAGTTTTACCGTGCGAAGCGTATATACATATAGGTGTCAGTTTGTTATACGGGTTTTCTTCTGTGGTGCAATGAAAATTAAACAAAATGTGAAGGCAAAAACTTGTAAAGACAAAACTTTTGGTCAAATTCTCACGCTGTCTTCTTGGTCTAATAATCATTTTTTATAAACAACGTTTTAGTTTTGTTGGTTTTATGCTGAATCGGACAAAGGTTAGGATTTTGTTCATTTAATTTCGTCATGTGTACATATCAGCAAGAGAATTTTTTTTTTTTAACACATCAGCACACTATTTGTAGTGTTTTATACTATTACCTATATACATTACTGTACACTGGGTATTTTTTTTTTTATCTGCAAGAGCTCGTTTACAAAATTCCCACCAAAAAACGAAAAAAACCTATCTTGGTGTCAGCACTAAATCATGTTTTTTTTATTTTTAGAGAAGAAGTAACCAAGTAAGCACATCTAATATTGGATATCGCCGGATAAGTTCATAATATTCTCATGATTATTTATTACTTACTGTCTGTTAAAAAGGAAGATCTTCGCCCAGACTCTAGCAAAAAACAAAACAAAAAAACAATTTAGTGAATGATGACAATTGAAATATTTTTCCATTGAAATGAACTGTCGTAATGATTGATTACTCAAAATATGGGAAGCTTTACACATAATATATGTATAACACAACATAAACATTCATGTTTAGTGTATGGTTCGAGTATGTTGTTTTACATATTTTTAGTGTTTCTTCAACAAAAACTTCATTTAGTTTATTTTCAATTCGATTCAATTTTTATAATGTTACAAACAGAAACCACCCACATTGTAGTATAACAACTACAATTAAACAACTACAACTAATATATACTTTTATATACATACACGGAAGATGACAAGAGATGTCCAGTTGATTTTGTCGTGCTTCTGTTTTAGAAATTGGTTATCAAAGAATATAAATTAAAAACCATAATGAAATCAGTTGATATTATCTGTCATGCAATAGATTAAAACATTTTCTGCTGTTTTCTTTGCCTCGTATTTTGCTGCTGATCAGTTTTGTAATGCACAGCTGGATGAATTTGTTGATATTATATAAATGGTAATTAAATTGTTTTTATATGTTCTAGTAATTGGAAATACGTTTAGAAATCGGTTATTTATTTCATTGGAGATTTAATTCGCAATTGCCGTAACGTCACCTATTCCAATATTGCGTAAGCCAATACTTTTAATCAAATTATAATAGAAAAGCAACCGATTAAACTAATAATCAATTAGAAAGTCCGTTATATCAAAGATTGAATGATAACAAAAATATTTTATTACGTCAAATTATATCAACATTGTAGACAATTGAAAAACTCGCGAGAAGCGGCTTTTAAAATTTTACTTCATCGAAAGTAACTATAATCTTACATCCACATAAATATTTCATAACAAATATTTCTAGATAATAGCACCAAGTTTATTTGTTCAAATAGTTAGATCCATTATTTAAATCTATTTAATCTAATCAATGATCAACTGGTCGAACATTAGTTTTCAATTAAATGATGGATATTCAGTCATACCGGAAGCTGTAGTGGTTTATCGACCCATATTACTGCTCCAGATAGTCGAAAGATATTTTTACGTTTACAGGCGTCTCTTCCTGTTGACAATTAATAGTATCATTGTTGAAGCACAAGGTTTTTTGAGCTTATGTTGTTGTGTAATATACGTAGATGTGAACAAGTAATACGTTTATAAATATTGGAATGTTCAAATGTACCCAAACCAAATATCCATCGGGTAGGTTGAGAGACAAGACACGAGGAGACAAAGAACCGTCATTGTAAACTTATATCTAATCTCTATCTCTATCTCTATATTTCTCAGGTGTTGGTTCGTAAGTGATAAACACAAGAACTACTGCATCGATTTTGGTAAAAATTTAGATATATGTTCTACGGATCGTGAAAAGTGTTTTTGTAAAGTTTTGTCAAAATCGGTCCACCGGAAGTAGCAGCTTCCAAAAGAGGGTACCAACATTTTTAAACAAATGAACAAACTATTTTGTATACTGTATTTCATTGAACATTGCCTATTACCCCATACCTATAAATGTCACAACAAATCTAATAAATAAGTTGTATACGTCATAGTCAATTTAATTATATAAAAACACATGTAAATAGATTGAATTTATATTAATAGAGACTCATATTAATAGATAAACAGCATTACATGCATTGCCTGCATTACAATTACGGCATTGGTTCCTGTTTTCAATTACAACATTAATCATACTGTTAAGAATGATACCCCACACAAATATAACACTTGGCTTAGGTTTCCGAGTGGTTAAGGTGGATGCCACCAAATGTTATCATGATTTATTATTCTTAACATGTGTCGATGTCATCGCATAAAGTATTCCTCCAATACTGATTGGAAATTGGATATTTACAATGGCATGCCAATTGGAGGGGATTACTGGACGGCGAAAATCACGATGACATCGTTAATTATAAAGATAAGGGGAGTTGATGACGTGGAACGTTCGCGAACACATCTACATACAAGTGGTTGATAAAAGCAATACGCATACATCGACGGATGCAATAAATCGAATAATCTGGAACATCAATGCACAAGTATATAAGAGCGAGTAAATTGCATTGCCACTTGATCAGTTTAATTTAAACAGTTTACAGTGCAAATCAAGTTAATTGTGCCAAGTTAAAAGTGAAAATCAAATTGAAAGTGAAATAGTGTGAACAGTATTAAACAGTGAAATAATAAACAGTGAAAATGGTTAAAAAGTTAAACGGTGCTGGGACACAAAGTATGGAACTTTAAACCATAGTTAAATTTTCACATCAAAACCAGATAAATTCATTAAAAACCACATGTAAATGCACTGAATTAAAAATATGTAATAAAAATGTAATATTATTAAAAAAACAAAACTACACCTGTTGCAACCTCATCAATACTAACTTTTATTTATAATTTTAATATTTCTTTCATTGAACTCAAGTTTCAGTTTAAATGTGCGACTGTAAATACATAACGATAGTAACTGCAAAAATTCCCAGTTGTATAATTGTATTGTTTTTTTTTATATAATTGTCAATGAATCAATAATATGTATCTATTTCAATTTTTTACTCTGTTTTGCGATTACGGTCAACTTTTTTTGATAAAAACTTGTGGACTGATCATTGTAATTAGCATCGTGACTGGCTTGAGTTCATCCTCATCAATTTAAAAATTAAATAAAATAAAAATTGTTAACATAGTGATCCTGAAGTTGTTTTCATTTTGGGAAAGTTGCGGAGTGCGAATAAATATTGAATCCCGATTATTTTGTTCATTTCCAAAAAGGCTTGGAAATTATTCATGGTGTCAGAAGTGGGATACAACAGTGAAGCTACTTTGGATTTTCATCAATTACATTCATCGATTTATTCATCAAAGCCACTCTTCACTGGAATTCGCAATTGATCGCCGTGCTTAGCGTCAACTATACATTCTTCACGACACAATTTATTAAGTATCATTTTCATTTATTTTTTATTTGTTATTGGTTTATTTTTGTGCGAAAGTTTTAATATTGTGGTGTGAAACAGTGCAGTGACAAGAAATTTTGGAAGGTCATATTCAGCGTGATCGGTAATACATTAACGGTATAAAATGACGGATCAACTAAAAATTGCAAAATGGAAAAAACAGCGAACTATTTCATTGGAACAGTTAATTCGAGCTAAAGAATATCTTCATCAGAGAGCTGAAGACGCGACATATGCAGAATTGGAATTACGAATCCATTTTTTGGATAAAACATATGAGGCGCTCTCTACAGCTCAAAGTCAACTTGAAATTTTAGACGATGATGAATGTACAACAAAAACTCGCGCTGAATTCGAAGAACTTTTCTTTGTAACAAAACCAGCGCTTGAAGTATTACGCGACAAAGCTAAGGCAAATTTGCAAATCGCACCGGCATGTGTACAACAAGTTGATCAGAAACCACGTTATCCGGTAGAAATTCCAAAAATTTCAATAACACCATTCGCGGGGGACTATACGAAATGGTTCGATTTTACAAAATCATTCGATAGTCTAATCCATAAAAACAACTCGTATGATGCCATTGCAAAATTTCAGTATCTCCGTAATTCTGTTGCAGGTACCGCTGCTAACACAATATCTGCGCTTGAGTTAACGGAAGCTAATTATGACGTAGCTAGAGATCTACTTAAAAACCGCTTCGAAAACCGCAAAATCATCTGCAAACATCATATTCAACAAATGTTTTCAGCGAAAGCTATTGATAAACCAACTACGGCAAAGCTAAGAATGTTAATCGATATTTTTAATTCCAATTTAAGGTCTCTCAATTCATTAGGCACACCGACTAAACAATGGGATGATCTTGTAGTGGAGATAATAAAATCAAAATTAGATGTAGAGACTTTACACAAATGGGATGACGAGGCTCCCTCTAATAGATTAGAGACACTAGACGAATTAATTGGATTTTTAAACAAGCGTTGTGAAACACTCGATTGCATGATTCAACCGCATTGAGACCAAGTCCTGGTTTTAAATCGTCTACTTCAGTTCATCGGCAAACCACACTTGCAGCATTCAGTTCATCGAATATTCAACCACGATTCCAGTGTGAGTTTTGTTCGAAGGCCGGTCATCGCATTTATCGGTGTAGAAAATTTCTGTCTACTAAGAGGTCAGATCGTGTACGTGACGTCAAACGTTTAAATTTGTGTATGAACTGCTTGTCACCTACACATCAAACTACTGCTTGCGAGTCACCATATCACTGCAATGTATCCAATTGCAATGAAAGACATCATTCACTCTTGCACCAGCCCGTCGAGAATGCGAGAACAAATGAAGCATCAAATAGTGCTCCTACCATTCAAGATCCAGTTAAAAATCAACAATCGTCAGCATTAAATACTTCATTAATAGTCTCGTGCTCGCAAGGAAATGTTAACGCCAATGTTTTACACACACCTTCCAATAATGTTAGCTCATATGTTTTTCTGGCTACAGCTTTAATCACTGCAATCGATGTCAATGGTGCCGCAGTTTTGTGTCGAGCTCTTCTGGATAGTGGCTCGCAAATCAATTTAATCACGGAGGCCTTGGCGTTGCAACTCGGATTCCAACGTTATCAACACCAAACTCAATTGGGAGGAATCGGAAATACAACATTGAATTCAAAATCCAAGATATACTTCAAGATCAAATCCAGAATAAATGACTTCTCAGCCAATATTGACGCATGTGTGCTAACGAAAATTACAAATCTTTAGCCACATTCAACAGTCAACATCAAACAATGGCCAATACCCAACAATATAAAATTAGCTGATCCGCAATTTCATAAACCACAAAAAATTGATCTGCTTATCGGAGCCGGGTTATATTACAAATTGCTATCTGTGGGTCAAATTTCGTTAGCTGACAACAAACCACTTCTCCAAAACACACTACTCGGCTGGATTGTAGTTGGAAATTCCGCTTCCGATTCGGATATAAATTCATTGCGGATTCCAGCTATCAATCAGGTTTATCATGTTTCTGACCGTGATGACCTCAATCTAAATCACCAGCTCGAGAAATTCTTTCAAATTGAAGATATTAAAGAAGCAACGAAAAAATATTCGGTCGAAGAAATTTTGGTGGAAGAACATTTCAAGGAACACGTTTATCGAAATCAAAATGGTAAATTTGTAGTTTCCTTACCTTTTTCGAAACCTCCTTCTGTGTTAGGGGATTCAATACAAATGGCAACATATCGGTTTCATGGAACAGAAAAAAATTTAAATAAAAATCCACAACGGAAGCAAGAATATGCAATGTTCATGGAAGAATATCTCAAGTTGGGCCACATGGAGCTTATCTCATCTGATAAGATTCCACAAACTCATTATTTTCTTCCACATCACTGTGTCATCAAAGAACACAGTTCATCAACGAAACTCCGCGTCGTCTTTGACGCTTCTGCGAAGACATCATCCGGAGTATCACTGAACGACATTCTGATGGTAGGACCGGTTGTGCAGCAGGACTTATTTTCCATCTTGCTGCGCTTTCGCACACACCAGTTTGTTTTGAGTGCCGATATTAAGCAAATGTATCGCCAAATTTTGGTGTATTCACCTGATACCAACTTGCAGTGCATTTTATGGCGAAATGATCCGGATACAGACATCACAGTATATCGGCTTCGCACTGTCACATATGGCACTGCCAGTGCTCCTTATTTGGCAACCAAATGTCTTCAGAGGTTAGCCCAAGAAGGAGAGATCAACAACAAGCGAGCGGCTCAGGTAATTAAGAACGATATGTATGTCGACGATCTTCTTACAGGTGCAAACTCTCTATTTGACATTCAACAAATCAAATCAGAAGTCATCGAATTGCTAAGCACGGCTGGAATGGAACTTCGAAAATTCTGCTCTAACAGCGAAGAAGTGTTGATTGACATACCTCAGGAGCATCAAGAGAAATTTCTAAACTAATTTCCTCTCTTCTGTTATCACCATCGCGAAACTTTTCATGCAGGAGATATGGAGCTTGAAGCAACACTGGGATGCTTCATTGCCACAGGAAGTTTTTACGAGATGGCAAATATATCTAGGAGTACTTCATTTGCTAAACACGTTGCAATTGAAACGTCATGTGATGCAGCCAGATACATCCACTGTTCAACTCCATTGTTTTGCAGATGCTAGTCAATCAGCCTATGGGGCCGCAATTTATGTAAGAAGTGTGGCATCGAATGGTTCCGTTGTATCATCACTTCTTTGTTCAAAATCAAGAGTAGCGCCAAAATCCAGAACAAAATTAATAATTCCAAAGTTGGAGCTGTGTGCTGCGCTTTTAGTAGCACAATTAACTGAACGAGTGATTCCAACTTTAAAGATCAAAATTGACAAAACAGTCTATTGGAGTGATTCAACAATAGTCCTGGCTTGGTTGGGAATGTCACCTAATAAACTCACCACATTCGTATCAAACCGTGTTCTGAAGGTGCAACAACTCACAGACGTAGAAGATTGGCACCACATCCCTTCATCAGAGAATGCAGCTGATATTGTTTCTAGAGGAGTTCTCCCATCAACCCTCGTTAAGTCGACATTATGGTTCTCCGGCCCATCGTTTCTTTCACACGATGAGCATTCATGGACAGCCACAACTCCTCCAAAGCCAGCCGTCATTCCTGAATGCAGAACAATTAAGGAGACCGCACACGTAATAACTAATGATCTAGACATCATAGAACGAATGAAGTACAGGAACAATTTCTCATCTGTACGAAATGTGATGGCCTATGTGATGCGTTACATTCATAATCTTAAACCTGGACAAGCAAAAAAGAATGGGCCATTAACAACTAGTGAACGAGAGCTAGGAATGACAGCCATAATCAAGATTATGCAGGTTTCCAGATTTACTCAAGAGAGAAATTTATTACTACAGAAAAAACCTCTGAATCGAAATAGCCATCTAAACTCACTTTCCGTTTTTCTAGATGACAATAATTTGATTCGAGTACGAGGGCGCCTTCATCACGCCTCCTTGTCATATTCTTGCAAACATCCTCTCCTTCTCCCTTCCACACATCCCTTTACCGTCGTAATCTTTAAACATTTCCATCTTTCTCATCTACACGCAGGTCCTCAAGCACTATTGGCAGCAATAAGGCAACAATTTTGGCCAATAAATGGGAAACGTCTCGCGCAAAAGGTGTATCAGAATTGTATAAGATGCTCAAGAATCCATCCACGAGAATTTTCGCAATTAATGGGTAACTTACCGAATGAGCGTGTAACGGCTGCACCTCCATTTTATAATACTGGCCTGGACTACTGTGGACCACTTTACGTGCATCACCGAATACGAGTGAAGGGACCTACAAAGACATACATCGCTGTATTTGTGTGTTTCGCAGTTAAAGCCGTTCACCTGGAGCTGGTCTCGGATCTTACGACAGATTCGTTCATTGGTGCTCTAAAACGTTTCATTGCGACGCGAGGTATATGTAAACGAATTTTCTCCGATAATGGCACCAATTTTGTAGGGGCTAATTCTGAGTTGCATCGTTTATATCAACTATTCCAATCACAACAACATATTGATGATATGAAAAATGTGTACTCTTCAGATAAAATTGAATGGCATTTCGCACCACCTAGCGCACCTCATTTTGGTGGTATCTACGAGGCAGCCGTCAAATCGGCTAAAAGTCATCTTCGAAAGGTAATGGCAAATGCAGCGCTCACGTACGAAGAACTTAATACGCTAGTGAAACAGGTAGAGGCTGTCTTAAATTCCAGACCAATCACTCCACTCTCTTCGGATCCAGCAGACCTCCAACCGCTAACGCCCGGACATTTTTTAATAAACAGACCTCTCACTTCCATTATCGAGCCCAATATTGAAGATGAAAGGATTCCAGTACTGAAGCGTTGGCGTATTCAACAACAATTGCATCAACATTTTTGGAGTCGTTGGTCTAAGGAGTATATCACACAATTGCAGCATCGCCGTAAATGGTCTAAGGCTTCCGAAAACGTCGCAATCAATGATTTGGTGGTTATCAGAGATGACAATTTACCACCTCTTAAATGGAAACTAGGCCGCATCATTGATATTCATCCGGGAGCTGATGGATACGTACGGGTGGCTACTTTGAGGACCATGCAGGGTACAATTAAACGTCCGATTGTCAAACTATGTCCTCTACCTATGGATGATTTGGAACATGAGTTGAAAGATAAATTCTTTCAACGGGGGGAGAATGTTACAACCTCATCAAAATAATACTAACTTTTATTTATAATTTTAATATTTCTTTCATTGAACTCAAGTTTCAGTTTAAATGTGCGACTGTAAATACATAACGATAGTAACTGCAAAAATTCCCAGTTGTATAATTGTATTGTTTTTTTTTATATAATTGTCAATGAATCAATAATATGTATCTATTTCAATTTTTTACTCTGTTTTGCGATTACGGTCAACTTTTTTTGATAAAAACTTGTTAACTGATCATTGTAATTAGCATCGTGACTGGCTTGAGTTCATCCTCATCAATTTAAAAATTAAATAAAATAAAAATTGTTAACATAGTGATCCTGAAGTTGTTTTCATTTTGGGAAAGTTGCGGAGTGCGAATAAATATTGAATCCCGATTATTTTGTTCATTTCCAAAAAGGCTTGGAAATTATTCAACACCCATTGTCTGAATTACAAACAGATTTAATAAAAATGCCAAGACGCCATGCAAACATTGGTCGTCGTACACGACAAACAAACCACGTACGCGCAACATCAGAGGAACACGCAGCAGAAATAGAACGATCTCGACAAAGGATGTCACTTTTACGTTCTAATTGTCAAATGATATCGACAACATTATATCTGCAGAAATACCCGACTATTCCAAATTGTTACTCAAAATATGGTACATATCCAGTCCCAGGTTGACATTGTGACGTGGGGATCAATAAAATGGCTCGTTATGGACATGTACGATTCAGTATAGTGAAGTGCTAAAACGGTTCTTTTTGTTCTGTGTTGCTTCCCTTGACTGACTGCGATTTTTTAAATCCGATTATTATTGCTTTCATAATATTGTTCACACTAATACACACCCATTACAGTCACTAAACTCAAAATAAATCATAAATACCGTAAATCTATCTACTCAAAAATTCACTAAATCGGATTTATTAAACCATAGACTGTCTAGTCAGGCTGATGTTTTTAACAAAAAAGAACCAACTTAGCCCATCACTAATTCAGTAGTACAGCTGGTCCACAAGTCCGTCGTAATTGTAATAATGTTTTTTATAGTTGAATTATCGTACAAAGATGGAATAGCTATCTGCTTAAAGTAGTTCAATGAGGAAAAATATACGCTGGATCAAAACCAGCCAAAAGCTCCAGAAAACTACGGTCCTCGACTATCGAAGAAGGTTGCATATCTTTAATAATCATTAAATCATGTATTTCTGTTTTCTGTCAAAATATAGGTATTGTAGAAAAAAGAAGTGAATCGCCAAATTCAAAAATTTTAATGTTTAATGTAACCATTAAGGTTCTATCACTTCGGGGTCGGCGGCGGGCGTCAAATATTAATACATGCCGTCACTGAAAAAATAATTCAATGAATCCATTTGATTAAATTTTTCGGAAGAAAAATTCTTTGAACCAATGAATTTATTAACTGGTCACATTAATTCTAAAATAAACACGATTATAAATTAATAACCGCGTCGTCAATTCAATTAATAGCCATTTATTGACCGACTTCTCGTTAATATCCTGAAATCTATGAAATCTAGGAAAGTTAATAAAAGTTTTAACAACTTTATAAATTAAGTTAATAAGAAAAAAACTAGTAAAAACCAGTTTATTCCACTTGAGAAATGGTTAATAGATTAAATATACGTATTTAAATGATTTTCTGAAAGAATAATTCGTTGAATCGATAAAGTATTTATTGTTTTAATATTGCACTTAGTTAGTTTGATGAGGAATTAACACTTTATTATGTTAGAACATATTTCTTAAATTATATAAAAACTTCATTCATTCAAAAATAAAAATGAATTATCTAAACTGATTTTTATATAAAATGGCTAAATAAATTGTCTGGTGGTAATAGTGTTCTTGACCGAAATTCAGAGTCAAAATTGGAATGAGGTTTTAACCTAATTCCAAACCTTTTCTTAATAATTCCCTAAATAAATGTTTGATTATCGTACCACAACACTCTAGAATATATAACATATTGCTTGTCAGTTTCTTGTTTGCGTCTCATGAATTTGTCTTAGCGTCCTACTTACCTCTCATCTCTAATTGCGTTAGCTCTGGTTGCTTCAGTATTTTACAGACGCAATTCAACGACCAGACTGTTTTCATCCTAGTTGCCAATATTTCAAAAAGATTTCGTTTTGTGATTGCAGGAAAGGAAAATTGGCATTCGGTTTCTCACTTCTTCTTATTTAGATAATACCGACTGTTACGTAATCCAAGAAAAGTTGTTGAAAGTGCAGTTATTTTTTGAATAATTGAATTTCATTTTAATAGATACAATATAGCTTGTCTGCTTCAGTAGCAGTCAGTATCAATTTGATTTAAAATAAATATAAATTGCACCAAAAATGCTATATGTTAAAATACTCCTGTTAAATTTTATAAAAAAACCTCTATACACATAATAAAAAAAATTATAAACTAAATAAATGTTTTAATGGCATTGAAGGAAAAATTTATCAAATAATAATATTTTAATTAATTCTTAAACTATTTGTTGAATTTTATAAATTAGTTAATGAATCCAATGGAGCTTATTAAAGTTAATAAATATTTTCGTTAACAACATAAAAATTTTAATTGAATTTAAATGACTCTGTAGTGTTAAAATTGTAACGACTTTCTGCTCCTCCGCGTCTTGTTCATCTAATAGTGGTCCTCGCTGTCTTATTTGTCTAATAATCGCGTTCGTCTTCATTTCGATTTTGAGCGTTTACTTGAAAAGGTTTTTATGTGAAAAAAGTTAATTTAAAAAATGTTAATATCCAATTATCCAGATACATATGTAGATTAAATAATGTATATTATACAGACTTTATTATTAAGGTAAGCATAAAATTGTTACAGTGTTATATTTGAAGTGATTGAAATAAAACATAAATACAAATTTCCTGATCTTAGAAAGGAAAAATTGACGTGTATATAATGCCGTACTAAACATGGTTTAAATAACTACATAAAATGCGTCTTGAATCGATGTTAAAGTTTTGAAATTAGTGTATTTTGAAGCAAAAATGAAAACTATTTTCCTTATTACGCGTTCTCGCGTTTTTATTATTTTTGTTTAACTCTAATGGTAAAGTTTATTATTAGATATCGATTGGCATCAATATTCAATTTGGCCAAAAATGTAGTTAAATAAAATCTATTTAGCACGGCAGTAAATGATTGTCTGAATAAACATTCAGTTTTCATGGCGGTAGATATTAATATTAATTTGAATTTTATTATATTTTATATAAATTTGAGTTTGCCCGCATTATGCAAGCTTGCCATTATAGGCTGATGATTATTTTGTAAATTTTTTATATTTTGGACTAACCCATTTCTCTCACGTGAATTCAACAAAATTAATATTGGCAATGCAAAATATGTAAGTCCAAAATATGAAACATTGAAATTTGATTAAGTCCAGTATTAACCATTTTTGCCAATAAACTACAAAACATCACATTTATTAATCACAAGCCTTGTAATTTAAATCGGAAATTGTTTAATACGTATTTTCAATTAATCACTTACCTAATTTAAATGTTATTAATATTGAAAGTTTAGCGTCCGAACCCGATCCTATCCGATCCGATCCGATCCGATCCGATCCGATCCGATCCGATCCGATCCGATCCGATCCGATCCGATCCGATCCGATCCGATCCGATCCGATCCGATCCGATCCGATCCGATCCGATCCGATCCGATCCGATCCGATCCGATCCGATCCGATCCGATCCGATCCGATCCGATCCGATCCGATCCGATCCGATCCGATCCGATCCGATCCGATCCGATCCGATCCGATCCGATCCGATCCGATCCGATCCGATCCGATCCGATCCGATCCGATCCGATCCGATCCGATCCGATCCGATCCGATCCGATCCGATCCGATCCGATCCGATCCGATCCGATCCGATCCGATCCGATCCGATCCGATCCGATCCGATCCGATCCGATCCGATCCGATCCGATCCGATCCGATCCGATCCGATCCGATCCGATCCGATCCGATCCGATCCGATCCGATCCGATCCGATCCGATCCGATCCGATCCGATCCGATCCGATCCGATCCGATCCGATCCGATCCGATCCGATCCGATCCGATCCGATCCGATCCGATCCGATCCGATCCGATCCGATCCGATCCGATCCGATCCGATCCGATCCGATCCGATCCGATCCGATCCGATCCGATCCGATCCGATCCGATCCGATCCGATCCGATCCGATCCGATCCGATCCGATCCGATCCGATCCGATCCGATCCGATCCGATCCGATCCGATCCGATCCGATCCGATCCGATCCGATCCGATCCGATCCGATCCGATCCGATCCGATCCGATCCGATCCGATCCGATCCGATCCGATCCGATCCGATCCGATCCGATCCGATCCGATCCGATCCGATCCGATCCGATCCGATCCGATCCGATCCGATCCGATCCGATCCGATCCGATCCGATCCGATCCGATCCGATCCGATCCGATCCGATCCGATCCGATCCGATCCGATCCGATCCGATCCGATCCGATCCGATCCGATCCGATCCGATCCGATCCGATCCGATCCGATCCGATCCGATCCGATCCGATCCGATCCGATCCGATCCGATCCGATCCGATCCGATCCGATCCGATCCGATCCGATCCGATCCGATCCGATCCGATCCGATCCGATCCGATCCGATCCGATCCGATCCGATCCGATCCGATCCGATCCGATCCGATCCGATCCGATCCGATCCGATCCGATCCGATCCGATCCGATCCGATCCGATCCGATCCGATCCGATCCGATCCGATCCGATCCGATCCGATCCGATCCGATCCGATCCGATCCGATCCGATCCGATCCGATCCGATCCGATCCGATCCGATCCGATCCGATCCGATCCGATCCGATCCGATCCGATCCGATCCGATCCGATCCGATCCGATCCGATCCGATCCGATCCGATCCGATCCGATCCGATCCGATCCGATCCGATCCGATCCGATCCGATCCGATCCGATCCGATCCGATCCGATCCGATCCGATCCGATCCGATCCTATCCGATTATATCCGATCCTATCCGATCCGATCCGATCCTATCCGATCCGATCCGATCCTATCCGATCCTATTTGATGCGATCCGATCCTATCCTATCCTATCCGATCCGATCCGATCCGATCCGATCCGATCCGATCCGATCCGATCCGATCCGATCCGATCCGATCCGATCCGATCCGATCCGATCCGATCCGATCCGATCCGATCCGATCCGATCCGATCCGATCCGATCCGATCCGATCCGATCCGATCCGATCCGATCCGATCCGATCTGATCCGATTATATCCGATCTTATCCGATCCGATCCGATCCTATCCGATCCGATCCGATCCGATCCGATCCGATCCGATCCGATCCGATCCTATCCGATCCTATCCTATCCGATCCGATCCGATCCTATCCGATCCTATCCGATCCTATCCGATCCGATCCGATCCGATCCGATCCTATCCGATCCTATCCTATCCGATCCGATCCGATCCGATCCTATCCGATCCGATCCGATCCGATCCTATCCGATCCGATCCGATCCGATCCGATCCTATCCGATCCTATCCTATCCTATCCTATCCGATCCGATCCGATCCTATCCGATTATATCCGATCCTATCCGATCCGATCCGATCCTATCCGATCCTATCCGATCCGATCCGATCCTATCCGATCCTATCCGATCCGATCCGATCCGATCCGATCCGATCCGTTCCGTTCCTATCCGATCCTATCCGATCCGATCCGATCCGATCCGATCCGATCCGATCCGATCCGATCCGATCCGATCCGATCCGATCCGATCCGATCCGATCCGATCCGATCCGATCCGATCCGATCCGATCCGATCCGATCCGATCCGATCCGATCCGATCCGATCCGATCCAAACCGATCCGATCCGATCCGATCCGATCCGATCCGATCCGATCCGATCCGATCCGATCCGATCCGATCCGATCCGATCCGATCCGATCCGATCCGATCCGATCCGATCCGATCCGATCCGATCCGATCCGATCCGATCCGATCCGATCCGATCCGATCCGATCCGATCCGATCCGATCCGATCCGATCCGATCCGATCCGATCCGATCCGATCCGATCCGATCCGATCCGATCCGATCCGATCCGATCCGATCCGATCCGATCCGATCCGATCCGATCCGATCCGATCCGATCCGATCCGATCCGATCCGATCCGATCCGATCCGATCCGATCCGATCCGAACCGATCCGATCCGATCCGATCCGATCCGATCCGATCCGATCCGATCCGATCCGATCCGATCCGATCCGATCCGATCCGATCCGATCCGATCCGATCCGATCCGATCCGATCCTATTTGATCCGATCCGATCCGATCCGATCCGATCCGATCCGATCCGATCCGATCCGATCCGATCCGATCCGATCCGATCCGATCCGATCCGATCCGATCCGATCCGATCCGATCCGATCCGATCCGATCCGATCCTATCCGATCCTATCCTATCCGATCCGATCCGATCCGATCCGATCCGATCCGATCCGATCCGATCCGATCCGATCCGATCCGCTCCGATCCGATCCGATCCGATCCGCTCCGATCCGATCCGATCCGATCCGATCCGATCCGATCCGATCCGATCCGATCCGATCCGATCCGATCCGATCCGATCCGATCCGATCCGATCCGATCCGATCCGATCCGATCCGATCCGATCCGATCCGATCCGATCCGATCCGATCCTATCCGATCCGATCCGATCCGATCCGATCCGATCCGATCCGATCCGATCCGATCCGATCCGATCCGATCCGATCCGATCCGATCCAATCCGATCCGATCCGATCCGATCCGATTAGATCCGATCCGATCCGATTAGATCCGATCCGATCCGATCCGATCCGATCCGATCCGATCCGATCCGATCCGATCCGATCCGATCCGATCCGATCCGATCCGATCCGATCCTATCCGATCCGATCCTATCCTATCCGATCCTATCCTATCCTATCCGATCCGATCCGATCCGATCCGATCCGATCCGATCCGATCCGATCCGATCCGATCCTATCCGATACTATCCGATCCTATCCGATCCGATCCGATCCGATCCGATCCTATCCGATCCGATCCGATCCGATCCGATCCGATCCTATCCGATCCGATCCGATCCTATCCGATCCTATCCGATCCTATCCGATCCTATCCTATCCTATCCTATCCTATCCTATCCTATCCTATCCTATCCTATCCTATCCTATCCTATCCTATCCTATCCGATCCTATCCGATCCTATCCTATCCTATCCGATCCGATCCGATCCGATCCGATCCGATCCGATCCGATCCGATCCGATCCGATCCGATCCGATCCGATCCGATCCGATCCGATCCGATCCGATCCGATCCGATCCGATCCGATCCGATCCGATCCGATCCGATCCGATCCGATCCTATCCGATCCTATCCGATCCGATCCGATCCGATCCGATCCGATCCGATCCGATCCTATCCGATCCTATCCGATCCGATCCAATCCTATCCGATCCTATCCGATCCTATCCGATCCGATCCGATCCTATCCGATCCTATCCGATCCTATCCGATCCTATCCGATCCTATCCGATCCTATCCGATCCTATCCGATCCTATCCGATCCTATCCGATCCGGTTCGATCCGATCCTATCCGATCCGATCCGATCTTATCCGATCCGATCCGATCCTATCCGATCCTATCCGATCCGATCCGATCCTATCCGATCCGATCCGATCCTATCCGATCCTATCCGATCCTATCCGATCCTATCCGATCCTCTCCGATCCTATCCGATCCTATCCGATCCGATCCGATCCTATCCGATCCTATCCGATCCTATCCGATCCTATCCGATCCTATCCGATCCTATCCGATCCTATCCGATCCTATCCGATCCTATCCGATCCTATCCGATCCTATCCGATCCTATCCGATCCTATCCGATCCTATCCGATCCTATCCGATCCGATCCGATCCGATCCGATCCGATCCGATCCGATCCGATCCGATCCGATCCGATCCGATCCGATCCGATCCGATCCTATCCTATCCTATCCGATCCTATCCGATCCGATCCGATCCGATCCGATCCGATCCGATCCGATCCGATCCGATCCTATCCGATCAAATCCGATCCGATCCGATCCGATCCGATCCGATCCGATCCGATCCGATCCGATCCGATCCGATCCGATCCGATCCGATCCGATCCGATCCGACCCGATCCGATCCGATCCGATCCGATCCGATCCGATCCGATCCGATCCGATCCGATCCGATCCGATCCGATCCGATCCGATCCGATCCGATCCGATCCGATCCGATCCGATCCGATCCGATCCGATCCGATCCGATCCGATCCGATCCGATCCGATCCGATCCGATCCGATCCGATCCGATCCGATCCGATCCGATCCGATCCGATCCGATCCGATCCGATCCGATCCGATCCGATCCGATCCGATCCGATCCGATCCTATCCGATCCTATCCTATCCGATCCGATCCTATCCTATCCTATCCTATCCTATCCTATCCTATCCTATCCGATCCGATCCGATCCGATCCGATCCGATCCGATCCTATCCGATCCTATCCGATCCTATCCGATCCGATCCGATCCTAGCCGATCCTATCCGATCCTATCCTATCCTATCCTCTATCCTATCCTATCCAATCCTATCCTATCCTATCCTATCCTATCCTATCCTATCCTATCCTATCCTATCCGATCCGATCCTATCCGATCCTATCCGATCCGATCCGATCCGATCCTATCCGATCCTATCCGATCCTATCCGATCCTATCCGATCCTATCATATCCTATCCTCTATCCTATCCTATCCAATCCTATCCTATCCTATCCTATCCTATCCTATCCTATCCTATCCTATCCTATCCGATCCGATCCTATCCTATCCTATCCTATCCTATCCGATCCGATCCGATCCGATCCGATCCGATCCGATCCGATCCGATCCGATCCGATCCGATCCGATCCGATCCTATCCGATCCGATCCGATCCGATCCGATCCGATCCGATCCGATCCGATCCGATCCTATCCGATCCTATCCGATCCGATCCGATCCGATCCGATCCGATCCGATCCGATCCGATCCGATCCTATCCGATCCTATCCGATCCGATCCGATCCTATCCGATCCTATCCGATCCTATCCGATCCTATCCGATCCGATCCGATCCTATCCGATCCTATCCGATCCTATCCGATCCTATCCGATCCTATCCGATCCTATCCGATCCTATCCGATCCTATCCGATCGTATCCGATCCTATCCGATCCGGTTCGATCCGATCCAATCCGATCCAATCCGATCCGATCCGATCCTATCCGATCCGATCCGATCCTATCCGATCCTATCCGATCCGATCCGATCCTATCCGATCCTATCCGATCCGATCCGATCCTATCCGATCCGATCCGATCCTATCCGATCCAATCCGATCCTATCCGATCCTATCCGATCCTCTCCGATCCTATTCGATCCTATCCGATCCTATCCGATCCGATCCGATCCTATCCGATCCTATCCGATCCTATCCGATCCGGTTCGATCCGATCCGATCCGATCCGATCCGATCCTATCCGATCCGATCCGATCCTATCCGATCCGATCCGATCCTATCCGATCCTATCCGATCCGATCCGATCCTATCCGATCCGATCCGATCCGATCCTATCCGATCCTATCCGATCCTATCCGATCCTCTCCGATCCTATTCGATCCTATCCGATCCTATCCGATCCGATCCGATCCTATCCGATTCTATCCGATCCTATCCGATCCTATCCGATCCTATCCGATCCTATCCGATCCTATCCGATCCTATCCGATCCTATCCGATCCTATCCGATCCGATCCGATCCGATCCGATCCGATCCGATCCGATCCGATCCGATCCGATCCGATCCGATCCGATCCGATCCGATCCTATCCTATCCTATCCTATCCTATCCGATCCGATCCGATCCGATCCGATCCGATCCGATCCGATCCGATCCGATCCGATCCGATCCGATCCGATCCGATCCGATCCGATCCGATCCGATCCGATCCGATCCGATCCGATCCGATCCGATCCGATCCGATCCGATCCGATCCGATCCGATCCGATCCGATCCGATCCGATCCGATCCGATCCGATCCGATCCGATCCTATCCGATCCTATCCTATCCTATCCGATCCGATCCGATCCGATCCGATCCGATCCGATCCGATCCGATCCGATCCGATCCGATCCGATCCGATCCGATCCGATCCTATCCGATACTATCCGATCCTATCCGATCCGATCCGATCCGATCCGATCCTATCCGATCCGATCCGATCCGATCCGATCCTATCCGATCCGATCCGATCCTATCCGATCCTATCCGATCCTATCCGATCCTATCCGATCCTATCCTATCCTATCCTATCCTATCCTATCCTATCCTATCCTATCCTATCCTATCCTATCCTATCCTATCCGATCCTATCCTATCCTATCCGATCCGATCCGATCCGATCCGATCCGATCCGATCCGATCCGATCCGATCCGATCCGATTCGATCCGATCCGATCCGATCCGATCCGATCCGATCCGATCCGATCCGATCCGATCCGATCCGATCCGATCCGATCCGATCCGATCCGATCCGATCCTATCCGATCCTATCCGATCCGATCCGATCCGATCCGATCCGATCCGATCCGATCCTATCCGATCCTATCCGATCCGATCCAATCCTATCCGATCCTATCCGATCCTATCCGATCCGATCCGATCCTATCCGATCCTATCCGATCCTATCCGATCCTATCCGATCCTATCCGATCCTATCCGATCCTATCCGATCCTATCCGATCCTATCCGATCCGGTTCGATCCGATCCGATCCGATCCGATCCGATCCTATCCGATCCGATCCGATCTTATCCGATCCGATCCGATCCTATCCGATCCTATCCGATCCGATCCGATCCTATCCGATCCGATCCGATCCTATCCGATCCTATCCGATCCTATCCGATCCTATCCGATCCTCTCCGATCCTATCCGATCCTATCCGATCCGATCCGATCCTATCCGATCCTATCCGATCCTATCCGATCCTATCCGATCCTATCCGATCCTATCCGATCCTATCCGATCCTATCCGATCCTATCCGATCCTATCCGATCCTATCCGATCCTATCCGATCCTATCCGATCCGATCCGATCCGATCCGATCCGATCCGATCCGATCCGATCCGATCCGATCCTATCCTATCCTATCCGATCCTATCCGATCCGATCCGATCCGATCCGATCCGATCTGATCCGATCCGATCCGATCCTATCCGATCAAATCCGATCCGATCCGATCCGATCCGATCCGATCCGATCCGATCCGATCCGATCCGATCCGATCCGATCCGATCCGATCCGATCCGACCCGATCCGATCCGATCCGATCCGATCCGATCCGATCCGATCCGATCCGATCCGATCCGATCCGATCCGATCCGATCCGATCCGATCAGATCCGATCCGATCCGATCCGATCCGATCCGATCCGATCCGATCCGATCCGATCCGATCCGATCCGATCCGATCCGATCCGATCCGATCCGATCCGATCCGATCCGATCCGATCCGATCCGATCCGATCCGATCCGATCCTATCCGATCCTATCCTATCCGATCCGATCCTATCCTATCCTATCCTATCCTATCCTATCCTATCCTATCCGATCCGATCCGATCCGATCCGATCCGATCCGATCCTATCCGATCCTATCCGATCCTATCCGATCCGATCCGATCCTAGCCGATCCTATCCGATCCTATCCTATCCTATCCTCTATCCTATCCTATCCAATCCTATCCTATCCTATCCTATCCTATCCTATCCTATCCTATCCTATCCTATCCGATCCGATCCTATCCTATCCTATCCTATCCGATCCGATCCGATCCGATCCTATCCGATCCTATCCGATCCTATCCGATCCTATCCGATCCTATCCTATCCTATCCTCTATCCTATCCTATCCAATCCTATCCTATCCTATCCTATCCTATCCTATCCTATCCTATCCTATCCTATCCGATCCGATCCTATCCTATCCTATCCTATCCGATCCGATCCGATCCGATCCGATCCGATCCGATCCGATCCGATCCGATCCGATCCGATCCGATCCGATCCGATCCTATCCGATCCGATCCGATCCGATCCGATCCGATCCGATCCGATCCGATCCGATCCTATCCGATCCTATCCGATCCGATCCGATCCGATCCGATCCGATCCGATCCGATCCGATCCGATCCTATCCGATCCTATCCGATCCGATCCGATCCTATCCGATCCTATCCGATCCTATCCGATCCTATCCGATCCGATCCGATCCTATCCGATCCTATCCGATCCTATCCGATCCTATCCGATCCTATCCGATCCTATCCGATCCTATCCGATCGTATCCGATCCTATCCGATCCGGTTCGATCCGATCCAATCCGATCCAATCCGATCCGATCCGATCCTATCCGATCCGATCCGATCCTATCCGATCCTATCCGATCCGATCCGATCCTATCCGATCCCATCCGATCCGATCCGATCCTATCCGATCCGATCCGATCCTATCCGATCCAATCCGATCCTATCCGATCCTATCCGATCCTCTCCGATCCTATTCGATCCTATCCGATCCTATCCGATCCGATCCGATCCTATCCGATCCTATCCGATCCTATCCGATCCGGTTCGATCCGATCCGATCCGATCCGATCCGATCCTATCCGATCCGATCCGATCCTATCCGATCCGATCCGATCCGATCCGATCCTATCCGATCCTATCCGATCCGATCCGATCCTATCCGATCCGATCCGATCCGATCCTATCCGATCCTATCCGATCCTATCCGATCCTCTCCGATCCTATTCGATCCTATCCGATCCTATCCGATCCGATCCGATCCTATCCGATTCTATCCGATCCTATCCGATCCTATCCGATCCTATCCGATCCTATCCGATCCTATCCGATCCTATCCGATCCTATCCGATCCTATCCGATCCTATCCGATCCTATCCGATCCGATCCGATCCGATCCGATCCGATCCGATCCGATCCGATCCGATCCGATCCGATCCGATCCGATCCGATCCTATCCTATCCTATCCTATCCTATCCGATCCTATCCTATCCTATCCTATCCGATCCGATCCGATCCTATCCTATCCTATCCGATCCGATCCGATCCGATCCGATCCGATCCGATCCGATCCGATCCGATCCGATCCGATCCGATCCGATCCGATCCGATCCGATCCGATCCGATCCGATCCGATCCGATTCGATCCGATCCGATCCGATCCTATCCGATCCTATCCGATCCTATCCGATCCTATCCGATCCTATCCGATCCTATCCGATCCTATCCGATCCTATCCGATCCTATCCGATCCTATCCGATCCTATCCGATCCTATCCGATCCAATCCGATCCGATCCGATCCGATCCGATCCGATCCGATCCGATCCGATCCGATCCGATCCGATCCGATCCGATCCGATCCGATCCGATCCGATCCGATCCGATCCGATCCGATCCGATCCGATCCTATCCTATCCTATCCTATCCGATCCGATCCGATCCGATCCTATCCGATTATATCCGATCTTATCCGATACGATCCGATCCTATCCGATCCGATCCGATCCGATCCGATCCGATCCTATCCGATCCTATCCGATCCGATCCGATCCGATCCGATCCGATCCGATCCGATCCGATCCGATCCGATCCGATCCTATCCGATCCTATCCGATCCTATCCGATCCTATCCGATCCTATCCTATCCGATCCGATCCTATCCGATCCTATCCGATCATATCCGATCATATCCGATCCTATCCTATCCTATCCGATCCGATCCGATCCGATCCTATCCTATCCTATCCTATCCTATCCTATCCTATCCTATCCTATCCTATCCTATCCTATCCTATCCGATCCGATCCGATCCGATCCGATCCGATCCGATCCTATCCGATCCTATCCGATCCGATCCGATCCGATCCTATCCGATCCTATCCGATCCTATCCGATCCGATCCTATCCGATCTTATCCGATCCTGTCCTATCCTATCCTATCCTATCCTATCCTATCCTATCCTATCCTATCCTATCCTATCCTATCCTATCCTATCCTATCCTATCCGATCCGATCCTATCCTATCCTATCTTATCCTATCCTATCCTATCCTATCCTATCCTATCCGATCCGATCCGATCCGATCCGATCCGATCCGATCCGATCCGATCCGATCCGATCCGATCCGATCCGATCCGATCCGATCCGATCCGATCCGATCCGATCCAATCCGATCCGATCCGATCCGATCCGATCCGATCCGATCCGATCCGATCCGATCCGATCCGATCCGATCCGATCCGATCCGATCCGATCCGATCCGATCCGATCCGATCCGATCCGATCCGATCCGATCCGATCCGATCCGATCTGATCCGATTATATCCGATCCTATCTGATCCGATTATATCCGATCCTATCCGATCCGATCCGATCCTATCCGATCCGATCCGATCCGATCCGATCCGATCCTATCCGATCCGATCCGATCGTATCCGATCCTATCCGATCCTATCCGATCCGATCCGATCCGATCCGATCCGATCCGATCCGATCCGATCCGATCCGATCCGATCCGATCCTATCCAATCCTATCCGATCCGATCCGATCCTATCCGATCCTATCCGATCCTATCCGATCCTATCCGATCCTATCCGATCCTATCCGATCCGGTTCGATCCGATCCGATCCGATCCGATCCGATCCGATCCGATCCGATCCTATCCGATCCGATCCGATCCTATCCGATCCGATCCGATCCTATCCGATCCGATCCGATCTTATCCGATCCGATCCGATCCGATCCGATCCTATCCGATCCGATCCGATCCGATCCGACCCGATCCGATCCGATCCGATCCTATCCGATCCGATCCGATCCTATCCGATCCGATCCGATCCTATCCGATCCGATCCGATCCGATCCGATCCGATCCGATCCGATCCGATCCGATCCGATCCGATCCGATCCGATCCGATCCGATCCGATCCGATCCGATCCTATCCGATCCTATCCGATCCTATCCGATCCTATTCGATCCTATCCGATCCTATCCGACCCGATCCGATCCTATCCGATCCTATCCGATCCTATCCGATCCTATCCGATCCTATCCGATCCTATCCGATCCTATCCGATCCTATCCGATCCTATCCGATCCTATCCGATCCGGTTCGATCCGATCCGATCCGATCCGATCCGATCCGATCCTATCCGATCCGATCCGATCCTATCCGATCCGATCCGATCCTATCCGATCCGATCCGATCCTATCCGATCCTATCCGATCCTATCCGATCCGATCCGATCCGATCCGATCCTATCCGATCCTATCCTATCCGATCCGATCCGATCCGATCCTATCCGATCCGATCCTATCCTATCCGATCCGATCCGATCCGACCCGATCCTATCCGATCCGATCCGATCCTATCCGATCCGATCCGATCCTATCCGATCCTATCCGATCCTATCTGATCCTATCCGATCCTATCCGATCCTATTCGATCCTATCCGTTCTTATCCGATCCGATCCGATCCGATCCGATACTATCCGATCCGATCCGATCCGATCCGATCCGATCCGATCCGATCCGATCCGATCCGATCCGATCCGATCCGATCCGATCCGATCCTATCCGATCCGATCCGATCCTATCCGATCCGATCCGATCCGATCCGATCCGATCCGATCCGATCCGATCCGATCCGATCCGATCCGATCCGATCCGATCCGATCCGATCCGATCCGATCCTATCCGATCCGATCCGATCCTATCCGATCCGATCCGATCCTATCCGATCCTATCCGATCCTATCCGATCCTATCCGATCCTATTCGATCCTATCCGATCCTATCCGACCCGATCCGATCCTATCCGATCCTATCCGATCCTATCCGATCCTATCCGATCCTATCCGATCCGGTTCGATCCGATCCGATCCGATCCGATCCGATCCTATCCGATCCGATCCGATCCGATCCTATCCGATCCGATCCGATCCTATCCGATCCTATCCGATCCTATCCGATCCTATCCGATCCGATCCGATCCGATCCGATCCTATCCGATCCTATCCTATCCGATCCGATCCGATCCGATCCGATCCTATCCGATCCGATCCGATCCTATCCGATCCGATCCGATCCTTTCCGATCCTATCCGATCCTATCTGATCCTATCCGATCCTATTCGATCCTATCCGATCCTATCCGATCCGATCCGATCCTATCCGATCCTATCCGATCCTATCCGATCCTATCCGATCCTATCCGATCCTATCCGATCCTATCCGATCCTATCCGATCCGATCCGATCCGATCCGATCCGATCCGATCCGATCCGATCCTATCCTATCCTATCCTATCCTATCCTATCCGATCCTATCCGATCCGATCCGATCCTATCCGATCCGATCCGATCCGATCCTATCCGATCCGATCCGATCCGATCCTATCCGATCCTATCCGATCCGATCCGATCCTATCCGATCCTATCCGATCCGATCCGATCCTATCCGATCCGATCCGATCCGATCCTATCCGATCCTATCCGATCCTATCCGATCCTCTCCGATCCTATTCGATCCTATCCGATCCTATCCGATCCGATCCGATCCTATCCGATTCTATCCGATCCTATCCGATCCTATCCGATCCTATCCGATCCTATCCGATCCTATCCGATCCTATCCGATCCTATCCGATCCTATCCGATCCTATCCGATCCTATCCGATCCGATCCGATCCGATCCGATCCGATCCGATCCGATCCGATCCGATCCGATCCGATCCGATCCGATCCGATCCGATCCGATCCGATCCGATCCGATCCTATCCTATCCTATCCTATCCTATCCTATCCGATCCGATCCGATCCGATCCGATCCGATCCGATCCTATCCGATCCTATCCGATCCGATCCGATCCGATCCGATCCGATCCGATCCTATCCGATCCGATCCGATCCGATCCGATCCGATCCGATCCGATCCGATCCGATCCTATCCGATCCTATCCGATCCTATCCGATCCTATCCGATCCTATCCTATCCGATCCGATCCTATCCGATCCTATCCGATCATATCCGATCACATCCGATCCGATCCTATCCGATCCTATCCGATCCGATCCGATCCTATCCGATCCGATCCGATCCGATCCTATCCGATCCTATCCGATCCTATCCGATCCTCTCCGATCCTATTCGATCCTATCCGATCCTATCCGATCTGATCCGATCCTATCCGATCCTATCCGATCCTATCCGATCCTATCCGATCCTATCCGATCCTATCCGATCCTATCCGATCCTATCCGATCCGATCCGATCCGATCCGATCCGATCCGATCCGATCCGATCCGATCCGATCCGATCCGATCCTATCCTATCCTATCCTATCCTATCCGATCCGATCCGATCCGATCCTATCCGATCCGATCCGATCCGATCCGATCCGATCCGATCCTATCCGATCCGATCCGATCCGATCCGATCCGATCCGATCCGATCCGATCCGATCCGATCCGATCCGATCCTATCCGATCCTATCCGATCCTATCCGATCCTATCCGATCCTATCCGATCCTATCCTATCCGATCCGATCCTATCCGACCCCATCCGATCATATCCGATCATATCCGATCCTATCCTATCCTATCCTATCCGATCCGATCCGATCCTATCCTATCCTATCCTATCCGATCCGATCCGATCCGATCCGATCCGATCCGATCCGATCCGATCCGATCCGATCCGATCCGATCCGATCCGATCCGATCCGATCCGATCCGATCCGATCTGATCCGATCCGATCCGATCCGATCCGATTCGATCCGATCCGATCCGATCCTATCCGATCCTATCCGATCCTATCCGATCCTATCCGATCCTATCCGATCCTATCCGATCCTATCCGATCCTATCCGATCCTATCCGATCCTATCCGATCCAATCCGATCCGATCCGATCCGATCCGATCCGATCCGATCCGATCCGATCCGATCCGATCCGATCCGATCCGATCCGATCCGATCCGATCCGATCCGATCCGATCCGATCCGATCCGATCCGATCCGATCCGATCCGATCCGATCCGATCCGATCCGATTCGATCCGATCCTATCCTATCCTATCCTATCCGATCCGATCCGATCCGATCCTATCCGATTATATCCGATCTTATCCGATACGATCCGATCCTATCCGATCCGATCCGATCCGATCCGATCCGATCCGATCCTATCCGATCCTATCCGATCCGATCCGATCCGATCCGATCCGATCCGATCCGATCCGATCCGATCCGATCCGATCCTATCCGATCCTATCCGATCCTATCCGATCCTATCCGATCCTATCCTATCCGATCCGATCCTATCCGATCCTATCCGATCATATCCGATCATATCCGATCCTATCCTATCCTATCCGATCCGATCCGATCCGATCCTATCCTATCCTATCCTATCCTATCCTATCCTATCCTATCCTATCCTATCCTATCCTATCCTATCCTATCCTATCCTATCCTATCCTATCCTATCCTATCCTATCCGATCCGATCCGATCCGATCCGATCCGATCCGATCCTATCCGATCCTATCCGATCCGATCCGATCCGATCCTATCCGATCCGATCCTATCCGATCCTATCCGATCCTGTCCTATCCTATCCTATCCTATCCTATCCTATCCTATCCTATCCTATCCTATCCTATCCTATCCTATCCTATCCTATCCTATCCTATCCTATCCTATCCTATCCGATCCGATCCTATCCTATCCTATCTTATCCTATCCTATCCTATCCTATCCTATCCTATCCGATCCGATCCGATCCGATCCGATCCGATCCGATCCGATCCGATCCGATCCGATCCGATCCGATCCGATCCGATCCGATCCGATCCGATCCGATCCAATCCGATCCGATCCGATCCGATCCGATCCGATCCGATCCGATCCGATCCGATCCGTTCCGATCCGATCCGATCCGATCCGATCCGATCCGATCCGATCCGATCCGATCCGATCCGATCCGATCCGATCCGATCCGATCCGATCCGATCTGATCCGATTATATCCGATCCTATCTGATCCGATTATATCCGATCCTATCCGATCCGATCCGATCCTATCCGATCCGATCCGATCCTATCCGATCCGATCCGATCCGATCCTATCCGATCCGATCCGATCGTATCCGATCCTATCCGATCCTATCCGATCCGATCCGATCCGATCCGATCCGATCCGATCCTATCCGATCCTATCCGATCCTATCCGATCCTATCCGATCCGATCCGATCCTATCCGATCCTATCCAATCATATCCGATCCGATCCGATCCTATCCGATCCGATCCGATCCGATCCGATCCGATCCGATCCGATCCGATCCGATCCGATCCGATCCGATCCGATCCGATCCGATCCGATCCGATCCGATCCGATCCGATCCGATCCGATCCGATCCGATCCGATCCGATCCGATCCGATCCGATCCGATCCGATCCGATCCGATCCGATCCGATCCGATCCGATCCGATCCGATCCGATCCGATCCTATCCGATCCTATCCGATCCGATCCGATCCTATCCGATCCTATCCAATCATATCCGATCCGATCCGATCCTATCCGATCCTATCCGATCCTATCCGATCCGATCCGATCCTATCCGATCCTATCCAATCATATCCGATCCGATCCGATCCTATCCGATCCTATCCGATCCTATCCGATCCTATCCGATCCTATCCGATCCTATCCGATCCTATCCGTTCCGATCCGATCCGATCCGATCCGATCCGATCCGATCCGATCCGATCCGATCCGATCCGATCCGATCCGATCCGATCCGATCCGATCCGATCCGATCCGATCCGATCCGATCCGATCCGATCCGATCCGATCCGATCCGATCCGATCCGATCCGATCCGATCCGATCCGATCCGATCCGATCCGATCCGATCCGATCCGATCCGATCCGATCCGATCCGATCCGATCCGATCCGATCCGATCCGATCCGATCCGATCCGATCCGATCCGATCCGATCCGATCCGATCCGATCCGATCCGATCCGATCCGATCCGATCCGATCCGATCCGATCCGATCCGATCCGATCCGATCCGATCCGATCCGATCCGATCCGATCCGATCCGATCCGATCCGATCCGATCCGATCCGATCCGATCCGATCCGATCCGATCCGATCCGATCCGATCCGATCCGATCCGATCCGATCCGATCCGATCCGATCCGATCCGATCCGATCCGATCCGATCCGATCCGATCCGATCCGATCCGATCCGATCCGATCCGATCCGATCCGATCCGATCCGATCCGATCCGATCCGATCCGATCCGATCCGATCCGATCCGATCCGATCCGATTATATCCGATCCTATCCGATCCGATCCGATCCTATCCGATCCGATCCGATCCGATCCGATCCGATCCGATCCGATCCGATCCGATCCGATCCTATCCGATCCTATCCGATCCTATCCGATCCGATCCGATCCGATCCGATCCGATCCGATCCGATCCGATCCGATCCGATCCGATCCGATCCGATCCGATCCGATCCTATCCGATCCTATCCGATCCGATCCGATCCTATCCGATCCTATCCAATCCTATCCGATCCGATCCGATCCTATCCGATCCTATCCGATCCTATCCGATCCTATCCGATCCTATCCGATCCTATCCGATACTATCCGATCCGGTTCGATCCGATCCGATCCGATCCGATCCGATCCTATCCGATCCGATCCGATCCTATCCGATCCGATCCGATCCTATCCGATCCGATCCGATCTTATCCGATCCGATCCGATCCGATCCGATCCTATCCGATCCGATCCGATCCGATCCGACCCGATCCGATCCGATCCGATCCTATCCGATCCGATCCGATCCTATCCGATCCGATCCGATCCTATCCGATCCGATCCGATCCGATCCGATCCGATCCGATCCGATCCGATCCGATCCGATCCGATCCGATCCGATCCGATCCGATCCGATCCGATCCGATCCGATCCGATCCGATCCGATCCGATCCGATCCGATCCGATCCGATCCGATCCTATCCGATCCTATCCGATCCTATCCGATCCTATCCGATCCTATTCGATCCTATCCGATCCTATCCGACCCGATCCGATCCTATCCGATCCTATCCGATCCTATCCGATCCTATCCGATCCTATCCGATCCTATCCGATCCTATCCGATCCTATCCGATCCGGTTCGATCCGATCCGATCCGATCCGATCCGATCCTATCCGATCCGATCCGATCCTATCCGATCCGATCCGATCCTATCCGATCCTATCCGATCCTATCCGATCCGATCCGATCCGATCCGATCCTATCCGATCCTATCCTATCCGATCCGATCCGATCCGATCCTATCCGATCCGATCCTATCCTATCCGATCCGATCCGATCCGACCCGATCCTATCCGATCCGATCCGATCCTATCCGATCCGATCCGATCCTATCCGATCCTATCCGATCCTATCTGATCCTATCCGATCCTATCCGATCCTATTCGATCCTATCCGTTCTTATCCGATCCGATCCGATCCGATCCGATACTATCCGATCCGATCCGATCCGATCCGATCCGATCCGATCCGATCCGATCCGATCCGATCCGATCCGATCCTATCCGATCCTATCCGATCCGATCCGATCCTATCCGATCCGATCCGATCCGATCCGATCCGATCCGATCCGATCCGATCCGATCCGATCCGATCCGATCCGATCCGATCCGATCCGATCCGATCCGATCCGATCCGATCCGATCCGATCCGATCCGATCCGATCCGATCCTATCCGATCCGATCCGATCCTATCCGATCCTATCCGATCCTATCCGATCCTATCCGATCCTATTCGATCCTATCCGATCCTATCCGACCCGATCCGATCCTATCCGATCCTATCCGATCCTATCCGATCCTATCCGATCCTATCCGATCCTATCCGATCCGGTTCGATCCGATCCGATCCGATCCGATCCGATCCTATCCGATCCGATCCGATCCGATCCTATCCGATCCGATCCGATCCTATCCGATCCTATCCGATCCTATCCGATCCTATCCGATCCGATCCGATCCGATCCGATCCTATCCGATCCTATCCTATCCGATCCGATCCGATCCTATCCGATCCGATCCGATCCTATCCGATCCGATCCGATCCTATCCGATCCGATCCGATCCTTTCCGATCCTATCCGATCCTATCTGATCCTATCCGATCCTATTCGATCCTATCCGATCCTATCCGATCCGATCCGATCCTATCCGATCCTATCCGATCCTATCCGATCCTATCCGATCCTATCCGATCCTATCCGACCCTATCCGATCCTATCCGATCCTATCCGATCCTATCCGATCCTATCCGATCCGATCCGATCCGATCCGATCCGATCCGATCCGATCCGATCCGATCCGATCCTATCCTATCCTATCCTATCCTATCCGATCCTATCCGATCCGATCCGATCCTATCCGATCCGATCCGATCCGATCCGATCCTATCCGATCCGATCCGATCCGATCCTATCCGATCCTATCCGATCCTATCCGATCCTATCCGATCCGATCCGATCCTATCCGATCCGATCCTATCCGATCCTATCCGATCCGATCCGATCCGATCCTATCCTATCCTATCCTATCCTATCCTATCCTATCCTATCCGATCCGATCCTACCCTATCCTATCTTATCCTATCCTATCCTATCCTATCCTATCCGATCCGATCCGATCCTATCCGATCCGATCCGATCCGATCCGATCCGATCCGATCCGATCCGATTCTATCCGATCCGATCCGATCCGATCCGATCCTATCCGATCCTATCCGATCCTATCCGATCCTATCCGATCCGATCCGATCCGATCCGATCCGATCCTATCCGATCCTATCCGATCCGATCCGATCCGATCCGATCCGATCCTGTCCGATTCTATCCGATCCTATCCGATCCGATCCTATCCGATCCGATCCGATCCTATCCTATCCTATCCTATCCTATCCTATCCTATCCTATCCTATCCTATCCTATCCTATCCTATCCTATCCTATCCTATCCTATCCTATCCTATCCGATCCTATCCGATCCTATCCGATCCTATCCGATCCGATCCGATCCGATCCGATCCGATCCTATCCGATCCTATCCGATCCGATCCGATCCGATCCGATCCTGTCCGATTCTATCCGATCCTATCCGATCCGATCCTATCCGATCCGATCCTATCCTATCCTATCTTATCCTATCCTATCCTATCCTATCCTATCCGATCCGATCCGATCCGATCCGATCCGATCCGATCCGATCCTATCCTATCCGATCCGATCCGATCCGATCCGATCCGATCCTATCCGATCCGATCCGATCCGATCCTATCCGATCCTATCCGATCCTATCCGATCCTATCCTATCCTATCCTATCCTATCCGATCCGATCCGATCCGATCCGATCCTATCCGATCCTATCCGATCCTATCCGATTATTTCCGATCTTATCCGATACGATCCGATCCTATCCGATCCTATCCGATCCGATCCGTTCCTATCCGATCCTATCCGATCCTATCCGATCTTATCCTATCCTATCCTATCCTATCCTATCCTATCCGATCCGATCCGATCCGATCCGATCCGATCCGATCCGATCCGATCTTATCCGATCCGATCCGATCCGATCCGATCCGATCCGATCCGATCCGATCCTATCCGATCCGATCCGATCCGATCCGATCCGATCCGATCCGATCCGATCCGATCCGATCCGATCCGATCCGATCCGATCCTATCCGATCCTATCCGATCCGATCCGATCCTATCCGATCCGATCCGATCCTATCCGATCCTATCCGATCCTATCCGATCCGATCCGATCCTATCCGATCCTATCCGATCCTATCCGATCCTATCCGATCCGGTTCGATCCGATCCGATCCGATCCGATCCGATCCGATCCTATCCGATCCGATCCGATCCTATCCGATCCGATCCGATCCTATCCGATCCTATCCGATCCGATCCGATCCGATCCGATCCTATCCGATCCTATCCGATCCGATCCGATCCGATCCGATCCTATCCGATCCTATCCGATCCTATCCGATCCTATCCGATCCTATCCGATCCGATCCGATCCGATCCTATCCGATCCTATCCGATCCGATCCGATCCGATCCTATCCGATCCGATCCTATCCGATCCTATCCGATCCGATCCGATCCGATCCGATCCGATCCGATCCGATCCGATCCGATCCTATCCGAACCGATCCGATCCTATCCGATCCGATCCGATCCGATCCGATCCGATCCGATCCGATCCGATCCGATCCGATCCGATCCGATCCTATCCGATCCTATCCGATCCTATCCGATCCTATCCGATCCTATCCGATCCTATCCGATCCTATCCGATCCTATCCGATCCTATCCGATCCTATCCGATCCTATCCGATCCTATCCGATCCTATCCGATCCTATCCGATCCTATCCGATCCTATCCGATCCTATCCGATCCTATCCGATCCTATCCGATCCTATCCGATCCTATCCGATCCTATCCGATCCTATCCGATCCTATCCGATCCTATCCGATCCTATCCGATCCTATCCGATCCTATCCGATCCTATCCGATCCTATCCGATCCTATCCGATCCTATCCGATCCTATCCGATCCTATCCGATCCTATCCGATCCTATCCGATCCTATCCGATCCTATCCGATCCTATCCGATCCTATCCGATCCTATCCGATCCGATCCGATCCTATCCGATCCTATCCGATCCTATCCGATCCGATCCGATCCGATCCGATCCGATCCGATCCGATCCGATCCGATCCGATCCGATCCGATCCGATCCGATCCGATCCGATCCGATCCGATCCGATCCGATCCGATCCGATCCGATCCGATCCGATCCGATCCGATCCGACCCGATCCGATCCGATCCGATCCGATCCGATCCGATCCGATCCGATCCGATCCGATCCGATCCGATCCGATCCGATCCGATCCGATCCGATCCGATCCGATCCGATCCGATCCGATCCTATCCTATCCTATCCTATCCTATCCTATCCGATCCTATCCGATCCGATCCGATCCTATCCGATCCGATCCGATCCGATCCGATCCGATCCGATCCGATCCTATCCGATCCTATCCGATCCGATCCGATCCTATCCGATCCGATCCTATCCGATCCGATCCTATCCGATCCGATCCGATCCTATCCTATCCTA
This sequence comes from Tipula helvola, assembly GCA_963556165.1. NCBI lineage: Eukaryota > Metazoa > Arthropoda > Insecta > Diptera > Tipulidae > Tipula > Tipula helvola. The sequence goes on along the minus strand of OY744481.1, from coordinate 149,822,607 downwards.
TCCTATCCTATCCTATCCTATCCTATCCTATCCTATCCGATCCGATCCTATCCTATCCTATCTTATCCTATCCTATCCTATCCTATCCTATCCGATCCGATCCGATCCTATCCGATCCGATCCGATCCGATCCGATCCGATCCGATCCGATCCGATCCGATCCGATCCGATCCGATTCTATCCGATCCGATCCGATCCGATCCGATCCTATCCGATCCTATCCGATCCTATCCGATCCGATCCGATCCTATCCGATCCTATCCGATCCGATCCGATCCGATCCGATCCTGTCCGATTCTATCCGATCCTATCCGATCCTATCCGATCCGATCCTATCCGATCCGATCCTATCCTATCCTATCCTATCCTATCCTATCCTATCCTATCCTATCCTATCCTATCCTATCCTATCCTATCCTATCCTATCCTATCCTATCCTATCCTATCCTATCCTATCCTATCCTATCCTATCCTATCCTATCCTATCCTATCCTATCCTATCCCATCCTATCCGATCCGATCCGATCCGATCCGATCCGATCCTATCCGATCCTATCCGATCCTATCCGATTATTTCCGATCTTATCCGATACGATCCGATCCTATCCGATCCGATCCGATCCGATCCGTTCCTATCCGATCCTATCCGATCTTATCCTATCCTATCCTATCCTATCCTATCCGATCCGATCCGATCCGATCCGATCCGATCCGATCCGATCCGATCCGATCCGATCCGATCCGATCCGATCCGATCCGATCCGATCCGATCCGATCCGATCCGATCCGATCCGATCCGATCCGATCCGATCCGATCCGATCCGATCCGATCCGATTCTATCCGATCCGATCCGATCCGATCCGATCCTATCCGATCCTATCCGATCCTATCCGATCCGATCCGATCCGATCCGATCCTATCCGATCCTATCCGATCCGATCCGATCCGATCCGATCCTGTCCGATTCTATCCGATCCTATCCGATCCGATCCTATCCGATCCGATCCTATCCGATCCTATCCGATCCTATCCGATCCTATCCGATCCTATCCGATCCTATCCGATCCTATCCGATCCTATCCGATCCTATCCGATCCGTTCCGATCCGATCCGATCCGATCCGATCCGATCCGATCCGATCCGATCCGATCCGATCCGATCCGATCCGATCCGATCCGATCCGATCCGATCCGATCCGATCCGATCCGATCCGATCCGATCTGATCCGATTATATCCGATCCTATCTGATCCGATTATATCCGATCCTATCCGATCCGATCCGATCCTATCCGATCCGATCCGATCCGATCCGATCCGATCCGATCCGATCCTATCCGATCCGATCCGATCGTATCCGATCCTATCCGATCCTATCCGATCCGATCCGATCCGATCCGATCCGATCCGATCCTATCCGATCCTATCCGATCCTATCCGATCCGATCCGATCCTATCCGATCCTATCCAATCATATCCGATCCGATCCGATCCTATCCGATCCGATCCGATCCGATCCGATCCGATCCGATCCGATCCGATCCGATCCGATCCGATCCGATCCGATCCGATCCGATCCGATCCGATCCGATCCGATCCGATCCGATCCGATCCGATCCGATCCGATCCGATCCGATCCGATCCGATCCGATCCGATCCGATCCGATCCGATCCGATCCGATCCGATCCGATCCGATCCGATCCGATCCGATCCGATCCGATCCTATCCGATCCTATCCGATCCGATCCGATCCTATCCGATCCTATCCAATCATATCCGATCCGATCCGATCCTATCCGATCCTATCCGATCCTATCCGATCCGATCCGATCCTATCCGATCCTATCCAATCATATCCGATCCGATCCGATCCGATCCTATCCGATCCTATCCGATCCTATCCGATCCTATCCGATCCTATCCGATCCTATCCGTTCCGATCCGATCCGATCCGATCCGATCCGATCCGATCCGATCCGATCCGATCCGATCCGATCCGATCCGATCCGATCCGATCCGATCCGATCCGATCCGATCCGATCCGATCCGATCCGATCCGATCCGATCCGATCCGATCCGATCCGATCCGATCCGATCCGATCCGATCCGATCCGATCCGATCCGATCCGATCCGATCCGATCCGATCCGATCCGATCCGATCCGATCCGATCCGATCCGATCCGATCCGATCCGATCCGATCCGATCCGATCCGATCCGATCCGATCCGATCCGATCCGATCCGATCCGATCCGATCCGATCCGATCCGATCCGATCCGATCCGATCCGATCCGATCCGATCCGATCCGATCCGATCCGATCCGATCCGATCCGATCCGATCCGATCCGATCCGATCCGATCCGATCCGATCCGATCCGATCCGATCCGATCCGATCCGATCCGATCCGATCCGATCCGATCCGATCCGATCCGATCCGATCCGATCCGATCCGATCCGATCCGATCCGATCCGATCCGATCCGATCCGATCCGATTATATCCGATCCGATTATATCCGATCCTATCCGATCCGATCCGATCCGATCCGATCCGATCCGATCCGATCCGATCCGATCCGATCCGATCCGATCCGATCCGATCCGATCCGATCCGATCCGATCCGATCCGATCCGATCCGATCCGATCCGATCCGATCCGATCCGATCCGATCCGATCCGATCCGATCCGATCCGATCCGATCCGATCCGATCCGATCCGATCCGATCCGATCCGATTATATCCGATCCTATCCGATCCGATCCGATCCTATCCGATCCGATCCGATCCGATCCGATCCGATCCGATCCGATCCGATCCGATCCGATCCGATCCTATCCGATCCTATCCGATCCTATCCGATCCGATCCGATCCGATCCGATCCGATCCGATCCGATCCGATCCGATCCGATCCGATCCTATCCGATCCTATCCGATCCTATCCGATCCTATCCGATACTATCCGATCCTATCCGATCCGATCCGATCCGATCCGATCCGATCCTATCCGATCCGATCCGATCCGATCCGATCCGATCCGATCCGATCCGATCCGATCCGATCCGATCCGATCCGATCCGATCCGATCCGATCCGATCCGATCCGATCCGATCCGATCCGATCCGATCCGATCCGATCCGATCCGATTCTATCCGATCCGATCCGATCCGATCCGATCCTATCCGATCCTATCCGATCCTATCCGATCCGATCCGATCCGATCCGATCCTATCCGATCCTATCCGATCCGATCCGATCCGATCCGATCCTGTCCGATTCTATCCGATCCTATCCGATCCGATCCTATCCGATCCGATCCTATCCGATCCTATCCGATCCTATCCGATCCTATCCGATCCTATCCGATCCTATCCGATCCTATCCGATCCTATCCGATCCGTTCCGATCCGATCCGATCCGATCCGATCCGATCCGATCCGATCCGATCCGATCCGATCCGATCCGATCCGATCCGATCCGATCCGATCCGATCCGATCCGATCCGATCCGATCCGATCCGATCCGATCTGATCCGATTATATCCGATCCTATCTGATCCGATTATATCCGATCCTATCCGATCCGATCCGATCCTATCCGATCCGATCCGATCCGATCCGATCCGATCCGATCCGATCCTATCCGATCCGATCCGATCGTATCCGATCCTATCCGATCCTATCCGATCCGATCCGATCCGATCCGATCCGATCCGATCCTATCCGATCCTATCCGATCCTATCCGATCCGATCCGATCCTATCCGATCCTATCCAATCATATCCGATCCGATCCGATCCTATCCGATCCGATCCGATCCGATCCGATCCGATCCGATCCGATCCGATCCGATCCGATCCGATCCGATCCGATCCGATCCGATCCGATCCGATCCGATCCTATCCGATCCGATCCGATCCGATCCGATCCGATCCGATCCGATCCGATCCGATCCGATCCGATCCGATCCGATCCGATCCGATCCGATCCGATCCTATCCGATCCTATCCGATCCGATCCGATCCTATCCGATCCTATCCAATCATATCCGATCCGATCCGATCCTATCCGATCCTATCCGATCCTATCCGATCCGATCCGATCCTATCCGATCCTATCCAATCATATCCGATCCGATCCGATCCGATCCTATCCGATCCTATCCGATCCTATCCGATCCTATCCGATCCTATCCGATCCTATCCGATCCTATCCGTTCCGATCCGATCCGATCCGATCCGATCCGATCCGATCCGATCCGATCCGATCCGATCCGATCCGATCCGATCCGATCCGATCCGATCCGATCCGATCCGATCCGATCCGATCCGATCCTATCCGATCCTATCCGATCCTATCCGATCCTATCCGATCCGATCCGATCCTATCCGATCCGATCCTATCCGATCCGATCCGATCCTATCCTATCCTATCCTATCCTATCCTATCCTATCCTATCCTATCCTATCCTATCCGATCCGATCCTATCCTATCCTATCTTATCCTATCCTTCCTATCCTATCCTATCCGATCCGATCCGATCCTATCCGATCCGATCCGATCCGATCCGATCCGATCCGATCCGATCCGATCCGATCCGATTCTATCCGATCCGATCCGATCCGATCCGATCCTATCCGATCCTATCCGATCCTATCCGATCCGATCCGATCCGATCCGATCCTATCCGATCCTATCCGATCCGATCCGATCCGATCCGATCCTGTCCGATTCTATCCGATCCTATCCGATCCGATCCTATCCGATCCGATCCTATCCTATCCTATCCTATCCTATCCTATCCTATCCTATCCTATCCTATCCTATCCTATCCTATCCTATCCTATCCTATCCTATCCTATCCTATCCTATCCTATCCTATCCTATCCTATCCTATCCTATCCTATCCTATCCTATCCTATCCTATCCTATCCTATCCTATCCTATCCCATCCTATCCGATCCGATCCGATCCGATCCGATCCGATCCTATCCGATCCTATCCGATCCTATCCGATTATTTCCGATCTTATCCGATACGATCCGATCCTATCCGATCCGATCCGATCCGATCCGTTCCTATCCGATCCTATCCGATCTTATCCTATCCTATCCTATCCTATCCGATCCGATCCGATCCGATCCGATCCGATCCGATCCGATCCGATCCGATCCGATCTTATCCGATCCGATCCGATCCGATCCGATCCGATCCGATCCTATCCGATCCTATCCGATCCGATCCGATCCGATCCGATCCGATCCGATCCGATCCGATCCGATCCGATCCGATCCGATCCGATCCGATCCGATCCGATCCGATCCGATCCGATCCTATCCGATCCTATCCGATCCGATCCGATCCGATCCGATCCTATCCGATCCTATCCGATCCGATCCGATCCTATCCGATCCTATCCGATCCTATCCGATCCTATCCGATCCGGTTCGATCCGATCCGATCCGATCCGATCCTATCCGATCCGATCCGATCCGATCCGATCCGATCCGATCCGATCCTATCCGATCCTATCCGATCCGATCCGATCCGATCCGATCCTATCCGATCCTATCCGATCCGATCCGATCCGATCCGATCCGATCCGATCCGATCCGATCCGATCCGATCCGATCCGATCCGATCCGATCCTATCCGATCCTATCCGATCCTATCCGATCCGATCCTATCCGATCCTATCCGATCCTATCCGATCCTATCCGATCCGATCCGATCCGATCCGATCCGATCCGATCCGATCCGATCCGATCCGATCCGATCCGATCCGATCCGATCCTATCCGATCCTATCCGATCCTATCCGATCCTATCCGATCCTATCCGATCCTATCCGATCCTATCCGATCCTATCCGATCCTATCCGATCCTATCCGATCCTATCCGATCCTATCCGATCCTATCCGATCCTATCCGATCCTATCCGATCCTATCCGATCCTATCCGATCATATCCGATCATATCCGATCATATCCGATCCTATCCGATCCTATCCGATCCTATCCGATCCTATCCGATCCTATCCGATCCTATCCGATCCTATCCGATCCTATCCGATCCTATCCGATCCTATCCGATCCTATCCGATCCTATCCGATCCTATCCGATCCTATCCGATCCTATCCGATCCTATCCGATCCTATCCGATCCTATCCGATCCTATCCGATCCTATCCGATCCTATCCGATCCGATCCGATCCGATCCTATCCGATCCTATCCGATCCTATCCGATCCGATCCGATCCGATCCGATCCGATCCGATCCGATCCGATCCGATCCGATCCGATCCGATCCGATCCGATCCGATCCGATCCGATCCGATCCGATCCGATCCGATCCGATCCGATCCGATCCGATCCGATCCGATCCGATCCGATCCGATCCGATCCGATCCGATCCGATCCGATCCGATCCGATCCGATCCGATCCGATCCGATCCGATCCGATCCGATCCGATCCGATCCGATCCGATCCGATCCGATCCGATCCGATCCGATCCGATCCGATCCGATCCGATCCGATCCGATCCGATCCGATCCGATCCGATCCGATCCGATCCGATCCGATCCGATCCGATCCGATCCGATCCGATCCGATCCGATCCGATCCGATCCGATCCGATCCGATCCGATCCGATCCGATCCGATCCGATCCGATCCGATCCGATCCGATCCGATCCGATCCGATCCGATCCGATCCGATCCGATCCGATCCGATCCGATCCGATCCGATCCGATCCGATCCGATCCGATCCGATCCGATCCGATCCGATCCGATCCGATCCGATCCGATCCGATCCGATCCGATCCGATCCGATCCGATCCGATCCGATCCGATCCGATCCGATCCGATCCGATCCGATCCGATCCGATCCGATCCGATCCGATCCGATCCGATCCGATCCGATCCGATACGATACGATACGATACGATACGATACGATACGATACGATACGATACGATACGATACGATACGATACGATACGATACGATACGATACGATACGATACGATACGATACGATACGATACGATACGATACGATACGATACGATACGATACGATACGATACGATACGATACGATACGATACGATACGATACGATACGATACGATACGATACGATACGATACGATACGATACGATACGATACGATACGATACGATACGATACGATCCGATACGATCCGATCCGATCCGATCCGATCCGATCCGATCCGATCCGATCCGATCCGATCCGATCCGATCCGATCCGATCCGATCCGATCCGATCCGATCCGATCCGATCCGATCCGATCCGATCCGATCCGATCCGATCCGATCCGATCCGATCCGATCCGATCCGATCCGATCCGATCCGATCCGATCCGATCCGATCCGATCCGATCCGATCCGATCCGATCCGATCCGATCCGATCCGATCCGATCCGATCCGATCCGATCCGATCCGATCCGATCCGATCCGATCCGATCCGATCCGATCCGATCCGATCCGATCCGATCCGATCCGATCCGATCCGATCCGATCCGATCCGATCCGATCCGATCCGATCCGATCCGATCCGATCCGATCCGATCCGATCCGATCCGATCCGATCCGATCCGATCCGATCCGATCCGATCCGATCCGATCCGATCCGATCCGATCCGATCCGATCCGATCCGATCCGATCCGATCCGATCCGATCCGATCCGATCCGATCCGATCCGATCCGATCCGATCCGATCCGATCCGATCCGATCCGATCCGATCCGATCCTATCCTATCCTATCCTATCCTATCCTATCCGATCCGATCCGATCCGATCCGATCCGATCCGATCCGATCCGATCCGATCCGATCCGATCCGATCCGATCCGATCCAAATATTATGTGTATTCCTCGTGTTTCTCTAGTTTTTGGCTTTATACAGTTGAGCGAATCATTTCATTCACAGTATTTTCGATTTGGCAAATCATAAAAATGCCAATCACTTCAATCATAATACCGGGCGTTTCTTTTAAACTGAGACGATCAAATATCTCGAAAAAAAGCCACTCTACGAAAAAAATGTCCATAATCAAAATTTAATCATACCGCGGGTGAAATACATTAGTGCAAAAAAATAGTCCCCCACCCCCCGCTTTGTAGGTGGGGCGGGGTAACTTTTAAACTAAGATAGGAAGCCATATTTTTTATTGCAGATACGGATTCTACGACTAAAAGTACGTATGATTTGAATGAAATATTTTGTTCGGTTCATGATAGATGGCGTTGTAATCGACGAAATTAAATTTTTTCAATTTCTTCTTCTTAGAACACACGCATTCGATTCTGCAATACGTTTGAAATAAAAAACATCACGTTTTCATTGGAAATACTCGAAATTCGTCATCAAAACAATTTATTCAGTTTTGTAAATCACATTTAACGTTTGTGTTATTTCTTATCTTCATGTTTTTCGTAATTGCAAAATAAACGATAAAATACTTTAGAATGGACCGTTTAACTGTGCCAGAGAAAATTGAAATGGTTCTGGTTTATGGAGAAGCTGGCAGAAATCTTGAAAATGCTGTTGCTATTTACGCTCAACGTTTTCCGGATAGGATTCGTTCACGTGCTTCATTTGGCCGTACTATCAAACAATTTATTGCTGATGGAAATGTTCAACCGAAAAAGAGGACCCGTAGAGCAACAGTCACTGGAGAAAATAATGAAATTGCTGTATTGGCTGCAGCGACTCATAATCCTCATGTTAGTACACTGTTACGTGCCTCTATGTTCAGCTAACACGACTTGCATAATGCGGATAGATCCCAGCGGAAATTTGGGAGGTTCTTTGCCGACATAATATTCATGAGACACAACAAAAAAATCGTGTATTGATTTGTATATCGATGCCCACTTGATCCACAAACACCACACCACCACAATAATTAATAACACAATTAGTTCATATTTCTATTTTACTCTTTGTATTTAAAAAGCTTCATTAAATTTACAGAAACAAAAGAAATATTTAAACTAATCGAAAACCTAAATCAATTTTGTGGCCTAATATGTGATGAGCAAAAAAAACATTTGTATGTATATATAAAAAAATTTACAAAAAAAACTCACCCACAAAGCGTCCAATGAGTACTCTTTGGTTACCTTTATGGCTGGAACTATATGTTTCTGAAACAAAATATTCTTTCCACAATTCACTATAATATGCCACAACACTGATTCTAATTATATAATATTATCTTTTTTTTTATTTTAACAAAAATTAATTGAAATTAAACTTTCAATTGCAAAAGAAATTAAAAAGAAGAAATATAAACAGAAATGTATGCAAAAATTATTCTTATATACATATAGTAAAAACAATGAATACACTAATTAAATCACTACTTCATGATTACGAGTAACGTTGCTCTCGTTCATGTACTGTAGGAATGTAGGATACGTAGAAAATTCACATTCAGCCAATAATAATTAACTGTATATATGACGTATCCGTAAATAAGCATTCCTTTTAATATAGAATATTCCTTAATTTCACGGAAATACTTCTTAAAAGTGAGGCCCCACAGCCACTTGTCCGGCTAATATCGGATCAGATGTCGAAATACCTCTGGCAAAACCACCTTTAGGTTTATTTTTCTTGTATGCGTTAATCCGAATAAACTTCTAATTTAACTAAACAAAAAAAATAATAATCACTAAACTGCCATAATTTAGACAATAAAAAAAACCTTACCGTCTCCGGAAATCTTAAACTTTTAATTCTGGTTTTCTTTTATGCAAACAAATTATTAAATACAAAATATAAATATTGGTGTATTAAATTTAGGGTATATTAGATTTTTAATTATTTTTCGTTTAATTGAAATAAATTTCACAATATTTTTATGGGCCGTAGTGACCTCTCAAACAACTAATTTGGTAATGCTCTTCAGTATTCAATGTTCGTTCTTCCCCAGTTTTTTTATTTAACATTATATGTACAAGTAATATAAACTTCGTTATATATAAAACATCTCCTATTGCATTTGCATACCTATTTCTATATATTCGACCCAATGGTTCACCCATACTTAAATATGAAGAATCATATTCGTGGACTATATCGGATGATGTAAATTATCTACACACAAATTAGTACCAACCGAAGTCAATATGTGCCAATTACTCCCACCACCTAATTTCCCTTATATACCTAGTAAAATAAAACAATACAAGAGACACGATTTAATTTGATCATCAGCTTACCACAAATACCAATGGATTAATGGATTATTACCACAACAACAGTGTGTAAATAATTTCTCTAAATTCAACCAATAGCCAGTAGAACATGTGCGCAATTTATCAACGGTTTGCTCTGTTTTGAGAAAACCAGCCGTAACAACACGAGAAATAGTTCGCGATTCCGGATTGTCCCTCACCAGTGTTTGGAGAATTTTAAAACGGCACAAGTATCATCCATATCATGTGTCTTTACACCAAGATCTTCATGGCGCTGATTTCCAAAATCGGGTAACTTTTTGTCAATGGGCACGTGAACAAATACAACAAAACCCCAATTTTTTTCGTTGCGTAATGTTCTCTGACGAATCGTCTTTTACAAACCATGGAACGGTTAATCGACACAGCATGCATTATTGGAGTGTTGAAAATCCACACTGGCTTCGCCAAGTTGAACATCAGCGCCCTTGGACTGCCAACATGTGGTGTGGAATAATTGGCAACCAACTCCGGCCCCCACATTATTGAAGGCAACTTGAATGGTCAAATGTACCGAAACTTTTTGGAAAATGGACTGCCAATATTACTTGAAAATTTGAATTTAGAATTAAGACGGAAAATGTGGTTTCAACATGATGGTTGTCCTGCACACTATTCGTTGGTAGCACGTGAGGTACTTGATCGTGATTTCAATGGTCGCTGGATCGGTAGAGCTGGTCCGATAAATTGGCCCGCCAGATCACCAGATCTTACTTCGCCAGATTTCTTTTTGTGGGGCTATCTCAAAGACAAAGTTTACAAACAAGAACAAACAACACGTGAGAACATGATTGAGCGAATCAGAAATGCGTGTGCTGAAATTCAACCAAAGACACTTCTCAGTTGTGTACAATCATTGGAAATGCGTATTAATAAGTGCATTGAAGTCGCAGGCCATCATTTGGAATACTTATTTTAAGCTAAAATTATTTTATTCACCTGCCATTTACATTTATAAATTGTTTTGATGACGAATTTCGAGTATTTCCAATGAAAACGTGATGTTTTTTATTTCAAACGTATTGCAGAATCGAATGCGTGTGTTCTAAGAAGAAGAAATTGAAAAAATTGAATTTCGTCGATTACAACGCCATCTATCATGAACCGAACAAAATATTTCATTCAAATCATACGTACTTTTAGTCGTAGAATCCGTATCTGCAATAAAAAATATGGCTTCCTATCTTAGTTTAAAAGTTACCCCCGCCCCACCTACAAAGCGGGGGGTGGGGGACTATTTTTTTGCACTAATGTATTTCCCCCGCGGTATGATTAAATTTTGATTATGGACATTTTTTCCGTAGAGTGGCTTTTTTTCGAGATATTTGATCGTCTCAGTTTAAAAGAAACACCTGGTATATCTACTGGAAACAGTAGTCCTCATTACCTTTACTTTACCCCAGAGTCAATACAAATGTATCGACTCTCAAAAATGAGAAGTGATTATCCTCCTTGAGTTCTTTATAATGGTAGTTTGGTTTCGTACAACCAAACTACAAATATACAATTCTCGCTTGACCTTAAGTATCAAGCAGAACGTATTGATTTAGCGAATTATATTCATAATATGAAAATAACATGAATATGTTTCAGAGAATACTTACAATATGCAATTATAACAATATTTTGTGGTAAATATTGCTTTTTTATATAGTAGTGGTCTCTATTTTAGACATTTAGACACACACAATCTTCCTCTGGGAGAGGAATCAATTTATTTTTATTGGTTTTACGTTCAAAATAAAGAGAATCGTATAAAGCAAAGGAAATTGTATCTTATAGGAATTATTCCTATAATAAATTGGATTTGTAGAAATGGCATTTCAATTGCTTTTAGTAAATTATCCTATATTGCATAATAAATTAGCTCATATTATAGTAGCGATTCCAATATTGCATTTAATGCTATGCAGAGTGGAAAGTCAGCTTTGTACATAATATGTGTTATGAAAAATATAGTACGGTGTGCTATAATTATAAATATTATAGGAAATAAATTAGAAATTTTTTTTCTCCGTGAACGAACTGAGTGATTAACTTTTGTTTCGGGGCAATCACTCTTAACTTGGACAAGCAGAATAGGGGCGGAAGCGTGTTTGGAAGGCCAGCCAGGGAATGGTGCCAACGCACCCATGCCTGATGGGGCGTAGTGTGGTGGAAGAAATTTAGCGTGGTTAACGAGTCCAGTGATTTCGGCCTAGGGCTAATTCATTTGGAGGAGGAGAAGGAGGGGTCATGAGCGAAGGAGCTGTTGCCTCTGCCAACTGAAACCTCTATAATGATTTTAGTATCCATTTTTAATTCATCGGATTCATTCTGAATAGCGCTGCTACATGGATAAAAGTTCGTAGCTATTTCTCTTATGCTGATATGATATCTATCTATCAGGCTAGAATTTCGGATGTTGCGTGCCCTATTGCTCATGTCATTCTCTTTTCTTCCGTCTGCATAACCAATTGGGGATTTTCCAGGCAGTCTTCTAAACGTTATGAGATTGTCTTGTTGTTTGTGGTAGATTTCGTTGGCGTGCGCAAGCTTTCTTACGATTAGCACCAAGAAATTCATCGTCCAACCATAGATTTTTAGGTCGGATCAAGAAGTGGTTTATCCTCCAAAATTCCTGGTACCAGAAACTGGTTTGAACCGACATTAGCTCCTCGTTTAGCTCCGATTCTTTAAGACTAGAATAACGACTTTTCGACAAGAGCATGTGGTCGATTTAATTGCGCGTTGTTCGGTCGTTTCATTTCCTTGTGGCTTTATGAATACGTTTATGTGGAGAGTATGTGCTGGCAACCACCATGTTGTAGAGTAAAGCTAGAGTGCAAGGAATTTGGGCCGATATGTACTGCCACCGCTGCCAAATTGAGTATTGAAGTTGCTCAAAACATTTTTAAAGCCATGTTTCAGAATTTTGCTCAGGACGGTTTCGAGCTGATCATAGAAATCGACTTTGATTTGATCAAGCTTCTCCTCAGTAAAGGCATGAATGTTCATAAATGTAATGATAAAGTGACGTAATGCTAAGCTGACAGGCGCATGAACTGCGATACCGCAACCGATACGAAAATGCAGTTTGAGTACTTACTATAGTTATATATGTACATGATTTTTAAATTACTTTTAACTAAATGTGTTGCTATGTACGAAATATTATCAAGAGACTGTGCTAGATTAAAAAATTTGCCGTTTTCGAAATTTCGTACGTATTTACTTCCACTATGTTACATCAAAACTATGATACTAAATTATTCAATCCAAAGGAAATAGAAGTAACAACAATTACACTAATTTTGAGGTATTAACAAATAGTGAGCCTAGCATACATTATAATAATCGTAAATACTTGATGGTAAAATTACTGTCCTGTATCATGATAAATCCTCCTTCTAATATACTATTTAGCTTAAGGATCCTTTTTGTAAATCCAATCTACAAATAATAAAAACAATAAATAATTATTCACAGACACCAAACACCTTACTCGCACCATTAAAATGCAAAATTTGCTGAAGAAGAAAAAATTAAATTTAAATCAAATCAAATCCATTGGTCTCACATGGGTTATTTTCTTACATAAGTACAGCAACTATATACACACCGTACAAAACGATAAAAATTCACAATCATTCTGCACACCACTCATTCCACCAGTTCACTCATTCAAACCGACGAACGATTTTTTTTTTATTTAACTTGTGTGATAAAATTATAAATAAAATTTTTATTTCTGGGATACCCTTGAAAATATTTTGTTTGAAAACAAAACGAAATCCCTTTTTTACATACATATGTTACCAAACGTACAAACCTATATACATACGTATATATTTAGGGTCTCAGATCATCAACCCCTCTCACCTACTTGAAAAAAAAAAAAATTTATAATATCTGTACGTGAATATATCCCAAGTACTCGCATATTATACACTAAATACCCCGAGACATTTTTGTAACAAATTTTTCTTTTTGCCATTATTTTCCTCCCCGACGTACATATATTGTAAAATAAAACAAAAACAAGGGGGAGTCATCATCATCGTACGTATGATGACGATGGAAATAACATAAATAATATATCCGTTCACTACATGTGGTATTCCCTTTCGGGAATGTAACATTTTTGCGATATCTCTGTGTACTCGTATATAAGGGTAGAATTAAAAATGAATCTGGTACATTACAATAAAAAATAATAAATTCAACAACAACAACAACTACGACTACACCAAGAAATGCCTTTTTTTATTCGATTAAGCCGAAAAATGTTATTTCGAAACAGAGGAGAATAAAATCAATTGTGGAAAAATTAGCGGCAAATTAAGGAAATAGAAAATCGCATTTAATTTTGTGTTGTTGTTGTTGTTGTTGGGTTCATATCTGGCCCTCTCATATCTATTGTAATAAAATAGTTTAGTTTAGATGAGGGATCGAATGATGATAGCACCAAAGTTAATAAAGTTTATTGTGTTTGGTTAATTAGAGGTAGAGCGAGACAAGCAGATGAATATGTAATGTTTAGGAATAACAGGTTGGATATTGTTTTGAATTAATCGTGGCGGATTAACTGAAGTGGAGATTAGGATTTGTTTTTGATATGAGATGCTTAGCTGGGGTTGCAATTATTAGTAAACGAGTATTAAACGAGGCCTCACTTGAAAAACTGTGCTTAAAGTATAGAGGATTTTAATAGAATTTTCTTCAGATATCTATAGGCACGACTTCAGGAATTATTATCAATTTCACAAGTATAATGTGCACCCTTAAATTATTTCTTAAAATTTAATTTAATTTCACTGAAAGTGCTGTGTGACGAGGATCAATTAATCACAAGATGTGAGTGCTCATCAATATGAATGAATCAGTTATGCCATTGATGCATGAGACATCAAGTTACGGTATGCCATTCAGCATTTAATTTAGCCTTCACCTTTCTTCGGGAAAATTTTCTAGCAGAAAAATATTAAAAATAAATATTTAAATTAAAACGCAACATCCTAGCTAGCTCCAATGAAATAAGTCCCAATTAAGTCCCAAGCATGCAAAAATGGTTAGGATTATTTTAAGAATTATTTCATAGAGCCATGCGAACAGTTTTCGATGCTGAGTTTTCTAAATATTTTTTAGGTGTCGGTGGCTGTAAAATATCTAACCATGCCCACGAATCTCTGAATTTACCTAATAGACGTGGGTTCGATCAAGTTTTGAATAGTCATGATTCGATCCTTTGAAGGTCTTATGTCATCTCTGGTAATTTCTTGAGTGAGGAAATTAAGGAATGGTACTCTGAATTCACATTTTGATGGTTTTATCATTAAACGGTAATCTGTAAGGCGTTTAAAAAGTTGTTCAAGATGTTCCAAATGATCTGCCTCGTTCTTACTTGCCACCAGAATATCGTCGATATATACGTAGACAAAATCTAGACCTTTCGTGACTTTGTTTATGAAACGCTGAAAAGTCTGCGCTGCATTTCTCAGATCGTAAGGCATTTTCAAGAACTCAAAAAGTTCGAAAGGAACTATAATAGGCGTCTTACATATATCTTCAGCAGCAACAGGTATTTGGTGGTAAGCGCGAACTAGGTCGATCTTTGAGAATATCTTGCACCCTTGTGTGCGGAAAAGGATACCTATCCGCTATCGTTACCGCGTTTAATCTTTGGTAATCTCACTATTGCGTTTGGGCACTAAGTGTACGGAAGAGGCGACGCTGGTAGAAATTGGCTTACATAACATAAGTTACATCATATGGTCAACCTCGTTCCGTGTTATTCTATGCGTTTCAGGATTCAGATGGGAAAAAGGTAATTGCCCTTGTATTACTATTCGGTGCACGACAGAAGGTTTCACCGGGAGACTGTCACAGAGTTGTGACAGACTTGGGTACTGGCGAACAAGTTCGCCAAAGCGGCCTTCGATAAGAAATATTATTGGCGATAGAATTTCTTTAATTGGGATGCCTACTTCCATTCCGCTTATCGTAAGTGAAAAATTGGTAGCCAAGAACAACTATTCTTTAAATCGACGACCAAACCGAATTTGACCAGGAAATCAGCTCCAATAATCGGTCTGGTAACTGATCCTACGACAAATACATGACGGAAATCGCAATGTAACCCTAAACCTTAACATAATAATCGTGTATCGTAGGTGCTTTTAGGTGTTCCGTTAGCGGCGACTAACAGACTATCTGGATCGCTAAGAGCATCAAGAAAATATTTAAAAGGAACAACTAAGACTTCGGCTCCAGTATCTATTAGAAAACATAACTTTAACTAACTAGGGGTACGATTTTCTACATAACATCTGCCATCGCAAACACGGTAGGATGTTCTAGTTGTCGGGCTTTGTAGGCAAAGCAATCTTATCACTCCCTCAAATGTGTACCTATCACTGCCAAGGTTAATTGCGTAATGGTCTCTAAAACTAGAGAGCAGATATTGTATTTTGGGTTCGTTGATTTTAGGACCAACGAAATATGAAAATTGTACGAACCAAAAGTAGCTAACTTTATCACTCCGTTGTCAAGCAGTTCTTTCACGAAGTTATTATCTGCGTAACCGGGAACCTTTACCTCGACAGAGAATCTTTTTGTCGAGCATCAGAGATAAGTAACGCTTGAGTTCGATGCTTGTTTGAAAATTAGGAAGATCTGAACAGCGATTTTGGTCGGCCAATGGAGATTGATTGGAGAATTAATGGACCGTAATAGTATTATTAAATATAAGTCAGTGAAGTTAGCCTGAAATTTCAGCCCGAAATTTAGGTTCGTTTCTTGACTAAAATGTAGCTATCCAGAAAAAATGTAAATGCCGTATAAAATGTAGCACCATCCCGACAAAAATGTAAATATAAAATTTAACCGATTCTAGAAAAAATTATGTAGAAAAAATGTTATTTGCCATTGTTTTTATGGTCAAACTAATTTTGTTACCCTGAGCATCCCATTTTCATATCATTGGGGATAAAACACTTTTTTTGTAGTTTATCTCCAGGCAGTTTCATTTACGTATGTAAATCTGTGTTACGATGAAGTTTAGAATTTTATAGGGCTAATACCAGAGATAAAGCTAAGAAGTGACATATACGGCTAAATAGGCCATACTAATACCAAGATACCCTAAGTATCCCATTTTCTTATCATTGGGAATAAAACACTTTTTTTGTAATTTTTCTCCAGGGAGTTTCATTCACGTATATAAATCTGTGTTACGATGAAGTTTAGAATTTTATAGGGCTAATACCAGAGATAAAGCTAAGAAGTGGCATATACGTCCGGATAGTACATACTAGTACCAAGATACCCTAAGCATCCCATTTTCATATCATGGGGATGAAACACTTTTTTTGTAGTTTATCTCCAAGCAGTTTCATTCACGTATGTAAAAATGTGTTACGATAAAGTTTAGAACTTTATAGGGCTAATACCAGAGATAAAGCTAAGAAGTGGCATATACGTCCGAGTAGTCCATACTAGTACCAAGATACCCTAAGCATCCCATTTTCATATCATGGGGATAAAACACTTTTTTTGTAGTTTATCTCCAGGCAGTTTCATTCACGTATGTAAAAATGTGTTACGATAAAGTTTAGAACTTTATAGGGCTAATACCAGTGATAAAGCTAAGAAGTGGCATATACGTCCGAGTAGTCCATACTAGTACCAAGATACCCTAAGCATCCCATTTTCATATCATGGGGACAAAACACTTTTTTTGTAGTTTATCTCCAGGCAGTTTCATTCACGTATGTAAAAATGTGTTACGATAAACTTTAGAACTTAATAGGGCTAATACCAGAGATAAAGCTAAGAAGTGGCATATACGTCCGAATAGTCCATACTAGTACCAAGATACCCTAAGCATCCCATTTTCATATCATTGGGGATAAAACACTTTTTTTGTAGTTTATCTCCAGGCAGTTTCATTCACGTATGTAAAAATGTGTTACGATAAAGTTTAGAACTTTATAGGGCTAATACCAGAGATAAAGCTAAGAAGTGACATATACGGCTAAATAGGCCATACTAATACCAAGATACCCTAAGCATCCCATTTTCATATCATTGGGAATAAAATACTTTTTTTGTAATTTCTCTCCAGGCAGTTTCATTCACGTATGTAAAAATGTGTTACGATGAAGTTTAGAATTGTATAGGGCTAATACCAGAGATAAAGCTAAGAAGTGGTATATACGTCCGGATAGTACATACTAGTACCAAGATACCCTAAGCATCCCATTTTCATATCATGGGGATAAAACACTTTTTTTGTAGTTTATCTCCAGGCAGTTTCATTCACGTATGTAAATCTGTGTTACGATGAAGTTTAGAATTTTATAGGGCTAATACCAGAGATAAAGCTAAGAAGTGGCATATACGTCCGAATAGTCCATACTAATACCAAGATACCCTAAGCATCCCATTTTCATATCATTGGGGATAAAACACTTTTTTTGTAGTTTATCTCCAGGCAGTTTCATTTACGTATATAAATCTGTGTTACGATGAAGTTTAGAATTTTATAGGGCTAATACCAGAGATAAAGCTAAGAAGTGGCATATACGTCCGGATAGTACATACTAGTACCAAGATACCCTAAGCATCCCATTTTCATATCATTGGGGATAAAACACTTGTTTTGTAATTTCTCTCCAGGCAGTTTCATTTACGTATATAAATCTGTGTTACGATGAAGTTTAGAACTTTATAGGGCTAATACCAGAGATAAAGCTAAGTAGTGGCATATACGGCCGGATAGTCCATACAAGTACCAAGATACCCTGAGCATCCCATTTTCATATCATTGGGGGTAAAACACTTTTTTTGTAGTTTCTCTCCAGGCAGTTTCATTCACGTATATAAATCTGTGTTACGATGAAGTTTAGAATTTTATAGGGCTAATACCAGAGATAAAGCTAAGAAGTGGCATATACGTCCGGATAGTACATACTAGTACCAAGATACCCTAAGCATCCCATTTTCATATCATTGGGGATAAAACACTTGTTTTGTAATTTCTCTCCAGGCAGTTTCATTTACGTATATAAATCTGTGTTACGATGAAGTTTAGAACTTTATAGGGCTAATACCAGAGATAAAGCTAAGTAGTGGCATATACGGCCGGATAGTCCATACAAATACCAAGATACCCTGAGCATCCCATTTTCATATCATTGGGGGTAAAACACTTTTTTTGTAGTTTCTCTCCAGGCAGTTTCATTCACGTATATAAATCTGTGTTACGATGAAGTTTAGAATTTTATAGGGCTAATACCAGAGATAAAGCTAAGAAGTGGCATATACGTCCGGATAGTACATACTAGTACCAAGATACCCTAAGCATCCCATTTTCATATCATGGGGATGAAACACTTTTTTTGTAGTTTATCTCCAAGCAGTTTCATTCACGTATGTAAAAATGTGTTACGATAAAGTTTAGAACTTTATAGGGCTAATACCAGAGATAAAGCTAAGAAGTGGCATATACGTCCGAGTAGTCCATACTAGTACCAAGATACCCTAAGCATCCCATTTTCATATCATGGGGATAAAACACTTTTTTTGTAGTTTATCTCCAGGCAGTTTCATTCACGTATGTAAAAATGTGTTACGATAAAGTTTAGAACTTTATAGGGCTAATACCAGTGATAAAGCTAAGAAGTGGCATATACGTCCGAGTAGTCCATACTAGTACCAAGATACCCTAAGCATCCCATTTTCATATCATGGGGACAAAACACTTTTTTTGTAGTTTATCTCCAGGCAGTTTCATTCACGTATGTAAAAATGTGTTACGATAAACTTTAGAACTTAATAGGGCTAATACCAGAGATAAAGCTAAGAAGTGGCATATACGTCCGAATAGTCCATACTAGTACCAAGATACCCTAAGCATCCCATTTTCATATCATTGGGGATAAAACACTTTTTTTGTAGTTTATCTCCAGGCAGTTTCATTCACGTATGTAAAAATGTGTTACGATAAAGTTTAGAACTTTATAGGGCTAATACCAGAGATAAAGCTAAGAAGTGACATATACGGCTAAATAGGCCATACTAATACCAAGATACCCTAAGCATCCCATTTTCATATCATTGGGAATAAAATACTTTTTTTGTAATTTCTCTCCAGGCAGTTTCATTCACGTATGTAAAAATGTGTTACGATGAAGTTTAGAATTGTATAGGGCTAATACCAGAGATAAAGCTAAGAAGTGGTATATACGTCCGGATAGTACATACTAGTACCAAGATACCCTAAGCATCCCATTTTCATATCATGGGGATAAAACACTTTTTTTGTAGTTTATCTCCAGGCAGTTTCATTCACGTATGTAAATCTGTGTTACGATGAAGTTTAGAATTTTATAGGGCTAATACCAGAGATAAAGCTAAGAAGTGGCATATACGTCCGAATAGTCCATACTAATACCAAGATACCCTAAGCATCCCATTTTCATATCATTGGGGATAAAACACTTTTTTTGTAGTTTATCTCCAGGCAGTTTCATTTACGTATATAAATCTGTGTTACGATGAAGTTTAGAATTTTATAGGGCTAATACCAGAGATAAAGCTAAGAAGTGGCATATACGTCCGGATAGTACATACTAGTACCAAGATACCCTAAGCATCCCATTTTCATATCATTGGGGATAAAACACTTGTTTTGTAATTTCTCTCCAGGCAGTTTCATTTACGTATATAAATCTGTGTTACGATGAAGTTTAGAACTTTATAGGGCTAATACCAGAGATAAAGCTAAGTAGTGGCATATACGGCCGGATAGTCCATACAAGTACCAAGATACCCTGAGCATCCCATTTTCATATCATTGGGGGTAAAACACTTTTTTTGTAGTTTCTCTCCAGGCAGTTTCATTCACGTATATAAATCTGTGTTACGATGAAGTTTAGAATTTTATAGGGCTAATACCAGAGATAAAGCTAAGAAGTGGCATATACGTCCGGATAGTACATACTAGTACCAAGATACCCTAAGCATCCCATTTTCATATCATTGGGGATAAAACACTTGTTTTGTAATTTCTCTCCAGGCAGTTTCATTTACGTATATAAATCTGTGTTACGATGAAGTTTAGAACTTTATAGGGCTAATACCAGAGATAAAGCTAAGTAGTGGCATATACGGCCGGATAGTCCATACAAATACCAAGATACCCTGAGCATCCCATTTTCATATCATTGGGGGTAAAACACTTTTTTTGTAGTTTCTCTCCAGGCAGTTTCATTCACGTATATAAATCTGTGTTACGATGAAGTTTAGAATTTTATAGGGCTAATACCAGAGATAAAGCTAAGAAGTGGCATATACGTCCGGATAGTACATACTAGTACCAAGATACCCTAAGCATCCCATTTTCATATCATTGGGGGTAAAACACTTTTTTTGTAATTTCTCTCCAGGCAGTTTCATTTACGTATATAAATGTGTATTACGATGAAGTTTAGAATTTTATAGGGCTAATACCAGAGATAAAGCTAAGAAGTGACATATACGGCTAAATAGGCCATACTAATACCAAGATACCCTAAGCATCCCATTTTCTTATCATTGGGAATAAAACACTTTTTTTGTAATTTTTCTCCAGGGAGTTTCATTCACGTATGTAAAAATGTGTTACGATAAAGTTTAGAACTTTATAGGGCTAATACCAGAGATAAAGCTAAGAAGTGACATATACGTCCGGATAGTACATACTAGTACCAAGATACCCTAAGCATCCCATTTTCATATCATGGGGATAAAACACTTTTTTTGTAGTTTCTCTCCAGGCAGTTTCATTTACGTATATAAATCTGTGTTATGATGAAGTTTAGAATTTTATAGGGCTAATACCAGAGATAAAGCTAAGAAGTGGCATATACGTCCGGATAGTACATACTAGTACCAAGATACCCTAAGCATCCCATTTTCATATCATGGGGATAAAACACTTTTTTTGTAGTTTATCTCCAGGCAGTTTCATTCACGTATGTAAAAATGTGTTACGATAAAGTTTAGAACTTTATAGGGCTAATACCAGAGATAAAGCTAAGAAGTGACATATACGGCTAAATAGGCCATACTAATACCAAGATACCCTAAGCATCCCATTTTCATATCATGGGGATAAAACACTTTTTTTGTAGTTTCTCTTCAGGCAGTTTCATTTACGTATATAAATCTGTGTTATGATGAAGTTTAGAATTTTATAGGGCTAATACCAGAGATAAAGCTAAGAAGTGGCATATACGTCCGGATAGTACATACTAGTACCAAGATACCCTAAGCATCCCATTTTCATATCATGGGGATAAAACACTTTTTTTGTAGTTTATCTCCAGGCAGTTTCATTCACGTATGTAAAAATGTGTTACGATAAAGTTTAGAATTTTATATGGCTAATACCAGAGATAAAGCTAAGAAGTGGCATATACGTCCGAATAGTCCATACTAGTACCAAGATACCCTAAGCATCCCATTTTCATATCATTGGGGGTAAAACACTTTTTTTGTAGTTTATCTCCAGGCAGTTTCATTCACGTATGTAAAAATGTGTTACGATAAAGTTTAGAACTTTATAGGGCTAATACCAGAGATAAAGCTAAGAAGTGACATATACGGCTAAATAGGCCATACTAATACCAAGATACCCTAAGCATCCCATTTTCATATCATGGGGATAAAACACTTTTTTTGTAGTTTATCTCCAGGCAGTTTCATTCACGTATGTAAAAATGTGTTACGATAAAGTTTAGAACTTTATAGGGCTAATACCAGAGATAAAGCTAAGAAGTGGCATATACGTCCGAATAGTCCATACTAGTACCAAGATACCCTAAGCATCCCATTTTCATATCATGGGGATAAAACACTTTTTTTGTAGTTTCTCTTCAGGCAGTTTCATTTACGTATGTAAATCTGTGTTACGATGAAGTTTAGAATTTTATAGGGCTAATACCAGAGATAAAGCTAAGAAGTGGCATATACGTCCGAATAGTCCATACTAATACCAAGATACCCTAAGCATCCCATTTTCATATCATTGGGGATAAAACACTTTTTTTGTAGTTTATCTCCAGGCAGTTTCATTTACGTATATAAATCTGTGTTACGATGAAGTTTAGAATTTTATAGGGCTAATACCAGAGATAAAGCTAAGAAGTGGCATATACGTCCGGATAGTCCATACAAGTACCAAGATACCCTGAGCATCCCATTTTCATATCATTGGGGGTAAAACACTTTTTTTGTAATTTCTCTCCAGGCAGTTTCATTTACGTATATAAATCTGTGTTACGATGAAGTTTAGAATTTTATAGGGCTAATACCAGAGATAAAGCTAAGAAGTGACATATACGGCTAAATAGGCCATACTAATACCAAGATACCCTAAGCATCCCATTTTCATATCATTGGGGATAAAACACTTTTTTTGTAGTTTATCTCCAGGCAGTTTCATTTACGTATGTAAATCTGTGTTACGATGAAGTTTAGAATTTTATAGGGCTAATACCAGAGATAAAGCTAAGAAGTGGCATATACGTCCGAATAGTCCATACTAATACCAAGATACCCTAAGCATCCCATTTTCATATCATTGGGGATAAAACACTTTTTTTGTAGTTTATCTCCAGGCAGTTTCATTTACGTATATAAATCTGTGTTACGATGAAGTTTAGAATTTTATAGGGCTAATACCAGAGATAAAGCTAAGAAGTGGCATATACGTCCGGATAGTCCATACAAGTACCAAGATACCCTGAGCATCCCATTTTCATATCATTGGGGGTAAAACACTTTTTTTGTAATTTCTCTCCAGGCAGTTTCATTTACGTATATAAATCTGTGTTACGATGAAGTTTAGAATTTTATAGGGCTAATACCAGAGATAAAGCTAAGAAGTGACATATACGGCTAAATAGGCCATACTAATACCAAGATACCCTAAGCATCCCATTTTCATATCATTGGGGATAAAACACTTTTTTTGTAGTTTATCTCCAGGCAGTTTCATTTACGTATATAAATCTGTGTTACGATGAAGTTTAGAATTTTATAGGGCTAATACCAGAGATAAAGCTAAGAAGTGGCATATACGTCCGGATAGTCCATACAAGTACCAAGATACCCTGAGCATCCCATTTTCATATCATTGGGGGTAAAACACTTTTTTTGTAATTTCTCTCCAGGCAGTTTCATTTACGTATATAAATCTGTGTTACGATGAAGTTTAGAATTTTATAGGGCTAATACCAGAGATAAAGCTAAGAAGTGACATATACGGCTAAATAGGCCATACTAATACCAAGATACCCTAAGCATCCCATTTTCTTATCATGGGGATAAAACACTTTTTTTGTAATTTCTCTCCAGGCAGTTTCATTTACGTATGTAAATATGTGTTACGATGAAGTTTAGAACTTTATAAGGCTAATACCAGAGATAAAGCTAAGAAGTGGCATATACGGCCGGATAGTCCATACAAGTACCAAGATACCCTGAGCATCCCATTTTCATATCATTGGGGGTAAAACACTTTTTTTGTAATTTCTCTCCAGGCAGTTTCATTTACGTATATAAATCTGTGTTACGATGAAGTTTAGAATTTTATAGGGCTAATACCAGAGATAAAGCTAAGAAGTGACATATACGGCTAAATAGGCCATACTAATACCAAGATACCCTAAGTATCCCATTTTCTTATCATGGGGATAAAACACTTTTTTTGTAATTTCTCTCCAGGCAGTTTCATTTACGTATGTAAATATGTGTTACGATGAAGTTTAGAACTTTATAAGGCTAATACCAGAGATAAAGCTAAGAAGTGGCATATACGGCCGGATAGTCCATACAAGTACCAAGATACCCTGAGCATCCCATTTTCATATCATTGGGGGTAAAACACTTTTTTTGTAATTTTTCTCCAGGGAGTTTCATTCACGTATATAAATCTGTGTTACGATGAAGTTTAGAATTTTATAGGGCTAATACCAGAGATAAAGCTAAGAAGTGGCATATACGTCCGGATAGTACATACTAGTACCAAGATACCCTAAGCATCCCATTTTCATATCATGGGGATAAAACACTTTTTTTGTAGTTATTCTCCAGGCAGTTTCATTCACGTATGTAAAAATGTGTTACGATAAAGTTTAGAACTTTATAGGGCTAATACCAGAGATAAAGCTAAGAAGTGACATATACGGCTAAATAGGCCATACTAATACCAAGATACCCTAAGCATCCCATTTTCTTATCATTGGGAATAAAACACTTTTTTTGTAATTTTTCTCCAGGGAGTTTCATTCACGTATATAAATCTGTGTTACGATGAAGTTTAGAATTTTATAGGGCTAATACCAGAGATAAAGCTAAGAAGTGGCATATACGTCCGGATAGTACATACTAGTACCAAGATACCCTAAGCATCCCATTTTCATATCATGGGGATAAAACACTTTTTTTGTAGTTATTCTCCAGGCAGTTTCATTCACGTATGTAAAAATGTGTTACGATAAAGTTTAGAACTTTATAGGGCTAATACCAGAGATAAAGCTAAGAAGTGGCATATACGGCCGGATAGTCCATACAAGTACCAAGATACCCTGAGCATCCCATTTTCATATCATTGGGGGTAAAACACTTTTTTTGTAATTTCTCTCCAGGCAGTTTCATTTACGTATATAAATCTGTGTTACGATGAAGTTTAGAATTTTATAGGGCTAATACCAGAGATAAAGCTAAGAAGTGACATATACGGCTAAATAGGCCATACTAATACCAAGATACCCTAAGCATCCCATTTTCATATCATTGGGGATAAAACACTTTTTTTGTAGTTTATCTCCAGGCAGTTTCATTTACGTATGTAAATCTGTGTTACGATGAAGTTTAGAATTTTATAGGGCTAATACCAGAGATAAAGCTAAGAAGTGGCATATACGTCCGAATAGTCCATACTAATACCAAGATACCCTAAGCATCCCATTTTCATATCATTGGGGATAAAACACTTTTTTTGTAGTTTATCTCCAGGCAGTTTCATTTACGTATATAAATCTGTGTTACGATGAAGTTTAGAATTTTATAGGGCTAATACCAGAGATAAAGCTAAGAAGTGGCATATACGTCCGGATAGTCCATACAAGTACCAAGATACCCTGAGCATCCCATTTTCATATCATTGGGGGTAAAACACTTTTTTTGTAATTTCTCTCCAGGCAGTTTCATTTACGTATATAAATCTGTGTTACGATGAAGTTTAGAATTTTATAGGGCTAATACCAGAGATAAAGCTAAGAAGTGACATATACGGCTAAATAGGCCATACTAATACCAAGATACCCTAAGCATCCCATTTTCATATCATTGGGGATAAAACACTTTTTTTGTAGTTTATCTCCAGGCAGTTTCATTTACGTATATAAATCTGTGTTACGATGAAGTTTAGAATTTTATAGGGCTAATACCAGAGATAAAGCTAAGAAGTGGCATATACGTCCGGATAGTCCATACAAGTACCAAGATACCCTGAGCATCCCATTTTCATATCATTGGGGGTAAAACACTTTTTTTGTAATTTCTCTCCAGGCAGTTTCATTTACGTATATAAATCTGTGTTACGATGAAGTTTAGAATTTTATAGGGCTAATACCAGAGATAAAGCTAAGAAGTGACATATACGGCTAAATAGGCCATACTAATACCAAGATACCCTAAGCATCCCATTTTCTTATCATGGGGATAAAACACTTTTTTTGTAATTTCTCTCCAGGCAGTTTCATTTACGTATGTAAATATGTGTTACGATGAAGTTTAGAACTTTATAAGGCTAATACCAGAGATAAAGCTAAGAAGTGGCATATACGGCCGGATAGTCCATACAAGTACCAAGATACCCTGAGCATCCCATTTTCATATCATTGGGGGTAAAACACTTTTTTTGTAATTTTTCTCCAGGGAGTTTCATTCACGTATATAAATCTGTGTTACGATGAAGTTTAGAATTTTATAGGGCTAATACCAGAGATAAAGCTAAGAAGTGGCATATACGTCCGGATAGTACATACTAGTACCAAGATACCCTAAGCATCCCATTTTCATATCATGGGGATAAAACACTTTTTTTGTAGTTATTCTCCAGGCAGTTTCATTCACGTATGTAAAAATGTGTTACGATAAAGTTTAGAACTTTATAGGGCTAATACCAGAGATAAAGCTAAGAAGTGGCATATACGGCCGGATAGTCCATACAAGTACCAAGATACCCTGAGCATCCCATTTTCATATCATTGGGGGTAAAACACTTTTTTTGTAATTTCTCTCCAGGCAGTTTCATTTACGTATATAAATCTGTGTTACGATGAAGTTTAGAATTTTATAGGGCTAATACCAGAGATAAAGCTAAGAAGTGACATATACGGCTAAATAGGCCATACTAATACCAAGATACCCTAAGCATCCCATTTTCTTATCATGGGGATAAAACACTTTTTTTGTAATTTCTCTCCAGGCAGTTTCATTTACGTATGTAAATATGTGTTACGATGAAGTTTAGAACTTTATAAGGCTAATACCAGAGATAAAGCTAAGAAGTGGCATATACGGCCGGATAGTCCATACAAGTACCAAGATACCCTGAGCATCCCATTTTCATATCATTGGGGGTAAAACACTTTTTTTGTAATTTCTCTCCAGGCAGTTTCATTTACGTATATAAATCTGTGTTACGATGAAGTTTAGAATTTTATAGGGCTAATACCAGAGATAAAGCTAAGAAGTGACATATACGGCTAAATAGGCCATACTAATACCAAGATACCCTAAGCATCCCATTTTCATATCATGGGGATAAAACACTTTTTTTGTAGTTTATCTCCAGGCAGTTTCATTCACGTATGTAAAAATGTGTTACGATAAAGTTTAGAACTTTATAGGGCTAATACCAGAGATAAAGCTAAGAAGTGGCATATACGTCCGAATAGTCCATACTAGTACCAAGATACCCTAAGCATCCCATTTTCATATCATGGGGATAAAACACTTTTTTTGTAGTTTATCTCCAGGCAGTTTCATTCACGTATGTAAAAATGTGTTACGATAAAGTTTAGAACTTTATAGGGCTAATACCAGTGATAAAGCTAAGAAGTGGCATATACGTCCGAGTAGTCCATACTAGTACCAAGATACCCTAAGCATCCCATTTTCATATCATGGGGACAAAACACTTTTTTTGTAGTTTATCTCCAGGCAGTTTCATTCACGTATGTAAAAATGTGTTACGATAAACTTTAGAACTTAATAGGGCTAATACCAGAGATAAAGCTAAGAAGTGGCATATACGTCCGAATAGTCCATACTAGTACCAAGATACCCTAAGCATCCCATTTTCATATCATTGGGGATAAAACACTTTTTTTGTAGTTTATCTCCAGGCAGTTTCATTCACGTATGTAAAAATGTGTTACGATAAAGTTTAGAACTTTATAGGGCTAATACCAGAGATAAAGCTAAGAAGTGACATATACGGCTAAATAGGCCATACTAATACCAAGATACCCTAAGCATCCCATTTTCATATCATTGGGAATAAAATACTTTTTTTGTAATTTCTCTCCAGGCAGTTTCATTCACGTATATAAATCTGTGTTACGATGAAGTTTAGAACTTTATAGGGCTAATACCAGAGATAAAGCTAAGAAGTGGCATATACGTCCGAATAGTCCATACTAGTACCAAGATACCCTAAGCATCCCATTTTCATATCATGGGGATAAAACACTTTTTTTGTAGTTTATCTCCAGGCAGTTTCATTCACGTATGTAAAAATGTGTTACGATAAAGTTTAGAACTTTATAGGGCTAATACCAGAGATAAAGCTAAGAAGTGACATATACGGCTAAATAGGCCATACTAATACCAAGATACCCTAAGCATCCCATTTTCATATCATTGGGAATAAAATACTTTTTTTGTAATTTCTCTCCAGGCAGTTTCATTCACGTATGTAAAAATGTGTTACGATGAAGTTTAGAATTGTATAGGGCTAATACCAGAGATAAAGCTAAGAAGTGGCATATACGTCCGGATAGTACATACTAGTACCAAGATACCCTAAGCATCCCATTTTCATATCATGGGGATAAAACACTTTTTTTGTAGTTTATCTCCAGGCAGTTTCATTCACGTATGTAAATCTGTGTTACGATGAAGTTTAGAATTTTATAGGGCTAATACCAGAGATAAAGCTAAGAAGTGGCATATACGTCCGAATAGTCCATACTAATACCAAGATACCCTAAGCATCCCATTTTCATATCATTGGGGGTAAAACACTTTTTTTGTAGTTTATCTCCAGGCAGTTTCATTTACGTATATAAATCTGTGTTACGATGAAGTTTAGAATTTTATAGGGCTAATACCAGAGATAAAGCTAAGAAGTGGCATATACGTCCGGATAGTACATACTAGTACCAAGATACCCTAAGCATCCCATTTTCATATCATTGGGGATAAAACACTTGTTTTGTAATTTCTCTCCAGGCAGTTTCATTTACGTATATAAATCTGTGTTACGATGAAGTTTAGAACTTTATAGGGCTAATACCAGAGATAAAGCTAAGTAGTGGCATATACGGCCGGATAGTCCATACAAGTACCAAGATACCCTGAGCATCCCATTTTCATATCATTGGGGGTAAAACACTTTTTTTGTAGTTTCTCTCCAGGCAGTTTCATTCACGTATATAAATCTGTGTTACGATGAAGTTTAGAATTTTATAGGGCTAATACCAGAGATAAAGCTAAGAAGTGGCATATACGTCCGAATAGTCCATACTAATACCAAGATACCCTAAGCATCCCATTTTCATATCATTGGGGATAAAACACTTTTTTTGTAGTTTATCTCCAGGCAGTTTCATTTACGTATATAAATCTGTGTTACGATGAAGTTTAGAATTTTATAGGGCTAATACCAGAGATAAAGCTAAGAAGTGGCATATACGTCCGGATAGTACATACTAGTACCAAGATACCCTAAGCATCCCATTTTCATATCATTGGGGATAAAACACTTGTTTTGTAATTTCTCTCCAGGCAGTTTCATTTACGTATATAAATGTGTATTACGATGAAGTTTAGAATTTTATAGGGCTAATACCAGAGATAAAGCTAAGAAGTGACATATACGGCTAAATAGGCCATACTAATACCAAGATACCCTAAGCATCCCATTTTCTTATCATTGGGAATAAAACACTTTTTTTGTAATTTTTCTCCAGGGAGTTTCATTCACGTATGTAAAAATGTGTTACGATAAAGTTTAGAACTTTATAGGGCTAATACCAGAGATAAAGCTAAGAAGTGACATATACGTCCGGATAGTACATACTAGTACCAAGATACCCTAAGCATCCCATTTTCATATCATGGGGATAAAACACTTTTTTTGTAGTTTCTCTCCAGGCAGTTTCATTCACGTATGTAAAAATGTGTTACGATAAAGTTTAGAACTTTATAGGGCTAATACCAGAGATAAAGCTAAGAAGTGACATATACGGCTAAATAGGCCATACTAATACCAAGATACCCTAAGCATCCCATTTTCATATCATGGGGATAAAACACTTTTTTTGTAGTTTCTCTTCAGGCAGTTTCATTTACGTATATAAATCTGTGTTATGATGAAGTTTAGAATTTTATAGGGCTAATACCAGAGATAAAGCTAAGAAGTGGCATATACGTCCGGATAGTACATACTAGTACCAAGATACCCTAAGCATCCCATTTTCATATCATGGGGATAAAACACTTTTTTTGTAGTTTATCTCCAGGCAGTTTCATTCACGTATGTAAAAATGTGTTACGATAAAGTTTAGAACTTTATAGGGCTAATACCAGAGATAAAGCTAAGAAGTGACATATACGGCTAAATAGGCCATACTAATACCAAGATACCCTAAGCATCCCATTTTCATATCATTGGGAATAAAATACTTTTTTTGTAATTTCTCTCCAGGCAGTTTCATTCACGTATATAAATCTGTGTTACGATGAAGTTTAGAACTTTATAGGGCTAATACCAGAGATAAAGCTAAGAAGTGGCATATACGTCCGAATAGTCCATACTAGTACCAAGATACCCTAAGCATCCCATTTTCATATCATGGGGATAAAACACTTTTTTTGTAGTTTATCTCCAGGCAGTTTCATTCACGTATGTAAAAATGTGTTACGATAAAGTTTAGAACTTTATAGGGCTAATACCAGAGATAAAGCTAAGAAGTGACATATACGTCCGGATAGTACATACTAGTACCAAGATACCCTAAGCATCCCATTTTCATATCATTGGGGATAAAACACTTTTTTTGTAGTTTATCTCCAGGCAGTTTCATTCACGTATGTAAAAATGTGTTACGATAAAGTTTAGAACTTTATAGGGCTAATACCAGAGATAAAGCTAAGAAGTGACATATACGGCTAAATAGGCCATACTAATACCAAGATACCCTAAGCATCCCATTTTCATATCATTGGGAATAAAATACTTTTTTTGTAATTTCTCTCCAGGCAGTTTCATTCACGTATATAAATCTGTGTTACGATGAAGTTTAGAACTTTATAGGGCTAATACCAGAGATAAAGCTAAGAAGTGGCATATACGTCCGAATAGTCCATACTAGTACCAAGATACCCTAAGCATCCCATTTTCATATCATGGGGATAAAACACTTTTTTTGTAGTTTATCTCCAGGCAGTTTCATTCACGTATGTAAAAATGTGTTACGATAAAGTTTAGAACTTTATAGGGCTAATACCAGAGATAAAGCTAAGAAGTGACATATACGGCTAAATAGGCCATACTAATACCAAGATACCCTAAGCATCCCATTTTCATATCATTGGGAATAAAACACTTTTTTTGTAATTTCTCTCCAGGCAGTTTCATTCACGTATGTAAAAATGTGTTACGATGAAGTTTAGAATTGTATAGGGCTAATACCAGAGATAAAGCTAAGAAGTGGCATATACGTCCGGATAGTACATACTAGTACCAAGATACCCTAAGCATCCCATTTTCATATCATGGGGATAAAACACTTTTTTTGTAGTTTATCTCCAGGCAGTTTCATTCACGTATGTAAATTTGTGTTACGATGAAGTTTAGAATTTTATAGGGCTAATACCAGAGATAAAGCTAAGAAGTGGCATATACGTCCGAATAGTCCATACTAATACCAAGATACCCTAAGCATCCCATTTTCATATCATTGGGGGTAAAACACTTTTTTTGTAGTTTATCTCCAGGCAGTTTCATTTACGTATATAAATCTGTGTTACGATGAAGTTTAGAATTTTATAGGGCTAATACCAGAGATAAAGCTAAGAAGTGGCATATACGTCCGGATAGTACATACTAGTACCAAGATACCCTAAGCATCCCATTTTCATATCATTGGGGATAAAACACTTGTTTTGTAATTTCTCTCCAGGCAGTTTCATTTACGTATATAAATCTGTGTTACGATGAAGTTTAGAACTTTATAGGGCTAATACCAGAGATAAAGCTAAGTAGTGGCATATACGGCCGGATAGTCCATACAAGTACCAAGATACCCTGAGCATCCCATTTTCATATCATTGGGGGTAAAACACTTTTTTTGTAGTTTCTCTCCAGGCAGTTTCATTCACGTATATAAATCTGTGTTACGATGAAGTTTAGAATTTTATAGGGCTAATACCAGAGATAAAGCTAAGAAGTGGCATATACGTCCGAATAGTCCATACTAATACCAAGATACCCTAAGCATCCCATTTTCATATCATTGGGGATAAAACACTTTTTTTGTAGTTTATCTCCAGGCAGTTTCATTTACGTATATAAATCTGTGTTACGATGAAGTTTAGAATTTTATAGGGCTAATACCAGAGATAAAGCTAAGAAGTGGCATATACGTCCGGATAGTACATACTAGTACCAAGATACCCTAAGCATCCCATTTTCATATCATTGGGGATAAAACACTTGTTTTGTAATTTCTCTCCAGGCAGTTTCATTTACGTATATAAATGTGTATTACGATGAAGTTTAGAATTTTATAGGGCTAATACCAGAGATAAAGCTAAGAAGTGACATATACGGCTAAATAGGCCATACTAATACCAAGATACCCTAAGCATCCCATTTTCTTATCATTGGGAATAAAACACTTTTTTTGTAATTTTTCTCCAGGGAGTTTCATTCACGTATGTAAAAATGTGTTACGATAAAGTTTAGAACTTTATAGGGCTAATACCAGAGATAAAGCTAAGAAGTGACATATACGTCCGGATAGTACATACTAGTACCAAGATACCCTAAGCATCCCATTTTCATATCATGGGGATAAAACACTTTTTTTGTAGTTTCTCTCCAGGCAGTTTCATTCACGTATGTAAAAATGTGTTACGATAAAGTTTAGAACTTTATAGGGCTAATACCAGAGATAAAGCTAAGAAGTGACATATACGGCTAAATAGGCCATACTAATACCAAGATACCCTAAGCATCCCATTTTCATATCATGGGGATAAAACACTTTTTTTGTAGTTTCTCTTCAGGCAGTTTCATTTACGTATATAAATCTGTGTTATGATGAAGTTTAGAATTTTATAGGGCTAATACCAGAGATAAAGCTAAGAAGTGGCATATACGTCCGGATAGTACATACTAGTACCAAGATACCCTAAGCATCCCATTTTCATATCATGGGGATAAAACACTTTTTTTGTAGTTTATCTCCAGGCAGTTTCATTCACGTATGTAAAAATGTGTTACGATAAAGTTTAGAATTTTATAGGGCTAATACCAGAGATAAAGCTAAGAAGTGGCATATACGTCCGAATAGTCCATACTAGTACCAAGATACCCTAAGCATCCCATTTTCATATCATTGGGGGTAAAACACTTTTTTTGTAGTTTATCTCCAGGCAGTTTCATTCACGTATGTAAAAATGTGTTACGATAAAGTTTAGAACTTTATAGGGCTAATACCAGAGATAAAGCTAAGAAGTGACATATACGGCTAAATAGGCCATACTAATACCAAGATACCCTAAGCATCCCATTTTCATATCATGGAGATAAAACACTTTTTTTGTAGTTTATCTCCAGGCAGTTTCATTCACGTATGTAAATCTGTGTTACGATGAAGTTTAGAATTTTATAGGGCTAATACCAGAGATAAAGCTAAGAAGTGACATATACGGCTAAATAGGCCATACTAATACCAAGATACCCTAAGCATCCCATTTTCATATCATTGGGGATAAAACACTTTTTTTGTAGTTTATCTCCAGGCAGTTTCATTTACGTATATAAATCTGTGTTACGATGAAGTTTAGAATTTTATAGGGCTAATACCAGAGATAAAGCTAAGAAGTGGCATATACGTCCGAATAGTCCATACTAATACCAAGATACCCTAAGCATCCCATTTTCATATCATTGGGGATAAAACACTTTTTTTGTAGTTTATCTCCAGGCAGTTTCATTTACGTATATAAATCTGTGTTACGATGAAGTTTAGAATTTTATAGGGCTAATACCAGAGATAAAGCTAAGAAGTGGCATATACGTCCGGATAGTACATACTAGTACCAAGATACCCTAAGCATCCCATTTTCATATCATTGGGGATAAAACACTTGTTTTGTAATTTCTCTCCAGGCAGTTTCATTTACGTATATAAATCTGTGTTACGATGAAGTTTAGAACTTTATAGGGCTAATACCAGAGATAAAGCTAAGTAGTGGCATATACGGCCGGATAGTCCATACAAGTACCAAGATACCCTGAGCATCCCATTTTCATATCATTGGGGGTAAAACACTTTTTTTGTAGTTTCTCTCCAGGCAGTTTCATTCACGTATATAAATCTGTGTTACGATGAAGTTTAGAATTTTATAGGGCTAATACCAGAGATAAAGCTAAGAAGTGGCATATACGTCCGGATAGTACATACTAGTACCAAGATACCCTAAGCATCCCATTTTCATATCATGGGGATAAAACACTTTTTTTGTAGTTATTCTCCAGGCAGTTTCATTCACGTATGTAAAAATGTGTTACGATAAAGTTTAGAACTTTATAGGGCTAATACCAGAGATAAAGCTAAGAAGTGGCATATACGGCCGGATAGTCCATACAAGTACCAAGATACCCTGAGCATCCCATTTTCATATCATTGGGGGTAAAACACTTTTTTTGTAATTTCTCTCCAGGCAGTTTCATTTACGTATATAAATCTGTGTTACGATGAAGTTTAGAATTTTATAGGGCTAATACCAGAGATAAAGCTAAGAAGTGACATATACGGCTAAATAGGCCATACTAATACCAAGATACCCTAAGCATCCCATTTTCTTATCATGGGGATAAAACACTTTTTTTGTAGTTTATCTCCAGGCAGTTTCATTCACGTATGTAAAAATGTGTTACGATAAAGTTTAAAACTTTATAGGGCTAATACCAGAGATAAAGCTAAGAAGTGGCATATACGTCCGAATAGTCCATACTAGTACCAAGATACCCTAAGCATCCCATTTTCATATCATTGGGGATAAAACACTTGTTTTGTAATTTCTCTCCAGGCAGTTTCATTTACGTATATAAATCTGTGTTACGATGAAGTTTAGAATTTTATAGGGCTAATATCAGAGATAAAGCTAAGAAGTGACATATACGGCTAAATAGGCCATAGTAATACCAAGATACCCTAAGCATCCCATTTTCTTATCATTGGGAATAAAACACTTTTTTTGTAATTTTTCTCCATGGAGTTTCATTCACGTATATAAATCTGTGTTACGATGAAGTTTAGAATTTTATAGGGCTAATACCAGAGATAAAGCTAAGAAGTGGCATATACGTCCGGATAGTACATACTAGTACCAAGATACCCTAAGCATCCCATTTTCATATCATTGGGGATAAAACACTTTTTTTGTAGTTTATCTCCAGGCAGTTTCATTCACGTATGTAAAAATGTGTTACGATAAAGTTTAGAACTTTATAGGGCTAATACCAGAGATAAAGCTAAGAAGTGGCATATACGTCCGAATAGTCCATACTAGTACCAAGATACCCTAAGCATCCCATTTTCATATCATTGGGGATAAAACACTTTTTTTGTAGTTTATCTCCAGGCAGTTTCATTCACGTATGTAAAAATGTGTTACGATAAAGTTTAGAACTTTATAGGGCTAATACCAGAGATAAAGCTAAGAAGTGACATATACGGCTAAATAGGCCATACTAATACCAAGATACCCTAAGCATCCCATTTTCATATCATGGGGATAAAACACTTTTTTTGTAGTTTCTCTTCAGGCAGTTTCATTTACGTATATAAATCTGTGTTATGATGAAGTTTAGAATTTTATAGGGCTAATACCAGAGATAAAGCTAAGAAGTGGCATATACGTCCGGATAGTACATACTAGTACCAAGATACCCTGAGCATCCCATTTTCATATCATTGGGGGTAAAACACTTTTTTTGTAGTTTCTCTCCAGGCAGTTTCATTCACGTATATAAATCTGTGTTACGATGAAGTTTAGAATTTTATAGGGCTAATACCAGAGATAAAGCTAAGAAGTGGCATATACGTCCGGATAGTACATACTAGTACCAAGATACCCTAAGCATCCCATTTTCATATCATGGGGATAAAACACTTTTTTTGTAGTTATTCTCCAGGCAGTTTCATTCACGTATGTAAAAATGTGTTACGATAAAGTTTAGAACTTTATAGGGCTAATACCAGAGATAAAGCTAAGAAGTGGCATATACGGCCGGATAGTCCATACAAGTACCAAGATACCCTGAGCATCCCATTTTCATATCATTGGGGGTAAAACACTTTTTTTGTAATTTCTCTCCAGGCAGTTTCATTTACGTATATAAATCTGTGTTACGATGAAGTTTAGAATTTTATAGGGCTAATACCAGAGATAAAGCTAAGAAGTGACATATACGGCTAAATAGGCCATACTAATACCAAGATACCCTAAGCATCCCATTTTCTTATCATGGGGATAAAACACTTTTTTTGTAGTTTATCTCCAGGCAGTTTCATTCACGTATGTAAAAATGTGTTACGATAAAGTTTAAAACTTTATAGGGCTAATACCAGAGATAAAGCTAAGAAGTGGCATATACGTCCGAATAGTCCATACTAGTACCAAGATACCCTAAGCATCCCATTTTCATATCATTGGGGATAAAACACTTGTTTTGTAATTTCTCTCCAGGCAGTTTCATTTACGTATATAAATCTGTGTTACGATGAAGTTTAGAATTTTATAGGGCTAATATCAGAGATAAAGCTAAGAAGTGACATATACGGCTAAATAGGCCATAGTAATACCAAGATACCCTAAGCATCCCATTTTCTTATCATTGGGAATAAAACACTTTTTTTGTAATTTTTCTCCATGGAGTTTCATTCACGTATATAAATCTGTGTTACGATGAAGTTTAGAATTTTATAGGGCTAATACCAGAGATAAAGCTAAGAAGTGGCATATACGTCCGGATAGTACATACTAGTACCAAGATACCCTAAGCATCCCATTTTCATATCATTGGGGATAAAACACTTTTTTTGTAGTTTATCTCCAGGCAGTTTCATTCACGTATGTAAAAATGTGTTACGATAAAGTTTAGAACTTTATAGGGCTAATACCAGAGATAAAGCTAAGAAGTGGCATATACGTCCGAATAGTCCATACTAGTACCAAGATACCCTAAGCATCCCATTTTCATATCATTGGGGATAAAACACTTTTTTTGTAGTTTATCTCCAGGCAGTTTCATTCACGTATGTAAAAATGTGTTACGATAAAGTTTAGAACTTTATAGGGCTAATACCAGAGATAAAGCTAAGAAGTGACATATACGGCTAAATAGGCCATACTAATACCAAGATACCCTAAGCATCCCATTTTCATATCATGGGGATAAAACACTTTTTTTGTAGTTTCTCTTCAGGCAGTTTCATTTACGTATATAAATCTGTGTTATGATGAAGTTTAGAATTTTATAGGGCTAATACCAGAGATAAAGCTAAGAAGTGGCATATACGTCCGGATAGTACATACTAGTACCAAGATACCCTAAGCATCCCATTTTCATATCATGGGGATAAATCACTTTTTTTGTAGTTTTTCTCCAGGCAGTTTCATTCACGTATGTAAAAATGTGTTACGATAAAGTTTAGAACTTTATAGGGCTAATACCAGAGATAAAGCTAAGTAGTGGCATATACGGCTAAATAGGCCATACTAATACCAAGATACCCTAAGCATCCCATTTTCATATCATGGGGATAAAACACTTTTTTTGTAGTTATTCTCCAGGCAGTTTCATTCACGTATGTAAAAATGTGTTACGATAAAGTTTAGAACTTTATAGGGCTAATACCAGAGATAAAGCTAAGAAGTGGCATATACGGCCGGATAGTCCATACAAGTACCAAGATACCCTGAGCATCCCATTTTCATATCATTGGGGGTAAAACACTTTTTTTGTAATTTCTCTCCAGGCAGTTTCATTTACGTATATAAATCTGTGTTACGATGAAGTTTAGAATTTTATAGGGCTAATACCAGAGATAAAGCTAAGAAGTGACATA
Source organism: Tipula helvola (assembly GCA_963556165.1). NCBI lineage: Eukaryota > Metazoa > Arthropoda > Insecta > Diptera > Tipulidae > Tipula > Tipula helvola. The sequence continues at coordinate 149,783,659 of OY744481.1, read as the reverse complement.
TACGGCTAAATAGGCCATACTAATACCAAGATACCCTAAGCATCCCATTTTCTTATCATGGGGATAAAACACTTTTTTTGTAGTTTATCTCCAGGCAGTTTCATTCACGTATGTAAAAATGTGTTACGATAAAGTTTAAAACTTTATAGGGCTAATACCAGAGATAAAGCTAAGAAGTGGCATATACGTCCGAATAGTCCATACTAGTACCAAGATACCCTAAGCATCCCATTTTCATATCATTGGGGATAAAACACTTGTTTTGTAATTTCTCTCCAGGCAGTTTCATTTACGTATATAAATCTGTGTTACGATGAAGTTTAGAATTTTATAGGGCTAATATCAGAGATAAAGCTAAGAAGTGACATATACGGCTAAATAGGCCATAGTAATACCAAGATACCCTAAGCATCCCATTTTCTTATCATTGGGAATAAAACACTTTTTTTGTAATTTTTCTCCATGGAGTTTCATTCACGTATATAAATCTGTGTTACGATGAAGTTTAGAATTTTATAGGGCTAATACCAGAGATAAAGCTAAGAAGTGGCATATACGTCCGGATAGTACATACTAGTACCAAGATACCCTAAGCATCCCATTTTCATATCATTGGGGATAAAACACTTTTTTTGTAGTTTATCTCCAGGCAGTTTCATTCACGTATGTAAAAATGTGTTACGATAAAGTTTAGAACTTTATAGGGCTAATACCAGAGATAAAGCTAAGAAGTGGCATATACGTCCGGATAGTACATACTAGTACCAAGATACCCTAAGCATCCCATTTTCATATCATGGGGATAAATCACTTTTTTTGTAGTTTTTCTCCAGGCAGTTTCATTCACGTATGTAAAAATGTGTTACGATAAAGTTTAGAACTTTATAGGGCTAATACCAGAGATAAAGCTAAGTAGTGGCATATACGGCTAAATAGGCCATACTAATACCAAGATACCCTAAGCATCCCATTTTCATATCATGGGGATAAAACACTTTTTTTGTAGTTTCTCTTCAGGCAGTTTCATTTACGTATATAAATCTGTGTTATGATGAAGTTTAGAATTTTATAGGGCTAATACCAGAGATAAAGCTAAGAAGTGGCATATACGTCCGGATAGTACATACTAGTACCAAGATACCCTAAGCATCCCATTTTCATATCATGGGGATAAATCACTTTTTTTGTAATTTTTCTCCAGGGAGTTTCATTCACGTATATAAATCTGTGTTACGATGAAGTTTAGAATTTTATAGGGCTAATACCAGAGATAAAGCTAAGAAGTGGCATATACGGCCGGATAGTCCATACTAGTACCAAGATACCCTAAGCATCCCATTTTCATATCATGGGGATAAATCACTTTTTTTGTAGTTTTTCTCCAGGCAGTTTCATTCACGTATGTAAAAATGTGTTACGATAAAGTTTAGAACTTTATAGGGCTAATACCAGAGATAAAGCTAAGTAGTGGCATATACGGCCGGATAGTCCATACAAGTACCAAGATACCCTGAGCATCCCATTTTCATATCATTGGGGGTAAAACACTTTTTTTGTAGTTTCTCTCCAGGCAGTTTCATTCACGTATATAAATCTGTGTTATGATGAAGTTTAGAATTTTATAGGGCTAATACCAGAGATAAAGCTAAGAAGTGGCATATACGTCCGGATAGTACATACTAGTACCAAGATACCCTAAGCATCCCATTTTCATATCATGGGGATAAAACACTTTTTTTGTAGTTTCTCTCCAGGCAGTTTCATTCACGTATGTAAAAATGTGTTACGATAAAGTTTAGAACTTTATAGGGCTAATACCAGAGATAAAGCTAAGAAGTGGCATATACGTCCGGATAGTACATACTAGTACCAAGATACCCTAAGCATCCCATTTTCATATCATGGGGATAAAACACTTTTTTTGTAGTTTCTCTCCAGGCAGTTTCATTCACGTATGTAAAAATGTATTACGATAAAGTTTAGAACTTTATAGGGCTAATACCAGAGATAAAGCTAAGTAGTGGCATATACGGCCGGATAGTCCATACAAGTACCAAGATACCCTGAGCATCCCATTTTCATATCATTGGGGATAAAACACTTTTTTTGTAGTTTATCTCCAGGCAGTTTCATTCACGTATGTAAAAATGTGTTACGATAAAGTTTAGAACTTTATAGGGCTAATACCAGAGATAAAGCTAAGAAGTGGCATATACGTCCGAATAGTCCATACTAGTACCAAGATACCCTAAGCATCCCATTTTCATATCATTGGGGATAAAACACTTTTTTTGTAGTTTATCTCCAGGCAGTTTCATTTACGTATGTAAAAATGTGTTACGATAAAGTTTAGAACTTTATAGGGCTAATACCAGAGATAAAGCTAAGAAGTGACATATACGGCTAAATAGGCCATACTAATACCAAGATACCCTAAGCATCCCATTTTCTTATCATTGGGAATAAAACACTTTTTTTGTAATTTTTCTCCAGGGAGTTTCATTCACGTATATAAATCTGTGTTACGATGAAGTTTAGAATTTTATAGGGCTAATACCAGAGATAAAGCTAAGAAGTGGCATATACGGCCGGATAGTCCATACTAGTACCAAGATACCCTAAGCATCCCATTTTCATATCATGGGGATAAATCACTTTTTTTGTAGTTTTTCTCCAGGCAGTTTCATTCACGTATGTAAAAATGTGTTACGATAAAGTTTAGAACTTTATAGGGCTAATACCAGAGATAAAGCTAAGTAGTGGCATATACGGCCGGATAGTCCATACAAGTACCAAGATACCCTAAGCATCCCATTTTCTTATCATTGGGAATAAAACACTTTTTTTGTAATTTTTCTTCAGGGAGTTTCATTCACGTATATAAATCTGTGTTACGATGAAGTTTAGAATTTTATAGGGCTAATACCAGAGATAAAGCTAAGAAGTGGCATATACGGCCGGATAGTCCATACTAGTACCAAGATACCCTAAGCATCCCATTTTCATATCATGGGGATAAATCACTTTTTTTGTAGTTTTTCTCCAGGCAGTTTCATTCACGTATGTAAAAATGTGTTACGATAAAGTTTAGAACTTTATAGGGCTAATACCAGAGATAAAGCTAAGAAGTGGCATATACGTCCGAATAGTCCATACTAGTACCAAGATACCCTAAGCATCCCATTTTCATATCATTGGGGGTAAAACACTTTTTTTGTAGTTTATCTCCAGGCAGTTTCATTCACGTATGTAAAAATGTGTTACGATAAAGTTTAGAACTTTATAGGGCTAATACCAGAGATAAAGCTAAGAAGTGACATATACGGCTAAATAGGCCATACTAATACCAAGATACCCTAAGCATCCCATTTTCATATCATGGGGATAAAACACTTTTTTTGTAGTTTCTCTTCAGGCAGTTTCATTTACGTATATAAATCTGTGTTATGATGAAGTTTAGAATTTTATAGGGCTAATACCAGAGATAAAGCTAAGAAGTGGCATATACGTCCGGATAGTACATACTAGTACCAAGATACCCTAAGCATCCCATTTTCATATCATGGTCATGGGGATAAAACACTTTTTTTGTAGTTTATCTCCAGGCAGTTTCATTTACGTATGTAAATCTGTTTTACGATAAAGTTTAGAACTTTATAGGGCTAATACCAGAGATAAAGCTAAGAAGTGACATATACGGCTAAATAGGCCATACTAATACCAAGATACCCTAAGCATCCCATTTTCATATCATGGGGATAAAACACTTTTTTTGTAGTTTCTCTTCAGGCAGTTTCATTTACGTATATAAATCTGTGTTATGATGAAGTTTAGAATTTTATAGGGCTAATACCAGAGATAAAGCTAAGAAGTGGCATATACGTCCGGATAGTACATACTAGTACCAAGATACCCTAAGCATCCCATTTTCATATCATGGTCATGGGGATAAAACACTTTTTTTGTAGTTTATCTCCAGGCAGTTTCATTTACGTATGTAAAAATGTGTTACGATAAAGTTTAGAACTTTATAGGGCTAATACCAGAGATAAAGCTAAGAAGTGACATATACGGCTAAATAGGCCATACTAATACCAAGATACCCTAAGCATCCCATTTTCTTATCATTGGGAATAAAACACTTTTTTTGTAATTTTTCTCCAGGGAGTTTCATTCACGTATATAAATCTGTGTTACGATGAAGTTTAGAATTTTATAGGACTAATACCAGAGATAAAGCTAAGAAGTGGCATATACGGCCGGATAGTCCATACTAGTACCAAGATACCCTAAGCATCCCATTTTCATATCATGGGGATAAATCACTTTTTTTGTAGTTTTTCTCCAGGCAGTTTCATTCACGTATGTAAAAATGTGTACGATAAAGTTTAGAACTTTATAGGGCTAATACCAGAGATAAAGCTAAGTAGTGGCATATACGGCCGGATAGTCCATACAAGTACCAAGATACCCTGAGCATCCCATTTTCATATCATTGTGGGTAAAACACTTTTTTTGTAGTTTCTCTCCAGGCAGTTTCATTCACGTATGTAAAAATGTGTTATGATGAAGTTTAGAATTTTATAGGGCTAATACCAGAGATAAAGCTAAGTAGTGGCATATACGGCCGGATAGTCCATACAAGTACCAAGATACCCTGAGCATCCCATTTTCATATCATTGGGGATAAAACACTTTTTTTGTAGTTTATCTCCAGGCAGTTTCATTCACGTATGTAAAAATGTGTTACGATAAAGTTTAGAACTTTATAGGGCTAATACCAGAGATAAAGCTAAGAAGTGGCATATACGTCCGAATAGTCCATACTAGTACCAAGATACCCTAAGCATCCCATTTTCATATCATTGGGGATAAAACACTTTTTTTGTAGTTTATCTCCAGGCAGTTTCATTTACGTATGTAAAAATGTGTTACGATAAAGTTTAAAACTTTATAGGGCTAATACCAGAGATAAAGCTAAGAAGTGACATATACGGCTAAATAGGCCATACTAATACCAAGATACCCTAAGCATCCCATTTTCTTATCATTGGGAATAAAACACTTTTTTTGTAATTTTTCTCCATGGAGTTTCATTCACGTATATAAATCTGTGTTACGATGAAGTTTAGAATTTTATAGGGCTAATACCAGAGATAAAGCTAAGAAGTGGCATATACGTCCGGATAGTACATACTAGTACCAAGATACCCTAAGCATCCCATTTTCATATCATGGTCATGGGGATAAAACACTTTTTTTGTAGTTTATCTCCAGGCAGTTTCATTTACGTATGTAAAAATGTGTTACGATAAAGTTTAGAACTTTATAGGGCTAATACCAGAGATAAAGCTAAGAAGTGGCATATACGTCCGAATAGTCCATACTAGTACCAAGATACCCTAAGCATCCCATTTTCATATCATTGGGGATAAAACACTTTTTTTGTAGTTTATCTCCAGGCAGTTTCATTTACGTATGTAAAAATGTGTTACGATAAAGTTTAGAACTTTATAGGGCTAATACCAGAGATAAAGCTAAGAAGTGACATATACGGCTAAATAGGCCATACTAATACCAAGATACCCTAAGCATCCCATTTTCATATCATGGGGATAAAACACTTTTTTTGTAGTTTCTCTTCAGGCAGTTTCATTTACGTATATAAATCTGTGTTATGATGAAGTTTAGAATTTTATAGGGCTAATACCAGAGATAAAGCTAAGAAGTGGCATATACGTCCGGATAGTACATACTAGTACCAAGATACCCTAAGCATCCCATTTTCATATCATGGTCATGGGGATAAAACACTTTTTTTGTAGTTTATCTCCAGGCAGTTTCATTTACGTATGTAAAAATGTGTTACGATAAAGTTTAGAACTTTATAGGGCTAATACCAGAGATAAAGCTAAGAAGTGACATATACGGCTAAATAGGCCATACTAATACCAAGATACCCTAAGCATCCCATTTTCTTATCATTGGGAATAAAACACTTTTTTTGTAATTTTTCTCCAGGGAGTTTCATTCACGTATATAAATCTGTGTTACGATGAAGTTTAGAATTTTATAGGACTAATACCAGAGATAAAGCTAAGAAGTGGCATATACGGCCGGATAGTCCATACTAGTACCAAGATACCCTAAGCATCCCATTTTCATATCATGGGGATAAATCACTTTTTTTGTAGTTTTTCTCCAGGCAGTTTCATTCACGTATGTAAAAATGTGTTACGATAAAGTTTAGAACTTTATAGGGCTAATACCAGAGATAAAGCTAAGTAGTGGCATATACGGCCGGATAGTCCATACAAGTACCAAGATACCCTGAGCATCCCATTTTCATATCATTGTGGGTAAAACACTTTTTTTGTAGTTTCTCTCCAGGCAGTTTCATTCACGTATGTAAAAATGTGTTATGATGAAGTTTAGAATTTTATAGGGCTAATACCAGAGATAAAGCTAAGTAGTGGCATATACGGCCGGATAGTCCATACAAGTACCAAGATACCCTGAGCATCCCATTTTCATATCATTGGGGATAAAACACTTTTTTTGTAGTTTATCTCCAGGCAGTTTCATTCACGTATGTAAAAATGTGTTACGATAAAGTTTAGAACTTTATAGGGCTAATACCAGAGATAAAGCTAAGAAGTGGCATATACGTCCGAATAGTCCATACTAGTACCAAGATACCCTAAGCATCCCATTTTCATATCATGGTCATGGGGATAAAACACTTTTTTTGTAGTTTCTCTTCAGGCAGTTTCATTTACGTATATAAATCTGTGTTATGATGAAGTTTAGAATTTTATAGGGCTAATACCAGAGATAAAGCTAAGAAGTGGCATATACGTCCGGATAGTACATACTAGTACCAAGATACCCTAAGCATCCCATTTTCATATCATGGTCATGGGGATAAAACACTTTTTTTGTAGTTTATCTCCAGGCAGTTTCATTTACGTATGTAAATCTGTTTTACGATAAAGTTTAGAACTTTATAGGGCTAATACCAGAGATAAAGCTAAGAAGTGACATATACGGCTAAATAGGCCATACTAATACCAAGATACCCTAAGCATCCCATTTTCATATCATGGGGATAAAACACTTTTTTTGTAGTTTCTCTTCAGGCAGTTTCATTTACGTATATAAATCTGTGTTATGATGAAGTTTAGAATTTTATAGGGCTAATACCAGAGATAAAGCTAAGAAGTGGCATATACGTCCGGATAGTACATACTAGTACCAAGATACCCTAAGCATCCCATTTTCATATCATGGTCATGGGGATAAAACACTTTTTTTGTAGTTTATCTCCAGGCAGTTTCATTTACGTATGTAAAAATGTGTTACGATAAAGTTTAGAACTTTATAGGGCTAATACCAGAGATAAAGCTAAGAAGTGACATATACGGCTAAATAGGCCATACTAATACCAAGATACCCTAAGCATCCCATTTTCATATCATGGGGATAAAACACTTTTTTTGTAATTTTTCTCCAGGGAGTTTCATTCACGTATATAAATCTGTGTTACGATGAAGTTTAGAATTTTATAGGACTAATACCAGAGATAAAGCTAAGAAGTGGCATATACGGCCGGATAGTCCATACTAGTACCAAGATACCCTAAGCATCCCATTTTCATATCATGGGGATAAATCACTTTTTTTGTAGTTTTTCTCCAGGCAGTTTCATTCACGTATGTAAAAATGTGTTACGATAAAGTTTAGAACTTTATAGGGCTAATACCAGAGATAAAGCTAAGTAGTGGCATATACGGCCGGATAGTCCATACAAGTACCAAGATACCCTGAGCATCCCATTTTCATATCATTGTGGGTAAAACACTTTTTTTGTAGTTTCTCTCCAGGCAGTTTCATTCACGTATGTAAAAATGTGTTATGATGAAGTTTAGAATTTTATAGGGCTAATACCAGAGATAAAGCTAAGTAGTGGCATATACGGCCGGATAGTCCATACAAGTACCAAGATACCCTGAGCATCCCATTTTCATATCATTGGGGATAAAACACTTTTTTTGTAGTTTATCTCCAGGCAGTTTCATTCACGTATGTAAAAATGTGTTACGATAAAGTTTAGAACTTTATAGGGCTAATACCAGAGATAAAGCTAAGAAGTGGCATATACGTCCGAATAGTCCATACTAGTACCAAGATACCCTAAGCATCCCATTTTCATATCATTGGGGATAAAACACTTTTTTTGTAGTTTATCTCCAGGCAGTTTCATTTACGTATGTAAAAATGTGTTACGATAAAGTTTAAAACTTTATAGGGCTAATACCAGAGATAAAGCTAAGAAGTGACATATACGGCTAAATAGGCCATACTAATACCAAGATACCCTAAGCATCCCATTTTCTTATCATTGGGAATAAAACACTTTTTTTGTAATTTTTCTCCAGGGAGTTTCATTCACGTATATAAATCTGTGTTACGATGAAGTTTAGAATTTTATAGGGCTAATACCAGAGATAAAGCTAAGAAGTGGCATATACGGCCGGATAGTCCATACTAGTACCAAGATACCCTAAGCATCCCATTTTCATATCATGGTCATGGGGATAAAACACTTTTTTTGTAGTTTATCTCCAGGCAGTTTCATTTACGTATGTAAATCTGTTTTACGATAAAGTTTAGAACTTTATAGGGCTAATACCAGAGATAAAGCTAAGAAGTGACATATACGGCTAAATAGGCCATACTAATACCAAGATACCCTAAGCATCCCATTTTCATATCATGGGGATAAAACACTTTTTTTGTAGTTTCTCTTCAGGCAGTTTCATTTACGTATATAAATCTGTGTTATGATGAAGTTTAGAATTTTATAGGGCTAATACCAGAGATAAAGCTAAGAAGTGGCATATACGTCCGGATAGTACATACTAGTACCAAGATACCCTAAGCATCCCATTTTCATATCATGGTCATGGGGATAAAACACTTTTTTTGTAGTTTATCTCCAGGCAGTTTCATTTACGTATGTAAAAATGTGTTACGATAAAGTTTAGAACTTTATAGGGCTAATACCAGAGATAAAGCTAAGAAGTGACATATACGGCTAAATAGGCCATACTAATACCAAGATACCCTAAGCATCCCATTTTCTTATCATTGGGAATAAAACACTTTTTTTGTAATTTTTCTCCAGGGAGTTTCATTCACGTATATAAATCTGTGTTACGATGAAGTTTAGAATTTTATAGGACTAATACCAGAGATAAAGCTAAGAAGTGGCATATACGGCCGGATAGTCCATACTAGTACCAAGATACCCTAAGCATCCCATTTTCATATCATGGGGATAAATCACTTTTTTTGTAGTTTTTCTCCAGGCAGTTTCATTCACGTATGTAAAAATGTGTTACGATAAAGTTTAGAACTTTATAGGGCTAATACCAGAGATAAAGCTAAGTAGTGGCATATACGGCCGGATAGTCCATACAAGTACCAAGATACCCTAAGCATCCCATTTTCATATCATGGTCATGGGGATAAAACACTTTTTTTGTAGTTTATCTCCAGGCAGTTTCATTTACGTATGTAAATCTGTTTTACGATAAAGTTTAGAACTTTATAGGGCTAATACCAGAGATAAAGCTAAGAAGTGACATATACGGCTAAATAGGCCATACTAATACCAAGATACCCTAAGCATCCCATTTTCATATCATGGGGATAAAACACTTTTTTTGTAGTTTCTCTTCAGGCAGTTTCATTTACGTATATAAATCTGTGTTATGATGAAGTTTAGAATTTTATAGGGCTAATACCAGAGATAAAGCTAAGAAGTGGCATATACGTCCGGATAGTACATACTAGTACCAAGATACCCTAAGCATCCCATTTTCATATCATGGTCATGGGGATAAAACACTTTTTTTGTAGTTTATCTCCAGGCAGTTTCATTTACGTATGTAAAAATGTGTTACGATAAAGTTTAGAACTTTATAGGGCTAATACCAGAGATAAAGCTAAGAAGTGACATATACGGCTAAATAGGCCATACTAATACCAAGATACCCTAAGCATCCCATTTTCTTATCATTGGGAATAAAACACTTTTTTTGTAATTTTTCTCCAGGGAGTTTCATTCACGTATATAAATCTGTGTTACGATGAAGTTTAGAATTTTATAGGACTAATACCAGAGATAAAGCTAAGAAGTGGCATATACGGCCGGATAGTCCATACTAGTACCAAGATACCCTAAGCATCCCATTTTCATATCATGGGGATAAATCACTTTTTTTGTAGTTTTTCTCCAGGCAGTTTCATTCACGTATGTAAAAATGTGTTACGATAAAGTTTAGAACTTTATAGGGCTAATACCAGAGATAAAGCTAAGTAGTGGCATATACGGCCGGATAGTCCATACAAGTACCAAGATACCCTGAGCATCCCATTTTCATATCATTGTGGGTAAAACACTTTTTTTGTAGTTTCTCTCCAGGCAGTTTCATTCACGTATGTAAAAATGTGTTATGATGAAGTTTAGAATTTTATAGGGCTAATACCAGAGATAAAGCTAAGTAGTGGCATATACGGCCGGATAGTCCATACAAGTACCAAGATACCCTGAGCATCCCATTTTCATATCATTGGGGATAAAACACTTTTTTTGTAGTTTATCTCCAGGCAGTTTCATTCACGTATGTAAAAATGTGTTACGATAAAGTTTAGAACTTTATAGGGCTAATACCAGAGATAAAGCTAAGAAGTGGCATATACGTCCGAATAGTCCATACTAGTACCAAGATACCCTAAGCATCCCATTTTCATATCATTGGGGATAAAACACTTTTTTTGTAGTTTATCTCCAGGCAGTTTCATTTACGTATGTAAAAATGTGTTACGATAAAGTTTAAAACTTTATAGGGCTAATACCAGAGATAAAGCTAAGAAGTGACATATACGGCTAAATAGGCCATACTAATACCAAGATACCCTAAGCATCCCATTTTCTTATCATTGGGAATAAAACACTTTTTTTGTAATTTTTCTCCATGGAGTTTCATTCACGTATATAAATCTGTGTTACGATGAAGTTTAGAATTTTATAGGGCTAATACCAGAGATAAAGCTAAGAAGTGGCATATACGGCCGGATAGTCCATACTAGTACCAAGATACCCTAAGCATCCCATTTTCATATCATGGGGATAAATCACTTTTTTTGTAGTTTTTCTCCAGGCAGTTTCATTCACGTATGTAAAAATGTGTTACGATAAAGTTTAGAACTTTATAGGGCTAATACCAGAGATAAAGCTAAGTAGTGGCATATACGGCCGGATAGTCCATACAAGTACCAAGATACCCTAAGCATCCCATTTTCATATCATGGTCATGGGGATAAAACACTTTTTTTGTAGTTTATCTCCAGGCAGTTTCATTTACGTATGTAAATCTGTTTTACGATAAAGTTTAGAACTTTATAGGGCTAATACCAGAGATAAAGCTAAGAAGTGACATATACGGCTAAATAGGCCATACTAATACCAAGATACCCTAAGCATCCCATTTTCATATCATGGGGATAAAACACTTTTTTTGTAGTTTCTCTTCAGGCAGTTTCATTTACGTATATAAATCTGTGTTATGATGAAGTTTAGAATTTTATAGGGCTAATACCAGAGATAAAGCTAAGAAGTGGCATATACGTCCGGATAGTACATACTAGTACCAAGATACCCTAAGCATCCCATTTTCATATCATGGTCATGGGGATAAAACACTTTTTTTGTAGTTTATCTCCAGGCAGTTTCATTTACGTATGTAAAAATGTGTTACGATAAAGTTTAGAACTTTATAGGGCTAATACCAGAGATAAAGCTAAGAAGTGACATATACGGCTAAATAGGCCATACTAATACCAAGATACCCTAAGCATCCCATTTTCTTATCATTGGGAATAAAACACTTTTTTTGTAATTTTTCTCCAGGGAGTTTCATTCACGTATATAAATCTGTGTTACGATGAAGTTTAGAATTTTATAGGACTAATACCAGAGATAAAGCTAAGAAGTGGCATATACGGCCGGATAGTCCATACTAGTACCAAGATACCCTAAGCATCCCATTTTCATATCATGGGGATAAATCACTTTTTTTGTAGTTTTTCTCCAGGCAGTTTCATTCACGTATGTAAAAATGTGTTACGATAAAGTTTAGAACTTTATAGGGCTAATACCAGAGATAAAGCTAAGTAGTGGCATATACGGCCGGATAGTCCATACAAGTACCAAGATACCCTGAGCATCCCATTTTCATATCATTGTGGGTAAAACACTTTTTTTGTAGTTTCTCTCCAGGCAGTTTCATTCACGTATGTAAAAATGTGTTATGATGAAGTTTAGAATTTTATAGGGCTAATACCAGAGATAAAGCTAAGTAGTGGCATATACGGCCGGATAGTCCATACAAGTACCAAGATACCCTGAGCATCCCATTTTCATATCATTGGGGATAAAACACTTTTTTTGTAGTTTATCTCCAGGCAGTTTCATTCACGTATGTAAAAATGTGTTACGATAAAGTTTAGAACTTTATAGGGCTAATACCAGAGATAAAGCTAAGAAGTGGCATATACGTCCGAATAGTCCATACTAGTACCAAGATACCCTAAGCATCCCATTTTCATATCATTGGGGATAAAACACTTTTTTTGTAGTTTATCTCCAGGCAGTTTCATTTACGTATGTAAAAATGTGTTACGATAAAGTTTAAAACTTTATAGGGCTAATACCAGAGATAAAGCTAAGAAGTGACATATACGGCTAAATAGGCCATACTAATACCAAGATACCCTAAGCATCCCATTTTCTTATCATTGGGAATAAAACACTTTTTTTGTAATTTTTCTCCATGGAGTTTCATTCACGTATATAAATCTGTGTTACGATGAAGTTTAGAATTTTATAGGGCTAATACCAGAGATAAAGCTAAGAAGTGGCATATACGGCCGGATAGTCCATACTAGTACCAAGATACCCTAAGCATCCCATTTTCATATCATGGGGATAAATCACTTTTTTTGTAGTTTTTCTCCAGGCAGTTTCATTCACGTATGTAAAAATGTGTTACGATAAAGTTTAGAATTTTATAGGGCTAATACCAGAGATAAAGCTAAGTAGTGGCATATACGGCCGGATAGTCCATACAAGTACCAAGATACCCTGAGCATCCCATTTTCATATCATTGGGGGTAAAACACTTTTTTTGTAGTTTCTCTCCAGGCAGTTTCATTCACGTATATAAATCTGTGTTATGATGAAGTTTAGAATTTTATAGGGCTAATACCAGAGATAAAGCTAAGAAGTGGCATATACGTCCGGATAGTACATACTAGTACCAAGATACCCTAAGCATCCCATTTTCATATCATGGGGATAAAACACTTTTTTTGTAGTTTCTCTCCAGGCAGTTTGATTCACGTATGTAAAAATGTGTTACGATAAAGTTTAGAACTTTATAGGGCTAATACCAGAGATAAAGCTAAGAAGTGGCATATACGTCCGGATAGTACATACTAGTACCAAGATACCCTAAGCATCCCATTTTCATATCATGGGGATAAAACACTTTTTTTGTAGTTTATCTCCAGGCAGTTTCATTTACGTATGTAAAAATGTGTTACGATAAAGTTTAGAACTTTATAGGGCTAATACCAGAGATAAAGCTAAGAAGTGACATATACGGCTAAATAGGCCATACTAATACCAAGATACCCTAAGCATCCCATTTTCATATCATGGGGATAAAACACTTTTTTTGTAGTTTCTCTTCAGGCAGTTTCATTTACGTATATAAATCTGTGTTATGATGAAGTTTAGAATTTTATAGGGCTAATACCAGAGATAAAGCTAAGAAGTGGCATATACGTCCGGATAGTACATACTAGTACCAAGATACCCTAAGCATCCCATTTTCATATCATGGTCATGGGGATAAAACACTTTTTTTGTAGTTTATCTCCAGGCAGTTTCATTTACGTATGTAAAAATGTGTTACGATAAAGTTTAGAACTTTATAGGGCTAATACCAGAGATAAAGCTAAGAAGTGACATATACGGCTAAATAGGCCATACTAATACCAAGATACCCTAAGCATCCCATTTTCTTATCATTGGGAATAAAACACTTTTTTTGTAATTTTTCTCCAGGGAGTTTCATTCACGTATATAAATCTGTGTTACGATGAAGTTTAGAATTTTATAGGACTAATACCAGAGATAAAGCTAAGAAGTGGCATATACGGCCGGATAGTCCATACTAGTACCAAGATACCCTAAGCATCCCATTTTCATATCATGGGGATAAATCACTTTTTTTGTAGTTTTTCTCCAGGCAGTTTCATTCACGTATGTAAAAATGTGTTACGATAAAGTTTAGAACTTTATAGGGCTAATACCAGAGATAAAGCTAAGTAGTGGCATATACGGCCGGATAGTCCATACAAGTACCAAGATACCCTGAGCATCCCATTTTCATATCATTGTGGGTAAAACACTTTTTTTGTAGTTTCTCTCCAGGCAGTTTCATTCACGTATGTAAAAATGTGTTATGATGAAGTTTAGAATTTTATAGGGCTAATACCAGAGATAAAGCTAAGTAGTGGCATATACGGCCGGATAGTCCATACAAGTACCAAGATACCCTGAGCATCCCATTTTCATATCATTGGGGATAAAACACTTTTTTTGTAGTTTATCTCCAGGCAGTTTCATTCACGTATGTAAAAATGTGTTACGATAAAGTTTAGAACTTTATAGGGCTAATACCAGAGATAAAGCTAAGAAGTGGCATATACGTCCGAATAGTCCATACTAGTACCAAGATACCCTAAGCATCCCATTTTCATATCATTGGGGATAAAACACTTTTTTTGTAGTTTATCTCCAGGCAGTTTCATTCACGTATGTAAAAATGTGTTACGATAAAGTTTAGAACTTTATAGGGCTAATACCAGAGATAAAGCTAAGAAGTGGCATATACGTCCGAATAGTCCATACTAGTACCAAGATACCCTAAGCATCCCATTTTCATATCATTGGGGATAAAACACTTTTTTTGTAGTTTATCTCCAGGCAGTTTCATTCACGTATGTAAAAATGTGTTACGATAAAGTTTAGAACTTTATAGGGCTAATACCAGAGATAAAGCTAAGAAGTGGCATATACGTCCGAATAGTCCATACTAGTACCAAGATACCCTAAGCATCCCATTTTCATATCATGGGGATAAAACACTTTTTTTGTAGTTTCTCTCCAGGCAGTTTCATTTACGTATATAAATCTGTGTTATGATGAAGTTTAGAACTTTATAGGGCTAATACCAGAGATAAAGCTAAGAAGTGGCATATACGGCTAAATAGGCCATACTAATACCAAGATACCCTAAGCATCCCATTTTCTTATCATTGGGAATAAAACACTTTTTTTGTAATTTTTCTCCAGGGAGTTTCATTCACGTATATAAATCTGTGTTACGATAAAGTTTAGAACTTTATAGGGCTAATACCAGAGATAAAGCTAAGTAGTGGCATATACGGCTAAATAGTCCATACAAGTACCAAGATACCCTGAGCATCCCATTTTCATATCATTGGGGGTAAAACACTTTTTTTGTAGTTTCTCTCCAGGCAGTTTCATTCACGTATATAAATCTGTGGTATGATGAAGTTTAGAATTTTATAGGGCTAATACCAGAGATAAAGCTAAGAAGTGGCATATACGTCCGGATAGTACATACTAGTACCAAGATACCCTGAGCATCTTATTTTCATATCATGGGGATAAAACACTTTTTTTGTAGTTTCTCTCCAGGCAGTTTCATTCACGTATGTAAAAATGTGTTACGATAAAGTTTAGAACTTTATAGGGCTAATACCAGAGATAAAGCTAAGAAGTGGCATATACGTCCGAATAGTCCATACTAGTACCAAGATACCCTAAGCATCCCATTTTCATATCATGGGGATAAAACACTTTTTTTGTAGTTTCTCTCCAGGCAGTTTTATTTACGTATATAAATCTGTGTTATGATGAAGTTTAGAATTTTATAGGGCTAATACCAGAGATAAAGCTAAGAAGTGGCATATACGGCCGGATAGTCCATACTAGTACCAAGATACCCTAAGCATCCCATTTTCATATCATTGGGGATAAAACACTTTTTTTGTAGTTTCTCTCCAGGCAGTTTTATTTACGTATATAAATCTGTGTTATGATGAAGTTTAGAATTTTATAGGGCTAATACCAGAGATAAAGCTAAGTAGTGGCATATACGGCCGGCTAGTCCATACAAGTACCAAGATACTCTGAGCATCCCATTTTCATATCATTGGGGGTAAAACACTTTTTTGTATTCTCTCCAGGCAGTTTCATTCACGTATGTAAAAATGTGTTACGATAAAGTTTAGAACTTTATAGGGCTAATACCAGACATAAAGGTAAGAAGTGGCATATACGGCCGGATATTCCATACCCTGAGCACCCCATTTTCATATCATTGGGGATAAAATAGTTTTTTTGTAATTTCTCTCCAGGACGCAATTATAACACCAGAACACAAACGGATAAACCGGTTTTTTTTTATTAATATCCGCAAAACCGCTACATCCATAACTCCCATAACAACCCGTCAGTAAGTCAATATACTCCTCTTCAAGCCAATCATTTTGGAATTCCCGGGAATTTAAGAAATTTAAAGTTTTTCCGTTTCCCGGGAATGTTGTGAATATTTCCCGGGAATACAAAATCAAATTTCAAGACTTCTCTAAGTCATTTTGCAACTTCAGGGAATTAATCAGAAAGTCATGGGTGTAATGCTACAAAAAAAAGGGACACCTTATAGAGTTAGAGAAATTTAAAAAATTATATTTCTAAAAACCAAACAAAAAAATTCGGTCCTTTGATATCATTCCGAAATATTTCCGAGAACGAAAAGCTCGAATTTGTTAGTTTCACGTATTTTCAACCGTAGGCAATAATTCAGAAGTTGTTGTAAAATTTTGTATTTGCCAAGATATACGAAGTTTCGGGTGATACAAAGGCGACCAGTGTGTCAATTTCTGTAAATGACGCCTCCTCAAGCTGTGGAAGCTCTTCACGGAACCAACGGCGAGTAACTGACGATAAACTTCTGCGCCAAACAGCAAATCATATTTCTTGCAGTTTGAACAATTCGATGTGGTTAATTGGATCAGCTGGCTATGGTACCTCGCCGTCTCCAATTCAATGAATTTTGCTACTGCCTTTGTGCCATGATAGTTTTTGTAAGCTGACATGATTCAGTCATAACATTCAATTGTGAGGATGTTCATTGCGGTCAAGCATCTTGACTAGCGTAATAGTCAAACAGATAAATGAGGCTGCATTTGTGTATATTTTCGTGTACAACTTGTACATTTCCGATTGCTATCCGATAAATTAACCAAAATACATAATTCTAGAATATCGTATTTGGTTTAATTATGGAAAATTAAGGAAATTATAAACTTAATAATTATTTAATATTTTATATATACGTACGTGTATCAAACTAATGTGTTTAATTATGAACACGATTCCAATTTTGCTCTATTGAGATCGACAATATTGATCAGTTCGAACATTCATTTAGTATCACGGATTTTAAGCACAGACATACACCAAACGATTTAAAAATGAAAATAATTTTAACGTTAGTTGTGTGATTTTGGTTTACTTGAAATTATTGAGGTACGTGGCACTCACATTAATATTGTTTAATTCTAATAATACGGATTTTAAATTAACAGCCGAAGAAAAATCGCGCGATCCCGCTTGATGAGATATTGACATATGAACGTCTTGACAGAAATGTTCCATCATATTCGGAAGCGTTTTCTACTGATAATTTGATTTTGGAACAAATTGATGACGACATTGTTTTCGTGAGCGGACATCTCCTATGGCGTAAATCAATGAATCGTCAATTACCTGTTCAAGTAAATATGCGCAGTCAATTTTTACATCAAGGTTCTTGGAGGGAAGGACCACTAAAATTATTTGTTCCAGATATGTGCCCGGAATACGTTAATCCTACTCGTTTTTGGTATAATATCACTAAATTATATACAAATGAAGTGTGCCCACCACAAACGGGGGTAATTTAAAATTCATAATTGTTGTTTGAGAATAATTCGTAATATTTGTTACGCTTTCATTTATAGGATAAATGGATAGTAGAGCCGCAAAATATGTCTCTTTTATTCGATTTGCCATCAACTTTCTCGTTGGGTCCATGGCGAGGTTATTTTTTATTAACTCAAGGTTTGCCTGGATTTGAAACATCTAAATTCGGCATTGGCTACCAATGTGATCTGATCCAAGTATAATGCTTTGTGAAATAACCTTTTATTTTATGTACTTATATTTTATAATGTCATAAATATGTATTTAGAATTTGTACATATTTTAGCTATAATTTAAGCATTTTAATTATGTTTTATTACTAATTATGTATTATAAAAATATGTATTTGTCAATTGCAAAATTTGAAAAGATTTAAATTTTTTAGTCCGATATAATAGCCCGTCAAAATATAAAGGGCGGAAGCCTCTTGAGGTGATCAGAATTATGGTCAATTCAACTCCCAAATAAATCCCTAACTGAACCTCTTAAGTCAATCTTCAGCTTAACTTTTACATCAATTTACAACTAAATCTCCAACTTCGCAATCACCAAATAAACCCTACTAATCTTCTAAATTTTTCGCTATTGCAACGAACATCGGCAAAGTTTTTTGGGTCCCTCGTATTATATGTGTTTACAGTACGATTGTGAAAACTATTACTTCGATTAAAAAACATTTTGGGGACTTTATAAATATAGAGATATCTAAATGGCAATAAATTTAGTTCACGAAACAATGGAACTGTTGCTGTTGTCTGAGGGCGCTTGTAAATTAATTTAACGATTCTGTTTTTATGCGATATATAGATTCTCAATATTAGTACAATAAAATAAATACCACCCCAACTGGATATGCCTTACATTACTATTGATTCTACTAGGGCATGATAGGTTTCGGCATGCTGGCTAATTAGTTTAAATCTTTCTTGAATCGACATTATTACGGTATCAAGCAATATGTTGGAAAATTCTATTTCAAAATGTTTTTTAGGCGTTAAAATGGGCTCATCTCTACCCTCATAATTAAATTGCCATTTTACATATCTTATTCGTTTTGTTGATTGAAAATCAGTTTCAGCATCGAGGAGTTCGGCAAGTTCTTTGGCGACTAAAATAGCTTTCTCCAAACCGGTTTGTTTGTAATCTTTAAAAAAATTAATACATCCTTAGATTAAATCCGCGGTTTTGCTGACATCGATATTTTGACCCTGCATAGATTTACTGACAATATTTATTTGAAACAAGCCGTCATAACAAATGATCAACGATACAAGAAAATTAAAGTCCTTAATTTGACCAGCTAAACTGAACGCTTCGTGTGTTATTTCTGTATCATGCTTCTCTTCCTTCTCACCAAGTTTGACAAGTGCATCGTGGACATCTTCAATTTGGTAACGAACCGCCTTAACACTAGACATTTTTGCTTTCCAACGTGTGTCGCTAAGTCTTTTTAATGTCAATGATTTGACATGATCGGTTAATATTTGTCAACGATTAACAGACGCGGTAAACAATGAATAAAGCCTTCCCAATACTCCAAATAATGACAAGGACTTTAAAGACGATTTAGTTGCATCGCACAACACCAGGCTTAAGTTGTAGCATCCACAGGTCATGAAAAATACTAATGGATTTTGATTCAAAATTCTCTTTTGAACTCCACTGTGTTTGTCTTGCATCATATTTGCCCCTTTGTCGCATCCCTCGTATTGGATAAACTTTCACCGCTAGCATCAGATGACGCAGTAAAACCTAAAAATCTCTCACATATCTCGATTTTATCATTTGATAAATCAACAAATCTTATAATCAGATATAATTGCTCTATATGACTGATATCCGGAGTACAGTCAGCGATGATGGATAAATACTTTGCATTTTGAATACATGAAATTATTTTTTGAGTGACTTTTTCAGCCATCAATTGAATTATTTCGTTTAAAATATTTTTTCCACAATAACGAACAGATAACTCGTTTTTTAGGGTTCGACGAACGTATTCCTGCATGACGGGGTCAAATTTGGCAAGTCACACAAAAGAACCGCGGAATGACATATTATTTTGTGCAAGATATAGAGTAATACTCATCAATCTATTAAAAACATTTTTCCAGCGCGCTGTTTTCTTTTGAATTATAAGTTGTTCCGCTCGATCCATTGTTGATCCTGATTTCAGTCTTGATTCTGTTTCATATAACGTTTCATAAATCATATGATTTGGGCTAGTTTCAAGTAACTTAATCGCTTTAGATTTACATATGTGGATCTAATTATTGTAACCTACATTTGCTAAACTTGATTTCGAATTCGTATCACCTCGATTAAAACATAAACAACAGAAACAAAATGCAAGGTAAGCAGTTTCAGAATATAATATCCATCGTCGCGGTACACGTTCGTTATTAGAAATTACACGGAAGTAATGATTATTGGAGAAATTACAGTTGGTTGCATCTTTAGGATATCGTGTAAGTTGAGCTTGCCTGGGACCTTGAACGACCAAATAATCAGTAATTTTATTGTTAAGAGTTTTAGGCAAAACAGCTGGATCTGAAAAATATCTTAAGTTTAAGTTTGCAGAATCGTCAACGTTTAATTGGTCGGATACAGATGGGAAAATCAGCTGATCTTCTATTGAAGGGCTTTCGTTAGAATATTCGATCGAAGGAACTTCTGACATATCGAATTATGTATTTCATAAACCTCAACACATTAAAAAATAGGTTTTATCGAAATATAGTAGCGACATGGTGACATTAGAATGCAATACAGGACGATACAAAATTTTCTTATTTTATATTCAACATTTAACAAGTTCCATTAGAGTGTAAAATATAATTTTGCGCCCTGTTCGGCCGCACACGTCGATCACCCCTCGAGAGCTTAGCTCTCTCTATACAATTTTAGATTTTTGAAGCTAATTGCTTAACCCTACCTCTCCACGTGACATACTATACCACTACCATTAGCATTTCTATAAACAAAAATATTAAAAATGGCTTCGGGTGAGGTAAACGTGCAATATGTCATTCGGTGCGAATAAACTGAAATTTATATTCCATAAGCATTAATTGTTTCTATACAATTGAATTAATTGCATAATTTCCTCCTTTTCATTAATTTTGAAAATATTTATTATTGAAACTTAATTTTTTAGCATTAAGATTCAACATAGGCGGGATTATACTTGCCGTTACTTTGAATTGTGTATATGTCGTATATGAAATTATTATAACATCGAGTTTCGCCAAATTATTATAACCTGCTGGTATAATTTATTGATATTTTATAACATTTGGTGTCTCCACTAGCAAAAGTATAAATATTAATGGTATAACTCAATGGTAGATTGCAGGTGGAAAGGCCGGGTTAAAGGAGAATCATATAACATTATTTAAAAACAAAAATTTCTGGCAAACTTCGTGTTATTGAAATAGCAATAACAAAATGCACAGTTTCGATGGAAACGAATTATACCGAATATACATAGACATTATGGGTGTGACAAAACCAACAAAAATGTGTGCCCGTGAAGTTTCTGACAAAAAATAAAAACGTATACGTATACGATTCCAATAAGAATAAAATAAAAAATTAAAAAATCTTATAGGATTCTCATTAAAATGTAAATGTATTAGTAATTTCAACAAAACCTTCGAGTACTTTCTATTGCGGCCAAATAACAAGCAATCGTGCAGATTTGGGTAAAGTTCGGCTATATAGGTCATATAAGCCAAGGTATGGAGCACATTATCCAGAAGAAGTTGTTTCCAAACGGAGGAATTGGAATCTGGTTAATAGCAGTTTTCCACTTAAAATATTGAGTATTTTATATTTAGAGCCCATTAATAAGCACTCCCAGAGATTCGGGCAAGATTCGGCTATATAGGTTATATAAGCCAAGGTATGGAGCACTTTATCCAGAAGAAGTTGTTTCCAAACGGAGGATTTGCAATCTGGTTATTGGCAGTTTTCCACTTAAAATTTTGAGTATTTTATATTGGGGGCCCATTAACAAGCACTTCCAGAGATTTGGGCAAGGTTCGGCTATATAGGTCATATAAGCCAAGGTATGGAGCACATTATCCAGAAGAAGTTGTTTCCAAACGGAGGAATTGGAATCTGGTTAATAGCAGTTTTCCACTTAAAATATTGAGTATTTTATATTTAGAGCCCATTAATAAGCACTCCCAGAGATTCGGGCAAGATTCGGCTATATAGGTTATATAAGCCAAGGTATGGAGCACTTTATCCAGAAGAAGTTGTTTCCAAACGGAGGATTTGCAATCTGGTTATTGGCAGTTTTCCACTTAAAATTTTGAGTATTTTATATTGGGGGCCCATTAACAAGCACTTCCAGAGATTTGGGCAAGGTTCGGCTATATAGGTCATATAAGCCAAGGTTTGGAGCACATTATCCAGAAGAAGTTGTTTCCAAACGGAGGATTTGGAATCTGGTTATTGGCCGTTTCCCACTTAAAATATTGAGTATTTTATATTGGGGGCCCATTAACAAGCACTTTCGGAGATTTGGGCAAGGTTCGGCTATATAGGTCATATAAGCCAAGGTATGGAGCACTTTATCCTAAAGAAGTTGTTTCCAAACGGAGGATTTGGAATCTGGTTATTGGCCGTTTTCCGCTTAAAATATTGAGTATTTTATATTGAGGGCCCATTAACAAGCACTCCCAGAGATTTGGGCAAGGTTCGGCTATATAGGTCATATAAGCCAAGATATGGAGCACTTTATCCAAAAGAAGTTGTTTCCAAACGGAGGATTTGGAATCTGGTTATTGGCCGTTTTCCGCTTAAAATATTGAGTATTTTATATTGAGGGCCCATTAACAAGCACTCCCAGAGATTTGGGCAAGGTTCGGCTATATAGGTCATATAAGCCAAGGTATGGAGCACTTTATCCAGAAGAAGTTGTTTCCAAACGGAGGATTTGGAATCTGGTTATTAGCAGTTTTCCACTTAAAATATTGAGTATTTTATATTGAGGGCCCATTAACAAGCACTCCCAGAGATTTGGGCAAGGTTCGGCTATATAAGTCATATAGGCCAAAGTATGGGGCACTGTATCCAGAGGAAGTTAAACGGAGGATTTGCAATCTGGTTATTGGCAGTTTTCCACTTAAAATATTGAGTATTTTCTATTTAGAGCCCATTAACAAGCACTCCCAGAGATTTGTGCAAGGTTCGGCTATATAGGTCATATAAGCCAAGGTATGGAGCACATTATCCAGAAGAAGTTGTTTCCAAACGGAGGAATTGGAATCTGGTTAATAGCAGTTTTCCACTTAAAATATTGAGTATTTTATATTGAGGGCCCATTAACAAGCACTCCCAGAGATTTGGGCAAGGTTCGGCTATATAGGTTATATAATCTAAGGTATGGAGCACTTTATCCAGAAGAAGTCGTTTCCAAACGGAGGATTTGGAATCTGGTTATTGGCAGTTTTCCACTTAAAATATTGAGTATTTTATATTGGGGGCCCATTAACAAGCACTTTCGGAGATTTGGGCAAGGTTCGGCTATATAGGTCATATAAGCCAAGGTATGGAGCACTTTATCCAAAAGAAGTTGTTTCCAAACGGAGGATTTGCAATCTGGTTATTGGCCGTTTTCCGCTTAAAATATTGAGTATTTTATATTAAGGCCCATTAACAAGCAGTTCCAGAGATTTGGGCAAGGTTCGGCTATATAGGTCATATAAGCCAAGTTATGGAGCACTTTATCCAGAGGCAGTTGTTTCCAAACGGAGGATTTGCAATCTGGTTATTGGCAGTTTTCCACTTAAAATATTGAGTATTTTATATTGAGGGCCCATTAACAAGCACTCCCAGAGAAACAAAGGAACGGATCCTGGTTTAGTGATCCTTATCGGAGGATGCAAGGAACTCTGAAAGGTGAATAAATATTTTGCAAGTGTAGAGGTTTCAGCCAGTGACGATAGGTCCCTGGCAATGAACATATTTTACTAGCTTCTAATTTGTATGTCTTCTAGACTTCTGGTTGTCTATAATAATAGAAGACCTGGCTCATCATCTAAATCGACGAAGGATTAGTTTTACCGCATATTTGATTAAATTATTTAGTGGTTCTACGTCGACAATTAATATACCATTTTTTGTTTTGATGTTTTTATTTAGAATGCGTTTTTGCAGATGTTGCTAGACGCGTGTGGCAATTGTATTCTTCTTTCAATATTTTTAAAATCATCAACAGAAAAATCGTAGTTATCTATTAATAAATAGTAAATTTCTTTGGAAACCAAACCACATGACTGGGAGCATGTGTATTCGACCAAACCAATAGGATCCAATAATTGTCTAACTATTTCAAGAATGTTTGACATCATCGAAAGAGAAGATCCGGTGTTTGCTCTGTTTTCTAATACTAAAGTTGAAAAACTATTCATTAGAAGATCGGACCGCGCGATGTAAGTATCTCTTTTGATTCCATCACTAATCAATTTTGCAATGAAATTAAAATATACATTTTGACTTACATCGAATACATTTTTGTAAACTTCAAAATCTATGCCAGCCGAATAAAAAATTTGCGTCAGAGAATCAAAGCCGCACGTTTCAGATACACTGATTCGTTTCATATCAATACTATCATGAACAAACCCATTAGATAATGGCTTATTCTTAAAGAGTTTTGACAAATCTTTTTGGCTGGTTCCAATTTCACACTTTATTTTTTTTTATTTTGATCGATGTAAGTTTTTTGAGCTTTTTTGCGAACAAGTCTTTTTTTAAGTATCTCTTTAATACTCGACGACCGATGTGTTTTGGGGACCTATATTGATGATTTTTTTTACTCCACGTTTCTTCGTGACTACTAATATTTGTATTTTTTGGTTCTTTTGTTAGTGCATCGCGATTTCGGCGTAGAAGGCAGGATGTTTGAAAACTGGATCCTCTTTAAATTGCTCGCTGTTTTTTCGTCCATTAAACTGACGAACCTGCCTATTTTGAGCTTCTTGTTTTTGGTGTATTGGTTTTTTACTATATTGAACCAGTTTTCGACATTTGCATTAGATAAGCGATTTGGCACACCTAATATCTTAGAAAAGCAGGTAGTCAAAAATGGCAAATAAGAAAAATATTTTTTTATGCAAAATAACATAAACTCGGGAAAGTAAAATTCATTTTTTTCCTTAGAAGAAAAATTTTCGGAAATTTGTTTAAGTACATTTTTTATACAGAATACTTTTTATAAAAAGGACTATTCGAATAACCTACCTGGTCATCGTTTGTTAAACTATCTTTCGAGTCTAAGGAACTGAAAACTATACTAGGCAACTTATTTTCGTTTGGAGAATACAAATATGAAGCGTAAGTTTTAAATGTATCAAACGCGTGAGAAACATCATTCGTAATAAATGGACTGCAAAATATGAAACAAAAGCATTCAAAAATTTTGTCAATTTCGATAATGGTGTCGCAATTGAGAATAATGCAAAAAAAATCGATAATTAAATTTTTTTTATCGACTTCCAAGCTGCCACATTTTTTAATAATCTCTTTCGAAATTATGTTTATGAAATGCGCACAACAAATAAATACTGAAACTTTATCTTTTTTCGGTGTGTCATTATTAATTAATATATTATAAGCATATTCTAAATAAGTCGCCACTGTCATCACGTTGAGGGCTTGCAATAAGGAAATTATCGAAGCCCATGACCAATCCACAACATAACATTTCGGTAAATGAATTTTAGAAAGTTTAACTGCGTAATTGTTTTTGCATCATGTTCACTGGAAATCATCTCCGCTATTGGAATAATAATATTATTTATATTAACGACACAAGCATAATATAAAATTCTCTTTAAATTATGTTCGCAGCACGTTGGGTTTCGTACTACATTACCCGTTGCATCCATGTAAACAACTGCAGGTTTATACGTTGGTATTACATCAAGCTGAGATTTACGTAACATTATTACTTTCAGTGGGTTCGAAAACGAAAATATGTATTTGTTTTTTTTGCGGCTCGATGAGTGATTTATGGTACATACATATCAGTTATGTCGCAACTTGATATAATATCATTCGTTTTTAGTTGTTCGGATCGAATTTTGCGCAACACTTCATTTGTTGGGATCAGCTGTGTATTTCCTGTAGTTGCTAAAGGGAAATCGGCGCGATTTAATATTTCCAACTGGAAATTATGAGCAGTTTTATAATTAAGTTGATTTTTCAGCTCGAGCCGTCATTTTCCTCTAATTTGGGAAAATAATTTATCACCTGAATGAAATTCGACATCATCACCATAAACAAAAATATTAAGCATTTTGTGCGGATCAATGACAAACTTATATTTTTGGTTATGTGTCACATACTTACATTTTCCATAAATAATAATATTATCTTGGAAAACAGACTTTTTATGCATTGTTCCAAACGAAATTATGCAAGAATTTTACGCTCATGAAGTTTATCCTAAGATAGAACTAAACCAACAAAAACAATAGAATATGTATATGTATTTGTAAACAAAACACCTGATGACATTTAGGCGAATATTTATCAATAGATAGTTTTACAACATTGAATTATTGTTCGATTTAAATTATGTTTTGTTATATTTAACTCAAAATGCCGTAATTAACTAAATAATAGCAATAAGCTAGAATAGGAACCCATATAAAAATACATAAATTTAGAGTGGGGTTCTTGCTATCTGTCGAAAATCTTAAGATATTGACTTTCTTAAGAAAATTCTAATATGTCTATACAGATATTTGTAATTTTAAATATGTGTAAGCCATTAGCTTTTTAAATGGTTTGGCAGTTTTGTAGCCCTATTATAGGCCTATCAAAAAACCATAGTGGGGTTCTTGCTATCTGTCGAAAATCTTAAGATATTGACTTTCTTAAGAAAATTCTAATATGTCTATACAGATATTTGTAATTTTAAATATGTGTAAGCCATTAGCTTTTTAAATGGTTTGGCAGTTTTGTAGCCCTATTATAGGCTTATCAAAAAACCATAGTGGGGTTCTTGCTATCTGTCGAAAATCTTAAGATATTGACTTTCTTAAGAAAATTCTAATATGTCTATACAGATATTTGTAATTTTAAATATGTGTAAGCCATTAGCTTTTTAAATGGTTTGGCAGTTTTGTAGCCCTATTATAGGCTTATCAAAAAACCATAGTGGGGTTCTTGCTATCTGTCGAAAATCTTAAGATATTGACTTTCTTAAGAAAATTCTAATATGTCTATACAGATATTTGTAATTTTAAATATGTGTAAGCCATTAGCTTTTTAAATGGTTTGGCAGTTTTGTAGCCCTATTATAGGCTTATCAAAAAACCATAGTGGGGTTCTTGCTATATGTCGAAAATCTTAAGATATTGACTTTCTTAAGAAAATTCTAATATGTCTATACAGATATTTGTAATTTTAAATATGTGTAAGCCATTAGCTTTTTAAATGGTTTGGCAGTTTTGTAGCCCTATTATAGGCTTATCAAAAAACCATAGTGTGGTTCTTGCTATCTGTCGAAAATCTTAAGATATTGACTTTCTTAAGAAAATTCTAATATGTCTATACAGATATTTGTAATTTTAAATATGTGTAAGCCATTAGCTTTTTAAATGGTTTGGCAGTTTTGTAGCCCTATTATAGGCCTATCAAAAAACCATAGTGGGGTTCTTGCTATCTGTCGAAAATCTTAAGATATTGACTTTCTTAAGAAAATTCTAATATGTCTATACAGATATTTGTAATTTTAAATATGTGTAAGCCATTAGCTTTTTAAATGGTTTGGCAGTTTTGTAGCCCTATTATAGGCTTATCAAAAAACCATAGTGGGGTTCTTGCTATCTGTCGAAAATCTTAAGATATTGACTTTCTTAAGAAAATTCTAATATGTCTATACAGATATTTGTAATTTTAAATATGTGTAAGCCATTAGCTTTTTAAATGGTTTGGCAGTTTTGTAGCCCTATTATAGGCCTATCAAAAAACCATAGTGGGGTTCTTGCTATCTGTCGAAAATCTTAAGATATTGACTTTCTTAAGAAAATTCTAATATGTCTATACAGATATTTGTAATTTTAAATATGTGTAAGCCATTAGCTTTTTAAATGGTTTGGCAGTTTTGTAGCCCTATTATAGGCTTATCAAAAAACCATAGTGGGGTTCTTGCTATCTGTCGAAAATCTTAAGATATTGACTTTCTTAAGAAAATTCTAATATGTCTATACAGATATTTGTAATTTTAAATATGTGTAAGCCATTAGCTTTTTAAATGGTTTGGCAGTTTTGTAGCCCTATTATAGGCCTATCAAAAAACCATAGTGGGGTTCTTGCTATCTGTCGAAAATCTTAAGATATTGACTTTCTTAAGAAAATTCTAATATGTCTATACAGATATTTGTAATTTTAAATATGTGTAAGCCATTAGCTTTTTAAATGGTTTGGCAGTTTTGTAGCCCTATTATAGGCCTATCAAAAAACCATAGTGGGGTTCTTGCTATCTGTCGAAAATCTTAAGATATTGACTTTCTTAAGAAAATTCTAATATGTCTATACAGATATTTGTAATTTTAAATATGTGTAAGCCATTAGCTTTTTAAATGGTTTGGCAGTTTTGTAGCCCTATTATAGGCTTATCAAAAAACCATAGTGGGGTTCTTGCTATCTGTCGAAAATCTTAAGATATTGACTTTCTTAAGAAAATTCTAATATGTCTATACAGATATTTGTAATTTTAAATATGTGTAAGCCATTAGCTTTTTAAATGGTTTGGCAGTTTTGTAGCCCTATTATAGGCCTATCAAAAAACCATAGTGGGGTTCTTGCTATCTGTCGAAAATCTTAAGATATTGACTTTCTTAAGAAAATTCTAATATGTCTATACAGATATTTGTAATTTTAAATATGTGTAAGCCATTAGCTTTTTAAATGGTTTGGCAGTTTTGTAGCCCTATTATAGGCCTATCAAAAAACCATAGTGGGGTTCTTGCTATCTGTCGAAAATCTTAAGATATTGACTTTCTTAAGAAAATTCTAATATGTCTATACAGATATTTGTAATTTTAAATATGTGTAAGCCATTAGCTTTTTAAATGGTTTGGCAGTTTTGTAGCCCTATTATAGGCTTATCAAAAAACCATAGTGGGGTTCTTGCTATCTGTCGAAAATCTTAAGATATTGACTTTCTTAAGAAAATTCTAATATGTCTATACAGATATTTGTAATTTTAAATATGTGTAAGCCATTAGCTTTTTAAATGGTTTGGCAGTTTTGTAGCCCTATTATAGGCCTATCAAAAAACCATAGTGGGGTTCTTGCTATCTGTCGAAAATCTTAAGATATTGACTTTCTTAAGAAAATTCTAATATGTCTATACAGATATTTGTAATTTTAAATATGTGTAAGCCATTAGCTTTTTAAATGGTTTGGCAGTTTTGTAGCCCTATTATAGGCTTATCAAAAAACCATAGTGGGGTTCTTGCTATCTGTCGAAAATCTTAAGATATTGACTTTCTTAAGAAAATTCTAATATGTCTATACAGATATTTGTAATTTTAAATATGTGTAAGCCATTAGCTTTTTAAATGGTTTGGCAGTTTTGTAGCCCTATTATAGGCTTATCAAAAAACCATAGTGGGGTTCTTGCTATCTGTCGAAAATCTTAAGATATTGACTTTCTTAAGAAAATTCTAATATGTCTATACAGATATTTGTAATTTTAAATATGTGTAAGCCATTAGCTTTTTAAATGGTTTGGCAGTTTTGTAGCCCTATTATAGGCCTATCAAAAAACCATAGTGGGGTTCTTGCTATCTGTCGAAAATCTTAAGATATTGACTTTCTTAAGAAAATTCTAATATGTCTATACAGATATTTGTAATTTTAAATATGTGTAAGCTATTAGCTTTTTAAATGGTTTGGCAGTTTTGTAGCCCTATTATAGGCTTATCAAAAAACCATAGTGGGGTTCTTGCTATCTGTCGAAAATCTTAAGATATTGACTTTCTTAAGAAAATTCTAATATGTCTATACAGATATTTGTAATTTTAAATATGTGTAAGCCATTAGCTTTTTAAATGGTTTGGCAGTTTTGTAGCCCTATTATAGGCCTATCAAAAAACCATAGTGGGGTTCTTGCTATCTGTCGAAAATCTTAAGATATTGACTTTCTTAAGAAAATTCTAATATGTCTATACAGATATTTGTAATTTTAAATATGTGTAAGCCATTAGCTTTTTAAATGGTTTGGCAGTTTTGTAGCCCTATTATAGGCCTATCAAAAAACCATAGTGGGGTTCTTGCTATCTGTCGAAAATCTTAAGATATTGACTTTCTTAAGAAAATTCTAATATGTCTATACAGATATTTGTAATTTTAAATATGTGTAAGCCATTAGCTTTTTAAATGGTTTGGCAGTTTTGTAGCCCTATTATAGGCTTATCAAAAAACCATAGTGGGGTTCTTGCTATCTGTCGAAAATCTTAAGATATTGACTTTCTTAAGAAAATTCTAATATGTCTATACAGATATTTGTAATTTTAAATATGTGTAAGCCATTAGCTTTTTAAATGGTTTGGCAGTTTTGTAGCCCTATTATAGGCCTATCAAAAAACCATAGTGGGGTTCTTGCTATCTGTCGAAAATCTTAAGATATTGACTTTCTTAAGAAAATTCTAATATGTCTATACAGATATTTGTAATTTTAAATATGTGTAAGCCATTAGCTTTTTAAATGGTTTGGCAGTTTTGTAGCCCTATTATAGGCTTATCAAAAAACCATAGTGGGGTTCTTGCTATCTGTCGAAAATCTTAAGATATTGACTTTCTTAAGAAAATTCTAATATGTCTATACAGATATTTGTAATTTTAAATATGTGTAAGCCATTAGCTTTTTAAATGGTTTGGCAGTTTTGTAGCCCTATTATAGGCTTATCAAAAAACCATAGTGGGGTTCTTGCTATCTGTCGAAAATCTTAAGATATTGACTTTCTTAAGAAAATTCTAATATGTCTATACAGATATTTGTAATTTTAAATATGTGTAAGCCATTAGCTTTTTAAATGGTTTGGCAGTTTTGTAGCCCTATTATAGGCTTATCAAAAAACCATAGTGGGGTTCTTGCTATCTGTCGAAAATCTTAAGATATTGACTTTCTTAAGAAAATTCTAATATGTCTATACAGATATTTGTAATTTTAAATATGTGTAAGCCATTAGCTTTTTAAATGGTTTGGCAGTTTTGTAGCCCTATTATAGGCTTATCAAAAAACCATAGTGGGGTTCTTGCTATCTGTCGAAAATCTTAAGATATTGACTTTCTTAAGAAAATTCTAATATGTCTATACAGATATTTGTAATTTTAAATATGTGTAAGCCATTAGCTTTTTAAATGGTTTGGCAGTTTTGTAGCCCTATTATAGGCTTATCAAAAAACCATAGTGGGGTTCTTGCTATCTGTCGAAAATCTTAAGATATTGACTTTCTTAAGAAAATTCTAATATGTCTATACAGATATTTGTAATTTTAAATATGTGTAAGCCATTAGCTTTTTAAATGGTTTGGCAGTTTTGTAGCCCTATTATAGGCTTATCAAAAAACCATAGTGGGGTTCTTGCTATCTGTCGAAAATCTTAAGATATTGACTTTCTTAAGAAAATTCTAATATGTCTATACAGATATTTGTAATTTTAAATATGTGTAAGCCATTAGCTTTTTAAATGGTTTGGCAGTTTTGTAGCCCTATTATAGGCCTATCAAAAAACCATAGTGGGGTTCTTGCTATCTGTCGAAAATCTTAAGATATTGAGTTTCTTAAGAATATATATGAACACTTTTCAAGTTTTTATCTAGCTTAAGTGATGTGGTCATTTTACTTACAAAAATTTTCATATTAGTATAGAAATATTTATTTGTACACCTTTCAGCAATCATTCATTTTTCATAATAGCATCTTTACTTTTATATAATTGATAAATCTAATATGCCAAAAAGTGTTAAAATAAAATTATAATATTTTTATTCTGAATATAAAATTATGTTTGCCTAAATGACGACCCACTAACTATAATACTCTACCTTTTGACTAATACATTTACAAATATTTAGGTTTAGTATAAACTTCACAAAACATATATGAAGTGTGAAGTTTGTTCTAAGTTGGGCCTAAATTTTTAATTTTTTTTTTAGTTCTAATTTAGTTCCAACTTCACACGCATAGAATTTTTGATGTGAAAACATCTTTAGCGGGGGTAAGTCAAAAATTTCATGTAAAAAAGGAACGGAAAATCCGGCACGACCGAAATTACAAATTATATACGAGAAAAACGAACACAAAATGAACCGAACTTGCATACTATTATTATTATATAATTCGTATTACAATTTCCGTCAGATTAAAATGAAAAGGCACAAAAAGTATGTATGTGTAGTGTAAGTGATTCAAAAAAACTGAAATGGAAGTACGTTAAACAAAGACAAATGCACCCATACTTAAAATATTAAATATCATACATCTTGACTTAGCGAGCTGTGAAAATGACACATACACATACGTTGATGCATAAAAATAATATTTTTGAAAATGTTTAAAGCCCGTTGCACATTTCAGCTAAGCTAAGCGAGAAATGTGATTTTCGTTACCTTTGTTAGCTCGCCTAGCTCACCCCTTTGCACTTTCCAGCTGATAACTAGCTTTATACAAACATACATTGCTGATCTTATAACTTCTCATTAAATTTTTTTATTTTCAACCGGGGGATAAAAATTTAGCTCACATCGCTTAGCTTAGCTTAGCTGAAATGTACAACGGGCCTAATCGTTTGCTATTTTTAGTATTGCTCAATGCTCATGCTGTTGCTGAGTATGGTTATGCGGGGAATAT
Organism: Tipula helvola; assembly: GCA_963556165.1. Taxonomy (NCBI): domain Eukaryota; kingdom Metazoa; phylum Arthropoda; class Insecta; order Diptera; family Tipulidae; genus Tipula; species Tipula helvola. Next base: position 149,750,587 of record OY744481.1, on the reverse strand, counting down.
GTGATATGCGGGAAACAAAAACTATAAGAGTGGTAAACAAATTCGAACGCCATTTATTAAAGAAACGCGCAAGGATGAAGCCGCAGGGAGACATGCTACCGTCTTCCCAGCTGCTATGATTTTACAGTTAATATAGTGCCTTTATCTAATAGAACCGCCCTATTTCATTTAGATTAAATCAGCGATGCCACTTTGCTTTGTTCACCAGGGCCTCTATCATGTTCTATTCACCCCGCTTCAACTTTCTTATATGAATTCCGCTATCGAAAAAGCTGTAAACGCATTCATTTAATGTAATAAACGCACTCATTTAATGACATTTGTCAGTGTACGCGGCTTTATTTTGAGACTAGTTTTGATTTTAGTTTAGCTTAGATGCTAAATTCAACAAACGAAACGAGTGACCTGTCACAATCCTCAACAATAAATCAATCGGAAAATTATCCGCATTATTTTTTTGGTGGAATTTTTCTCGCTATCGAATAGATGGCGAAAAACTATCGTGTTTTGTGATCCCAAATTCATGATATCGTGAAAAATTCCCTCGTGGCCGAAATCATGATAGGGCCCTTGCCGTGACCATTCTAAATAGTCTAAATATGGAATCTTCTAAAATTCCCGTGTATGAGTAGTGGTGAATTTTAAGCGTTCAGGGCAGGTTTAACATTGATTAACTTAAACGAACTGTACTTTGCTCAAGCTCACCAAGTTGTAGTCGGTTATAAATTTCAATTTTCAATTAAACCATTAATGACGGTAAGGTTCGTCCTCCAAATCTAAACTAGAATAACTTATTGACTTTTTAAACCAACATTGTACCGTAATTTAAATACTGAGCGAACAGAATGTAGTTCTCATCGAAGAGACTTGAAATGATGCAATAGTTGAGGGTTTTCACATAATTCTTTTGCGAGTTGAGCGTGAACTCGCCCGTTGTTTTTTAGATTTAGTTAATCCATTAACAATCACAGCCCGAACACCATCATTGTTTTCCGGAATATTGTCGAGTTTAAATTTTAGTTTAAGTCTCCAATCCACTTTGATAGATGGAACTAAGACCTTTTGTAGAACTGTGTTTTGCTCTGACTTAGAACGTTCAATGATTTCCGTATACGTTAGATTTGATGAATCTTTCTTATCGGTTACTGCAACTATGGTTTCTTCAAAATTTAATTGATTTAAATCATGCTTCTCATCATTGATCGGATGAACATAATTTAAAATTGAATCATTTTTCATTGTAGAAACCTGATTACTGTCTGATACATTCGCCGTAAACTCATGACGTCTTGAAAGTTCTCGTAATACAGCTCTAAGTCTTGATTCGTTTTTCGTAATAAAAAAATTAAAATTTGTTATTCCTCCCCACCGTTGAGAAATGGGGTATACACAATCAGGTTCACGACACTTAAGGCTATTGTTCCCCATTAGTGGTATCTTGCGACAATCCCTGTGAAATTCATGTTATTGAGTTGAACAATAAATTACCTACTCAACCAAGCAAAAGCGGTATGACGTAACAAAAAAAAAAAAATTTGGTATTCCTCTATAGTCTATAGTAGAGGTATTAGCTAAATTACCTAGGAAATCGATTACAGCAGTTAGTTCTATAAAAAATTAAAATTTGCTAATGGTGTTATGACACTGACTAGTTTTTCGCATTTTTCTAGTGATTAAAAATGAAAATAGAACAGGCCAAATAATGTGTATACAAATTATTTATAAGAGTGAGTGTATGCAATATAGCGCAAAAATTCAAATAAATTCGTGAAAACTAGATCTAAAATTGTATTGTTCCATTTTGTAGCAGTTTAAATCGAGCGATTCTTTAAAAAAAAATTCAATTTTATTTTTGATGATTGACCGATACATATTTTTACCATTTTCACATACATACACCATTTTGTGTGAAAGAAAAATCATTTTGCCATTTTGCTCTTATGTACCTTAACTAGAAAGAAGATTTTTTCATAAACCAAACAATTTTATTGTTTCAGATCATACGAACCAGTTTATAGTTTTGTATTTCAAAATGTCAAAATAAGTACATATAGTGTTGTCTACACTATAATTAGTTTATTTCTCTTTTTCGCTTCATTGTTTTTGCAGCAATTTATAGCACTTGAAAACTAGTCAGTGTCAATACAGAGTAGAGCAAATTAGTAATATCATTTGATTCAGAATCTTCGCCAATAGCTAACTCCGTTATCCAATTTGCCTTATGTGTTCGTCTGTGAGCCTCAATAACAGTACAGAAGCTATCACTTCTCGTTGGATTATGAAACTCATATTTAGTCAAATTTGATGATTCAACGATTGGAAAAGACATATTTTCCGATGCGTGCAAATTTGCAAATAGAGCTTTGTTTTTTTACTTTTTTTCTAAAACTACTACTAAATTTATAGTTTTTCCGGGAGTTGTAAATAATTAGACATTTCTATTTATTAAAATATATTAATAATCACAACCAGCTAACCAAAAGTAATTTTCTTTTATTACCTCTTCTGCATTATACATACGTACAAATGCGACATATTAAATTTAAGAAAATAAACAAAATGAAAGAAATGCTTTATAATGCAATAAACTAATTCTTCCTGCTCTAAAAGTGTATAAATTATATAATCCAGTGGTATATTAGGAAACGTAAGTTTGTTTATTAGCGATGGGCACTAAAAGAGTGTAAATCTATGTTATATTACTGCAAACTAATAAATAAGCAATAAGCTCTAAATGTGCATTAATACAGCTCTTAAACAGGAAAAATTAGGCCCTTAGAAATATTTTATTCTATGACATACCCGGCTCTATATGAGAAGATGGTTCAGCTCTAATTGTGGTTAAGCTAAATGCTCTAGAACCAAATAGAGCTAAAACCATAAAGAAAGTAGAGCCTTTAGCCCCATTTTATCAGTTTTAGCACTGTACTAGAGCTCATTGTTGCTCGCAGCTTTAAAAATTGTTACTTGGGTAGGGCATGGGTGATTAATCAGTTTCCAAACAAAACGGACCTGCAATTTGACATGCGTCTTGGATAAGAGCTCCTGTAATTATTTTTGGGTGAATTTTTGGAACTCTCTTGTCTCTCTCTTTGGAATATGGCCAATTAGGATGGAAATTGACTAATTTTTTTTTACCTATTTTCGACCTGCCTCTCAGCAGATAAACTTCAACAGCTCCCTGGTTTACAGAAACGTCTTCTGTTAATGTTTTTGTGAATCTGGCAGCTGTTGAGGTTTCTTATATTAACATACATATTTGTTAATTGTTATACATCTACCGGGAAATTTAATCACAATCAAAGGAAAATAACAAGTGGGTGACAGCATGCGTAGCTTGAGTGAAACTTCTAATGCTAGAGTAGGGTCCTGGAATAAGAAAAATCATTATAGAATCTCATTTCCGCAGTGCGTGTCGAATTTCATTATAATCAGTTAAGGAATATCCTAGTTCGAGCGCAAAAGGCTATATTCCCATTTCCATCGTACATGTCAAATTTCACTAAAATTTAGACACACAACATTTTAGAATTCCACTTCCAACACACGGCCATATTCCAGAACTTTATCCAAATTTTAGAATCCTATTTCCATCGCACAAGTAAATCTTTCGGTTAATTGTTCTAATGTGATTATTGATAAATTCACAATTTATTACTCATTTGTCTTGGCTAAAAAACTGGTTTGAATCTATACTTGTAAAATGAGGTATATGTATTTATGGAAAAGGCCATTAAAAATATTCTGGAAAATGGAAAGGAGGGAAATATTCTGGAATTAAACATGTTCTGGAAAAAGCGCGAAAGTTATTTAATAAATATTTTGGAAATGGGAGAATTGATATTTTTTTTGCTATTCAAATCTCTGTTATCAAGAAAAGGCGCTACAGTCGAATGAGTAGTGCATCGTAACCATGAAACTTGCTTAATATTATTATACATAACAACGCATAATGAAAAAAAATTCGGAACCATCCGACATGAGATGGCAAACCTTTCACATTTCGGTTTTAAAGAAATAACTCACTCCACAGTCCACACTACAAGTACGTTTAAAACTTATCGCTCGAATTCCAGAGTAAAGGCTATTAATCGAAATATTACACATATGCTTTATGTACGCTTAGACATATTACGTGTGTGGCCTGCCTAACACTTTATTTTAATTTTACAATTTTTAGTTGATGGTTGAATGCAGTGATGCCAGATCAAAAATTATTATTTCCCTACATACTTAAAAAAAACCCTACATTGTCCCTACGCAATAATTTTAGTTTTAAGTTTTTTTTTATGAAATAAAAGTTTTATTTTAATTTATCTTAATTAAATCGAATTGTTTCTTTTTACGACTTTGTGTTCATAGATTGAGCGTATCTCATTTGTCCTTGCCTAATGGCTGGTTCATCACACTCGATAATAAACGTTCAAAATTCTATTCATTGTTGTTATTCGATAATAAACGTTCAAAATTCTATTCGTGGTGATTCAATTGGAAAACCAAATAAATGTCATTGAATGTAAAATTGATATAAGTTCCTGGCAGCGTAATCACGTGATATTCACATTGCATGCTTGATGCGTATCCACCACTTTTATAATTTGGACTGGTAATCACACCATTATTACCTTCATATACAGCGCCACATGGTGCAATTTGTGCCTTCATTTTGAAACCATTGTGTGGCGTATCACTCGATGTATAATACGTTACACTGGCTATATTATTCTTGACCATTAATTTGGGCGGTGTATCACCACAGAACCGATTAATCACAGGGGCATTCTGGGTAGTTCCCATACGTATCTCAACATATTCAGTTTGGCAAGTAAGGGAGAATAAATAAAAGAAAATTTATAGGATTAATATGCGATTAATAGATTTAACATTACTTGATTTTTTTGTAGGGCATAAATCAATTCTTAAAAAAAAACTCTTAAAAACAGTTTTGATTACCAACTTTCCGTTAAAATAATACGGCCAAATAATTTATTGTATCATGAATTTTAGTTGGATGCTTTGTTGCGACATTAAGACAAACAACACCAGTATGTCTTTTGTGCATAAGTATTTACATAATAGACAAATATTTTATTCTCGAGAATATAAGAAATATTTTTATGGTACAAGTATTCGAATCAAATGGATATCCATTCATGATGGAGCAATAAACCCATATTTTAAAACGTTGTTCTTGTGTGTTAACAAGATTAGCAATAAAATGATTATTTTTGTCTGAACGATCCCCAATCCATATCATTCTCACCACACCAATACCACACCAACACCATCGACCAAACTGAATTTATGGACGATGTTAGCAAAACACGGTTAAGATGACGATGACGACGTAAAAGTAAAATTAAAAAATCAAATTTGTTAAGAAAGAGATCAAATTACGTTTTTATGTGGTTTGTGTTGTGTACATACGATCTCAAATCTCAATCTCAAGTAGGTATAAAGTTTGTTGCAAACACATGATGTTTTTATAACAAACAATTTAATTGTTTATAACAAATAATCAGAAAGTTTGCTGCAAACAATTAAAACATTTTAGTCCGAACAACAACTGTTTCTAGCAACTATGTATAATTAATTATATATTATATATATATATATATATATATATATATATATATATATATATATATATATATATATATATATATATATATATATATATGGTATATAATATTTTTATTAGAGACAATAATAAAACATTATTTTTTTTATATAATTCTTTTATTCATCGTAGTACGAGTGTAACAACAAGTTTAGTAATAATTTTAAAATTAAATGTTAAAAACTATTAACAACTAAATCGTTTTTAAATCTTAACAAATTATAAATATTCCTGTTTTCCAATTTTTCCAATTTAATTGAGCTAAATACATTTGACTTTTTTACAAATAAAAGTTGTAACTGAGGATCAAATGTTACAGTTTCCAGTGCTTGACAACAAAAGAATATACCGTTTTCTGTTTGTATAGTATCATGTGAAAATAAGGGATCTCATCTTCGTAATGACCCATTGATATTAATACACCAGGCTTATATTTTATGTCAGTTAATTCAAGCTAATCAATCATTGTAAATGATTTAGACGACAATTTAAATTTTTGTAATAAATTATCATGTCTCAAAACCCCTTTAGTTTGCACACTGGGCATTTGACATTTGATGCTGATTTCAGCATAATTAAATAATATATAACATATTTTTAATTGATTCTTTAAAGCTAATTCTTGATGTTTAGCTTCAAATCTCATACTAGTTATATTTTGTATTGGTCCAATTTTGCTCATAATACGAGGATAGTGAATACAAAAATGGAACTTAGGTCTTAAAGGTTCTTGAAATAACAATAAGTATTGCTTGTGATGATCAGTAATCAAATTTTTTAATAATTCTATAGAATTTGTGTCAGCTTTTCGAGTATTGAGAACTGAAAAAATTTCCTTTAAAGGTAAATAAAGCTTCCAAAACTTATTTTGTGGTGGTACCAAATCTCCAAAAATACAGTTTAAATGAATTATTAAATTAGTCATTTCCGCTGCAGAATATTTTAGTTTATTTCCATGCAATACAGTTGCTTCTTTGATTTGAGGTGGTTTATTCAAGTTTTGTACGTAATCAAAAGCAAGGAGCCTTTGATTAAGTATTTCAAGACTAAAAAATTCGTCTTTGTATATAAACTGTTTAAAAATTCCCATCAAGTCGTAATGAGCTACTCCTTCTACAATATCGTGCATTATGTCTGCACTTAGGTTCTCTACTACATTGAAATTTAATAGATCATTAAACACACATTTTCCTTTTATACCGGTTATTCGAACATCACATTTTGCAACATCTTGTACGTAGTTTGTCTTATTTCTTTAAAAAATTGGGTTTTCCGTACATAATTTATTGGCGAGTATTTTGTTACATTTGCAAAGTCTGCAAAAAACATTAGAATTGAAACTTTCAGTAAACCCTAAAATCTGATTTAATCCTAAATTATCACCAAGAATTAAAGAAGGCACTAATTTAACTTTTCTATACTTTTCATGATTCACAGTTATGCCAATAGTTTGCAATTGATTTAATTGTTTTATAAGAGGTGCAAAAATACGTTTATTTCCATTAAAGAGAAGTTCTTTACGATTACTAGGTATATTTGAGAAAGTTTGGATTGCAAATGAAGCGGCATACAAGGAACCATTGTATAGACTGCATCAATTTTATGCTTATTGCTACCCGAACCGAGAGGATTATTGGGTTCAAAATCTTCAAAATATATAAAAAGAGGCAACAAAATGACATTATTAGGTTCACTGAAGTTATCAACTTTATTTTTCCAGCTTTCACTTTGGATATAATTTGAAACGCACGAATTGTTACTATTTTCGGTTTCATTAATATACATAGTTTATAATATCAGTTAACATAGAAGTCATATTAAAGAGTTTAGAGAACAGATCAATTAAATTAATTATATGGATTGTTACTTTTTTTCTTTGAACGACATTCCCATTAACTGAATTTATTAAATGCACCTTTGTTCTTATTACGTGTGTAACTGGAAAAGCTAAAAAATTAGCTTCCTTTAGCACTTTAAATAGCATGTATGTATTCTGATCCAATCGAACAACTATCAGAAAGGCTTTTTAAATAAGTGATTACTTCATTTGAGTTTTTATTAGTATTTAATGTTATTATTTTATTTAAATGAACTTGAAAAATGTCAAGATTTTGTTTCAATATTTTTAACATTTTTTTTCGTGACACCGAATTTTCATTATAAACATTTACAATTAGTTTGAGAATGTCACGTTTTATTCCGGAAACGTCATCTTTAAAATTAACAGAATCGTTTTCATTACTGGTAATATCCATCGATTCAATATTAATTAATTCATTTTGAAAAGTTCTACATAATTCATTTTGTCTTTCAGAAATTTTTAGATGACATCTATTTAAATGAGATTTTAATGAAAAATAATACGAACATTTTCTAGTACAATCTTCAAACGGACATGAAATCGACGGTACTGTGTTTCTTCAAAATGATTGATATAAATATTAACTCTAGCGAACACATCTTTACAAATACTGCAAAGTATCATGTTTTAAGCTTCTGTTAAAGATTTAATAAGGGAATCTATATTAGGAAAAGTTTTTTTCGAAATATTCAAATTAAAAAATAGCTGTTCAGCAACTGAAACTGTTGCAATTGGATCTACCAAGTTACCCAATAATAAGATTCTGGGTTGTTTAAATTTGTCCTTTGATTTTTCGACCTCGGCCTCAGTCTGCAATATAAAACATTAATTAAAAATATTGAGCACTTAATTTGATCTGAATTAAGTAATAGTCCCTCAAAATGTTGAATGAAGCTTTCTTGAGCCTCCAATTTACTCGGCTTTTTCTTTCCCGTAATAAAATACGTGGGCGTAATGTGCGGTAACAACAGTAGACTTATTGCTGCTCTGGTTTTTAAATCTATTCAAATTATCGAGAAAATGGTATTGAAAACCAAAAAATTAATTGAATACCTAACAATAATTATTATATTTAATAGAATTTAATTTAATTTGTTAAAAAAATACAATGCACCTACAAAAATTAGAATATCTATATCTATATATGAGCCGTTTATTTTGAAAGTGGCTTAAGTCCATATTTTGTTGAAACGAGATAATGAAAGAATAGAAAACAATAAATGAAAAACATATGGGATTTTCAATTTTCTTATTTTTTGCACAGGTGTTGTCTGTTCCGAATGGGCGTCTCAGCCGCTCAACCGATCGCCATGAATTTTTTACCATGTACAAGTTGCATATCCAGAACCAACCTTACGATATTTTGGAAGGGGCTGGACCCCGGGGTCTAGGGGCTGCGGTACAAATTTTTTCGAAAATTTTAATTTTCTTTAAATTTTTCCACGAAAATGAGTTTAGGGGCTGGTTATATGAAATTACTGACATGTTCGAATCCGAGGGGCCCAGCCCTGGATCAAAAATTAATTTTTACCTGTATAGATACAAATATTTGATTATTTCAAAATTACTTCTCAGTCGCTCAACCGATCGCCATGAAATGTTTACCATGCAAATGTTGCATGTTCAGGACCAATCTTACGATATTGTGAAAGGGGCTGGACCCCGGGGTCTAGGGGCCATGGTACAAATTTTTTCAAAAATTTAAATTTTTTTACGAGAATTAGTTTTGGAAAGGGGTTATATGAAATAAAAGACATGTTCGAATTCGGGGGGTCCGCCCCTGGATCAAAAATTCATTTTTACATGTAAAGATACAATTATTTGATTGTTCTGAAAAACCGCTTTAGCCGCTTTACCGATCGCCATGAAATTTTTACCATGTATATGTTGCATGTTCAGGACCAAGCCCACGATACTTTTGAAGGGGCTGGACCCCGGGGTCTAGGGGCTGTGGTACAAATTTTTTCTCAAATTTCAATTTTTTTAAGATTTTTTTGACGGGAATGACTTTAGGAAAGGGGTTATATGAAATTAGTGACATGCTCCAATCCGGAAGTCTGCCCTGGATCAAGAATTCATTTTTACATGTATAGATACAATTATTTAAATGTTCCGAAATAGCGCCTTAGCCGCAAATTTATATACCAAAAAGGATATCTAGCGTGCGATTGTTATACACAAATCATACCTCTACTATAATTGATTTAATTATTCAAATTAATTTTATTAATTTAAATTTAAGACAATCTTTCATCACTTTAACTGAAGACAAATCTCTGAACACTTATATTATCCATACTAATAATCCATTTTTACTGGTTTGACAGTTACTGTTTAGTAATATCCTATTTATCATATCCTGTTTTGAAATGTACCATAGTCAGCGAGTTCTAATTTACGTTTACGTGTAATCCAACATGGACTGAGATTATAGATTTACTTCTAATTGGGCAATCATCGAACCATCGGCATGATCTGACAGCTAGAGTTTTCAAACAGAAACTCATAAATCTCATGAACCTCATAACTAAAAATCGTATTTATGGAGAAACTCGCTGCTGGATGTATTCTATAGAATGGCACAAAAGAGGCCTACCACATGCTCATATTTTGATTTGGTTAAAGGACAAGATTACTCCGACTCAAATTGCTAGTGTTATATATCAGCTGAATTACCCAATCCCGAAGAAGATCCGATATGAAAGACGGAAAGTGTTCGAAAAAATATCCCCGAAAGATGTATCAGGAAACACAAACTGGTGACGACGGATATCCACAATACCGGAGACGAAAACCAGATGACGGAGGACACACAGCCACTATTAAAGTAAACAATGTGCATCATGAGGTAGATAATAGTTGGATTGTTCCTTACACTCCGTTACTCTCGAAAATATTTAAAGCCCATATTAACGTTGAGTACTGCAACTCGGTTAATTCAATTAAATATATATATGTAAATACGTCAACAAAGGCAGTGATATGGCAATTTTTGGACTTTCGAATACAAATTCACCATTCGATGAAGTCACGCAATTTCAAATAGGACGTTACATCAGCAGTAATGAAGCTGTCTGGCGAATTCTGAGTTTTAATATTCACGAGCGTTATCCAACAGTTGTACATCTTAGTCTACACTTAGCAAATGAACAACGAGTTTACTTTACGGAAGAAAATCTGTTACAGAGAGCTGCGCAACCAACGAATACGACATTAACAGCCTTTTTTCAATTGTGCGGAACAGATCCATTCGTAAAAACGTTGCTGTATCATGAAGTTCCAAAATATTATACATGGAACACGTCGAAGAAGCAGTTTTTTAGAAGAAAGCAAGGCACAATTATTCGGGAGTACCCTGGAATACGTGGTTCTGATGCCTTGGGTCGAGTTTATAATGTTCATCCTAACAATACGGAGTAGTTTTTTCTGAGAAAGCTGCTTCATGAAGTAAGAGGACCAACGTCTTTTCAAGCACTGAGAACTGTAAATGGCGAAGTATGTCAAACCTATAGAGAGGCATGTCTTAAACTGGGCTTACTTGAAAATGATGAACACTGGGATAGAACACTAACCGAAGCATGTCTTATGTGTCGTCCAGCACAAATACACAAGCTCTTTGCAATCATATTAACAACATGCACACCTTCCGATCCTAAAGGTCTTTGGGAAAAGCACAAAGAAAGCCTTAGTGAAGATATACTTTGGCAAGCACGTAGAACAAATCCCGATATGGAAATTCAGTTTTCAGCAGACATATTTAATGAAGCACTTATATTAGGTACTCGAGGATGCATGCTTATACATTAATAACAAAGTCATTTCCCAACTTGGGTTGCCAGCACCGACACGCCATGGAAGAATTGTTCGTGATAGAGATCTATTACGAGAACAAAATTACGACGTTGGTCAGTTACGAGTTTTCGCTGAGACTCAAAAAAAGTCTCTTAGTGGATGATCAAAGACAGGCATACACTAAAGTGATGCAATACATAGCAAACGGTAACGGAGGAATTATTTTTCTTGATGCATCCGGAGGCACTGGAAAACATTCCTTCTTAATTTGATACTTGCTGAAGTAAGACAGCAGAATACAATCGGCCTCGCTGTTGCATCATCTGGAATTGCATCCACTTTACTCGATGAAGGATGCACAGCACATTCAACGTTAAAACTACCATTGAATTTGAATCAAGCGGATAATTTTTCTTGCAATATAACACGAAATTCGGGAATTGCCACGTTATTAAAAACATGTAAAATCATTATTTGGGATGAGTGTACCATGGCACACAAAAAAGCATTTGAAGCGGTTGATCGTACTTTGCGCGATTTGCGACAAAATAACCAACCAATGGGAGGAGCTCTAACACTACTAGCAGGTGATTTTCGTCAAACTTTGCCAGTCATTCCACGATCAACACCCGCTGATGAACTTAATGCCTGCCTGAAGGCGTCTCATCTTTAGAAACACGTTACGAAAATCACACTATCTACAAACATGCGTGTGAATTTACATCACGATGGTACAGCTAAAACATTTGCCAGGCAGCTTTTGGACATGGGTAACGGGAAATTGCCAAATGACCCTGTAACATGTGAGATATCGTTCCCGCCTAATTTTTGTCAAATGCTGCCATCAATACAGGACGTGGTAATGAAAATTTCCAAATCTGCCAAATAACTTCAAAAATCATGATTGGCTGTGCGAACGTGCACTCCTAGCTCCCAAAAATGACGGCGTTAATAAATTAAATAATGAAATTCAATCGCAACTACCCGGGCCACTAATGAAATACAAATCTATCGACATGGTTACTGATGTGGATCAATCCGTCAATTATCCAATAGAGTTTCTTAATTCTTTGGAGACATCTGGTATTCCACCACACATATATACTATTTTTAAAAGAGGGTTCACCAATAATACTGCTCCGAAATTTAGATCCACCGAAATTGTGCAACGGAACATGGCTTTGTGTGAAGAAATTGATGCCGAATGTGATTGAAGCAACGATTATTACCGGTAAAAGTAAAGGAGAAGATGTGCTAATTCCGCGCATAAAAAATTTATTTATTTACACACCAAATGGAAAAACCAAAAATATTGTTCATTAAAAGGCTTTATAATAAAAATTATTAACTAAAATATCTTTATATTTAATATTCACTTTGATCTGGTTGAAGGTTTGTAAAAATGGAGTATAATTATTTGGCAATTGGTAACAAATACCAAACCAAAATTAATTAACTATCCTCATAAACAGGATATCCAATAATATCATTACAAAATTTCGCCTGGATGCATTGACGGGGGCACCCGTTTCTGAATACAGCTACTTATAATTTTCTTTTCATATGTGATTGCAACTACAAGGTATTTGAATTATATACCTCCCGGGCAACGCCGGGTAACTCAGCTAGTAGAACATAAATATGTATATAAAAATTACAAAAACTTGTTCATGTGCACATTAAATGAATATAAATAATGTATACATTATATTACAATATTTTACATACTTTCGTCCTCGAGAATCTCTAAATATCGCTTAACCGCTGGACTTTTAAATTGTTTCGCTTTTGCTATTATTTTATTAGCGATTAGATCGTATTGTTCCTCGGTAACGGGATTTATATTTGGATACCTTAATTTTGCATCAGTTTCAATCTGGTTTAAAAAATTAAAATACAATTATAATTAGTAAAATTCTAATATACCTTTGTTTGCTATCAGTACCAATTCCAGTCCTTTAGGTTCCAACAAGCAAAGAAATCTCTGTAAATATTCGTGTGTGCTTATACTCGAATTTAGCAAATCAATACGTTTTGCATGTGTATTCTTCCACTGCTCAATAACCTCGTGCCATGGTGCTACGTTGTTCTCAAGAAATTCGATGCTTCTTGTAATGTTAACGGATTCTTCGTATACTGGATTTTCTAGAATAGAATTCCCCGCTGTACTTTTGTAGAATATTGTTCGGCGTGTTATGATCCCAGCTTTTGACAATATATTTTTCTTGTTGTAGTAAGCGTCGAACAACTTCCCTCGTGTTGATAGACCTTTCTCAGCAGGAATATAATACACACTTTTACATTCAGATTTAAAAATTTCCAGAACAATGTCCGCTAGATTATTAAAATGTGACCTACTCAATCTTGGATAATGATAAAAATATAAAATACGGTTCAGCATTAAATTATAACAACTATGATTAAAATACTTACACGGTTTCCACGTTGGTGTCCAATATACTGTGAATAATAGTTTTTGCAATCTTAATCCTGTCGCAATTTTCCAGTGAAGTAGGATTTTTCGTATATTTAGAAATTATTTCCGGTATGGATTTTGACAATAAAGCACGAATCTCCTATATGTGAAAGTAAAATATACAAAAAAAGAATAATTTATACATATGGATTACAATTGCAGTTCTCAATATTACACTAAAGTTGTATTTACTATGTAATTGTTCGTTGTTTCTACCAAAATCTAAAAACTCAATTTCTCCCAGGCACGAAATTGTTCTTGGAAATTTTGATGCTGGCGCCTCTAAATTATTCACTTTATGACAATTTGTTTTTGTGTGGAGGAAATTATTCACTATATGTACTTGTTTCTGAGTCTTCATTGGAAATAACAGTTATCGTGCAATTTTCGTTTAAAGCTTCAAAATAATTTTGTAAAACAGGTGCGGTGCGAATTTAATTATTTTTAGAACATTGTTCATCGTCAAATTTAGAAATATTTTCTTGGACATCCCCAATTTCACACAGTGGTACTGGGAAGTTCTCGCGAACTTCTAATATTAACCCTTGTTGGTACCGTTGTATGAAGGGAATAAAAAATTCCGCTTTAACTTCTGCGCCACTTTCAAGTGTAAATGTAAACTCATTTTTAATTGTGAAGTGGGCTCGAACTATGTAGAGATAAGCAATTTAACATAATTATTTTTAGCAATTTCATGTCAATTAAAATGATTTGACATATACCCGTATCGTGAAATATATCGTACGAAAATTCGCCTTTTCCGGAAACTGGCACTATTTCGAATTTCTTATCGTACATTACTTGAATGGCTTCGAAATACTCCATTTTTATTAAATAAACACGCCACCGCGTTCTAAAAGTTTGAAAGTGTACTTATCAAGTAATATTTAACTTTTGTACAATCGAATAAAATTTAATTTTTGTACTACTTTATATTTCACATTATATATAATTTTTATTTTATACCTGCAGATCACGCGGTTTCTGTAGCCCTTAATATATATTTTTTTTTCTACTAAATTAAAAACTGAATTTAAATAATTTGATTTTTTCACTTATTTTCACTAGTAAAAAAAAAAATTCTACAAACAATTTCTCACAATATTAATTATTAATCCTTTACGTTGGATTTGATATCTTTTATGCTATGTATTTCATTAAAAATTTTAAAACATCTACTGACTGAGAAACACGTGTAAATGTATAAGGTGCTTCAACAAAGTATTTTTTTACAATTGGTTTTGGTTATACAAAAAAAAAACCAACGAGTTCACGCTCAACTCGCAACAGATTTATGTGAAAACATGTACATAAGTGTGCATTTCCAGTCTTACTAGTAACATTTCGTCTTTTGTTCATCCGACATTCGTAAATGACTTACGAAATCGACGTCTTTCGATTACCGTCTCATTCTTTATATGATTGTTTAGTTACCTACTGCTACTAAAGATGTTATCGAATGAAAAACTATTTTAAGTATTCATATAAATGCGTTTTATTTTATATAGTTTTTATTATTAATTTTTTTTAAACCAAAGATATCTCCAGCTGTGACATTGAAATCCAAGCGAAACTTACAATAGAAGACTTACATTTTAACAAAAAAAAATACATTTATTAAATATTCATGGGGCTTTTCGGTGATTCCACAAGCGCTATGGATAGACATGAAATGATTGGCTTGTGGTAACTGAAGTAAGAGACATATGTTTTTGACTCAAGTGTTTCTAACTTTCGCTGAAAGACCGCGTCGATTGTTGTGCCATGTTGAGTAGTGGCTGTAGTTCGCTCAGTATTTAAATTTAACCCGAACTTTTGGTTTAAAAAATCCATTAATTCTTCCGCTTCGGGAGAAGAGAAGTCAATATTAAAATCACCAGATAGTACCATTGGCTTCATGTGGTAAGCATCATTGAATGGATTTGAAGAACTGCTTTCCGCATATGGAAGCAGAACAAAATTAATAAATTTTATAATATCGATAACCGCTTGGTGTGGCGAAATGTATACGACGACAGACAGAAAGTTTATTCCGTTTGATGTTGAGCACTGGGCTGAACAGATCTCTCCAACTGATGGCACTGTATCTTCTAGTCCTCCGGTCTGTCGCCATAGAATTTCCAAATCTGGCGTGATCACGAGCGATGTGTTACATTTTTGATACATAGCAACACCTCCCGCACGTCCCCACATATTTAAGCGTTTAAATTTAACGATACAACTAAAATTGGGAATGGCAACTTGCTCTTCGTTACAGAGCCATGTCTCTGTAAGCAAGAGCAATGGACAGCTCTGCGTTACTAAATCGCCGAGATCCTCTCTGTGCATTGTCAGGTTTTGACAATTGAATGTTAGAAGTGAGACTTCTTTCAAATTCATAAATTCAATTATTTTGTCTTGAGCTGTGATTAATGTATTGGTGGCGAGCCTGCTGAGTTCGTTACGCAAGGATAACAAGGAGGGTGCTGATTTTAGTCCATGGTGGAATATACCATCTCCATTCTTTGAGACAATATAAAGACCATCAATGGAAGTCACCCTAGACAAAGCCACATATACCAGGGCTCGTTCGTGCGTGTTCTCGTACTCATATACGATCTTATCGAAAGTTCCACCTTGAGATTTGTGTATAGTTACGGCACATGCAGGAACCAAAGGAAAATGACGTCGCTTTGCTACAATTGTCTTATTTGGACTGAGCGTGATAGAGGCAGTCCTTTTAGAGATAGGAACCAGAGCGGCTGGGATTTCATTGCGGCTGGCAAACTTGGTAGCCCGTTTCCTAGTGAGTTGCCCCGTGCGAGTATCATTTGGAAATTTCATCCAAACCCGTTTAATATTTTGATCATTGTCAAATTCTACATACTCTACATATCCGAGAGCACCGTTCGCCAAACCGTCGGCTACGTCGATGTTAGTGGTAATGATGTATGGCTTACCAATAACAAGCGGTAACTCGTAAGGTAACCCACCAGTGTCGATGACTGACATCTTATGAAGAAGCTGGCGCGCATGAACCGTCTGTATCGAGCTGCTGCATCCCGCGAAAACGTCCACTGCAGTCGAAATAATTTTTGTTAAAGCTGCATTTAGCACGCGTGCATTATACTCATTTACTGAGGTATTTCTGACGAAAAGTCTTATTGCATTTGGACATTCTTGCTGCGCGAACTCTTCTGTGACAAAGCGGGATTGGATTAAAAGTTGTCCAGCTTCTTCTAGTCTGTCGCCGTTTCCTATGCACGTTAAAACTTCCGAAAATTCTCTATTGGACTGTCGCATTACTTCAGTGAGTTCGTAAAACTTTAATCCGCGCCATAGGGTCGGGCCGGCTAGACTTTGTTTGATTTGACGATAGATTGGTGTCGCGCGCACAGGTGGCAATTGACGTAAATCTCCCACTAGTATAACGTCTTTTTCTCCAAAATTAGTTTTTACGCCTGTGATTTGTTTCAGTCTAGTGTCTACTTGTTGCAGCAACTCAGCGCCAATCATACTCACTTCGTCTACGATCATTGCACGCACATATTTAAAAAGCGTGCGGTACTGCTGAGCCACCTCATATGAAAGTGGTAAATTTCTAGAAATTGAGATTTTCAGCGCAGTATGCACCGTGGTACCCTCAATTGCGACGGCTGCTTTACCCGTCGATGCACAACAAATGTAAGCGTTACAATATCCGTCAGTATTTGAAAACCTATTGTATATCTCTTTTAGCAAATGAATGACGAATGTTTTGCCACAGCCGGCGGGTCCCGTAAAAAATATCTGAATTGGTTCATTATTATGTTTTTCCAGCAGAACTCCGATAACATGCAATAAAAGACCCTTCTGGCAATCATTTGCCTTGCGCATGAGATGGTTGAAATCAGCCTTCTCCATTAAATTTTCGCGCTTCTTTGCAATAGGTCCTAATCTATTGAGAGTAGCTAGCAGTAAATCAGAGTTCATGTCAGCGGTTGGATTCCTATAAAAGTCTGCAAACGGGTCAGCATCCCTTCCATGTCGAATCATCAAATCAGTGAGATCGCCTATTACGATTTCATCCCCATCTCCTGCATCAACGCACATTTTTCGGCAAATTTCAATCGTTTTATTTATATTAATATCTTTTTCAAACTCTCTTCTACGTTCTAGAATGAGAGACTCGTTTTCATGATATATTTGCAAATATCTTGCTTCGGCCAACAACTCGGATTCTTCATTCCTGAATGGGATATGTAGAGTAACCATTTCCCGCCTATACTCATCGAACTGTGACACCATATCGTAGTTCCTATAGCGAATGATACGAGGATTTATTCTCTTCTTCCATATTTTCAGTTTCGTCGGAATTGTGTAATATGCGACTACTTGCGCTAAAGTTAGTAATTCAAATTCAGATGGACGATTTTCGTATTTTTTAAACCAATCCTCTTTCCAAATGTCAGTAGAATCACCAGTGACATCCTCTTCATCTAGTTGCATTTTGGTTTTCCTCAGCTTCTGTCGTTCAACGGGCCAGCACGTCGCCAAGTAGTGTACGATAACCGAGCTCTCTGACATGGGAAGGCGAAGTAAATACCAAGCTGCTTCCTGGCTAGTAAGTTCGACAGAGTTAACCAAATCGATACTCAACTTCCTAGTAATCTCGATTATATCGAATTCCGGATGTTCGTTCATTGTTTGGATTAATCGACGTTGTAAATTACTGACGCCCCTGTTAGTTTTATTGACATATTCTACCACATAAGCTGCACAGGAGTACTCTTCTATTATGAATTGGATATCCATGTTGGCACCAAGTAAGCTCAGAATACACGGATTAAATGGGTTCACCCATTTCTCTGATGGTGCTCTCTTTATAAACACTTTCGGCCTGGTAATGCTAGCTCTTAAGATATCGTTGTAGTACTCATCGGAATGAATGGCGTTTGCTGCGAAAAAGGCATCGATGTCAACGTAGTTGTTATCTTGATTATTTTGCCAATAAGTTTTAAATTTTTTTGCGTAAGCAGCTTGGCGACTGTCACTTTTAGGCATGGGCAGCAGAATAGTAGTCCGACGCATCGGAACGAATGGTGCTCCAAAGCGACATAGTTGTGTTTCTTCAGATGTTATCTTTTTGTAACATGTAAAAGTATGTTTCATGCCCAGATGCTTTACTTTCCGAAACGCTGACGAGACTATCAATCAGATCACAAGCTGCTTGGCTGCCAGAACCAATGGCATCTAAAGGCGCATTTTCTAACCAAAGCAAGATATGAGCATGTGGGCTGCCACGGTGCTGGAACTCTATTCTCTTAAAATAGTGAATAACTCGATTTAGACCAAAAGGACTAAAGCGCTTAGATTCTAAAATTGTCATAATAGTGTCTATTAATTTATGAAAATGAAGCGCACAGATCACAGGGTCTTCATTTACCAGTGCAGCTTTCTTATTAAAATGCATCTCAGAGAAAGCTTCGTCTGTGAGCTCCGGCTCACCCGGGTTCTGCAGTTTGTATAGCAACCTTATCAGCTTTCGCCAGCCAACTTCATTGGCACTCATGGTGAGAAAAACCGTCGGCTTGCCGAACTGTCGCATCATAGCAAAAAGATCTCGCTTGCGTTGAGCCCAATAGTATGTGGAATTTGGTATTGATCGAAGGAAAGCGAGGTTATTCTCAATGCAACCACTAACGAAATCCTTTGATTCAATTTGCTCCCTGGTCAGCGAAGAATCTCTGCCGATGTATTTAAATGCGATTGTAAGCGAGTCTCGTACACGCAGTCTCATTATCTTCATAGCCATGAATAGTAAGTGCTGTGGAGTTACACCGCGCCTATCAGCTCTTCTCAATTCGCTCGTAGCCATCATAAATGGGGTTACATTTAGCCCTTCTTTAAAAGTTCTGAGCTCACCGAGATAAATCGATGGAAATGACAGCTCTTCTGCGTGCTCGTCGAAGAGCAGGCTCATGGGTAAAGATCCCTCGCTCGGTGCTATTCTCAAATAATTTTCTTCACCCCAGAGGAGTGTTTGTTGCTGAGCGTGTAAACTCTCGTCAACTGTAACCTCTTCACTAAGGTTGTCACGCAAAAGAGTACCTCCGACGGGTAAATTTAGTTTAGCTAAATCCACTTTAATTTGGTAGAGTTTATAAAGTGGCGTCTCTATTAAAAAAGAGAGCCATTGTTTCACTACGCTTTTTCGCACAATCCCTATCAAATAGCTCGATTTGTGGATCTTTTTACGTTTAATGTGGACATTAATACAATAGTCGTCATCCAAATGCCGCGGCAATGTGCTCACCATTGTATCCACAGATACGGGAATATTGATTATTTGTCCGAGGATTCCGTATTGACCTAGTCCATGGCGAAGGCGACGGATTTGCATAAAAGGCAAACGTGGAGAAATTAATCTTTCAGTTACGAGATCCAACTGTGGAAGACTTTGGGGTCGTGGAGGATAACGAAAGCCATTGGACTTTGATAATGTTGGTATTTTGCCTGCCTTTAGAGACTTGTAACATGTCGCACACACTCGAAGATTAGTTACTTCTGCTAAATTAGCAAACTCTTCTCGTAAAACCTGATGAGATAACACTGGTGGTGCCTTCAAATCAGATTCATACCATAGCCTATCGCATACGAAGCATTCTGATCCAAAATGATTTTTAACAAATTTTTTCTCAAATTCTTTATGAGCTAAGCATAGGTTAGGCTGTAGGTTAACCATTATTGGTTCTCTTAAAACAATCCTCCTTTCCGTCGCCACCCTCCTGCTCGACGCAATCCTCCCGAGAAATGCCCTCTTTCTCTCTTTAGCTGATTTCGGCATTAAGAAGTATCTATTTGAAACCTAAAGGAGTACATGGTAATATGATAATTATATTAAACTAAATATGTATACATTTTTTTGAATACGAGTATACAAATTATGCTTTATGTATAAAACAATGCAAGATCCGTATACCTTAGTTTCAAGATAATTAATTAATTATTAATTAATGTACACTTTGTCGCTTTTCAACGCTGGTTGCATTAAAATGGCGATCCGGGCATTGCTGTTAAAACCTATAAAACCATTGATCGAATTTTTAAATGAGCAGTTTGAATTGTTCACAAAATTGGTATTTTAATAATAACAAAGTTATTAAGCAAAGAATCGAATATATGAAAGCCATAATTTAAAATAAAAAAAAAACGATTAACTACGGGAGATATGTCGAAATTGGGCCAAGAAAAGGTAAAAATGTGTTTACTTTAATGAAAATTTTATCAATTTAAATTTTTTGAAGGCTTTTTACAAATTTAATGATTTTTTAATCCATTTTGTCATTGTAGAAATAACAATTTTGTAAAAAACTGGAAATATCGGTTTACAAATTTTGCCGAAAGTTTTGCTTGTGGCAAAAAAACGAAAAATAATGAAAAATGTCCCAAAAATTGGGGTGGTTTTGCATTACGAAATATAAATAAAGAATATCCCCAAGAAAATTAAATAAAGTCCAATTATTTGGGATATATCAGATCTCAATTTTCCATAATACATTAAAATTAAATCTTCCTTTTCCAGAAATTAAGAAATGTTCTGGAAAATGAATATTTAATTTTAAAAATTAAATGCAAATCTCCATTTTCCAGAATATTTTAAAATTAGAATGATAAAAGCCTACATGAGCTTAGATGTTAGATATTTATTTTTTTAATAAATAAAAACGAAGATTTAGTTTTTAAATATTTTGAAAAATGGAGATTCCCATTCTAATTTTTGGCATTTTTGGTTATCAAAAAAAATTTAAATCCAATTTCAAAAATGCCGTAAAATTTAAATGCTTAAATCCTACGTACATTTTTGGGTCATTTTTATTTTTATTTTGCGCATTTATGAGTTGTAGGAACGCCAACTTTACAAAATACAAAAATTTCGACTGAATTTTAAAAGCACAATTTGTTTTCCGATTTTTGGCCTAAAATTCTTAAAATTACCAAATTTTCATTAAAGAAAACGTATTTTAATCTTTTATCGGTCGATATGTTTAAATTTGGCCGACAAAACATAAAAATGTAGTAAACATTAAAAATTAGGAATCTGTTTAAAAATTCGGTCGCACAAAAATGATTAAAAATAACACTTACTTCAAACGTTTTCTTCACAATTAATTCTTTCGATTCCAATTTATAACAATGGCAAATATTAACCGGATTAATTTATTTAACACAGCCCTATTCAACATTTTATCACTTATTTAGCCGACCAAATTTAAATACTTTCGATTATTTGTCACGTTAACTTCACAATGATATTATTTACCTCCAATTTAATAATTTAATTTGGCAAAAATTAGTTTTCTTAGCACAATTGAACACTGCCTTTCAAATTTTGTCAATTTTCGCTTATATAGTCAACGGAAACAAACAATTCAAATAATTTCGTTTGTTATCACGGCGTACTTATAATGTTTTCTTTCGTCTATTTTCCAAGAGAGGGAAATGTGTTGGTGTCTTTCAAATAATGTTAATGTTGTCTTCTTTTCTCGCTTGGGCGGCGGTAGTAGTAGCATTGTCATAATTTATTCTATTATATTCTCGATTATATTACGTATTTTAAATTTATTTATTAACTAAAACGTAAGTTTAAATTGATTATTCTAATTAATTTGTTTAACAGAGCCCTAATTAAAATTCTTCAAAATTTGGCAGTTTTCACTCAAATGATTATATTTATTGTTTTCATTCGTCTATTGTCTAAGAGATGGAGATGCGTAGGTATTTATCAAATAGTTTTGGATTTATTTTCTCATTTCAATGGCGGTATTAGCGGCTAGGGGATTAATAAATCAACGGCATTCGTTAAAAATAATAGTGAAACAGCCAAAAAAGTAAATATTTTAATATTAAAGTTAATTATTTATATATAGGTATTCATTTCTAGACAAAAGTAACCCATTAGATTAGTATTTCCATTCCATTACCGTCTGTTTACTTTAAATAGTAACAACAAATTAAGTGACCACCGCTACGAGGCAGCATAATAAAGTAAAAATATTTTTGTTTTTTTTTATTTATTTTTTCTTGACGTCTGCCTGTCTGCCATTGGGATTGTATATGTATGTCTGATTGGCTGTATATCGGATGCTAGTGCTAGGATTATTTAATATTTTGCCTACATTTTTTTTTAAATCTCGTCAATTAACTTTTGTGTTTTAGTTTATTTTACAGAATATATTTATCACCTCAATTTCCCTAGTGGTTACCTTGTTACCCTGTCGATTTATATAGGCTTAGTTTAGAAGGTGGACCAGGCAATAAATTCATAATACGGAATACGCAGCCACGGCTCATTAATAAATTGTTTTAAAATTACTCGTCTGTGTATAAATGCGTGTTTTAAAATACTATGGGCCTGCTCGAATTCTGTAGTAATTGTTGTCTCGTAGTAATTTTTGGCATATAATAGGGTATAAAACGCACTCATCAGAATTACTACAGTCTTGCCCTGTAGTAGAGTTTGACAGATCGGAAGTAATTAACGTTCGTTTGGATTTAAACATAAAATTACTTAATTTAGACTTTATAAAATTTAATTTAAATTAATTAATATTATGTACAATAAAATTCTAAACTAAATAAATGATTTTATTTAGTGATCTTCCAAAATATAGTTTATGTACTATGACTATAAGTAGCACCACATTTTACTTGGTAAAATGTTAGTTTTATTTCTCGAAAAGAAAAAATATAAATTTCAGAGCCTTTAGGGAATTTATAGTTTCACGACAAGTCATACTCATTTTCAGTTATCTTGGAATTATTTGTGTAACTGGAAATGAACCGTCTTGAATGATTGTGTCTTTTACCAACTACAATTAATATAAAAACTACATAAGTTTGAATGTTTGATTGTTTGATCATATTCATCCATCTTTATTAAATAAAACAACATAATTCAACAATCGAAAATAGTTTAATTATTCAATTCAAATTTACACAATTAACGTCAAACAAAAATAGTATTCGGGCAGCGAAAAAAGCAAAGGAGAATCTTTTACTTTTAAAGTGTCAAAAATTACTACGAGACAACAATTACTACAGAATTCGAGCAGACCCTATGAATGCGTTGACGTAGAAAATGCAACAACATACATATTATAATTTGAATTATTTGTTTTTGATGTTTAATTCTCGTTATTAGAGTACAATTTTATTTTCGAAAAAAAAATTGGAAATTTACGCCATTAAAAAAATGCGGGTCCTTCCTCTTCTATTAGAATTAATAAATACAAACCAAGATAATTTATCTTCAGTAATTATAAATAGATGACATGACACTATAAATATAATTTCATACTACATACTATGTATGTAGGTAATTCATTTTGCATGTAAATTTGTACAAGAAGTTTGTACATATTATATTTTTTAAAGATGGCTGTTTCTTTTTTCATTATGTTTTCGTGTTTTGATTTTTCATCGGTTTTGGCTTGTCCATGTTTAACTCGCTCGCTGAGATGTATGCTATAAATATTAAAAATTTAAAGTATGGGTGCATTTGTCTTTGTTTAACGTACTTCCATTTCAGTTTTTTTGAATCACTTGCACTACACATACATAATTTTTGTGCCTTCTCATTTTAATTTGACGGAAATTGTAATACGAATTATATATTATGCAAGTTCGTTGCATTTTGTGTTCGTTTTCATATATGTATATAATTTGCAATGTCGGTCGTACCGGTTTTTCCGTTCCTTTTCTTACATGAAATTTTTGGCTTACCCCCGCTAAAGATGTTTTCACATCAAAAATTTCATAGAAAACAAGATATATTTGTACCCAACATTACGTTTATATGTACATATATTGTTTTTAACAAACATTTGAAGTATTTGAGGAAAACAAAATTAATGTTTGTGAACAATACATTTTATATTTTATTTAAATGTTTCTTAGAAACATTTAAATAATTATTTGCAAACAATAAATCATGTAACTCCAACACTAGCTTTATTCGATTGTTTTTGACGATTATTAAATCATTGCAGCCATCAATTGTTATTTTCACCAAATAAGAGTGATTTACAACAAACTATTATTAGTTTACCCAAATATTCGATAGTTGGGCCCAAACATTTACCAAACACTCTTTTTTTTCAGAGCGCGTACTCCCAAGTTTGTATAAAAACTATTCAATTATAATATTATATACTCTTACGATATACTATCCGTACACTTGGACATACTCGACGTACTCTTAGACGTACTCGACGTACTCTAACACGTACCCCATGTCCGAGTAGACACTTCCATTGCCATCTTTTTTCGGGAACATTTTTCGGGTTAACTTCACAGAGCTTTCACCATCAAGGTTCTAACTGTTTGTCACTTTGTTCAATTTGGTGTAGAGTTGCTTTTCATACTGAAATTAAATTGAAAGCTATACAAACACTAACCTAAGAACGATTCGGCCAGGGTATAAAAAATATCCAAAAACTGACATTAGAAAACCAAAAAACCTAATAAAATAACATTAATCATTACTCGAATCTGATAATCACTAAAAGCTTCCATTGAAACATTATTTTGAACTAAATGAAAATGTCAAATCATCACATATTAACATAATGATTTAGACACTGTATTTTAATGTTAATGTGTATAATATTTACAGTGGCATTAGTGGTCTGTTTATATAAATTTAATATCATGATTTATTTAAATTAACCCAAATTAAAATATTTTTTTAATTTTTTAAAATGTTGTACATAAAAAAAAACGCATAAACATTTTTTTTTAATTACAAGTAAAGCTTTTTTTACTTGTTGTTGTTGCATTTATAGTTTAATCACGCTATTGTGTAATGCCATACTGTTAAAAGCTGTATTATATAATTAATCATATATTTTATAATGAATAAATTATGTTTTATAATTGCATATATGGAATTTGGAATCCCTCTTGCATAACGCTGTATAGCGAATTGCGGAGGAGGTTCACGTTTGGCCTTCAATTTGTATTTTTTTTTTCAGTTCGTATCAACATCCTTTGTTATAATTTACACAGATAATTTATGAGTTGGCAAATTACGTGGTGTTCACATAAAGTAACAAAAAAATTATGTTTTTGCCGTAAATTTATTTCAATAATCATATATCATCTTATTATTTATTAAACAAGCGGCCGATTAACAAAAAAAAATTGTCACGAGACTTGCAAGTTTTTTTTTTTGTATGTTTAAAACAGGTGGTCCAGACGTCGTAAATGTAACCAAATAAATTGTAATCGCGTGTTTTGCTGATTTATCTTAGAGATTTCGAATTTTTATTTATTTACTTTTAAATTAATTAAAATAAATAATTTTTACGATTTTTTTTTTGGGGTTTTGTTCTTTTTGTTGGTTTGAAATGGATTTTTTGATTTCTTTATGTTCGACCATAATAAAAAAAGGTAAAAAAAGACGAAAAAATACAACAAACAGAAGCAAAACCACGAAAGTGCCACCAGAAACATGTAGCCGGTTGTATGTACACTTAAACAATTTATAGTTTGGTTTTTTGTTATATGTATAGGGAATGAATATAAATTAATGTTTTATGGGACAATCGTTTTCACCGAATATTTTTATTTGTAATTTTTAATTTTATGTTGCGGGATTATCATTATGTTGTAAATTACTTAAAACAAAAACAATACAAAGATCGATTTTAGTGGTGTATAGAAAACCAATTCAGGGAATCGTTCAAAGACCTCTCGTTAAACATTGTAATTGGAAATAAAATTATCCCACTTCACTTATCTGGTATCTGACACATCGTAAAATTTTATGAGTGTCACCGAACCAACAATGGTTGACGTTGATACCACATTACGTCAGTTTTGGAAAGATGGGGAGCTGCCACGAACACAATTACTAACGTTTTTACATTCGAAAGTTTTATGGCCAAATTTGGAAAAGTGAAAACATTTGAGTGAGAACAAGCAACCAAATTTGTCACAATTGTAGCATCTGTCGTTTATAACATTCAAAATTTTACTTGAATTATTACTTTTTGAGAACGTTGCGGTTGTTTAGAAATATAATTTTGGTTTGCTCTTCTACACTATCCATGGCAGCTATTTCTCTTAGTGCGAACCTGTATTATCTAAGGGTTTCGGTTTTCAGGTTTATTTTTGCTCTTAGCCGCTTATGAATTTCAGCACTACTCACTTCAATGTGATATTGTTTGATTAAACTCGTTCTTAATGATCGCCACGATTTTACTTAAGGAAATGCATTCAGAGTTTTGGCTGCTGCGTGGTATGGGCAAAATAACGCCAATAAACCATTGTAACATTCCACATAAATAACACTGTGATCAAAACGTGGAGTTTTTATATAAAACACAAATGGCTTATTATTCTTTCTAATTTATTTTGTCTCCTTCAAAGTAAGGGTTTTTCAAGTCTAGAAGGTTCTTGGTTTAGATCGGAATCATTTGTAGACGTTTGGAGAATGACGTTAAAGATGTCAATTTGCATTCGTTCTTATGGCCTTTGAGTGCTCGGCCTTGGGGAAATTTTAATATTGTATTGTTTCTGATCGTACTTATGTGCGATGATGTGTCTCTTAATTATATTGGTGATTCCAGTTCCAGGGAAAAAATAGCATCGTTTTAATTGACTTTCCACCTCTTATGTTCCGCGGTGTACTCTCTCGTGTTCTTTTACTACTGTTAAAGATCCAAAATAACTTCACAATTCACTTATTAAAAAACAAACAATTTATTTATAATTTAAACACTTTATTAAAATTAAAATATATTTAATTTAAAATTTATACCAACTAATTATTATTATACATTATACTTATGTATTTATTTTTCCAATGTAATGTTGAAATTAACCTAAAACAGAAAACAATAATTCAAAATCTAAAATTAATATTATACATTAAAATTATTAAGAACTTATCTGTATAAATGTCCATAATTGGTTTAAAACCATTTGGTAGTCTTAGATCGTTCTGAAAAATAAAAGAAAGGTTTAAAACTACATTAAATATAAGAAAAATTGTAATTGTAACTTACCTACTCAACATTTAATTTGTTGACAGGTCGATTATAAAATTAGTATGTAACTTACTAAACGTCAAATCGTTATAGCCATTTTCAGACGTGAATATAATTTAACGTAATTTAACAGTGTTGCAAGATGAATAAGTTATATGTCAAATTAAGTTATACGTCACGTTGTTTGGAAGCGATTTTATGTTCGGTACGTCAAAAATAAAATAAAAAGTGTCGTCTTCAAGAACTCATACAAAACACATTAAAATAATTGTATCTTCAAATAAATTATTATAATAAATCAATTAAAATTTTGTGTGTTTTTCCATTTTTTAAAATAATCTTCGAAAATAAATTAATTGAAAGTTCTTTCATTTTTTGAATCAAATAAAGCTAATTAAATCTTTATATATTTATTGAAAGTGCTTTCAACTACAATTGCGTTCAGACGTCCTTCATTGGTTAAGTCGTCGACCATTTGTGTGGTGAAGGCAAAATGACCTTTCTCCAAAAAATTCTCTCGAAATGATTCTTGAATTGTTTGGTAAAGCTTTTCTGGTACTAGGATTGCCGTCTGTTTCCCATTACGAATTTTCTTAACGAAGTTGGTAATTTCTTCTTTTAGAAAAGATTTCTTGGAAATTATGATTGTTTTAAATTTAGGGAATAGGGAATACCGTATCTAGATTGGAGAACTTGAAAATTAGTTGGTTCCTATAGTAGTTTATATAGGGCTGCCGAAAAAATTGATGTTCTAGTCATCGAACGTATCTGCAGAGAGGATAGTCTATAAGTAACTTTCCTTTTCGAAACGGTTTCTTGTTCTTCTTCCACATTCGCTTGAATTGTTATCTATCTCTTCGTTGAAATTAAGTTCGTCATTTTCTGTTGGCATCCTGCTCAAGGCGTCTGACACAATATTTGCCCTTCCTTCTTTGTAGATTACATCGTAATCATAATTCTCCAATTCGACTCTTCACCTCATAATTTTCGAATTCTTTTCTGATGATTTTATAAAGGTTAAGGGCTTATGGTCCGTTATCAGCGTAAACTTGTTACCG